>CM053581.1:79076943-79102360 GCA_028627135.1 Pseudochirops cupreus
TAATATCCCATCAAAAGAGGATCTGCAGTTTTGTCACTTACCAGAAAACCATACCAGCTGGTTAATGTCTGAGTTCAGTAGCATCCTACTGGAACTCCATCCTGGATTAAGTATACAAGTTTATTGCTTAAAGTCAAATCCAAATCAGTAACTGGCAGAGCTTATACTGAAGAGGTATAGGGTAGGATTAAGGGTGCTCAAGACCCCAAAATACCAACACAACATGTCATGCTGAATGAATTCAACTCAAGTCTTCTCTCAGCCAAAGAAAAGCAAAGTGTATTAAAAGTTCATTAAAAGTTCACCATATTGGGTAGACTCTGAAGGAGCCCAGGTATCTGTAAGGCCTGCATTGGGAAAGCAGGCCAGAATCGCCCCACACAGAGTAAGTCTGTGCTAGAATGGCACTCTGACACACATGGGAACAAGAAGGGGTCTTATATACAGAAAGATTGTGGGAGCAACCTAGGGGTGGTCTGGAGGAGGAGTTTGGGGAGGGTCTTCAGGAAATGAGTGATTAAGGGTGGGAAGTTGCTGGAGGCTACCTGGAGCCAACAGACAATGGTGGACTAGGACAGTTCAAGGGTGGATTGATATTTTGATAGGCTCAAGGGTAGGAAGTAGATGAACAATGGAGGGCTACCCTGGTAATAGGGTCCGGGCAGAGCCACAATGAAAAGCTTATGGCTTCATGAAAATGCCTCATCAAGTGGGAAGATTCAATCAGAGTTCAAGGGGGTCACCAGAGCCTGCACCTCATCATTTTTCCCTCAAAAAAATGGGACTCAAATTCCTTTGGGGTAAAGGGTGAAGGTCTCAGTTTCTGAAAGCGCTTCCTGCTGGCAAGGGGTATGGAGCTGTCCCTGCCTCTCCAGGTTCTGTTCAAGAGGGTCAGACTTCACATTCACTGGAACATGGATGATGCCAGGTCCAGTGGCCTGGAGAACTTGGATTCAGTCAGAGATTTGCATAGCCTTAGTGGTCATCCAAAGGTTGATGGCTTGAACCCTGGAGGAGACAAAACTGGCAAGAAGGTTAAACAAACAGGCACCAAAAAAAAAAAAAATAGAGACAGGACAATTTCCCTGGTACAAAAGACAAATTTCCTGGTTGGAATTACAGATGACTATGGCAAGGCCAAAATACTTCCAGATATCCCCTTCCTTTCCAAATTGCTCCATGGACATTTAGCACATGGAAAGCAATAGCAGCCACAGAATCTAATAGTTTTCAAAAACAGACAGTAACTCCCAAAGCCTGTTCTCTCTTTCCATCATCATAGAGAGTAAAAGGTTTTTCCTAGATTGGGTGAAGCTGGACTGTTGGTTGATTTAGTCTTCAAATTCTCAAAAGCTTTCATCTGTTCTGGGGCCCACTCTTGGACAGTGAGACAGGGCCTTGAGTAGCAATTAATGGTTGCAGTCCCTCCCAGGCCTTGGGTTTAATTGGATATAGATCACTATGGGAAGGACCCTCTAGGACCTAGGAGTCAAAACAAATGTTGGGATGGCAGAAATAGCTCACCCAGGAATCTGCTGATCCCAGACAATTGACTCAACTATCTCCCACACTCCTGAGGGAGCATGGGAAGATCTGGGAGACCTAACTAGAGAAAACTGGCTTTACAGTTTCACCAACAGGTCCTTTCCCAACAAGGGGACAGGATAAGAGGAGATCATAAGGAAGGAGTGTGCAAACAATGGATTCTCAAGGCAGGGGACTGGGTATGTCCCACAACATCCCTTAGTTTCCCCTCAATGCCCATGACCCAATGGGTCGAGGATGGCGTAGGGTCAGAGTAACTAATTAAAATAGAGAACACAGCTCCCATATCAATCAGAAATTGGGTAACCTTACCTTTGATCTCGATGCTTGCCCAGGGCTTAGCAAGGGAAATGGAGAAGGTGGGAGCACTACCAAGCCCTAGGCTTCCCTGTTATTCCAAGTCTTGAGAAGACTGGAGGACAGGGTACTGAGAGGTGGCTCTACTACTTTTACTACATTGACCATCCTTCCTCCAGGTCAGATGGGCATGTTTCTAGAGGCGTTGGTTCCTGGGGCTCTCTGAGAAGGGAGGGTGCCCTACAAGGGCATTCCTTGGACCAGTGACCCTCCTTGTGGCATCAAAAGCAGGTTTTCGCACTCCCCAAGTGACTGGGCTTACTCCAAGGGCATCCCCTGGAGGGGCTTTTCCTGGCCATGGCAGCAGGCAAGAATCAAGCATGTTGTCTGTCTCTGGTTCATTCCCTGCATTCTTTCTCCTCTGCTACAACCAGGTCTCTGTTATTAAAGACTCCAAAGGTCATCTCCAGCAATTGGTCCTGAGGTGTTTGGGGTCCCATTGCCAATTTCTGCAGTTTCCTCCTAATATCTGGGGTAGACTGATTAATGAAATACATGTTAAGAATTGCTGCCCCTTCTATAGAGTCAGGATCTAAATTTGTATACCTTTTAATAGCTTCTATCAGTCTGTCTAGGAAAAGGGTGGGGTTTTCTTTATCTGTCTGAGTAACTTCCCTAATTTTCTGATAATTTACTTGCTTTTGAAATGCAGTTCTTAAGCCTTCTAACAGGCAGAGTACCATATGTTCTCTTCTCCCTATCCTCCCAGGTTCGATAATCCTATCCCAGGTCACTACTGGGAACAGCACCTGTTCCTGGGGAGTATTTTCTGGGGTCATTGCTAGCCAAACGATCCCCAAGTTTTGGGGCTTGTTGCCATATTCTCCTCTTCTCCTCAGTGGAACAACAGGTAGAAAAGAGGATATGCAAATCACCCCAAGAAAGTTCGAATTGCAGGGATATGTTTCCAAAGCCTTCAGTAAACTTTGTTGGATTTTCAGAGAACTTACCCAACTTTTCTTTAATTTGATTGAGATCTGAAATGGAGAATGGGACATGTACTCTAGTTGTCCCACTGGACAAGAGAGCTGCTTCCCTTAAGGGAAAAAGTCCTGAAGGTGCTATGGGGACAGGAGCTTGGGAAGGGAGATTGGAAGTCCTGCTTCCTGTGAGGGAGTGACTGAGGGGTGCTGGCTGAACAGGATCAGACTTCAAGACTGGGGGATTTGGCTGGCAAGAAGGAAGGTCAGCAGGCACCTGAGGAGGGGAAGGGGTCAGAAGAGGAGATACCTCTATGACTGCCATGGGGGTAGGCCCTGAGGCCTGAGTGGGTGTCACCGCAGGGGGAGGGGCCACAGAGGGAGGCTCCTTACCAGGAGGGAGGAGCCATGCTGGGAGATACAGGGTAGGAGATATGGATGGTGTAGGAAGCAGGAAATGAGGGGTATTGGGCTAGAGGAAAAGGGAAGGGGTACCAAGGGGAAAAGGGTTGGGGTGCAGCAGAAGGGGTGGGGGAGCTGCCTCAGTGAGACCAGTGAATGGGACCTGAGCAGAAGTGTAGAGGGGAGAGGGGCTGGGGCCGTAGCCCTGGCGGCCATAGGAAGGGGGTCATTTAATTGATCCCTTTTGTCCCTTTGTGGAGAGGCTCTAGCTTCAAGAATCTCACAATCTTTCCTGAGAACTGTGTTCCAAGAAAGTTCAAACAAGGCCATTAAGTAGGCAGCTTCTATCCATCTTCCTTCTTTGTGACAGTATTATTCTAACTGCAAGACAGTATTATCTTTTAAAGTCCCAAAAACAGGCCAAGATTCGTGGTTCTATAGGTGATACCAAGGCCAAACAAGTGTTGCAAAAAAACACCAACTTTTCCTTTTTAAGTTGTCCAGAGAAGCTAAATTTTTCCCAATGTTGTAAAAGACAACCCAAAGGTTAACTTTTGGGAGCTACAGGTGTAGGGCCTGGAAGTCCCTTCCTCCATAAAGGAAGGTTTGAGAGTAAGCCTTGAAAAAAAAAACACAAAAAAAGTATCTGAAGTTTTCCTAGTTCCCTAGCCTGGAGAATTGAAAGAATCTGGCTTACACTTCCAGATGGACCATGTGTCCTTGTCTTCCATTCTTCAGAAGCTGCGTCCATGTTCTCCAATATAACCAAACAGGACCAAGAACCTGAGAGGTCAGGCTGAGTACTAGACAGCCTCCTAGCTGTCTGACCTAATGGAACCTGAGAGGTCAGCCCCTGCCACGCATACACACACAGACACACACACACAGACAGACACACACCACCACCACCACCATCAACAACAACAACACAAAGAACACAAACACACCTCCTAAATACTTGGAAAACAAGAAGGCAATGCAATAGGGAAAGAGAGAGCCTTATATACCTTCCACTGCTGGCTGGAGAAGAGCTTGAGATTAGCAGTGTTTCCAGTATCAGGGAACCATAAAAATGATGTGGTTAGGGTTGCTGGAGACCCCAAAATACCAACATGCTGGGTCCTGCTGAATGAATTCTACTCAAGTCTTCTCTCAGCCAAAGAAAATCAAAGTTTATTAAAAGTTCACCTGTATTGGATATAGAGCAAGTCTGTGCTAGAAAATTCTATGCTCTCACACATGGGGACAAAAAGGGATCTTATACACAGAAAGGTTGTGGAGGAGGAGTTTGGGGAGGGTCTTCAGGAAATGAGTGATTAAGAGTGGGAAATTGCTGGAGGCTACCTGGAGCCAACAGACAATGATGGGCTAGGACAGTTCAAGGATGGATAGATATTTTGATAGGCTCAAGGGTGGGAAGGGGATAGACAATGGAGGGCTAGGTTAGTAACAGAGGTCTGGGCAGAGCCACAGTGAAAAGCTTATAGCCTCATGCAAATGCCTCATCAAGTGGGAAGATTCATTCAGAGTTCAAGGAGGTTCCCAGAGCCTGTACCTCAAAGATTCAAGGAGAGCTCAAAGGGGTTCCCAGAGCCTGTACCTCACCAATAACAAGAGGTACCAAATAGGAGTTACTCAGGCAGAGGAACTACAAACTTTCAGCAGCAGACCATATGCAGTCAGATCAAGAGTGTGAACAGATCACTGAGCTCCTGGGCTTTCCAGGCTCCATAACCTGGTTGGGGTTTAAGTTAACAGAGCTGCAGACTCAACCTTGGGTGGAGAAACAGTCACTAGCCCCACCCCCGCCACTTAACTAAAAGGTTCTACAGGTTTATAATGAAAACCCTCCCTCCTCCCCACCTCCATTCTTCACAGGGTTTTGAGTCTAATACCCAATCTGGGTCAGAGGGACAGTGCTGCCTATAGTTCTGGCTCTAGAGCTGTCTGAGATCCCCACTTTGGAAATATCAAGATAATCTGATATCCTCCTCCCCTCTCTGAAAGCAGATCAACAGTCCCGCAAACTCTGTTCTGTTCCTTAACTATGACTCCATCAATCCAACCCACCCAGGTGCCACCATTCTTGTCCTGGTCATTTACCTTGGGATTGAATTTGTGATGTGATATTATAACAATGGCCTATTGTGGTTTCTTCTTAGATTTCCCATTCACTACTCAATCTGATACTTTAATTTTTGTTGGAGTGGTTTTGAAGGGACCTGTATTCTATTGTGTTATCCCACTCTGACATCTTGGTGGTCTCTAGTTAGGCTTCTCAAGTCAGTCTGATATAACATATCATGATCATTTAAATTAAAAAAAAATATTTTATTACAATGACCTTCAGTCCTATTGATGAGGTGCAGGCTCTGGGAACCCCCTTGAGCCTTCCTTGAATCTTCCCACATAAGGCATTTGCCTGAAGCCATAGGGCTTTCATTGTGGCTAGGCCCAAATCTCTGTCCCTCCTTTGTCCAGCAACTTCCCACCCTTGATCCTCCCAAAATATCAATACCCAAACCTCTTCCATCCTTGAACTGGCCCAGCCCCATCATTGTCTGTCAGCTCCAGGGAGCCTCCAGCAACTTCCCACCCTTAATCACTCATTTACTGGAGTCTGACCTCATTGATTCCTCCTAAAGACCCTCCCCAAACTCCTCCTCAGACCACTCCTAGATTCTTCCCACAACCTTTCTGTATATAGGACCCCATCTTGCCTCCATGTGGGTGAAAGCGCCATAGAATTTTCCAATACAAGCCTTACAGATATCAAGGCTCCTTAAGAGTCTACCCATTATGGTGAACTTTTAATAAACTTTGCTTCTCTTTGGCTGAGTCGAATTCATTCAGCAGGATCCAGCGTGTTGGTATTTTGGGATCTCAAACACCCCTAACTCTAACCTAAACCTCCTTACTATGGACCTCCTTTTTTGTGATTATGGTAGAATAGGAAAGGGGCAGTAGGTCTAACAGTCACTGGTTTAAGACCTTCTATGAACATCAAAATAGTTGTTTATTTTCT
The DNA here is from genome assembly GCA_028627135.1 of Pseudochirops cupreus. Classification (NCBI taxonomy): domain Eukaryota; kingdom Metazoa; phylum Chordata; class Mammalia; order Diprotodontia; family Pseudocheiridae; genus Pseudochirops; species Pseudochirops cupreus. The sequence goes on from CM053581.1 coordinate 79,083,193, forward strand.
AAATGTGGGATCCTGGTCTGGTGACCAATAACTGTATATACTGCTTGAGGAACTTAATTTCATTAATCTTGACATTTTGCTCTAAATAGAATGAGGTTCTTACTGTACTAAAATAAAGAAATTGGTTTTCTTCAACATTCTAGGACAAGAAAATTGGATTAGATGATTAAATTTGATTAAACTAAAATTTTTGTTATTATTCAGTCATGTCTGACTCTTTGTGGCCCCCATTTAGAGTTTTCTTGGCAAAGATACTGAAGCAGCTTTCCATTTCCTTCTCCAGCTCATTTTACATATGAAGAAACTGAGGCAAACAAGGTTAAGTGACTTGCCCAGGCTCAGACAGCCAATAAGTGTCTGATTTGAAATCAGATCTTCCTGATTCCAAGCCCAGTACTCAGGCACTTTACTACCCAGCAGTCTACGAAAATTTGAAAATTAAGTTAGATTACTAGATTAAGCCTTTATCAAGCCCTTATTATATGCCCCCTACAGGGCTAAGCAATGGAAACACAAATACACTCAAAAATAAATAATTAAGCCATCGGACATCCTCAAGGACTCTGTTCTAACTGGATTAAAGAACACAGAAAAGCGAACAGGAAAATGGAAGTTTAGAAAGGGAGCTAACTCAGAGGCAAGGTGAAAAAGGAATCGCCATCCCAGGGCTAAATCTGGTTAGGATTGAGAAGGGCTGGCCTGAGTAACTTTCTCACAGAGATTACGGGATTGAATTCACCAATCAGAGCAAGAAGGCACAAGAATGGAGGAGTTGCCCTTGTGAAAGGGCCACTGAGGCCGGAGTAAAAGAGTCTAACCTGGACAGAACTTCACAAGAAAATCAAAGATCTGGGTTAAATGAAGGAGGTTAAAGGTTTGCTGGCAATACTGAGTTCTCACAACTATATATCGTGAACACTTCCCTTGAGAAGGGAGTTAGGGGGCACAGAACAGGTGTGCACCAACTAGCTTAACAAAACTGACATTAAATACATTTTTTTAAATAGAAAGCTACTGATTGTTAATGTGGGAATCAGTTCTAAATCCGTGCACAGACAGATCATCAGTGTGTTAGAACAAAAAGTAAAATAAATATGAAATAAGAAGAAGAAAAATAAGAAGAAAATTAATGAAATAATAATAGGAATGAAATAATAATATATTTACGTGGCATTTACTATGTGCCAGGCACTGTACTACACACTTTACAATTATTGCCTTATTTAATCCTCTTAAAAACCCTGAAATATAGATGCCATTATTATCTCCACTTGCCAGTGGAGGAAACTGAAGCAAACAGAGGTTAAGTGACTTGTCCAGGGTCACACAGTTAATAAGTATCTCAGGAAGGATTTGAACTCAAGGTCTTCCTGATTCCAGGGCAAGTAAGCTATCCACTGCACCATTTATCTGCCCCCAATTAATGCCTGACCTATTTAAATAAGTTGTTGTTAACAAATTGTAAAAGACAAAAATAACAGACATCAACACAGGTGATCTACCCTTTACTATGGAAGCTTAACTGATGTAAATCAATAAATAAAAGAAACTGAAAAAAATCATAGAAACCTCCCTAGTCATCAGACAGTGAAATAGCATTTGTTAAAAGTACTTATTGTGTTCTAGGCACTATGCCAAGTACTGGAGAGATTAAAAAAAGCAAAAAGATGTTATCAAGAAGTTCACCTTGTAATGGGTTTCTTTGGTAGCCAAAATTAACAAAAATTTAGATTATAGATTTATTTGTGATCTACCAATCAATTATTTTAAGCAGCTATGTAGTGCAGTAGAGAGAGTGCCAGACCTGGAGTCAGGAAGATTTGAATTCCAATCTGGCCTTTGATACTAACTAGTTGTTTGACCCTGGGCAAATCACTTAACCCTGTTTGCCTCAGTTCACTCATCAGCAAAATGAGCTGGAGAAGTAAATGGCAAACCACTCTAGTATCCTTGCCAAGAAAAAACAAATGAGGTCACAAAGCGTTGAACTGGACCAAACAATGACAATCAGTTATCTATTTATTGAATGCCTTCTTTGTGTCAGTCACTGTGCTAGATACTGATAATACAAGAATAAATATAAAATTCTCCACCCTCAACCTATGCTAGAATGAGAAGCAACATGTTGTAATGACAAGCAAAATAGGATTTTTTTGTTTTCTTTCTAGATTGAGTTTTAGCTAATCAAATAGCTTTAAGCCTCACCTTTGATTGTATCAAAAGTCTTTGATTAGAAACAGTATACACTGTATTGCCCTTAAAAGGCCTAAAAGAGGTTGAAGATCTTCCTCTGCACCTTAATAGGTCAAATCTAATCACATGGGAGCCCAGTGTGGGAGGAGTTTGCATAAAGGATGGAACAGGAAGGAGCAGATAGGAGCATGAGCAGAGCTGGGATCAGGCAGAACCAAAAGAGAGAATGTTTGTGATATCTACACTTTGTCTGTTGGCCAGTATTGATTTCTAAGACAGAAGTCCTGTCTGTTGGTCTGTTTCAATTTCTTAGACAGAAGCCCTGTCTGTTGTTCTGCATTGGTTTCTCAGACAGAAAGTGAATTGAGATAATAGTGCCAGTAATGTGTATAAATATTGTTGTAGTCCTGCTAAGCTTTGTTTTCCTAGAAACAGAAACTGAAGAACTTGGAATGGAACAGTCCCTGTGAGCTGAGACATGGAACAGGAACAGAGGGCTGTCTACATGTAAATCCAAGCAAGAGTTGGGAGAGGTAAGCCCTTGGAGAAGGAACTGTGGGGTTTGGAAGCCAGCTTCTAGTCAAGATGAAAGAGGATTTTACTTGGATACTCTGTATTGACTGAGAATACTGTAACTTACTATGGCATAGGGGTGGATGGAATATGTATTTTCTGCTACCCCTTAAAGATGACTATAAGATATACTAAATGATATGTTTTATTTAGGACTATATGACCACCTCAGTAATAAGTTGTTATATTGTTGTGAATGTTATGCTTTAGTTTCTTGAATGTTATGCTTTAGTTTATTGCTGAATACATAGAGTTCATTATATTATGCAATTAGATCCTTGAAGTTATTCATAGCAGCAGTTCTCAAGAGAGCTGCTCAAGACTGACTTTACACATGTATATATTGAAATATATACCAAAATCTTTTCAAAATAAATACAAGAATAGTCATTATTTCATAAAAGCAAGAAGCAGTGGGAAAAAACACATGGAAAGCTCCATCAAGAGACCCAACTAACAAAACCATTTTGAGAACACAAAAATAAAAATTAAACCCGAACTGAAAACATTTTTTAAAGTAAAACATCTTTAAAATTATTATAACAAACTCTTTTCTCCACTAAGGACAGTAGAGACTCATTTGAACTCTATCATCCCAGTCACCCATCTGCTACATGAGGAAGTAGAAATGATACCAGAGAAAATTAAGATCAGAAGAATAGCTGGACTGGACCAAGTCTATTCAGTAGCAGTTTATGCTGGAGGCAACATCATTTTTAAAAAATTGAAGTATTAATTATCAAGATATTTGAAAGTGAGAGAGTTACCCAAAACTTCAGAAAAACTCAGGCCCTCTTGTAACCTGAAAAAGCTGATGAGAAAAATATAAGTAACTACCAAGCACTAGCCAAGTAGTATGGTTTCTTCAAATCTACAAAATTTTATTTAAAAAAATCCACCCAGAAAATGAAGGCTTCTTTTTGGGAGTTATTAGACAACAATAAGCAAATTCTTACATGTGCTATTCTAAAGTACCACATACTTGCCATCTATGAGTAACACGTTGCTTCTCATGATTGTTGTTGCTGTTCAATCATTCAGTCATGGCCAACTCTGTATCCCTGCGGACCGATTGGCCATGGAGTTTTCTTGGAAAACAACAACAAAAGAGACTATTTCTGTTTTTGTATTTTGAGATGCCATGGACAAGAGTATAGGATGGATTCACATAGATGAGTTGTAATTTGCATTCCTGAAGGGAAAAACCTACATTGATAAGATCAGATATACACTAGAGTCAACCAACATGCATTTTTAAAGTACTGCCTGTGTACCAGGCACTGAACTTAACAAAGTGCTTGGCACATAGTATGACTGGGTTAAAAGAAATCAACCTCATCAATTAGTATGGAGAAAAGGTAAACTAAAGAACAATCCTTCTGAAAAATATCTGGGGGTGTTATTAGACTACAAACCTTCTATGAGTGATTTGGTGTGATGGGGCAGCCAAGAAAGCTAGCAAAACCTTGTACTTAACAGCTAAATAGTACAGTGGATGGAGTGCTGGCACTGGAGTCAGGAGGACCTGAGTTCAAATCTGGCCTCAGACATTTATTAGCTATAAGATCTTAACGAGTCGCTTAACCCTCTTCACCTCAGTTTTCATCTGGAAAAGGAAATGGCAAACATCTCTAGTATTTTTGCCAAGAAAATTCCAAATGCATTCACAAATAATCAGACATGGCTGAAAAATGACTCAACAACAACCTTGGAGTTTCTTGAGAGAGGCGTTGTACCCTAGACCGCAGCGGTGAGCGTATCGCTGTGCGTTGACTTCCCTTTTTCCACTGTTTGCATTTGCATTCATTTCAGCAAAAGTATTGACAAGCCGTTAAAAAGAATTGTAGAGCAAGTTAAATGGAAAAGTCTTAAAGATCACACCCCTTGAGGATCTACTGAAGGAACTCAGGATGGTTAGCACGAAGAAAAAAGACTTTGAGAAGAAGTACAGTATAGTGGAAAGAATTTTAAATTTGCTGTCAGAGGACCCGAGTTCAGTTCCCAGTCTACCCCTTCCTACTGGGGTAACTTCAGTGAGTCACTTAAGCTATTTTAGCCTACACACACATTTGAAAGGCTTTTATATGAAGAGGAATTTAATGTGATGTTACAGTTGGGACCAGAAAGTAGAACTACAAGAATGAGAAGAAGTACTCAATATTTCTCAGTTCAATACAAGGCCTTGGCTATGATCTACATTCTTAAGATGCATTTTTATCAAATTTAACTGAAAAATTTTTTTTAAAAAATTGGGGATATTACAAAAATCAAAAACGTGATATCAACAAGTTCACATTGTAATGGGTTTGTTTGCATTCTTCCAATGTTTACATTCTTACTATGCATTTTAATCAGATTCATCTAAGCTATTAAAAATACTCTCTGTATTATAAAGGAGATGATTTTGAACATGAAGGAGAGTTCATTCTCACGCACCTTTTAGCACTTCAATGGATTCATGATCTCAAAGGAACAGACAATTCTTCAACTAGTGCAGAATATAATTTAAGGAGGCCTCATTCTCTGATATTCTTGTCCACTTTTATTATAAATATGTAAAACATAAGAGGTTAATTTAAAAATGATAGCATATAATATTTAAACTTAATAGGATATTTAAAATGGAAAGGGATCTCAGAGGTGATCTTGTCCAATAACCTCATTTTACAGAGGAAGAAACAGATCTTCTTGCTCCAAAGCCAGAATTTTCTCCAGATAAGCTGTTTTGACTTTGTTTTGTTTATCATAATACTTCTAAACAGTGATTTATACAATGTATATTTATGTCTTTGGTCATTATCTTGTATCTGAGTTTTATTTTTTAAAGCTAACCTACATTTTAACATTTCTTGGAGAAAGTAGCATGCATAGTTAGTGATCAAAATCTATCCAAAGATAATAAGGTATAATAAAAAAAATCAAAATGATTATTACTTAGGTGGGTATACTGCTAAATCTGGAAAATGGAATGAGGGCAGAAAAGTCATTGTACATCATGAAGTCTCCTAAAATGCCCATGATAATTTTCCCCTAAAAGAATGAAATGAGACCATCTTATATTCTCTATTTGCACATTCCCTTGTAATTAATGATGCTATTACTTCTAAAATGTTATGCCTGCATCAAAATGGGCACAGGCTGAACCAAAGAGTGTAGAATGATGAGACACAAGCCAGGAAGGTTCTATCATAGCAGTTCCCATTTATTGATCAGAGAGCAGGGTTTATATAGTGAATGTAAAGCAATTATCTCTTAGGTTTCCATGATAGAATGTTTAATGTCCTTGTTCATTTTTGTACATCTGTATGTTTTAATGTCCTTGTTCCTTTGCATGCATCTATGTCTGGGTCACTGCTTGGTTATCACATCCTAAACTCCTACAAGTCAGGAAGAGATGGCGAACCAATTTTAAGACATAATAGGGAGCTGGCTTAGGAGAAATCCTGGACCAGACTCTTCCCATGTATGGACCAGGTCAGAAACTGGCCCTTGACAAAAATGTCCTTGAACTCAAACATTTTCTATTCAATTCAGCCTGTGGTCTTCCTTGAAAGAAAAAAAAATTCAACAAAAAACAAATTCAACAAAAAGCATAGTTACTATCTATACTACCCAACTGAAAAGTCCAAATAGACAGGTGGCCTCCTACATTGTTAGCATATTTTAATTAAAGTTGCAGGGGTATTTACCACCCCACTGCTAAAAACAAAAGTAAATTAGTGGGGAGGGTTCTGGGAAGATGGAGAAGTAGGTTAGAAAATTCCAAGCTCTCCAGATTTCTCCCACAAACAAGACCAAATAGTGCCTTGGGTAGACATAGAGTAATAAAAATAAACAAGAATTGGGGCAGAACAGTAGTCCTCCAGGAAAAACTAGAGAAGAATGGAAGAAATATCCCAGGACTGATGTTTGTCCCTGTGAAGTGTAAACACCTCCTAGCTACTTCCACTGAAACAGCAAGCCATGGGCCCTGTAGGTAGCTGGGAGGAATAAGCCTCAGCCCCAGCCACAAGAATTTTTACCTTCCAGACGGTGTGGGGAGTTGGGTGTCTGAGTAGGTGAAGACTGATGAAATCTCTATTGATTAGGGAGGCCAGGTCCAGTCTTGCTGCTAAAATGCAGCCCTGGGCAAGTAGGAACCAGCACAGACCCAGTGAGTACAGAACCATGGTGAGCTGGGACACAGCTGACTGTGGATACTCACAGGAGGGCAGAGTTCTTGGTTTCAGTTCCAGACCCGAGGGGAGAATTGAAGGAGTACCTGAGGCCAGAGGCACCATCCTCCATACCCCAGGACTAGTTGTGATTACAAGTCACTATATATGAAAAATAAAATAAAATGAGCAGGCAAAGGAGAGAGAACTCAATCAAAGAAAGTTATTATGAGAATAAAGAAGACTGGGTTTCACCATCAGATGAGGATACTGAGGCAAAAAAGCTTCTCCTGCCCCAAAGAGTAATGTTAAATGGTCACCCACCCAAAAAGAATTCACAGAAGGTCTTAAAAGAGTTTAAAAACCAAATGAGATAGATTGAGAAAAAAATTTTAAAAGAAAAACAAGAAAATTATGAAAAGAAAGTTAACCAATTAGAAAAGCGTTTCAGAATCTTAAGGAAGAAAGTGATTCCTTGAAAATTAGAATTGGTCAAGGGGAAGCCAGAAAAGTTATAAAAGATCAAGAAAAAATAAAACAAAATATATAGAATGAAAAAAATAGTAGAGAATGTGAAATATCTCATAAGAAAAAAATTGATCTGGGGAACGGATCAAAAGGAGAAAAACATAAGAATAATTGAACTACCTGAAAGCTATGATAAAAAAAAAAAAGAATCTTGATACAATAATGCAAGAAAAAATTAAAGAAATTTGTCCTGAAGTGTTAGAAAAGAAGGAAAAGTAGATATAGAAAAAATCCACCAACTACCACCTGAAAGAGATTCTATAAGAAAATCTACAGGAATATTATACTGAAATTATGAAATACCAAGCTCCAGGAGAAAATATTACAAGAAATAAGGGGGAAAACATTCAAACATGGCAGAGTCACAATTAGAATCACACAAGATTTAGCAGTGGCTACATTAAAATAAAGTAGATTTTGGAACACTACATATCAAAGAGCAAAAGAACTGGGGTTGCAGACAAAAATATCATATCCAGCAAAGTTAAGCGTAATCTTGAATAGGAAAAAAAAATGGACATTCAATGAATTGCCAGACTTTCATGATTTTATTACAAAAAGATCTAAGCTTAATAGAAAATTTTATATATAAGACCCAAGAGAAATATAAGGTAAACATCAAAAACTAATTACAAGAGACTCAAAAAGGACAGACTGTTTATTTTTTCTATAAGGAAATATAAATGATATGTCTAAGATTGTAATTTGTAATTGGATAGTTTAAAAGAAAGATTGGGGTAGAACTGAGTATGATGTGATTCTAAAAAGGAATACTGTCTAGGAAAAGGTAAAAAAAAAAAAAAAGAGGAAATATACCAATAATGCACAAGAGGAAGAATTGATAAAGGGGAATTAGATGGTGGAGGAGGTCTGGTAGTTCTGGAACCCTTCTCTCATTGGGAATGGGTTGGGGAGGGAACAATACATATAAAATTCAGAAAGAAAGAAGGCAAATGGTATAAGGAAGGGGGAGAGAATAAGAGAACCCTACTCACATCAGATCTGGATTAAAGAGAGAAAAATGTATATATGCTTAAAAGGGAATAAAAGTCTCCTAAATTTATGAAGAAATAAGAAGGTAAGGGAACAGGATAAGGATGGTATAGAAGGAGGTCTAGAATAATGGGAATAGATTAAAGAGGAAATGATATATTTATTTGACAGACCATAAAAGTCTTCTAAATTCAGATACAAACAAGAGGGTAAAGGGAAAGGGGGGGGGGGGAAAGATGAGAGGAATCTTTGGAAAAAGGGTAGTTAAGCAGTAGGAGGGCAAGGTAGTGGGTAGAAGTAAAGTAGAGGAGTCCAGAGGGATAGGAAATAAGAGATACACACAAACATAAAATAAAGATCAGAAATATAATTTATTAGAAAAAAAGCAGGGATAGTAATCATGATCTCAGACAAAGCTAAAGCTAAAATAGATTTAATCAAAAGAGAAAAACATGGATGATACATTATATGTCAGCCATATTAATTGATATTGTTTTAGAGTATTTAAAATAACTAGACAGTATAAAATTAGACTATTGCTTTGATGTAGGAAATGATGAGTTGATAGACTTAGAAAAATATGGAAATACTTGGACTTAACAAGGAAGAACTTATCCACCCTCAGAGAAACAGAGGATAAACAAGTATAGTACAGTCTTCCATAGATGTATATGAATGTATAGGTCTCTATATAAGGATGATTATAAATAAGCATATGGATGTGTATGTATGTGTGTATATAGGTATGTATATATGTGTATATAGGGCTATATATATATATATATGTATGTGTGTATATGCATATTATATACATATTGTAGCCTTCTTGCAGGAGGGGGTTAGGAAGGAGAAAAAAAGAACAAAGTAAAAAGTGCACAGCAGAGAACAAAAGAAAACCTATAAGGAAGCAAAGAAAAGATGGATAGCTCTGAACACAATGTGAAGTATTTATTATCTAGGCTTTCTTTAAATGGAAATTTACTGCTGTATATTTTGAATCCTCTCTTAGGCTCTGCTGTGCACATGGCAATACTTTTTTTTTCCTTTCCTATTTTGTATCTAAGTTAATAATACATTTCTTTTTCTTTTCTTATTGTGTATTTAAGTTTTAGCATTTAAGTTTAAAATAAATTAATAAGAATAAAAAGAATTTTAAAAAGAAAGTAAAGGAGTGGAACAAAGGATCATGCTATTTGGAGTATGAAGGTATTTTTCAAGATCATCTAATATAATAATTAATAATTGTTTTAATGAATTAATTCAGCTCATATGATGAGAAAAAGAAAACACAAAGAGATTACATGGCTTTTTTCCAATATTACAACTAAGAATTTGGAAGTGAATTTTCTTTTCCAAATTCATTTGCAAGTCACTTTTAATATCCGACCCATTTGATTCTACCCTCAAGTAAAAGAATTTCTTGGATTTCAATGAAAACTGATTTTTATTCTACGAGACAGTATTTAGATAAACTACTTTGGATCTGTTCTATGTTGCATAGACATGGTCTGAAGGAGAATTTTTAGTAGTACTGTTTCCTCTTGCATATTATGCATTAATAAAACTCCAGACTCTTGAAATCAGGGAGCTAGAAGAGACCTTGAGAGGTCATATGATCTAGTCTCCAACCTGAAACAAATAAGTGTCTAAGGTATCCTGGCCAAGGATTTTTTTATTCTTTTAGAAATCTTTGGAGAAGACATTGAGAAGTGAAAGGTGAGAGGAGGCTACTTCTGCTAAAAGGGGGAAATTGACAAAGCAGAGCAGACACACCACAAAACCAGAAAAGGGAGGTCAGATAAGACTCAGTGATGGGAATGTAAGGTAATGAAGCTGGTAGGAGGGAGAGTCTGATTGGACGACAGAGTAATTTTGTATTCTGCACATTCCCCAGGAGTGAAAACCCAAGTAATAAGGCAATCCATTCAGGTTCAGTGCCCCTAATCTCCTGCTTGACTTTTATAACCACATTTTTTACAGCAGTTTCCCTTTCTCACCCAGCAGTTTTTGTTCCTGGAATTGTCTGTGGGTATCCTATTTCAGTGCTGAAACTTGAGGGCACCATTTGTAAGGCCTTTGGTGAATCCTGGACAGATGCAGTCATTTCTCACATAAGAAGAAAATTCTAGCCCCTCACTGACATGGGTACATGGGAGCAGATATGGAAAATCAGTGTAGCCACACTTTAGTCATGACCTTCAAAGATCCCCTTACTTAGAAAAAGGAGGTGGATAAAGAGGAGGAGGAAGAGGAGGAGGAGGAAGAAGAGAATATGAAGAAACTGCAGTTATGGTTATCTGGTTTGTAGACTCTTGAATATGGTAGTCTAAGCAGGAGATGGAAGGAATCTTAAGAGATAGTACAATGAAGGGTAAACAAGGACTAGGGATTTGAGAGAAATTAATATTCTATTATATTATTAACTAGTTATTAAATTAGGATTCAGGCTTTTTCTTCTGTTTCTTCATTGAGACCCAGCTCCTAGGAAAGGTCAGCTTCTGAAGGACATGGATGAATGAGATTAACCCTAATCCTAGGGGTATATACATTTCAATTTTGAGTGAGAACCCACCCAACTAGGAGGTTTTATCTCTGTTTAGAGTGTAAACAGAATCCAGTCAGGACTAGTTCTTACCCAGAGGAAATAAGCCCCTGTCCTTGTACCCCTCCATGACAGTTTAGGGTGACTTAGCTCATGAAGGAGGAAACCAACTAGACAGGTCTAGATGGAGAAGAATTCATTCCTCTGTCCAGATTGCCTGAGGCAACCGAATTTCATGATCAAGCCAAATTCTCTGCAGGAAGACTTTGAGTCCACCTCCTCATCAAATGTTTATCGATCAAGGTTAATTTCCAGTTTTCAAGAATTACTTGAAGCTTTAGGCTTTCCATGGTTTTTGTTTTTAGTTGCCACAGAGAAACCACTGATGATCAATTTATTGATTATTAGTTAGTCTGATTAATAAGTTTGTTATTAATGACCCAGAAATTCTGTTTTTGTGTTTTTTTTTTATTTTATCACTGCTTACAATTTCTTCATGCACATAAGAGAAGTGGCAATTTCAAAATCTCATAGAATCATAGAAGAATGACTTGAAAGAGGCCTTATTGAGCATCTAGCCTGATCCCCTCCAAACACTATCACCCACTCTCCCCTCCACACACACAAAAGAATAAACTAAATGACTTCTCAAAGCATTTTCAACCCTTATATTCCATGATGGTAAAAGAGTTCAGATTCTATCTTTTTTCATCTTTGGTTAGTATGAAAAATACATGCTTGATAAAAACATTGGGATAAAGGGAATTGGGACCATTTTGTTTGTTTGTAAATGTTCTAAGTTTGTATGTGCTAGATACTTTTGAATAATCTCTGTGATAGCAATTTTTCATCCCTTGATCATAAAATTCTTCTAGGGGTGCTGTGTGGCTGTGAGTAATGAAATGCCAGTCTCTGAAAACTTAAAAGTTTCAGGCCATCCCAATGGCGATGGAGAAAAAAACAGAGTGTATGAGTAGGATGAATCATATTTTTTTTTCTGCTTTTTGGAGGTTAATTGAGTATAAGTGACTTGCCTAAGGTCACATGGCTAGTAAGTGTTAAGTGTCTGGGGCTGAATTTGAACTGAGGTCCTCCTGACTCCAGGGCCAGTGCTCTATTCACTGTGCCACCTAGCTGCCCCTTATCATATTTCTAATGAAGAATTCTACAGACATGGAATAAAGGACATCACCAGAGAAGTGTATCATTAGAAAAAAGAGGTAGATCAGTCAGTCATGGAACATGAGTAAGGGATGAAGAACATATATCCCATTGGCTCCATTGGTATACAGGCAAAGGCAAAAGAAGTAGAGAAAAATCCTTCAGTATGTTGGGAGAGTTGCAGGAGAACATGGAAAAGATTTGCAATAGGATGAAAAGGCAAGAATGGGTTGAGTTCTCTATCACTGGAGACAGTCTCTATATCAGTGGTCTTCAAAATGTGGTCCATAAACCCTGGGGTTTGCAGAAGATTTGCAAGGCCAAAATTATTTCTGTAATAATACTGAGACATTATTTATCTGTTAAAATACTCTCACCTTTTCCAACTACATAGCAACATAGGTCAAGTTTTCTTCATAAAATTTAACCAAAACAACATGTAACAATAGGTTGAATGCAGTAGATTTTGGTCTCCAATTGTCTTCTATTAAGCCAGACATTAAATATATTTGTTAAAACATGTAAAGCAATGCCACTCATTTTTTTTTTGTTTTGGAAAGTGTATTTCTTTTTCATAAACATGTTTTTATGTTAGCATGTAATGGGTTTTATTTTTTCATTTTTAGGTGAATTAACAAATAATTTTTTTGGCTCTAATTGATAATACAGTAAGTGCTGATGAATATAACTCACATAAAAAACTCTTTGGGTCCTCAATAAATTTTAAGAGCATAAAGGGATCTGAAAACCACTGTGCTACATCAGTGAGATTATAGATCCATCAAAAAGATGCAACACTTTGAAGTGAACCTTTAGGACAATTGCCTGTTCTACCTAATTGTTTTGTGTTTGTCTTGCAATCTCTATTCCCCTCAGTCAGTGTTATTTTTTTTAATGTGAGGTGGTCTGCTACAGAAAATGCTTTGCAAAATTAGTCTGTGTTTTTCTCGTATTTTCATAAAGGATACCAACAATGTGTGCATAGATTCTCATAAAAATTTTATATACACGAGAAATTAATCTTATGGGCCAGTAGTTATAAATGCTATCCTTATTACAGTTTTATTGTTATTTTCTTCATCTTTGTAATAGCATCCATGATCTTTTTGTTTCTTTTATTTTCTCTATTTTTTTAGTTATCTTAAAATTCAGTCCCTGCCTATTTTTAAAACTGTGCTATATTTAGTACAGATATCTCTTACACATATTTTGTCAAGTTTGTGTGCTTAGATGTTCTTTCTGTCCTGACACAATACAAAAGGTACTAAAGCAGTAAAGTCCAAATATTGTGATTCGACTACCACAGATATTGAAAAGAGATCAATCAATCAGTAAGCTCTGATTAGAAGCACTTACTATGTTATGGGCATTACGCTAACAAACTATACAATCCCTTCAGATCTATTATATTTCGTGTTGATTTATCGTCCTTCTTTCAGTTTTATCCAATAAAACAGGAGATGGTTTGGATTAGTTGAGTCTCAGGCCAAGCTGCCTGCCGGTTTGCTTCTCCTTGACCATTTTTCTCTTGTTTAGTGTGGTGATAATCTTCAAAACTTCCTTCATCATCCCAATTAATGTTTTCCAAAAGAGCTCGCAATGCAAATCAACCCTGTTGTTCACTAACATGTCTCTTCACTTAGCGAGGAAAACAAGTATTTGCCTGCAGGGTCAGTCTTTGGGCTCTCTTGGCAATGTTATGACAACTATTTTGCAATGGTTGAACATCTCTAAAAACAGTGGTCCACAGAGGCAACAGCTTTACTCTTGTCTTTCCAACAATTCAACAGCTTCTTTCAATATGTCAGGTTGGAGCTTCTATATTCACATACACTGTCTTTTTGTTTTTACTTTTCTTCTAATTTAGTATTGTTTTTGACCTGTGTACTAGCCAGCTGACAGTCTGACTGTATATAGATAACATGTGTATGTATGTGTATGTATATATGTCAATAGGTACCTTAAGACCCTTACCTTTCTGGCAGGAGTTGGTTGTCATGATTACTTTTCAGTCCTCTGGATGTGTGGTTTGTTATTGCATTATTCAAAGTTGTAAAGTCTTTCAAAGTTGTTTTTCTCTATAATGCTGTCATCATTGTGCAAAATGTTCTCTCTCGTTCTGCTCATTTCACTCTGCATCAGATCATAGAGATGTTCCGTTTCCTCTAAGACTTTTCATTTTGTGATTTCTGATAGAACAATAATATCGCATTATACTTATATACCACAATTTGTCTAGACATTACCCAATGGGTGGGCCTCCTCTTATTTTGTAGTTTGAGATTACTATGAAAAGAACTTCTTTAATTTTTAAAAAAATAGTTGATTTTCTTCTTTCTTTGTTCTCTTTGGAGGTATAGGTCTAGTAGTTACACAGTTGGGTGAACAGATTAATAACTTTGGGAGCATCCTTCCAAAGGATTTTCCAAAATGGCGGAACTAATTCATAGCTCCACCAATGATGTATTAGCTTACCTGTTTTCTAGCAACCCTGCCAACACTTGTCATCTTCCTCTTTTGTCATTTTTGCCACTCTGATGGGTAAGAGGTACAACTTCAGAGTTACTCTGACTTACAATTCTCTAGTTATTAGTAATTAGAGCATTTTTTTCAAATTGTTCATCAATACCTTAGCTTTCTTCATTTGAAAACTTCCTTTTTGTATTTTTTGGCCATTTATTAATTGTGCCATGGCTCTTAATCTTTTAAATTTGAACCAATTCCTTATATAACTTAGATAGAAGACCCTTATCAAAGAAAATTCCTGCAAAGACTCTTTCCTGGAGACTTACTTCCTTTTAATTTTAACTGCATTAGTTTTGTTTGTGCAAAACCTTTTAAATTTTATATTATCCACATTTTTATTTTATCTTCTATGATCCACTTTATTACTTGTTTCATCATGAGTTCTTCCCCATCCATATATCTGAAAGGCAATTTCTTCCTTATTACTCTAATGTGCTTTATGATGTCACTTTTTGTGGCTAAGTCATATATCTATTTGGGGTTTATTTTCATATATGGTATAAAATACTGATCTATACTGCACTTCTGCCAAACTGATTCCTAATAATGAATATTTATCCCAGTAACTGAGGTCTTTGGGGTTATCAAACATTTAGATACTGTATGTTTTTTTCTGTATGTGGCACCACACAGTTTGTAAAAGGAGAGAGCATTATTGACAGCATATGTTTTACATAATCAACCCTTGCTATCACTAGCAAGAAGAGCCCCCAGAGGGTGGATACTACTTTATTGTGATTCTCTCAGGACATAAAGACACTCAACCTGGCTCTAAACAAAATTTCAAGGTATCTCTTTCTAAAAAAGGTATACCAAAATTCCTCTAAGAGTCCTTATACCATGGGTCATCTCCTTGGAAATCCAGGTGAATTTCTTACAGTTCCAATACCAAAAGGACCCATTAATCTTTGCTACTTCAAGGGCAATCCAAGTGTAGTTTCTTACTCACCCTTTATTATGACAAACAGGATAACATGAATAAAATTTTCCCAGAACCTCAATGAAGTTTAGGTTCCCAGAATATGACTAAGCATATAGGGTTAACTACTGGAGATTTCTAGGTCAGCAGGAGAACTTTATCTTATGTAATTGCCATCCAAAACAATCTCAGACAAGCTGTCTGGACTGATGATACAAACTGAGCAAACACTACAGAACTAATTAAAAGTAAAAGAAAAATATGAACATTTATAATATGTCATAACAATTCTATGTGTTATGGGTAAACAGCTAGATGCTAGTATTTTAGGAATGGGTAGTCTACACTTTTCATATCAGCTGTGATATTTATCTTGTATATAGTAATATACCAGATCTTATTACATAAGCATTCAAACAAGCAAGAAATACTGCAAAGGAATTAGATGGATTTATAAGGAAACATACTGGGAAACTGGGAATGAACAATTCTAGTCTAAAGCAAAAAAAAGGAATGCTCCTGAAAATAAAGGTATCCACAAACAAAAACTGAGCAAAAACAAAATCTGAAACAAAAATATCAGGTGAAGAATCTCTCTAATGGGTGCTCACAAATGCAAGAGACCCAATATTTATTCCAAATGAGTATCCCAGGTTTAGTATATAATATGAGGATGCTGTCTTGGCCTCCATTCACACTGACAGGTTAGGTTTCCTGGGCTTAAGTGGCTACATCTCCCCTCAGAGCTCTAGAGGTAACCTTGAGGTTTGGGGTAGGGAGTGAGGGCAGTGATTTTTAATGCTATAATTCATAAGCCCTCACTGGCTTCCTTACCCCCATAATTATTGTTTCATTCAATGAATCAATAAACATTTATTAAGTTAAAAATTAGTCAGTCAGACAATTAGCTTTCCCCCAAAGGTCTGTGGCATGCTCTGCCACCATGACTGACAAAGTCCAGTGCAAAGTGGTCTCCAGCTTAGAGAGCACATGTGGCAAAGAGATAATTCACACCTCCTCGTCAAAAGTCTTCATAAAGTTATGCTTACCTGTCATGTAGCTTTTATGCTTCTTATTGCTTGCCTTTCATTCTCAAAGAGGAACATGACATCAAGATGATGATGCCATGCCTTTCAAGTGAATTAGATTTAAGTGAGGGAGAGTTATGCAAGGTCACCAACCTCACTTTCTCCTCAGGAACCATCTGGGCCCAGGGACAAGATATAGATCAGGACAACTGGAGATGGCCCTGAAGCTTTTATGCTAGGCTTTTTATAGAGACTTTGCTGTATTTTCTCAATATGCCTAATTTGCCATCAGCCCCTAGGATAGATAGACATTGCCTTAAACTACTGGATACTAATTAAATTGCCCAAATCCTAGGGTCCTTATGAAGATATTGCTCCACAAGGTACAACTCCAGTCAAATATGGGGAGAGGATAAGAAGACCAAGGACAAGGAGGCCAAGGCTCTTTTTCTCCCCCAAATATTATTCCCTCTCAGGATTTCACTAGGATGCCCACTCCTATGGTCCTTCAGAGACTTAGATCCTCTATTCCTGTATACTACACATGGAATACTCATTTGAGATAAATATTTGGTTTTTTACCCATTAGAGAGATTCCTCAAATCCTCATTTTACACAATCCCGAATAAAAAGTATGTCTTCAAACCAATCTGAATAAATTTCTAGTCTGACTTATTTGAAATGCCTTTGAATGATTAATTCTACAGATGTACAGGTCTTGTTCACACCTAGTTCACATCTCTTCTTTGTTGATTCAATTGAGCTATATTCTGATTTGTTTAAGTTACCAGGAAATAGCATCTTTTTTAAAAATTAACTTTTGTGTTTATTTTTAGTTTACATCGTTCATTTCCACAAGATTTTGAGTTACAAATTTTCTCCCCATATTTCCACTATCCACTACCCCAAAACAGTGATCCCACTGAATACTCTCTCCCTCAATCTGCTCTCTCTTATATCCTCCCCCATCCCTTCTCTGACTTTCTGGTACAGGAAGATGGATCTCCCTACCCCAGTGCCTGTATATCTTATTTCCCAGTTGCATGTAAATAATAACAATAATGATAATAATATTTTAAAAACATTTTATTTTAAAACTTTAAATTCCAGATTCTATCCCTTCCTCCCTCGTTTCCCACCCTTACTGGGAAGATAAACAATTCAATATAGGTAGTACATGAAAAGTTACGCAAAACATTTCCATAGCGGATATATTGTGAAAGACTGACTATATTTCCCTCCATCCTATCTCCCCCACTACTTGTTCTATTCTCTACTTTGTCCCTGTCCCTTTACAAAAGTTTGTGCTTCTAACTACTCTCCCCGCAACATGCCCTCGTCTCCATCATCCCCCCTCTCATCCTTTTCCCCCTACTCTCCTATACAGCAAGATCCCCAATTTAGAGTGTATGTCATTCCCTCCCTAAGCCAAATTCAATGAGAGTAAGGTTGACCCATTCCCTTTTGCCTTCCTGTTCTAACCCTCCATTGTAACAGTTATCCTTTGCCTCTTCTATATGAGTTAATTTACCCTATTCTGTTTCTCCCCATCTCCTCTCCTTATATTCCTCTCACCTCTCAATTTCGCTTTTAAATATCATCCCTTCCTATGCAATCAATCTGGTGCCCTCTGTCTATGTATACCTGTACACATATATATACACACTCACATATGTATTCACACACATATATACCCTCCTATATAGACATATATATATATATATGTACACATATAAATACATTTATATTCTCTTCAACTATCCTCATACTGAGAAAAGTTTCATAAGTTACAATTATCGTTTTTCCATGTAGGCATATAAATAGTTCAACTTTGATAAGTTCCTGATGATTTCTTTTCCCTGTTTCCCTATTTACCTCCTCATGCTTCTCTTGCTTCTTGTATTTGAATGTCAAATTTTCCATTCAGTTCTAGTTTTTTCATCAAGAGTGCTTGAAAGTCCTCCACCTCATTGTATGACTATATTTTCACCTGAAACATTGTACTCAGTTTTTCTTGGTAGGTGATTCTTGGTTTTAATCCTAGCTCCTTTGATCTCTGGAATATCATATCCCAAGCCTTTTGATCCCTTAATGTAGAAGCTTCTAGATCCTGTGTTAACTTGATTGTGTTTCCACAGTATTCAAATTATTTCTTCTTGGCTGCTTGTAATATTTTCTCTTTGGTCATAAGTTACAATTATCATTTTTCCAGGTTGGCATGTAAATAGTTCAACTTTGATAAGTTCCTTATGAATTCTTTTCCATGTTTACCTTCTCATGCTTCTTGTATTTGAGTGTCAAATTTTCTTTTCAGTTCTGGTTTTTTCAGCAAGAATGTTTGAAAGTTCTCCACCTCATTGAATGACCATATTTTCCCCTGAAACATTATACTCAATTTTGCTGGGTAGGTGATTCTTGGTTTTAATCCTAGCTCCCTTGATCTCTAGAATATCATATTCCAGGCCCTTTGATCCCTTAATGTAGAAGCTGCTAGATCCTGTGTTGTCCTGATTGTGTTTCCACAGTATTCAAATTGTTTCTTCTGGGCAGC
>CM053581.1:79102860-79150826 GCA_028627135.1 Pseudochirops cupreus
ACTCAATGCGAGAGTTCTGGCCAAGAATAATCGCTCAGTCCCCCTGCTGCCTGCAGGCCACGGGTGGGAAGCTGCAAAGCTGAGGCAGGTGCAAAACCTCTGCCTTTCACTTTTCCGCTCTGGAGGCCTTCTGGCCGGACTGCTTATCTCCCCCTTTCACAAATCCCATTCACAGTGGCCGCTAATCCGCTCACCTGAAGCTCCTCAGCTCTTCCCGTCCAGCCGCCCCCGGGGCATAGCCCCAGCTTCAGGCCAGGCTGGTTTCGGTTCGCAGTGCTGATATGGTTCCTCGTAGCCGAGCTGACTTTAGTGGGAAGTATCTTTGTGTGTGTTTTGGAGTTCTAGGATTGGTTTAGAGTCCTATTTTATGGGTATTTTGGGGTGGCTATGTGAGAGCTGCGATGTGTTGCTACTGCTACGCTGCCATGTTGGCTCCGCCCCCCCTCCACAGTTCTTTAAATAGAACTGAATGTAATAAATGTTTGTTACATTAATGAGCAAATAGTAAATGAATGAATGAATTTTCACAGGATACATGACTTTTGACTCACATGGAAAACTATCCAAATCAGTCAATAAATGTTTGTTCATTGTAAACTATGTGCTAAGTGCTGTTCTAAGAACTGAGGATACAAATAGGAAAAAAGAAAACAGTTCCTGCCCTGAAAGAGCTTACAATCTAATGAGGGAAGACAACACACAAAAGAAAACTAGAAGTGGGCTACATGGGGTGGAGGTATGGGGAAGGAGTCAGAGATCCAAAATGAGGACAGCTGAGTAGGAAATAAATTGAGCATAACTGAGCAGAGATGCCTGAGCATTTTTTCAAAAGATGTCCTACAGAATAGATATCTTATCTATCTTTTTAGTTGTGGCTTCAGTGGGGAAGGGAAGAGTTAAAGTCTACCATTAAATCGTACTAGCTATTAAAAAGGTCAGTTGATTTTGATAGTGTAGCCAGGTGGTTTTAAATGTAACGATTCACCTCCCACACATTGTAATATAATTGTAGATACGAAAAGGTATCCTTTAAGTTTGTAAATCCTGATGCAGAGTCATTACAAAATTTTAGGTGAATCCAATTACATCATTACAGGTTTGTCTATATGGTAGTTCCAGCTGACCAAGCCATATTTCCACACTGCTCCTTCACTACATGGGGAAGAATGGCTAGACACATAGTCTAAAAAGGGAGCTAAATTTTTAGTGTACCATGAGTTTAAAGCGAACCAAATGTGTGCAATGGCAACCAAAAAAAAAAAGATCATGCAATTTTAGACTGCATTAAAAAAGGTAAGTAGGTGGCACAGGGGAGAGAACATATGGCTTAGGGTCAGAAAAACCTAAATTCAAATCCTGCCTCAGACACTTACTAGCTATGAGATCCTGGGCAAGTCACTTAAACCCTCTGTGCCTCAGTTTCCTCATCTATAAAATTGGGAAAATAAAATAATGCCTAACTCAAAGACTTGTTGTGAAAATCTAAGGAAGTAATATGTATAAATAATTCTGCAAAATTTAAAGTACTACATAAAGGGTAGCTTTAAAAAACTAGGGAGGTAGTACTTCAACCTTTGTACTTCACCCATTTGTGAAATTTTTGTTCAATGCTAGTTACCACATATTAGGAAAGATCCTGACATGTGGAGGAAGGTTTTCAAGGACTTTGAAGAGCATTATGACGATCAGTTTGAAGAAAAAAAGGAATCTTAAATGTGAACAATAGAAGATTAAGTAGAGATATGACAACTATTAAGTATTTGAGAAGTTGTCATGTGGAAAAAGGTTTAGACTTGTTCTTCTTGGTCTAAGCTGAAAGAAGGAGAATTCATACTTGGGAGTCACAAAGAAGAAAATTTTACCTTAAAATTTTAACCCTGTCATTACATCCTTGATGTAAAGGAAAAACATGCTAAGAATTGTCCCTATGCAAAAATATAATGGGCTATCTCAAGTAATGAGTTTCTCCTCTTTGGAGATCTTCAGTCACAAAGAAGGCGATCACATGTTCAAGAAAAGAAGGAAGGAGACAAGTGTTCACTAAGCACCCACCATGTTCTAGGCACTGGACCAAACACTTCACAAATGTGATCTCATTTGACTGATAAACAGCCCTGGGATATAGTCATTATTAGCCATGTTTCATCACATAAGGTAAATAGAGGTTAAGTGACTTACTCAGTCACACAGCTAGCAAATGTCTAAAGCTGGATTTGAATTCAAGTCTTCTTTCTGTTTCAACGCTCTAAGGTAGAACCAGCTTCCTCTGTTGAGGACATTATAGAAAGGACCCTTTTTTAGTTATTCTTTTTAAACTGTGTCTAGTTATATTTCCCTGTGTAGAGAGGGATCATCATGAAAGTTAGAACTAAATGACCTCAGATTCATTCCAATTCTGAGATTTTGTGACATTTTATTAGCATCCTTTGGCACTTTAGAGACAGTGCAATGTAGTGGATTGGGTATTGGAGTTAGAGTCAATAAAAACTAGACACAATGATTCTGTCATGCTAGTCAAATGATTTAATCCATCTGACCCTTAGGTTACTCAAGTATAAAATCAGGATAATAAAAGACCCTACCTCAAAGTGTTGTTGTGAAGATAAAATCTAAGTTAAGGGTCATATTATTCTTCACTTACTAAGTAAATTGGTTGGGAGTGTGGTGCAGTGGAAAGGGAGCTATAGTTTGAATCATGGGATAGTGAAGCAATAAGCATTTGTTAGCACTTACTAAGCTCCAGGCACTGTGCTAAGTGCTGACATGAGTTCAATATTGATTTTATTTCCTATGATCCTTTCTACTTTTCCTTGGTCTTTAACCCTGTCATTATCCATAGGTCTGACAGATAAGTTTTTTCACGTTTCCTTAATTTATTTATATCATCCGTTACATCTAAATCATGTACCCATTTTGACCTATTTTGGTATACTAAGTGAATTGTTTATCTATGCCTACAGTCTGCTTTCCTGCTTTCCAGTTTTCCCAGCACGTTTTTTCATATGATGAGTTCTTGCCCCCAAGGCTCGAATTTTTACTATGGTCATTTGTTACTGTATGGTATGTACCCAGTCTATTCTCCTCATCTATATATTTCTTAGCCTACAGTAGCAGATTGTTTTGATGATTACCACCTTGTAATATACTTTGAAATCTGGTACAGCCAGGCCTCACTCATTCACATTTCTTTTCCCATCTTCTTATTTTTGACATTTTGTTCTTATAGATGAATTTTATTATTATTTTTTCTAGCTCTCTAAAATAATTATCAATAGTTTGATTCATATAACACTGAATAAGTAAATTAATTTAGGTAGAATTGCCATTTTTATAATAATGGCTCAGCCTACCCATGAGCAATTAATATTTCTCCAAGTGTCAAATATCTCTTTATTTTTGCAAAAAGTGTTTTATAATCACGTTTATGTAATCCTTGGGTTTGTCTTAGCAGGTAGACTCCCAAGTATTTTATATTGTCTACAGTCATTTTAAATGGAATTTCTATTTCTATCTCTTCCTGCTGATTTTTGTTGGTGATATATAGAAATGCTGATGACTTATGTGGGCTTATTATATATTTTGCAACTGTGATGAAATTGTTAATTATTTCAACTAGCTTTTTTAGTTGATTCTCTAGGGTTCTCTAAGCATGCCATCATATCATCTGCAAAGAGTGATAATATTGTTTCCTTGTTGTCTATTTTTATCCCTCCAATTTCTTTTTTTCTTTTATTGCTATAGCTAGCATTTCTAATACAATATTGAATAATAGTGGTGATAATAGACATCTTTGCTTCACCCCCGCACTATTAGAAAGGCTTCTGATTTATTCCCATTACTGAAAAAGGCTATTCTTGGTTTTAGATAGATGAAACCTATCATTTTAAGGAAGGCTCATTTTGTTCCTGTGTTTCCTTGTGTTTTAAATTGACGTAAACATATTTTCTCAAAAGCTTTCCCCACATTTATCGATATATTGGTATGATTTTTGTTCATTTTATTTTCAATGTGGTCAATTATGTTTATAATTTCCCTAGTATTGAACCAGTCCTGTATTTCTAGTTTAAATCCCAGCTGGTCATAGCATATGATCTTTGTGATTTATTGCTTTAATCACCTTGCTAATATTTTATTTAAAAATTTTGCATCAATATTCATTAGGGAGATTGATCTACAATTTTCTTTCCCTGGTTTTGGCATGAAAACCACATTTGTGTCATAAAAGGAATTTGGTAGGATTTCTTTTTACCTATTTTTTCAAATAGTTTTTATAGTGCTGAAGTTAATTGTTCCTTAAATATTTTACAGAATCCTCTTGAAATCCATCTGGTCATAGGGACTTTTTCTTCAGGAGCTCCTTTATGGCTTAAGTTCTTTTTCTAAGATGGAGTTATTCTATTTCCTTTTCTGTTAATCAAGGCAATTTATATTTTTCTAAGTATTCATCAAGTTCAACTAGATTATTAGTTTTAGTAGAATAAAATTGGGCAAAACGACTCCTAATAATTGTTTTGATTTCATCTTCATTAGTGAAATTTTCATCTTCATTTTTTTTCACTTTTGATATTGATAATTTGGTTTTCTTCTATCTTTTTTTTTTGCCAAATTAACCAATGGTTTGTCTATTTTAATGGTTTTGTTTAATCATAAAGCAAACTCCTTGTTTTATTATTTGGATTTTTAAACATTTTCAATTTTATGAATATTTCTTTTGATTGTCCAGATTTTCATTTTGGTGCTTAGTCAGGGATGTTTAATTTTTTTCTTTTTTCTAGGTTTTTTTTTTTGTTTGCTCATTTTTATGTCCAATTCATTGGCATTTTCTTTCTCTCTTTTATTTCTGTATCATTTAGAATCAAAGATTTTTTCCCTAAGTATTTCTTTTGTGAAATTATCAAATTGTGATGTGTTGTTTCACATTGTTGTCATTCCTCTTGGATAAATTGTTTCTGTGATTTGTTCTTTGAACCACTTATTCTTTAGGATGATATTATTTAGTTTCCAAATAATTTTTAACTTGTTCTGCCATGGCCCTTTATTGAGTGTGATTTTAGTGCATTATGATCTGTAAAGGTTTGCATTTGATATTTCTGTTTTTCTGCATTTTGTTATGAGGTTTTATGTCTAATTGATCGGTTTTTGTGAAGATGCCATTGAGGAAATTGGTATGTTTGAGGAAATGGTATATTGAGAAAATCGAAGAAAATGTATGTTTCTTTCTATTTCCTATGAATTTTCTCCAGACATCTGCCGTATCTAACTTTTCTAAAATTCTATTCCTCTCCTTACTGTCTTTCTTATTTCTTTATGTTTAGATTTATCTAGTTGTGAAAGGGAAAAGTCAAGGTTATCCACTAATATAGTTTAAAGGTATATCTCCTCCTAAAACTCATGCAACATTTCCTTTAAAATCTGGATGCTATACCGTTTGCTGCATATAGATTTAGTATTGATAATACTTGATTGTCCACAGATCTTTTTAGCAAAACATAGTTTCTTTGCTTATCATTTTAATTAGGTTTATTTTTGCTTTTGATTTGTCTGAAACCATAATTACATATGTTAACTCTGCCTTCTTTATTTCAAATGAAGCATAATAATATCTGCTCCAATCCTTCATTTTTACTCCATGGGTGTCTCTTTATTTGAGATTTTATTGCTGTCTCTATTTGTGTCTGCATTTTTAGTTTGTGTTCTCTAAACTAATTTCTTTTCTTACTGCATTGTAATCTGTATCCCAGTACATGCTCAATTTTTGTATAAGTTCCATGTGATACAGAGAAATACATCCCATTTAGAAGAAGTCATAAGTCTTTTAACTCTACTTTTTCCAGAAAATTGTTTGGTTTTTTATTTCTCTTTTTGTTAATCTTTTGGTTAGATTTATCCCAAACTGAAAGAGAGATATTGAAGTCTCCAGTAACTTTTCTGCTACTGTCTATGTCTACCAGAAGTTCAGATAATGTTTCCTTTATGAATTTGATGCTAAGGCATTTGGAACATGTAATTTTATTAGTAATGTTGATTTATTGCTTATGATTCCTTCCAACATAATGTAGTTGCCTTTTTTGTCCTTTTTTTACTTTTTGAATGTTTTTGCTTTGGCTGATAATATAGCAATTTTTCATTTTTTTGGAATTCATTTGATACATTGTTATTTTTTCCATTTCTCAATTTTATCTTTTGTATGTCTTTGTTTTCAAATGTGTTCCTTGTAAGCAACAGATTGTGGTGTTTTGTTTTCTTATACAATCTGTCACTCTTTTTTATTTTATTGGATTGTTTAATCCACTTGCATTTAAAATTATAGGAATTGGGTTCATATTTTTCTCCATTTGTCTCTATTTTTTGTCAAGTTGTGATTTTCCCCTCTTTTGCTGTAAAAAATCAGTAATATTTTCCTTCAATTATTTTGCTATAATCTTTTTTTTTCAAGTGGCCCTGTTCCCACTGACTCTTTTCACCTACTCCTTGACTCCCTCTTCTTGTTTATTAGTGTCTTCCCTTTAGGGTTTTATTTATATGTTCCTCTCTTCTGTTTTTATTTGGCTATATATTTCTTCCCTCTCTTTTCTCCTCGGTTAGTCAAGTATTCCCCCTTCCCTTCCCCTTCAGTTATTCCTGTTCATTAGTGGCAGAGGGTTGAGGGAATATTTCATTTTTGTGCTGAAAATTTCATTTTCTTTCACTCTCTTCATTATCTATCTTCTCTGTCTATTTACTCTAATTCTCATTCTCTGATTCAGGAACACTATAATCATCTGGTCTCTCTCTTTTCTCTGTATCCTTTATATAGTCAAAGCTTCCCAGATATCCATTCTAGATTTTTCTCTCTAGGTGCTTTCTGCCCCTGCCTTATAGGGCTTACTCCATATATTTCCTTTTTGTTTGTTTGTTTGTTTGGCGTCACTCTCAGAACAATGCAAATTATTCTTGGTGTCACAGAGGACATTTCCCCATGGTAGGGCCCCTCTCCCCACACTGATCTATAGCCTTTGGTTCACTTTTTCCTACATTTGCCTGGAAATTTCCTCCCTGTCTCCATGCTCTCCCACTCCTCCAGGCACCAACTCCCTCAGGTCTGAACCAAAGTTAAAGTCTTCATCTCCCTTCACTCATAGGAGCATTTATCAGTGGAACTCCCATAATAAAGTCTCCTTCCTTCCCCCCACCCATTTTCAATCTTTCTCTCCACATACTCACCTGCTGGCTTCTCTCTGAGTCAGCAGAAGTCATTTTCCTTCTGCTCATTGCTAATCCTTTATTTGACTCTGGTGTACAATTCACTCCTTCCGATCTTTCTGCTCTCCATCCTCTCCCCCTTTTCACGTACCTTCCCATATTGTAATATACTACCAAAAAAGAAAAAAGAAAAACATTCACTTATAGGTAGAGCTTAACCAAGTTCTATTCATAAAGCCCTCTGTCCACCTCTTCACTATTACCTCTAACAGATTTCCACCTTCACTCCTGCCTCCTTGTATACCTTTAGAAGAAGTCTCTCATTGCCTTTCTGTTGGCACTCTTGCTGTTGGTATCTGTGTTCCTTCACTCCTCCTGAAATTCTGTTTTTTCGGGCATTTGAGAAGCATATAATCTTTTCAATCCTGTTTTTTTTTCCCAAAAATATCTCACACTCCTCTTTATTATTAGGCATTCAACTCTTGGTTTGTATGGTTAAGCTCAGATTTATAGGATAGATTCCCCTGGGAAGCACCCTGAACTCCAATGCTCTTGAAAACACATGATTATACTCCCTCCTCCTTTTTCTAGTGAGTATGGAATAATCTTGCATCATTTGAATGTCATTACATCTGTGTTTTATGGTCTTTATCCTGCTGTCTTGCAGAAGTCGCTTTTTGAATTGAATTGCTAAATTTAACCACTATGTTTCTTGGACTTTGTAGCCTTGGATTTTCAAGGCTGTTTTGTTTTGTTGGAGGTGACCTGTGAATTCTTTTATTCTATGTTGAGAAATTCTGGGAAGTTTTCTTCTAATATTATTTTCATTATGATTTGGAAGTGTTTTTTGTACTCTTGTGCTCTTATCAGACGTCTATGATTCTTAGTTTGTGCAATCCATCTTTGAGATCCACGTCTTGCCTGCATAGAGAACAAGTTTTCTTTCAGTGTTTTTCTTTTTTGCTTCCCTTCTTCTAGGTTGATCTTTATTTCTTTGTATTTATATTTCCAAGCTGTTGTTCCCTCTTGTTTCTTTGCTGAGGTCTACCATTGCAGACTCAGGTTTTTCTATTCTGCACGTTACTTTTGCTGTGCAGGACATAAAGTTTGCTCTCTTAATTCTCATTTCTGTTTTAAACCCTTTAGGAAAAGCATGCTGGGGTTCCACAGGTTCCTCAGATTCCACAGGGTCTTCTGTCTCATCAAGTATTAAATCACTGGCTTTCATTTAGAAGTATTTATTCATAAATTCCTGAACTAAGTTACTAGATCTATAGGTCATATTTCCTTTTGTTACTGTTTTCCTATTAATTTATCTGTTTAGGAACAAGATCTTTGACATTTCTTCTTCTGGAAATCTTTGGTACTTTCTGTCTTGACCCCTGCCCTTATTTTTCTTATCACTTACTTCCTGAGTCTCTCCCCTCTAATTGTGGTTTTCCTGGGAGCTAAATCTTAAAGCATCTCAGTCTCTTTCCACACTAAGCAATTCAATATTCACCACTTTAGGTCTCTGACCCAAAGTGATCTGTGGGCAGTCAGAACTGGCCCCAGGGGGGATGCTGTACCCTTTCCCTCCATGGTGTACCATCCTCACAATCTGCCCCACTCTCTCTGTTCCTTAGTTCTCTGGTCTGGCAGCATCAATTTAGAACCTACTGGCATCTTCAGTTCAAAGTCTGTTTTTCCTAGCACTGGCAGTTCAGAGTTTTCCAACACTGGTCCTTCCAGACTGCAGCTTCTAGTTGGCTCTTCCTTTTGAAGGATGGTTGCCAAAGTGGCTGTTGGGCGCCTGAACAAACTTCTGCAACCTGGAACTAGGTTTTCTATGGTATTAGAGAAAGGGAGGATGCCTGAGGCACAGGGATGGATTCTCATGCAAGCCTATATTATGTCCTTGAGTCTGCGGGTGCAGTCTTGTCATGAGTAGTATGAGAGGTAGGGGAGAGATACTGAGTGAACTCAGGATCTATGAGTGTCAGATCCGTGTGTGTGTATTTAAAAAAAAAAACTTCTGTTGGATTCTGATGTCATAGACCATTAAAACAGGCAAAATTGATTGATCTTTAGCACATGATTTCTGTTTTGGAGAGTTTTGAAAGGTCATAGTGATTCAAGAAAATGTCCAGTCTACCATCTTGCTGGTCATGTACCCAGAAGTCCTTCTCTCCTCATGAACTGCATTGCTTTGGCCAGTGGGAGAATGAGAAGAAGGGCAGTGGCATTAGTTTGTAAATTCATTGGGCCTTTTAAAAAATCTCATTACATTAATCTACTTCTCTGATTTCTGTTTCTTAAACACACGTTGACAAAAAGCTATGTTGAAAGACTGCCTTAGCCAACATTGAGGCTGTTTCCTTGTCAGAAATGAGAATAAACTTGAACAGATGATAATTTCTTACTTTCGTTCTTCAAGAATGTGTAAGATTCACAACTGAGGAGATGTTTCTCAGTCATCAAGAATACAGGCTAACACTCAGGGCCTTGACAAAAAGCTACACATAGAATAGTCTAGCTTTAGTTTTATCCTAGGGAATCATGAAATTCTAAATCCTAATGTTACCTGCCTGTTTTGCTTCTCAGCTGGGAAATTTATACCTTTAGTGATGTGAAAACTGAGTGAGAATATGGTCTTTTAAGGATTTAGTTTGGAAATCAGAAATTGTTCAGCACAGTCGTTGGCAATCAGGTTCTGTTCGGTTTTTTCTCAATCCATCCTTTTGACTTTGTTACAGACCAGCATGATGAGCAGCATCTTGTTTGTCCTGTATTATGATCTGGTACCTTGTAAAATAACACCCCCACCCCCAACCCTGTACTCCAAACCAATCTTTGGAGAATTTTGTTTGCTTTCTAGCAGAAAAACTACAACCCTCGATCTCTCCAAATAATTGGCTCTGTGACAATACAAATCCCTTTGGAATGAACCCTTCTTTGCCTAGAGCATGTGTTCATGTGTCGTATATTTGACTTCCTTTATATGGATAAAAAAAATACCCAGGTTTTTGAAAAGGGGAAGTTGACTGCCATAGGCATGGTGATTTAGAGCTGGATTGCTTCTATCTAGATTGATACTGTCAGTTTGATCCAGGAGACATTTTTATGTTTCTTTATTACCAGTCATAACGCAATGCAGTGTGTCATTTGATCAATGGTGCTGGTGTAAATCATCATCCATGCTTCATCTCATAAGAACAAATGACAGGAGAAGCAGAACTCTAAAAGAGAAAGGGGCACCGAGGGAGGAGCCCACTATTATACTGGAAGATTCCTCCTGGATTTGAGCTTTATTGAATTAAAACATTCTTCCTTCCTCCCAGTCCCCCTTCTTGGCAGTAGGGGATGCTGTGTTGCTTGCATTCTGAGCATTTGGATGACACATTCAGAGAATATCCCTGCCCCTTCTAGACACAGCCATTTCTTCTTTGTGAAGGCCAATTAAGGAGAGTAAAAGACAAAGCTGAGGTCTTTTTCCCCCCTTGCTTCTCTGATTGATCTGTGTTTATTTAGTAGATGTGTTGATTGCCCTCATTGGTGAAGATTAAGGGTTATTTTCCCAAAGCAAAGAGAGATTTGGCAGCCCTAGTTAATTAGAAAGGGAAAACAAAATTAAAATATTTTCCCCTGTTCCTGCCTACCATCTCCCTTTCCAGTCTAGTTTTGAAAATGACATCTTAAAGTTAAGTTCTACTGTAACTTAATCATACTCCCAGGGATCCTCTGGCCAATGGAGAAGAATTTTGTAAACAAAGGCTTAATAATTCGCCACAAATATTCTAAATCATAGGATCATAGACCTAGAGGGATTTTAGTGGTTATCTAGTACAATGCCCTTATTTTAGAGATGAGGAAAATTGATCTCAAAGACTTACCCAAGGTCAGATAACAAACTTCAAAGACAAGATTTGAAATCCTGTCCTTCAACTCCTCAGCCACTGTCCCTTCTGCTATATCACACTATAACATGTCATGTAGGAATGGGCAATGAGCAAGGATTTTTGTAGTTATCATATAGCTTTAACATGCTAAGCTAGAATAAACCATGTTCTTCAAGGAATTCAGAAAAGAGAGATCAGATGAAATGTAGCCCCAGATTTTAGAGATCCAGCTCAACCTGGATATTCCCAGTCTCAAGGTGGCTTATAGCAACTGAACTGCTTAGGACTTTCGCCTGTTTTGGCTTGCTGTCCTTCCTATTTTTGTTTTTGATAATTCTAGCTATTGACACTGGGTTAAATGTCTTGACTCTCTCCATCTGGATCAGTAGGAGACAAATCAATCTGTGTGGTCAAATTACCTGGATAACTGAAAGCATCAGCATGATGATAAAAAGATAGACTGTTCTCTCCTATCCCCATACATGTATGCCTTTTGTAGGGCTCCTGACCCAAGCAAAACTCCCTGGAAGATGCTCATCATTGGCCAAAATTATGAATCTTTGACTTTCAGAGGTCAGTTGGTTAGTCACATTCCCTTACTTAATGCATTCTAACTTCCCACATTTCTAATGTCCTTCCTCACACTCCATTTGTCAGTTATACAGTTTTCAAGGTCCTATTCAAGTCCCACATTTTCCAGGAAATCTTGAACAAGGAAACATGAAGTGATGAGTACATTACTGGAGTTAGAACCAGGAAAGGTTGGATTCAAAACCTCCCTCAGACATTTTGTGACTGCATGACCCTGGGCAAGTCATCTATTCTCCTGGAGCCTCAGTCTCATTATGTTAAAATAAGGCAGTTGAACTTGATGGCTATTGTAAATTGATAATCCAATGAATGATTACTGTAGTCCTTAGTGATTTCTATGTTTTTGTGTCCCCTATAGCCCTTAGAATCTGTCTTACACAATTTAGCACTTAAAAATTTTTTGTGATTTGGGTGACCTACTATGGTGTTACCTATATGAGCCTTGTCTCTTTACATATGACATATATTTTAATATATGTCTTTGTAGCCTTCCTGCCTATAGCACATAGCACAGGATTAGGCACATAGTAAGTATCTGGTAAATAAATGTGGGCTGATTAACCCTTTGAGAAGGTAGTGATGGAATCTCATGGAATTGGTGACCTTGTTCATTTTCCTTACTCCAATACATACCAAGATACCTGGGCAGTATGGTTGTCTATAGTTCTTACTCAGTAGTAGGATGGGGTTTAAAGGACATTTTGTTTTGCTTTGTTCTGATCTGTTTTCTTTCATATTGCTTGTAAAGTGAGAGAAAAGAAGACTTTTCAAATCAAAGTAAATAATCCTGAGAAAGTTATGAAATTCCTCATCTGTCAAATGAAGAAGTTAGACTAGATGATCTCTAATGTTCAGTCCTATTCTGTATCCTATGGTTCTTGTGATGCTATTAAATTTCAAAATTCATTGCTTCAATATTACTAAGGATTTTAAAAATGTCTTTTATTTTATTTATCTATCTCTCTATTTATTTGTTTGCTTCTTTGTTTGTTTTTTTGCTCAGAGATGGTAGCTAATAGCTTCACCAAACTTGCATCCATATTTAGGTAGCTATCTTCAAGTCTCATTCAAGAAAGAAGATCACTACAGATGATAGAATAGAGAAGCTTCCCTTCAAGTCTGAAGAATGATCTAACTCTCCATCTTGGTGAAATATTCTGGGAGAAGTTGGTTTTGTTTCCACCAAAAAGAGGAAAATATAACAAACATCCCTACTGGATCTATGATCAAAAAGAATAAAGCAAGGACATAGTAGTAGCTATGTGAGTCAGTACTATCTGAGGCATTGTCTATAGTTAGAACTTGAAAGCCATATGAAGAGAGACAGGTTATAGCCAAGGAGCCTATTCCTGGAGTCAGGAATGAATGTGTCTCAGACACATTATCTGCGTAATCAAGTCACTTAAAGCTTGCATTGTAAAATGGAGATCCTAATACATATACCTCAAGACTGTTGAGAAGAAAATGCTTTTTCAAGCTTATAGTACTATCTGAACATGTTATTGTTGTCCGTACTGTTTTCTTTATATTATGTGAAATCTTCAAACAAGGAATGAACTTATAGGAATCTTGCTTTTGTGGTATCTGTGTAAGACAAAGAACTTGGTGATGTTATAATAGGCACAACCCTTAAACTAATGGGAGAATAGAGTTGGACCAGAGAATACCTCATGGATTTCTTGGGGAAAGACTGTGTCTTCTGCTATTCCAAAGCACTTTGCAAGATCAAGAAGTATCTGGGTCTTACTGACTACCCTCTGTTTCCTGCACCCATGTGTAAATCATGGCAGATTCAGGGAGGGGTATTGAGATAGACATAGCAGTGGTCTCCACTGAAAATAAATTGCAACCAGCATTCTCACAGTTTTATAAATTTTCTAGAGATACTATACACACATATTATATATGTATGTGTGTGTGTGTGTGTGTGTGTGTATGTATATATGGAGAGAAAGAGAAAATTTGGACACAATTGTTTTAATTTTTAAAGACCTATCCACATACTATTTCTCATCAAGGGAAGTAATACTCTCATTTAAAAAAATAGAATGTGACATAATATTTTTAAAGTTTC
The DNA here is from genome assembly GCA_028627135.1 of Pseudochirops cupreus. Taxonomy (NCBI): domain Eukaryota; kingdom Metazoa; phylum Chordata; class Mammalia; order Diprotodontia; family Pseudocheiridae; genus Pseudochirops; species Pseudochirops cupreus. Next base: position 79,116,586 of record CM053581.1, read on the forward strand.
AACTGAGAGAACAACTTAATGAGATCATCACCCTCTGCCAGCAGATCCAACAGATTGAGGAACCAGGACAGGGGATGCCAGTCATTGGATGTGATGGCATTCAAGGTTCATACTCATGAAGGAACTAGAATTTATTTTTCAAATGAAAAATCATAGTATCAGAGCTCTAGTAGCATAGCTGGAAGGTCCAAAACTTTTTATCGCTTTTTTCTTCCTGTTCATCAATCCCTCACCTCAGAACTTCTGCAATCTATAGGCTGGTTAATGAGCCAGAATTGATACTCCTGGGACTACTTAATCACCTACCTTTATGGTTTTAGGGGAGTTCTCTACTTCAGCAGCACTAGACACATCCCAATAGCCCAAGTACTAAGGACTAAGCTCTGGCCCTGCTGTTCTGGTGTGGTCACTGGACTTGGACTAATCTGTCTCAAGCATCTCTTCCAACAGTGTTGGTGTGAGAACATAAGTTGTCTAAAGTCTGTTCAATGTTGAGTTTATACAACACTGACCGATGGCTCCTAATACTAATGGAAAGAGAAGGAATTATGTTATATTCATTTTTAATAACCCACAAAACTTCCATAGTTAGGCCCACAAGGGTTTGGTTCCCTGGGTTGTAATTTTGGACTGAAATAGGCATCCATCAGAGCCATAAACTGGGGTGGAGCAAAAAGATCTTTGGTTCGATGTCAGAGTTTAGAGGGTACTAAAGTTAATCAGTGCCCAAAGCAAACACTTACTTGAAAGATATAAGGGGAGTTGCTACAGGTCTATGCATTGGATTTGGGATCTCCAAAACCTCCGTGTTCAAGCGGTGATGGATGGCAATCCCTTGTTGTTCTTAAAACTTAAATTCAAATGCTATGGAATCATGTCTATTGCAGAGTACCTAGTACCCTGTGCTAGGGTCTCTTAAGGTTGCAGGTCCATAGCAACCCTATTCTATGTGCCCAAACCACCCAAAGCCAAAAGTTAGGTTCAAGGATATGAATGCTTTGTGTTCCCTGAATCTTTAAACTTCTGCACTGAGTACATCCTAAGTACCAAGACTCCCTGTCAATCTGTCTCTGTGCCAAAAGCTTCCTCTATGATAGAAGAGAAACTTAGCCTGACTTGGGGAGCCAGGACATAAGAACCAAATGGAATGGATTCCCATAAGAACTAACCCAGTTCTACCTCACAAGGTCATTTCTCTTTTCAGCCCATACCTCCTTTGTACCTCAATAGAGAAGCACGTACCTTTATCATTTCAGGGCCTAAGCATCTCTCATTTTTAGTGGAAAAATAGAAAGATGCAAGTCAATGGTTGTGCCTACAATCAGACAGGGATAGTGATGATGGAGAGGAGAGACAGCTGGGTGGAGAGGGCTGTTAAGTCACTGTGAACATCCTTGGGCCCTTTAACTCATGACTTGTGGTCCAAATAGCACCTAATTAGTAATGGTAATTAAACTAGCAATCTACCAAATGGTTTATGGGGGTTAGATAGATTTCTACTTCCTTCTCATCTGATTTTATTCTGGTATCTGTGATCTCTGTCTCATTCCATCATCCCCCAGTAACTGAGTATTCCTTTCCTGCTTTCTGCCCCACGTACAGAATTCCTAGTTATAGCTTTGTCACTTGACTATCATTTTGGCTAGTGTCAGGGAAGTTTGGGGCTTCAAAACTGCTTTTTCTGGGCAAGGACTTAATCTATAAAACATTAAGTGATCTTAAAAACACAAAATCTGGGTCTACAATAAAGAATGATGTGACAGTTTACTGCTGATGGTCAAGATAAGGTGGACTATGGCCAGATATTAACTGTATATCTTATTTGATCTTCTGGGTTGATTTTGCCTAAAGTCTACACACATGCAATAAGAGTTAGAAAGTTTTCTAGTGAGTTTTCCTCTTTCGAAAGTACATTCCAAATGCTAGATCCGTTGAACCTATGACCTCCAAAGTGTGGTCCTCAGCTTCTATGGGGAGGAAGGTTAGAATGACACCACACAGTATGCCATCAACCAATTACAGCATGATTTCTTAACCTAGGGTCCACCTACCCCCAAGGCATCCATGGATACATTACATGTGATCTGCAAACTTGGAGGGGGAAAACAACTGCATTTTTATTTCAATATAATTGATTTCTTTTATAGTTCTACATATTTAAAAATATTCTACAAAGGGGTCCATAGGCTTTTCCAAATGGTCAAAAATATTTCGTCAATTTCATGAGATTATAAAACAAAGGTTAAGAATTCCTGAATTGGAGAGCGGCAAAATGAGTTACAGCACATCTCTGTGTTAGAGAATCATAGAGCTTGTCTCCAATACAGTCAAGCATAAGCTTCATGATGATGGCCCACTCCAATCCCTCCTACCACTACGCAAGTTAACAACCTCTTCCCTTATGTGCTAGGCATTGGTCTCTCAGTATAATTTTAACTTTACTAAAACCTGGGCATCTAAAGCAGGGACTAAGCAGATGCCATTGGGAAAATGTCCCTCCTTCCACATACCCATTTCCTACCTTTGAGATTACCTAATGGTTGCGAGAGGCAACCTAAGAGTCTGTAGGTTCCGTACTCTGGAGAAGCAATTAGTGAGTAGTCTGTCCCCAAACCCCATTTTCATTTTGAGTGGGACAGAATTAGTCACATAGGATGATCAGGCATAGATGGATTGGAATCTGTACTACATATTTCATTTTTTTTTACCTCCCATGTGCAAATCCTCTTCTGAATTTCCCTATTTATATTGAGACACTATCAGTCTCCCATTCAATCTCAGGTTTGATATCCCACCTTGATATCATCTTTGACTCTTCTGTCTCACCTCATTTATCCAAAAAGCTGACAAATTTTCTCATATCTATTTCCATAATATCTTTTTCCTTCTATTGACTCTTGTCTCTCACCAGCTGAACTCCTCTCAATTTTTCCATCATGCCTTGAGCAACCTCATCATTGGGAAATCTCATCATCCTATAAGATTGAATTAGAACCTCATGAGTACTGATTGACCCTCTGATTGAAAGGTAGAGCCATGAGCTCCAGAACCTCCATTTAAGCAGAGAACACAGGCCAGCCATCTCTTCATTTCCTACCTGATTGTACTCTTTTTGACTTCTCCATCAGAAATATACACACACATACAGAGAGAGAGAGAAAGAGAGAGAGAGAGAGAGAGGGAGGGAGGTATGTGAACACAAAGTTCTCCTCCCTCTCCCTTTTTAGTTTCCTTTTCTGTGTTGTCTCTACCCATTACATTGTAAATTCTATGAGGGCATAGAACCTCATTCTTTTTTCATATTTAAATCCTCAGAGCTTATACACTTAATAAATATTTACTGACTGACTAGTTCAGGCATTCATCACCTCCTGCCTATTTCAATGGCCTCCTAATGTCTCCCTGACTCAAGTCCCTTTAAGTCAGTCCTCTACAAAATAGGCAAAGTGATTTTCTTAAAGTAAAAATCTAAAGAATTCCACTCTTCACAATTCAATAAGCTCCAAAGCTTCTCTATCAAATCTAGAATCAATGTTGTTTTATCACAAGTTGGTCCTGAGAAAATGTAGTCACCTTGGTTTTCAAATAAACAGTCATTTCATAATCCGAACTGTCAGTGATCCTGATAGGAACTGTCCCTGGCCCATTCTCCATTACTCTAATAAATGTCAGATGTTCCAAATGGAGATGAGGAGATGACCAGATGGCTGTGTCACAGCCTATCTTGGCTTGTCCCTGACAGCAAGATATCCTTCATAGCCCTTGTCTATGCATTCCTTTATACTTGCTCAGAACTTTATGCTTTTCAAAGAACTTTCACAGATTGTCTCTCATCTGAAGCTCATGGCAGTTCTGTTAGGTAGACAGAATAGGAATTCTTGGCCCCATGTAACAGACACATCAAGTGGTCATATAGTAATGAGAAGAGCTCGAGTCAGCACTGGAGTTACATCTACTGGTCCAACTGGTAACCAGTTCTTTCCACTGCACCACAGTGTCCATGGAGAAACCATGTCTATTCTGTAGCTGACTTAGTGACTGGATTCAGAGAAACATGAGGACTTAGCAGTCTGATGAATAGAGTAACAGAGTTACTATTAGGATTAAAATAATAATAGAATCATATTCGTCTAGATATGGAAAGGATTTTAGAGATCAGTCAAACATCCTCATTTTGCCAGTGAGGATACTCATTCTCCATCTTCTCATTAGATCTCTAAAGGTTTGGAACAGTCATGATGCAAGAATGAAACCGAAAGGTCCATAAGTGAAACCCATATGAACTCAACCAAAAAATCTCAACAAAAAAAGCACCTAAGCTGAGTATATGTATTTGTTACCAGAAAGATAAGAGCATATCATATGAATATAAGACTAGGTTATTGTTTCAAAAAATTACAGAAAGTTTTCCTTAAGAAATTTAGATGCATTCCTGAATATATATACATATACATATACATACATACATACACACATACGTATGTGTGTGTGTGTGTGTGTGTGTGTGTGTGTGTGTGTGTAGTGCAAGGAGATGACAGAGATTCTGTAAGATAACACTACATATTAAAGAAAAAAAAACCCACCTATGAAGCACTTTGGAAAGACATGCTCATGTGGCCACTGTTATGCATCAGAAGCTCCCAAATCCTTTATAAACTCATAAGTGATAAATCCCTCTGCTATTAATACAAATTTCAAAATATCATCGAGACTTCAACAAATAAACTACACTGAAACTTCAGGACCATCACCAACATAGATGAAGGTATTGGCCACAATCATTTGGACAAACCATTAATTCACCAAAATTTAAGATTGTTTTAATAGATATTGCCATACTGAGAACTCATAACCATTCATTTACAAATAATAAAAATCTTTCAAAATATAGAGCTGGAATAGTAGAAATCAGAACTATGTGCAAATGGGATAAAGTTTCAGGTCATTCCTATAGACCTATCTGCTACTGGAGTTTTCCCAAAACATTGTGAGCCTTGGAAGTAGAAGTAACATCCAAACATCTTTATTTGATCACAAAAGCAGTCAATTAAGCATGCCTTCTCTATAGTATGCAAAATATTAACATAAATAGACATAATTAGGATAGTGGCTTCTCCCAGGACCATTCTATTTGAACTTCATTGAATACGAGATGAACAGAGTAAGAACAATAATAATAACAATTGCCTACATGTATGCAGCACTTTAAACTTTTCAAAATGCTTGACATATACCTAGCTCATTCAGTCCTTATAGTAAACCTGTGTGATAGATGCTATTGTTATCAGATTTTACTGTGGAGGGAATTCAGGCTGAGAAAGATTAATTGACTTGCCCGGAGTCATATAGCTAGCCATTGTGGGAGGGGGGATTCAACCCCATGTCTTATCTTTCTGACCCAAAGACCAACACCCAATCCACTTTGCAATACTTCCTCTCTAAAAGTCACCAGGGGTGGGAAATCTTCGACCTTGAGGTCACACGTGGACCTCTAGGTCCTCAGGTGTAACCCTTTGACTGAATCTAAACTTCACTGAACAAATCCCCTTAATAAAAGGATTTGTTCTATAAAACTTGGACTTGGTCAAAAGGTGGCACCCAAGGACCTAGAAAGCCATGTGTGGCCTCAAGACCACAGGTTCCCCACCCCTGGATGCCTTGTATGAACTTAAGATAGCAGGAATATTTCAAAAAGAACTCTACTCAGAAACATAGCTTTTAAACATTAAATTCTTTATCCGTCTTGATGGAGGTTCTTCAGGCAGGGGCAGTAGAGGAGGATTGTATTACAAGAACTTCCCTTCCTATTATCATTAGCCTTGGAGCTATTATTGCTACAAATTTGCTTTCAACATCTACTATCCCAAATTCTCATGGTCAAGCCAATATGACACATCCTCCCACAACCACAGTGTGGTGGGATCAAGGATTAAAAGAAATTATATAGCATGTTATGCAACCCAACATTTTTCTGTTAGGAATTGCACTTTGGATTTTATTCTCCATCCTAAGAAGTGACAGAACCAATTAGTTTTAATTATAGGCAGAATAGAAGACAGCCTGCAAGAGCAATACCCTTCAGCATTCTGAAATCTGGCTCCACCCTACCTCAGTAATCTAGCCTCCTGTACATGTGTACCCACTAAACTAAATTTCTCACATTATTTGAATACAACCAATGATTTCCTACCTCTATTATATTTTCCAGGAATGGTCCCTTTCATTCTAATCTTTACCCAATGAAATCCTGCCAAGACTCAATTTAAATACCACTTCCTCCAGGAAGCCTTCCCAGATTCCCAGTGAACTCTTTCTTATACAATCTCACAGCACACAATTCCACCATTAAGCACAAATGCTTTCTATAAAATTTTTGTAGTATATTTGCTTGTATGTATATGTGTAAGTGTGTGTGTGTGTGTGTGTGTGTGTGTGTGTGTGTGTGCCTATGTGTGTGTGTGATCATTTCTTCTGGACTCTAAGCCATTTGTGCCTCTTTTCATTGTAGTTTCCTTCATTTGTAAAGTGAAGGGGTAGGCCTTGATGACCTTCTGGGTCCCTTTGAATTTTATATCCTATAATCTAATGAGATAAGTAGTGAAATCATTATTAAACCCATTGCACAGATGAAGAATCAAAGACCTCAAGAAGTTGAGTAAAAAATTGCCCCAGGTCCCTTTATGACCTTCAATTGCCAGAAACAAGCTAATCTAGATCTTCGGACTCAAAGATCACAGTTTTTTTTTTTCCCCCATTATAAGACAAATATATCAAGTGATTTAGTTGACAATAGGTCCTTACATATAACTGGAACTCAGAAAATACCAACCGATTTGTAAGAAGTATTTAAAGAACTGTTGCATGAAAGAGAAATAGCCTTAGTCTCTGTTCTCAGAAAGTAGAACCAAAGGCATTGGGTGGAAGCTGTTGTTAGGCTCAATGTCAGGAAAAAATTCCTAATAATTTGACCTGCTTCAAAATGGGACGGCTTTTTTGGGAGTTGTTGGGTCCCTCATCATCGAAGATCTTCAAAGGATGAATGACCACTCTTTAGGTATATTAGAGTGGGGATCCCTCTTCTATATGAACCAGATTAAATGGCCACTGACATGCATCTCAACTCTCAAATTCTGTGATTTATAAGCAAAGACATCAAGAGATAACTATATAATGGAGGAGAGGAAAAGTAATCAACTGAGCAAAGCTTATGGAAAGAGAAAGTGGCATTAGGAAAAATGAACTTTCCAAACATTGCAGTTTCTCCAAAAGCTGACTTTGTACACATCCACATGTCCTGCTCTCAGTGAAGAACCCCTCCTCCCTCAACTGATTCTTTGGGAAGGGTAAAAGGAAGAAAGGGGAGGGGCAGGGTGGACTATGTACAAAGCTAAAGAGAACTTTCCAGACCGATCTCTTTTGAAGACTAAAGAATGTGATGCCTTGTTTGAACAACAACAACAAAAAAGGATCCTTTCTCTGCAAACACTGGCTCCCACACTGTGCCTCAGAAGAGTTCTGTGAAAATACAAAAACAAACAAATCACCAGAAGGGTGATTCCCTCCTCCATATTCACACTACTAGTTTTCAGAGCCAGCTATTCCACCTGGAGAACTCTGTTTGAAAGTCATTGAGATGGTCTCTGAAGCAGTGACTGATGCTTATATTAGAGGAGGCCTTTTTTTATGACCCTATGAAAAATTTCTGACAGTTGGTAATAAATTTCCTTGCTCAAAAAAAAAAAAACTGTGCTAGAGAGAGTGACCCAGAGAAGACATGGTATGCAAGTGTATAATCAGGCCCAAAAGAAGCCAGAGTCAGAACTGGCCAGGCTGATACCTAAATGGGTCAGATGTACACTTCTCTAGATGTGTCCCAGATAGTCTGTCATGGCACCTGATCATATTGGACATGGTTCATCCCACTCTATTTCACCCAGCATTGGGAGTCTTCCCCAGTGCAGCCCTTTGTCAGGCCTCATGCAGGAATCTCTGTAGCACTCAGGTGGAAAGACCCCTGAATTAGAAATGAGGAAAGCTGTATTCTAGAATTAGGGATTCTTCACCTTCTTTTGGCTCATGGACCTATTTTGACTGTTCTCCTCTTAATCTCACATGACTCAGATGCCTTCCTCCACTGCCTCCATCTTCTCCCCTATCATGAAGAGCTAGTTTTTTTCCTTTCAAAGACAAACCCTTCTATATACAAAAGAGTCTTGTTCCAGACTGGCAGCTTCAACACAGTGCCCCCTCCATCATCTCTGCTCCACCACTAATCTTCAACAGTTTACTGGCTGGGTTTTTTTTTCCCCTGTAGCCTACATGTCCACATCTCTGCCATCCTCAAAAAAACGAATTAAAAAACCCCTCACTTGATCTGTCCAGATCTATTAGCTATCATCCTACTATATTCCTCCACTATTAGAATAAATTCCTTGAGAAGCCTATCTACATTCATTACCTGTATTGCCTTTCCTCTCATTCTCTCCTTAACTGTCTATAGTCCAGCTTCTGATCTCATTATTCAATTGAAACTGCCATCTCCAAAATTACTAATGATCTCTTAATCACCATATTTAATGGATTTTTCTCCTCTCTCATTTTTTTTCACCTCACTATAGCCATTGACATTTTTAATCCATGAATCAATAAACGTTTATTAAGCACCTACTACATACTAGACACTACGCTAAACACTTAGGATATAAAAAGAGGCAAAAAACGGTCCTTGTCCACAAGGATTTACAATTTAACTGAGACTACAAATGTTAAATATGTACAAACAACTTATATACAGATTAAATATGAAATAATTAATAGAGGGAAGTTACTAGAAATAAAACAGGTTGGAAAAGATTTCCCATAGAAAATAAAAATTTAACTGGGATTTACAGAAAGTCGGGAAAGCTAGTTGTTGGAGATGAGAGAAAACATTCCAGGCATTAAGGATAGCCAGAGAACATGCCCAGAGCCAAGAGATAGAGTGTCTTGTTCAGGAATAGCCAGGAGGTCAGCGTCACTGGATCCAAGAGTATGTGGCGGGGAACAAGGCATGAGAAGACTGGAAATATAGGAGTGGGTTGTAAAGATTACGAAGGACTTTGAATGCCAAGCAGAAGATTTTGTATATTTCCATCATTTTCTTCTCCTTGATAATCTCTTCTCTCTAGGTTTTCATGACACTGTTCCATCCTGGTTCTCCTCCTACCTATCGAACCCTTCCTTCTCAGTCATTTTTGCTGCATCTTCATTCATGTTATGTCTCCCATCTGTGTGTGTATATTCCCCGAAGTTCTGTCCTGAGCCCTCTTTTTTCTTCTTCTCCTCTACCAAGTCATTTGGTAGTCATATCAACTCTCTCGGATTCAATTATCACTTCTATTCAAATTAATCTCCCCCTGTTCAATAAACTCCAGTCATTCCCTATTACATGTAGGATTAAATATTAAATTCTCTATGTGGCTTTTAAAGCCCTTTACAGTCTGGGACCTTCTTACCTTTCCAGTCTTCTTATAACTTACTCCCCTCTCCACATTGCTCCATCCAGTGACTATAAACCCTTTGCTGTTCCTCACACAAGATGCTCCATTTCCCAGCTCCATACATTTTTACTGGCTGCCCTCCATGCCTGAAATACTCTCTTTTTTCATCTCTGTCTCTTTTCTTCCCTGGCTTCCTTTATGTCCCAACTAAAATTCCACCTTTTACAAGAAGCTTTTCCCAATTTTCCTTAATACTAATGCCTTTCCTCTGTGATTATCTCTGACTTATCATATACAACATATATTATATGCATAGTTATATCATATGTAGTATATATAAATAGCCACATTATATATATATATATATACACATCACACGCATACATATATTATGTGTATATGTGTGTGTATATATAGATATAAATTTATGTATATGTGTATATATGTGTGTGTGTGTGTGTGTGTGTATAAAATTTGTACATGTGTGCATGTTCTTTTTCCTATTAAACTATCAGATCCTTGAGAAAGTACTGGTTTGGTTTTTGAGTTTTTTGTTTTTTGCCTTTATTTGCATCCTTGGCACTTAGCACAATCCTTGGCACATAGGCAATGCTTCAGGCTTTGTAGCTGGAAGACCTGGGTGTGAATCCTACCACTGCTCCTTATACTTTGGTAACCTTGGGCAAGTCACTGCACATCTCTGAGATTCAGTTCCTTCATCAGCAAAATTGGACCAGATGATCTCTAAAGTCCTTTCCAGCTAGTTTTATGACACTGGAATGTTACAGAAGGAGCATTCTCTTCTAGAAAAGGTAGACAGTACCTGTAGGATAAAAACAAACAAAAAACTCTGCCAACCAGCTGCCACACAGGGCAGAGAGATGAGAGACAGTAGGTGCCAGATAAGACAAATCACCTCCCACCACCACCATTGCCTTGAACATTATCTCTCCTCAGAATCTGAGGGAGACAGCCCAGTACCCTGAACCCAAGAACCTTCAGAATAGCAATGCTTCCAGTTCAGTGCACTCAGCCCAGGAGCCAAACACTGTGGAAATAAAACCTGGCAACTGTTCCTGCAGAGGCTCCAGCCACAGCAAGTGAAGCCCAAAAAATTTCTTGCCACCAAAATCCTTGACACTGTCAAATAGTTCAATATGAGAAACTGCTATGATTTAACAATGCAAATGATATAAAAGAACAGGCATTGCCATTTGCTTTGCTGATGCACCCTAAGAACCATGGAACCTATCCATCTTACTTGCAGGTGAAACCTTCAACATGTGTATCTCCCCAATTCAAATGTGAGTTTCTTGGGAATAGGGATTATCTTACTTCTTTATCTGTGTTCCTACTGCTATGCAAGTAGTAAGTGCTTAATAAATAGCTTTTTCCCCACTCCTTTCTTCTTTTCATTTCCTCTTTCTTTCCTTTCTTCCTTCTCATTCATAAAATATAATCACTTTAAAGCCCTACAAAATCCTACTCCAACCTATCTTTCTGGCCTTATTTCACATAAACTCTATCGTCTAGCCAAACCTAACTATGAGGCATACCTCGAATTCAAAACTCCAATCCCCAGCCTCTAAAGAGATGCAAAAGCCATTTTTTGGAGTAATTAGAACTACATTTGTAGAATGCTGTCCTTCCTCATTTCCTTCTCTTGGAATCTATACCTTTTTTCAAGTCTTAATTCAGCTATCACTTCCTATGTGGTACTTTTCCCAATGCTCCTAGTATGAAGTACTGTCTCCCTCCAAAGTTCTCCTTAAACTAATTTATTTGCGTACATATGGTATCCCCCCAGTAGAAAGCAACCCCCTTTCAGAGCAGGGACTGTATTCAAATCCAACCCTCTGTAGAAAGCCTTTTCCTATTCTTATTCCCTTTGCTAGGGCCTTTCCTCTGACATTACCTATCATTTGTCCTGTGGATATCTAAATAGTTATATGTATATTACTTCCCCAGTACAATATGATCTCCTTGAAAGCAGGACCATGTTTTTGCTTTGCTTTGTATCCACAACAATTAGCACGGTCCCTGGTAAATTATATAGGTTTAATAAATTCTTGTTGACTGACTGATCAGTACTTAGCATAGTGCTTTGCATCTAGTAGATAGTAAGTAAATATTTGTTGAATCGAATTATGGTCTTTTTTCCTTTTTCCTTTTTCCCCTTCTATTTTCTTTGTTTTTCCCCTTTCTTCCTTCTTCTTTTCTCTAAGCATTACCTTTCCCCTGATTTCTTCCCTTCTTAAAAGTTCCACCATGAACTTTTGACCCTTATCGCAACCTTAACTGCTGCTAAGATGTAAAAAAAGGAAAAATAATCTGAGTTCACTCCATCTGAGTGCTTCCAGTGTTATTCAACTTATTGTCATTCTTATAGATTTTCATAAGAACAAAAAGATGGACAATACAGAAGAAGAATAGATAAAAAGTGAAGAATGCTTATTAGAAGAAGTTTGGCTTTTTGTGGGCACAGTGAACAAGGGGAGCAGAGGGAACAAGATACCATGGAAGCGTAGAAAGGATAGTAGATATTGATGGCTGGAAAAGTAATAGAGAAAAGTTTGGAAAGGATCTGCTTTGTCAATCTGGTGTTTCCTTTAGACTTTCAGGGGAAAAGAGTACAACATAGTACAGTGGCAAGAGCATAAACTCTGGAGTCAGAGAAACTGGGTTAAATTTTTGTTTTCTGTGCGATCTTAGGCAAATCACAACCTCCCTGGGCTTTAGTTTCCTCATCTCCAAAAGGTGAGAGTTGGACTAGATGCCCTCTAAAATCTCTTCCAGCTCCAGAGCTTATAAAAATAAAAAAAAGTTGAATGAACATTTTCATAGTTTTGTTTTTTTTTTTCCTACACAGATACTGTTGGGGAGAGAGGATACTTGGATGACCTCTGAAAGCAGGTGCCCACCAAGAGATTGTGCAGAGAGAAGTTATTATTTGAGATAGAATGAAGACAAGGGAAATGTCTGCAGTAATTCAAATCCCATGATGTAAAATGGTTGGTGTGAATTTCAGTTCAAAAAATGATTTATTTTAGAAGGGAAAGGGGAAATAAAGAAGATGGATTTCAGTTTTGACAAGGGAAAATTGAAAACAAAAACAGATTGAGAAGCAAGTTACAAAGAAGAAATGCAGTAAGAGAACATGGTGGGATGAGGCTATTTCTAAATCAAAGGTTTAATCAATCAATGGTTTTCTGTTACCTTTAGAATCAAATACAAACTCTACTGTTTAGTTTTTAAGGCCTTTCATAATCTGGTTCCCACCCACCAATCTTCCTATATAATAGTCCCATAGTACTCTGTGGCCCAACCAACAGAGGTCTCTTTATTGCTCCTTACACATAACATTCCATAGCCCGTCCCCATGCATATGCATAGTCTGTCCCCCAAGTCCAGAAGGCCCTTTTCTCCTCAAACCTGTTTCTTAGAATGTATGGTTTGCTTGAGAGCTCAGTTCAAGTACCACTTCCTTCAGGAGCCATTTCCTTATCTCTCCAGCTACCTGTGTCTTCCTGCAGCATCTTGTATTGCCTTTATTTTATCATTATATAAGTATACATTTTCTATCTTGATTGAATAGAAGACTCTTCAAAGTAGGGAGTTTCCTTTTTCTCTTTGTTTCCCCATCACAGTGCTTAGCATTTAGGAAGCATTGATTAAATTCTGATTATTAAATCAGATTAAATGATAGCTTTTAAAGAAGTCAAGGAAATAGGAAACATTTACTTCCAAAGACATTTGTCTGAAATCCACAAAAGAATTTTTTAAGGGAAAGAGGATTCAGAGAAAATTATATTTCAATACTCCAATAAATCTATGATCTCTTTGATGTGGAACCCCATTCCAAAGGTATATATTGGAGCGCATTTCTACCTTCCCCTCTTGTGTGAGTCTTATCCACGTTTTGCTATAAAATTCCATTGAAAAATCTACCCAACAAACTCTAACACTACAAATTTTCCACTGGTACCAGCACAGCATTGAGACAATTTGCCTGTTATACTTTGCTCTATGACTGGCCTATCCTATCTTACATTTCCCTGGATGAAGTTTTCAGGCATTCTCTTCCTCATAAGACATTTTTGTAACAGAGCTCAGTCCACTTCTACCCAGTGTGTAATTTGTGTATACAATATGCATATGCATATCTTTGTATATTTGTATGCATATATGTATAGAAATAAATGTGCACAATTATTTATGTGTAATGTTATATATGAATGTATAATTGCATATATACAATGTATGTACATATATAATGTATATATATTCAATGTGTGTAGACACATTGTATATACATTATACACACATTGTATGTACATGTGTATATATACATATATACATTATACACACATTGTATGTACATGTGTGTATATATACATATATACGTTATACACACATTGTATGTACATGTGTGTATATATATATATATACACACACTGTGTGTGTGTGAGATTGTGTGTGTGTCTGTGTGAGTGTCTGTGTCTGTGTGTCTGTGTGTTTGTGTATAGCAGATAGATGGCACAATGGATAGACTACTTGGTCTGAAGTCAAGAAGACTTGAGTTCAAATCTGGTCTCAGGCAGTTATTAACTGTGTGACCCTGGGCAAATCACTTAATGCTGTTTGCCTTAGTTTTCACATCTGTAAAATGAGTTGGAAAGGCAAACCACTCCAGTATCTTTGCCAAGAAAACCCCAAAAAGTGGGTCATGAAAAGTTGAACACAACTGAAAACAACTACATACCAACAACAGATTATATGTGTGTATGTGTATATATACATATGTGTGTATAATACGTGCAATACACAAACATTGCTCTCTGATTCTCCTGCAATTTTGATTCTTCAGACATTATGGTGTTCCATGATAAAAATATGTTTATCATGTCAAGGAAAATCTTAGGATTATTGTGTCCAGTTCCCCAAATGCATTTCAGCATAGATCTTTAATATAATTTAGAGAAACTAATAGAAGCAGAGAGTTTTTTTAAAAGATAATAACAGACCCACTGGAGATATAACCCAAATCCTAAAAAACAGGAATACCATAGTATGGTACAGCTTAAAGAAAGCTAAAAAGAGTAACCCCACCTCTGACATTTAGTATCAGTGGGAAGTTGAACAAGTACCTTAACCTCTTTGAGCCTCAATTTGCTCATCTGTTAAAAGAGGGTGTTAGATTTGAAGGTACCTTCCAGCTCTAAATTAGTGTAAGTCATCTCATGTAAGAAAAAGAGAAAAAAGGTCAGTGTAAATAGATTGTGATTGTACTAAAAGAGAAAGTATAGGTATTAGAAGAATTTAGAGGATCATAATTTTAGAGAAATGATTACAGAACTATTATATGAACAAGAAAAGAAACACAGAAGGGGCAAGGATTTGGTTAACATAGTAAAAAATTAATTAATTATTTCATGGTCAACATCATAGCTCAGGAAGTGAGCAGCAAGATCTCATTGTGGAACAGGAGAATGTTGCTTGGGGGAAAGGCTTCACTGTTTTCCAGGATTTCTGAAATTGAGAACTACCTAAATATACATCTGCTGATGTTTTCAGTGGCATATGGGAGAAAAGAATCTGAGTCGAGCAATGAACAAGAATAGTTCAATAGTAATTTTAAGAGTAGAAGGAAGATATTAGAAAGTAGAAAGCATTAGTATCCTTATTACTATGTTTATGCTATAAAGACTGGTGAAGCTAGCAGAGAATATCCTGTCATAAAGCAGCCAAAATAGTTAGCTGGTTAATGAACTAAATCACCAGATATACTGAAGTAGGGAGGGAAAAAAAGACTATTTCATAGAATCAAGGAAAGGAGACCCTTAGGAATTTATCCAGTCCAACTTACCAAAATCATACAAGTGGCAAACAACAGAGTCAGAATTTGGATATATTACCTCTAACTCAAAATTAATTTCTCTTACTGCGTTACCATATTGTCTATCTTTTGGAACAAGAAAGCTATTTTAGGTTAGGCAGATTACAATTTTCTTTTAAGACCATGGGAAGATATGGCCTATTAGACGGATTTCTGAAATTTATGGGAAGGTTGTATATCTATGTGGCAAATATCCTCAAGGTCAATGGGTTACTGCAGAAAGAAAAGAAGGTGAAGAGAAAAGGGGTATAAAGCAAAGTTCCTCATCTAGCCCTCTATCAAATACATGGCCCATAGGATCTCTCATAGAAGAATACACATAAAATGTGAAAAAATGGAATTAAGATAGGGCAGACAAGAATAAACATTTATATGGCGCAGTACCTACAATATGTTGGTCACTATGTGAACGCTTTACCATTATTATCTCATTTGATCCTGAAAACAACCCTGTGACATAGCTGCTATTATTATCAACATTTTGTTATTGAAGAGACTGGGAGAAACCAGAAGTTAAGTGACTTGTCCAGGATCATGTAGCTAACAAGTATGTGAGGTCAGATTTGAATTCAAATCTTCCTGACACCCAATTGTCTAGGAAAGAAGGAAAAGATGGAAAGCTAATTGTGGCAGGCAATACTAAATCTAGTTATAGCATACCTGGACAAATTCTTTTTGGCAGTAGGAGGGAAAAGGGAGGGAAACAAGATGCTCAAAATATCTCAAGAGTAAGCCAGAGAAGTTGGAACCAGAGTCTAGCAAACAAAAGCAAGGAAGGTTATGGAAAGGGGAGGTGCAGAGAAAGAAGATTATAAATGTACAAGTGAACTTCTTAGGGGGACAGAGCCAAGATGGTGGGGTAAATGCAGGGACTTACTTGAGATCTCCCCCAAACCCCTCCAAATACCTATTAAAAATTACTCTAAACAAATTCTAGAGCTGCAGAACCCACAAAATGATGGAGTGAGACAAATCTCTAACCCAAGACATCCTGGAAGGTTTACAAGGAAGGGTGCATCACAACAGGTTGGGAGCAAATCACAGTCTAGTGTGGGTTGCACTGGCACAGAAAGGACTGTAGGAGGCTTTAGGGGATTGAATCACTGGCAACTGTGGCAGTCTCCAGACTTTTCAATCCTCAAATGCCAAAGACAACATAGAAGATCAATGGGAATACTCTGAGGGACCTGGGTGCAAGTGTAGCATAGTCTGGTCCCAGCCCTGGGGTGGGGAGATGATGGTGGCTGAAGCCACAGCAGCAGTGGCTACTTCCAGTGCTCTGGGCCCACAGAGAGTAGGGGATTGAGCAATTGATCATAGGGGGATTGCAGGGATCTCTTTGCTGGCCCTGAGGTAAGATTATCTTGCTTTGCCCTGCTTGGATCTGGGTCACAGTGGCATTCCTGGTGTGAGGAGGAGGGCTGGTGTGGTGGAGCTTGTGGCTGCGATGGAGAAAGAATCCTGCCTTCTAAGGCAGAAAAGAGTGCTTGGGATCACTCACAGATCAGAGCACAGGCCAGGAGAGGAATAAACACCTCTCCTTTGAGCATACCACCTTGGAAGAGCTGAAAATGTTCAGGTTCCTATAAGTATCTCTGAAAAGAGCTGTATAAAATCCCCAAAGCTTGGGTCAGTACACCCATACCCATTCCCACTGTAAGCAGAATCCTACCTTGACAAAGAGCTAGGAAGTCAAGTATTTGGCTGGAAAAATGAGCAAACAACATAACTCAGACTATAGAACCTTACTTTGGTGACAAGGAATTTCTAAATATACAATCAGAAGAAGACAACAAAGTCAAAGTTCCTACATCAAAAGCCTCCAAGAAAAATATAAATTGATCTCAGAACATGGGAGAGCTCAAAAAGGATTTTGAAAATCTAATAAGAGAAGTAGAAGAAAAATTGGGAACAGAAATGAGAGTGATGCAAGAAAATCATGAAAAATGAGTCAACACCTTGCTAAAAGAGACCCAAAAGAATACAGAAGAAAATAACACCTTAAAAAATGCCCTAATCCAAATGCAAAAACAGGTACAAAGAGCCAGTTAAAAGATGAATGCCTTAAAAAGCAGAATTAACCAAATGAATAAAGAAGTCCAAAAGCTCACTGAAGAAAGTAATTCCTTTAAAATTAGAATGGAGCAAATAGAAGCCAATGACTTTATGAGAAATCAAGAAATTATAAAACAGAACCAAAAAATTGAAAAAAATAGAAGCAAATGTGAAAAATCTCATTGAAAAACCATGGACCTGGAAAATGGATCCAGGAGAGATAATTTAAAAATTATTGGACTACCTGAAAGGTATGATCAAAAATAGAACCTAGACTTCATCTGTCAAAAAAATTATCAAGGAAAACTGCCCTGATATTCTAAAACCAGAGAAGAAAATAGATACTGAAAGAATCTATCAATCACCTCTTGAAAGAACTCCCCAAAGGAAAACTCTTATGAATATTGTAGCCAAATTCCAGAGTTCCCAGATCAAAGAAAAAATATTGCAAGCAGCCAGAAAGAAACAATTCAAATATTGTGGGAATACAATCAGGATAACCAAGATATAGATTCTACATTAAGGGATCCAAGGGCTTAGAATACGATATTCCAGAGGTCAGAGGAGTTAGGATTAAAACCAAGAATCACCTACCCACCAAAACTGAGTATAGTTCTTCAGGGACAAAAATGGACATTCAATGAAATGGAGGACTTTCAAGCATTCTTGATGAAAAGACCAGAACTGAATAGTAAATTTGATCTTCAAATACAAGAATCAAGAGAAGCATGAAAAAGTAAACAGGAAAGAAAAATCATAATGGACTTATTAATGTTGAACTGTTTACATTCCTACATGGAAAGATGATTATTTGTAACTCGTGAGATCTTTCTCAGTATTGGGGTAGTTGAAGGGATAGATAGATAGATAGATAGATAGATAGATAGATAGATAGATGGCACAGGGTGAGTTGAATATGAAGGGATGATATCTAAAAAATAAAATTAAGGAGTGACAGAGGAATATATTGGGAGAAGGAGAAAGGGGGAGATAGGATGAGGTAAATTATCTCACAGAAAAGGAGCAAGAAAAAGCATTTACAGTAGAGGGGAAGGGGGCAGGTGAGAGTGAATAAATGAATCTTAATCTCAATGGATTTGGCTTAAGGAGGGAATAACATACACACTCAATTGGGTATCTTACCCTACAGAAAAGGAGGAGGAAAAAGGTTAAGAAGGGTGTGGGGGATGATAGAAGAGAGGGCAGATTGGAGGAGGAAGCAGTTAGAAGCAACACTTTTGAAAAGGGACAGGATCAAAGGAGAAAATAGAATAAGTGGGGGGCAGAACAGGATGGAGGGAAATATAGTCAGTCTTTCACCACATAACTATTGTGGAAGTGTTTTGCAGAACTACATAGGTATAACCTATATTGAATTGTTTGCCTTCTTAATGAGGGTGGGTGGGGAGGGAAGAAGTAAGAGAATTTGGAACTCAAAGTTTTAAAAACAAATGTTAAAAATTGTTTATATGTGCAACTGGGACATAAGTTATACAGGCAATGGGATACAGAAATCTATCTTGCCCTACAAGAAAGTAAGGAGGAAAGGGATTAGAGGGGGGAGGGAAGCAATTGAAGGGAGAGCAGACTGAGGGAAGGGGTAATCAGAATGTATGCCATCTGGGATGGGAGGAGGGGAGAGAAGGGGAGAAAATTAGGAGCTCAAAATCTTTTGAAAACGAATGTTGAAATATAAAAATTAATTAATTAATTTAAAAATGCACAAGTAGAAAATAGGTCAGTTAAAATTGTTAAAGTGAATCTCAGAGGGAATCTAGAGATTCTAAGAAAGGTAAATGAACATAAGAAATATTCCCAAAGTGAGGGGTAAGGAGGAAAGAGGAGCTTTAGTAAAAGCACGGAGATAGACAAGTCATTTTCCCCTCTGGTCCTTCAGTTAACTCATGGATTGATTAAAGAAAAAAATCATGAAATACATGATCCTCAAAGACCATTCCAGCTCTAAAATTCTAGGATTTTTTTTAAAGAAATGTCATGGTGACAAAAGAGATAAATAGAAGATAAAAGGTCCAAAATGGGTGAAAAATAAAGGAAAAAAGTATTATTTCATTAACTTTTTGGCAAATTCTGACCACTTAGGAAATGATTATTTCTCAATAGAGAAGTGTTCTAATTTACTTCCTTTAATATGAGTCAATAGACATTTTTGTTTTTATTTTAACCATTTGAGATGAAAATTTTTCTAAAATGTATTACACAATGTTCTGCCTTGATAAACAGAGTACACTGAACATTAATGATTTTTTATGATGATTTATAATCATCATTATGAACATCAATTATTTTTAATGTGCCAGAACAGTGATGAACACAGTGTCCATTGAACTTTGCAGGACTTTTTGTCTTCACACTAAATGTCCAAAAAATATTTTTTATAATAATGAGTTCTTTTTGTAGATGTCATCTTTCCTCTCTTGCTATGAAACAGTCAAAAGTCACTCTTTTCACTGCCTTTAGCAACCACTCTCTCTTTCAGAATTACTATTTTGCATCTATATGGGCTTCAACCTCAGATGACTAAGCTTCTTAAGACTATATATATATATATATATATATATATATATATATATATATATATATATATATATATATCTCCAAGATGGCAGAGTAAAAGCAACAACTTGCTGAGCACCCACTCCAACCACCTCCAATACCTGTAAAATATGATTCAAAACAAATTTTAGAGCCACAGAACCCACAAAGTGACAGACAGAAACAAATCTCCCATTGAAGGCAATCTGGAAAGCCAACAGGAAAGTTCTACTGCACCAAGCTAGGAGCCGTGCAGGCCCAGCTCCAGGGTGGCCCCAACCAGCAACACAGACTGGCCAGAGCATACTTTAGGAGAGTGAATCACCAGCAGCTATGGTGGCTTCCAGACTTCTCAACCCATAAACACCAAAGAAAAAATAAAAAGTCAGTGGGGAACTCTGTTGGAACTGAGTGATAGAAGAGCATGATCTGCCCCTGCCCCCGTGGCAACAGATGGCAGAGGTGCAGTGGCTGCAGCTGCTACCTGGTGGCTGCCTCTGGAGCTCCTGGCCTACAGATTATAGAAGAGCCAAGCGACCATTCAGAAGGTAATCACTCTTGCTTTGACCTGCTTGGATCTGGGTCACAGTCTTGGGTGATGGTCCTGGGGTGTGTGGCCAGTGAGCCAGAGCTTGTGGTGGCTGTAGAGAGGGTGCCCTCCTCATAGCTTGGACAATAGCTCTGTCAACAACTGTAAAAACCCCAGCAATTTGGGACACAGCTCTCTCCAGTCTGGAAGCAGACTTCTGCTGTGGCAGAGTTCAAATGTCAAGTAATTGGCTGGCAAGATGAACAAACAGAACAAGCAGTCAGACCATAGAATCCTTTTTGTAAGACAAAAAGAATCAAAACAGAGTCAGAAGAAGTCAATGAAGTCAAAACTTCTGCATCAAAAGCCTCCAAGAAAAATATGAATTGGTTGTAAGCCATGGAGGAGCTCAAGAAGGATTTTGAAAATCAAGTAAGAGAAGTGGAGGAAAAATTGGGAATAGGAATGAGAATGATACAAGAAAATCATGAAAACCAAGTCAACAGCCTGCTAAAGGAGACCCAAAAAATACTGAAGAAAATAACATCTTAAAAAATGAACTAACTCAAGTGGTAAAAAAGCCAATGAGGACAAGAATGCCTTAAAAAGTCAAATTGGCCAGATGGAAAAGGAATTTCAAAAACTCACTGAAGAGAATAATTCCTTCAAAATTAGATTAGAGCAAATGGAAGCTAATGACTTTATGAGAAATCAAGATACTATAAAACAGATCCAAACAAATGAAAAAATAGAAGGCAACGTGAAATGTCTCATTGGAAAAAACATTGACAGATCCAGCAGAGAGAATTTAAAAATTATTGGACTACCTGAAATCCATGATCAAAAAAAGAGCCTAGAAACCATCCTTCAAGAAATTCTCAAGGAAAATTGCCCTGATATTCTAGAACCAGGGGGCAAAATAGAACTTGAAAGAATTCACCAATCACCTCTTGAAAAGAGTATATATAGATTAAGGGTATATGGACTCTGAGTGGGAGGACCCAGGGTTATTCATATAATACCTAAGGTTATATGTAAGACTCTGAAAAGTTTCTGCTATCCAAAATATATAAGGAATTAACACAAGTAAGTGACTAAAAGTCATTCCCCAATGAATAAGTTGATGAAGAGTTCTCAAAAGAAATACAAACTCTTAAGAATCATAGGAAAGAGAATTTCAATCTCTGAGAATACGAGAATGCAAATTTTTAAAAATTCTGAGGTTTTACCTCACAATGAGAAAAGCCTCACAGAGATGAAAGAATATAGAGACAGTCAATGTGGAAGGGCTTGCGGAAAGATGGGCACATTAATTTGACATAGGTTGGCTCCATGATTTATCTATCCATTCCGGAAAGTAAATTTTCATCATGTTCAAGAAAGTTACTAAAATGTCCATATTCATTCATCCAGAGGTTCCACTATTGGGTACATGAAACAAAGCTATTGAAGAAAGAAATTAGTCTAACTATCTACTGGAATGTTTTTGTCATGTTAAAAATAAACTAAAATCAAAGTAAATATTCATTGATTTGGAAAATAATAAAAATTAAGTGGTTTACAAATTCAGAGTACCGTAAGAAATAATGTTATGGCTACAGAGAAGTATGGAAATAGCTATGAAAACTGATGCCAAGTGAAGTTAAGTAGAACTTCTCTTTGTTGTTTTTCAGTCATTTTTCAGTTGTCCAACTCTTCATGACCCCATCTGGGGTTTTCATGGCAGTCATTTACCATCTTCTTCCCTAGTTTATTTTACAGATAAAAGAACTGAAGCAAACAGGGTTAAGTGACTTGCCCAGGATCACGTAAGCTAGTAAATATCTGAGGCTGGATTTGAACTCACAAAGATGAGTTTCCCAGACTTTAGGCCTGGCCTTGTATCCACTGCACCACCTAGCTGCCCTAAGTAGAACTAGTTGCAACAATATATATAATGACTAGAATCTTCCCTAAGACAGCCCTAACAAATGGTCCAACAACTTTGCTGGAAATCCTCCAATGAATGAAAATGTCCTGTCTCCCGAGGTGGCCCACTCCATTTTGGGATAGCTAAAATCCTAAGAAAGCATTCTGGACATCAAGCCTCATTTCATTTCTTTTCAGCTTCTGCATATTGTTCTTATTCTATCCCTACAGGTCAAGCAGAGCAATTCTAATCCTTCTACGTAGCAGACTTTTAAGGACTTGAAGACAGCCATCATACTCACCCCTCCCCTGATTAAATATTCCTACTTCCTTCAATCACTATATGACACATACTAGAGACTCTTTACCTGTCTATGTTCTCCAGGTTATTAATGTACTTCCTAAACTGCGCAGCCCAGAACTGTGCAAATGCTCTAAACATGGACAAGGCAGCGTACAGTGCATTATTTACCCTTTATTCAAGGAAGCTAATCCTCCTTTAACGTAGCCCAAGAATGTAGTTGGTTTTTTGTCTGCTTGCTTGACATCATTGACTTACGTTGGGCCTGCAGTCTACTAAAACTACAAGATCTTTTTCAAATAGTATACCTCCCCATATTGTGTTTATGAATGCAATTTCTTGAATCCTAGTATGACTTTGCATTTTCCCAGGTTTCAACCTAATTTGATCATATATTTCTAGGCAATTTGAAATCAATGAAAGTTCAGCACTTACTGCATTCAATTCCTCTGTCTGTTTTTCATCCATTTACAATTTTTTTTTGCCATCTACTCCAGGAAATCTTTATTGAAACATGGTTTCTATTAAATTTCATCTTATTAGATCTGCTTCAATTTTGTAAATTTTCAGTTCATCTTTTTAAAATCTTGATTCTGTTATTAGGGATGTGAATGATTCCTCTCAGATTTGTGTCATTTGCAATTTGGTAAGTGTTCTCTCTATCCTTATTCCTCTACATTTATCATATCCCTTTATTCAATTGATTGATAAAAATGGTAAATAACATATGGTCAAGCATGCCTTCTTAAAGAGAGTACTCTGCTGTAGACCTATATTGTTCCAAACTAACATTGAACCCATACAAACTATTCTTTGAATATAGTCACTTAACCCATTTTGAATTCCATCTAGTTATCCTATCACCTGACCATATTTCTACATATTTTCCATAAGAATATCATTAGCTCCTTTGTCTAACACTAGTCAAAAATTTCAGTAAATTATATCTAACTCTATTACCTAGAAGGACCAGTTGAGTAACAATCAGAAAAAAAAAAGGTGGAAGAGCAATGAAGTTCTTGTGTTCTTGATAAAACCATGCTGGCTCATTGTGATCACTGCTTCCTTTTCTAGATGCTGAATTAAGGATACCTTTAATAGAATGGCCTAGAATTTCGCCAGGAATTCAAGTCAAGTTCATTGGCATAGGACAGTGCAAAGCTTACATTCTCTTCCTTTTTGAAAACCAGGACATTTCCCCTTCTTCAGTCCTTCTGTTTGCCATCATCCTTTTATTACTGACATAGCCCTAGCAATCCCATACTCGAGTTCTTTCAAAAGTCAGGGATGTAGAATATCTGGGGCAGGGGCCTTGAATTCATTGAGGGCAATGAGATACTCTCTTATGACTTTGATCTTGAGCATCAGCCCACTATTGGACATTCTTGCTTTGTCCTTTCCAATTCAAAGGCCTTTCTTCTTGGCAGAGAAAACAGAGAATAGGAACTGAACAGTTCTGTCTTCTTTCTGTTACCATTATCCCAATGTCCCCTAGCAGTAGCCCTAGCCCTTTGATTCTACTCTTCTCTTTACTATAAAGTTCTAAATACACACACACACACACACACACACACACACACACACACACACACTTTCATTGCCTTTAGTTTTCCTCATGAACAACAGCTCATTATGAGGTTTAGCATTCCCAAAATTATTCTAACAGCACCATGCCACAATATTATACTCAACCTGTATTACCTGCCCTTACTTCCTTCTTCTACATATATAATTTTAAAATCAAAGTTGGTAAATGACTTCTCTGCACCTCCACAGTGGCAGCTTTAAACAACTCCCTAGGAAAATGATGATAAAAAGAAACAAAATATAGGATTCTGACCCAATAAAGAGCAGATTAAAACAGTACAGTGCTTTTGAATGGTAAATATAACATTTGTCTAATGAAAGGAGCAGGAAGAAGGGGTCACAGCCATATGTTATCTTTGGCAGCGCTATAATTAAAGACTTCTAGAACCAATTCATTGAGGTCATGGGGTGGGAGGTAAAGGCATATAAACTTCAATTACAAAGACAAAATTTTAAAGGTCTTATTAAAATATGGAATGATGTCTTTAGGTGATATTATAGAAGGGATTCTCAGTAATATAGGGGTTATTACTACTTCTGAGACTCCTCAAACTCTGAGATTTATATTCCTGTGAAAAGAAAGAGAGAATGGAGGAATAAAGTAACAAAGAATCATGTTCACTCATGCATTCTCCTATTTAACAAGCATTTAAGCCGTTAATATGTGGTAGCCACCATACTAGCCACTGGAGATACAAAGACCAAAAGGGAAGGAATCCCTGCTCTAATGGATTGAATATTCTAATTGGAAACCATAATACACACATCAAAGACAGAAGGAGAGACAGAGACAGAGAGATGAGACACATAATATATACGTATGTATGTAAATACAAAATAACTTCAGAGTGGAGGATGATAGCAACTGAGTAAAGCAGGAGGGTGCTTGAGGAGATTATAACATGAGTTGATCCCTCAGTGAAGGTACACATTTTAAGAAGTAAAGATGATAAGGGAGTCTAAGGTATAGAGACAGGACATGAAATGTATGGAGAATCTCAATGTGAAGAGATCACGTGTGCCATGATCTGAGATGGCACACAAGAACTCTATGGATCATGAATAGGGCAGTTGATTACTCACAGGCATGAATGCATGCTGTTCCCCAGCCTTACAGTTACATTAGCAAGCACAAATGTGGGTCTCAATGGGATGAAAACTGTAAAGGAGAGCCCAGATCTTTGGGTCTCTGACTATATCTAATTGTCATTGCTGCGCAGATTCACAGGCACTGAATAGGAAGGGGCTTTTGGGATACTCAATCAGTGAGTGCAATGGACTGCTACTCCCCTTATTGACCACAAGAGAATTGCAATTAGGTAAGTTTGCTAATCTTGCAAATGTGGGTTAGATGAAGTTTGCTTAAATTGATTTTGATCAGTGGAGCCTTTCACTTTTTATTAACTAAACCATTATTGTATATGAAGGAATTTCCTGGCATATAATAAGCAAGTCAACCAATGGTCAAATATGGGTCTAGAAATAATCAGTCAGTCCATATTCAATCAGGAGAATTTAGCTGGAAAGAAAGGAAATTATGTTTAAGAAATCTATAGAGGGAGGCTGGATTCATAGTGTAAAAAACTTCAAAGGCCACACCCAAGAGGTTATGTTTTATCTTACTTGGAATGGGGTGGAATTGGAGTTTCTTGAAAACCACATGATGAATGAATGAAATGGTCAGGCCCATCCTTTAGCAATGTCAATTTGGTATTTATGTTGAGAATGAATTGAAGAAGGGGGTCACTGTAGATAGGGTGATCAAGTAGGAGACTATTGGTAACAGTCTGAGGGAAAGGTAATAAGGGCTTCAACTAGGGTAGTGGCTAACAAATTGGAAAGAACGTAGTGGGTATGAGAGACATTGTGGAAATGAAATCAACAAAACTTACCAACTGATTGGAAATGAGGGAGAGGTAGAGGAAAAAATTGATGATGTTGAGGTTGTAGATATTTTTGAAACTCTCTGGAATAGTGGAAACAGGAAGACTTAGATGATGAGTAAGGAAAGTTAGTTGAAAGGGTAAAGAAATGTAGAAAATAGAAGAGTTGAAGGGAAAAATGAGAGTGAGAATATTTATTTCATCAGAAACTAATATTCATAGCTTTGGAATTGTTTTTACTTTAGTGGTAGTGAAAGAGTAAATATATAAGTAACAGGATTATAAATCTTTATTATTATCATTTGATCCATGGCAATGTAAAAATGTGGCCACTCATCATTCTTCTGAATGTTCAAGAAAGAAGGTATTAGTAATTTGAAGGGCACTCTGGAGCAACCCAAGAAGAATCAAAATAGAATGAAAGAGAAATGGAGAGGGAGGGTGCTGCCCCCTTCACACTCTCTAAATTCAAGATCAAGTATTGACCAGAAAAAAGTCTCACTTCCCTCTTTGGAAACAGAGGACACAGACAACAAAAGCCAAAAACGGATTTGTTTTTAAGTTATAAGGTGATGAGGAGGGCATAATTGTTGGCAAGATGGCATTTTAACATAAACTTCTCCAATCTAATATCTTAAAAGAATAAAGGAACTAAATGTCAAATATAAGATAGCTTCAACTAAAAGCAAAAGATAAGAAAGCAATCACTGTATAAATTAAAAGCCTAAATAAATAATATCAATTAAAATATTTAGAGTTCCTACTCAGTATCCCTACACTTGTTCCCTCCCATGTTCTGGGCAATTTAACAGGCTAATGCTTCAGGGTCTTACTGTGAGAGGACCCTGCCTCCTAATTCCTCAGAAGTGACTGCCTGATTTCTTTCCTCTATCCCACAAGACATGACTTTGATTCTTCCTGGCCACATGAAGTAAAAGAAGTGTGACTAAAAAGAAAAAGAGAAATGGCAGCATAGAGCATGCTGGAGGGAAGCCTTTGTGGCTTTCGTACCCAAAAGAAAGAGATTAAAACAACTATTTTGGGTTTTCTCCCAAAGGAGATTTTCTGGGCAATGAAGCAGTCAGGGTCCCACAGCTCCTGCCATGAAAGGACAGAGGAAGCCCAGTTTCAGGGACATATGCATCACTGGTCAGAAAGGGGAAAACAGTGAAGAATGAAGCTGGAAACAGACAAGGAGGAATAGAAGAAAAAGATGAAAGACAAAAAGACCAAGGGAGAAAAGCTGGCTATCAATCAATTTTCTAAGCAGATAAACCACATTGAGACTCATAAATACATAGGAGAAAATGAGAATATAATGAAATATAGGCCACAATACATTGTACAAATTATGTATCATTACATAAAATGAATTTCTAAATCCTTGGTGAAAATGATCATTTTTGAGCCCCTCAAAGATGTAGGGACAATAGCAAGAAACCACAAATAGTATAAAAGAGAAACAAAACATTTACAAGAAGATTTTAGGATGGAAATGAGGACATTAAATTCCTAAAACAGGAATTAAATCAATGTAGAATTTTTTAAAAGCAATAAAGTAAATAAACTTTTTAAATGATGGAAAAATTTCTTTAGATCAGTCCATCCATTAAAAAATAACAGCATGGCAGATTCAGAACTCAATTAAAAATACTGAAGTGGAAGAAACTTTGACAAAAAGAAGCAAAGGAAAATTATTTTTCTATTATTTTTCAATGAATAAAAATCTCCTTTCTATTTCCTCTCCCTTCCAATTCATCTCTCATAATCTATTAGGGAGAAGAGAGAAATAATATCCTTTTAAAATATAAGCATAGTTAAGAAAAACAAATACCCACATTGGCTATGTCTGAAAAACATATGTCTTATTCTGCAGGCTGAGTCTATCGCCTCCGCCAGAAGACTGGTCACAGCCTTCCTCATGAGTCCTCTAGAGTCATATTTGGTCAAAGTACTGATTAAAGTTCTTACATCTTTCAAAGTTGTTTGTCTTTACAATGTTGCTGTGGTTATGCTGTTCTGCTCACTTCAATCTGCATCAGCTAATACAAGTTTTACAGGTTTCTCTCAAACTATCATCTTCATCATTTTTTTTACAACAGAATTTCATTCCGTTACTTTCACATACCATAATTTGGTCAATGATCTCGTAGTTTCCAATTCTTTGCCACCACAAAAAAGCTGCTATAAATATTATTGCATCTATGTGCTCTTTTCCTCTTTATTTCATCTATTTGCAGCATAGGCTCAGTAGCAATATAGCTAAGTGAAAGACTATGCATGGTTTATTGACTTTGGGAGCATAGTTCCAAATTGCTTTCCAAAAGTAGGACTAATTTGTTGTTGCTATTCAGTCATTTCCATTGTGTCTGACTCTTTCTGACTCCATATGGGGTTTGCTTGGCAGAGACACTGGAGTGTTCTTGCCATTTCTCTCTCCAGCTCATTTTTTGGATGAGGGGACTGAGGTAAATAAGGTTGAGTGACTTGCCCAGGGTCACGTAGCTGGTGGCTATCTAAAGCTGATTTGGACTGGCAAAGATGAATCTTCCTGACTCTAGGCCTGGTACTTTTTCCACTGCATCACCATAACTAGCCTACCATTAACAATTTTTTCCTAACATTATATTCAATTAATTTCAAAGCACAATACAAAGTCTTTTTAAGAAAAAGGTCCTCAGTTCATATTTGGTCATTACTTATTATTTATCATCATATGTAGACAAATGACTATTTATGTAATATCACAGAAATAAAATATTTTCGTTGTCAAAGACAACCAAAAAATAAACAACAAACCGTGCTTTCCAGAATAGCTATTCCAAGGTATGCCTCAATCAGCATTGCCTGATTTCCCACAATCACTCTAACATTTGTCAATTTTATTTCCTTGTCTGTTTTGTCAATCTGAGGGGTGGGAGGTTGAATTTCAAAGTTGATTTAATTTGCATTTCTATAAGTATTAATTATTTGGAATATTTTAATATGAAAATTAATAAATTGGGTTGCTTCCTTGGAAACATTCAGATCCTTTTATTATTTATCAATTGGGGAATGGTTCTTATTCTAATAAATAAATTTGAGTCAGTTCCCACATATCTTGGAAATAAGATATTTATCAAAGAAATTTTCTCCAAGGTAATTTTCCCCAATTATTTCCTTCTAATGTTTAGGTGCATTCATATTTTTTGCAAAAACATTTCTTTTAAAAAGTACAATCAAAAGTTTTATCTTATGTTATTATCTCAAACAGTTGTTTAGTCACTAATTCTTCTTTTGTATGAAAGATAATTTCTTTATTGTTCCTCCAAATAAGAAAAAAGGTTTTTAAAAAAAAACCAAATTCAATGTAAATCAATAAACTGATCTTGAAGGCAGGATGCACAAAGATAACTTGTGGATCATATTTCTCCTAGAATTAAATAGTAAATAAAAAAGGGGAATGTCATACTACAAAAAAATAATATGAAATTACCCATTTGAAAATACATAAGAAACTTCTCATTGATTAAGTCCAGTGATTTCCACCAAAAAACACTTAAAATTCTGAGACATGTAGAAGTTAAATTCCAAAATTTAAGTACCAAACAATTGTTTTCAAGTGTTCAGAAGAAAGGACTTCAACTATAAAGGAATATCAATTCAAGTACATCGGGATTACTCCACAGACATTAAACAAAATCATAGAAGAAAAGAGTGGAGTGGAATATTCATAAAGCAAAGGATGTTAAATCACAACTCATCATAATATGCCCTGAAAGGATAACCAAAGAATTAGTGAACATGACAAGTTAATGACAGTAACAATGTGATTACAAAAATGAGAAAGGGAATAAAAATTAATTCAGTGAAGGAAATATAAGCCTAAGCATTATAATATTGAATGTGAATGGATTAAATAATTTAACAAAAAGAGATTGGCAGAATGGTTAAGGAAAAAAACAAAACAAGTTTACTGAACAAAGATACTTAACAATAATAAAAATGCATAATGAAAATGAAAGTGCAAGAAAAAACTTACTATGCATCAGATAAGTAAAAAAAAAATA
This sequence comes from Pseudochirops cupreus, assembly GCA_028627135.1. Lineage (NCBI taxonomy): Eukaryota > Metazoa > Chordata > Mammalia > Diprotodontia > Pseudocheiridae > Pseudochirops > Pseudochirops cupreus. The sequence goes on from CM053581.1 coordinate 79,146,826, forward strand.
AACAGGAGTTTCAAATATATTATTAGGAAAAAAGCAGTAAAATTTCACAATATAGAGATCAACATGAAAAATACATTGGGTTCTACAATAGATGATGAGGTAATATTGTTACTAACTATAAACATGAAATAGCGTAGTATGTAAAGGAAAATTTACCTATGTCCCAAAAAGACATAGTAGCATAACAATGGTTGGAGATTTTAATCTTCCTCTTTCAGAGTTGAAAAAAATCTAGCAGAAAAATATTGAGGAAATTATAGGAGAAACTGAGAAATTTGAGCTCAGAGTTTTATGGCATCTCCTGAATGGGTACATGAAATAAATTATTCTCAGTGTCACATAGTTCCTTTCTGAAAACCTATCATGTGAAGACACAAAGCAATCATTAATAAATGTATAGGACAGGCATATTAAACAGCTTTATTGTAGATCATAACAGAGTAAAATAGTAATTAATTTAGAATCCAGACAACAGAATGCATGATGCTGACCCAAATGAAAATTTAATGGTTATATGAATGATTCATGATAATTCAAAGATCAAATCATAGAAACAAATAATTATATGAAAGAAAATTATAAGAATGATATCAAATCTTTGAAACATAGCTAAATTAGTCCATAGGCAAAAAAATGAATCTCAGAAAATATACATTAACATAACAGAAAAAGATAGGTTTAATGAATGGAACATTTGATTTTTAAAAAAAAGCTTGAGTCAGTCAATAACAAACCCAAAATTAGGACAAAAAAGAAATCTTAAAACTTAGAGGAGAAAGAGCTAAAATAAAAAAGACTGTAAAATGATAAACCTGAAATTTAGTTCTTTAAAAGAACTAGCAAAATGGGTTGTAGTTATACACTTTTTATCATATTAAAAAATAGTCCTTATGACTGTTGAACTTTATCAAAGGCTTTATCTGTGTCTATGAACATAGACATGGTTTGGTTTGGAGAGTATTTGTTCATAATGTGATTGGTTATATTTGCTTTCTAATATTGAACTATGTCTGCATATCTTTAGTAAATCCATTTTTTTTTTAATTTTTGGTGGTAGACAATTTTTACTAGGATTTTATTCATAATGTTTTCTTCTATGATTTCTAGTGAAATTGGATCATAATTCTCTTTCTTTGCTTTATAATTCACTAGATTAGGCATTAGTACTATATTGACTCAAAAAAAAGGAATTTTATAGAGTATATTTTCTCTCAATTTTTGAGGATAATTTATATATTCTTCTAAGATTTCCTGGAATTCACCTGTAAATCTTTGTAGACCATTGTCCTATCACCACTACTTTCTCATCTTTGGTTGTTCCTTAATGGTTTATTCAATTACATTTTCTATGATTTGGTTGTTTAAGATGTCTATTTCATGTTCATTATTTATATATTTTAGATTTTTGAAAGTCCATTTCTTTTGAATTCTCAGCTTTGCTAGCATACGATTGGATGAAATATGTTCTTATTTTTATTCATTCTTTGTTGTGATCTCACATTGTTCATTTTTTATTAAGTAATTTGATTTTCATTTCTCATCTTTAATCAAGTTAGCTAAAGGTTTGATTCTCTTGGCCTTTTTAAAAACAGACAAGAGAAAAAAATTACACGCATAAACAATAGCAAAGGTCAGATGAAACTATCCCCATTTGCAGATGACATGATGCTGAAGTGAGAATGAAGAGAATCAGTAAACGTGTGCATACCCGCGCGCACGCACGCACACACACACACACACACACACCCCTAAACGATACAATTAATAACTTCAAAGAAGAGACAACACTGGGTAGTAAATAACTGGTTTTAGATATATCTAGGGTTCAAATTCTGTCCACTGACTATGTATGGGTAACTCACTTAACTTCTAAGTGTCCCAGGGAATTCTTAAAGGCTCTAAAATGAAGAGGAAATATCTATCTGCTTTGGTAGAAGAATTTCCTCACCAGGATATCCTTACAGAGATGAAATCACAGATCTGGCCCAACAACAATGAAAACCATCAGAATTCAAAATAAGTCAGGAAAAATCAGCACCATTTTTATTTAGTCAATTAACAAGCATTTATTAAGTATCAATCATTAAACTAAGCTCTGGAAATATGAACCAAGGCAAAAAACAGATCCTATTTCTAGGAGGAAAGCCTCAAAATTCATAAATGTCTTGTCTTAGAATCTACTACCAAAGAGTTATTTTATAGAATTAGTACAAATTATGACAAAATTCATTTGAAGGAATAAAAGGCCAATCAAGGGAATGATAGACAGGTTGTGTGCACAAGACCCAGTAGTGTTTGATAAACTTCAAGTGCTGGAGTAAAGACTCACTATTCAAGGGGGAAAAGTACTAAAAAAAATTAGAATTAAGCCTACAGAAAAAAAAAAGCTTTAGAGTAGACTAACATGTAACTAACTATAGACTAACTATGTAACACAATGGATACATGACAAAGATACTGTTTAGGCTAGGTAATATTATAAACAAATTACAAGAAAAGGGAAGGAAATCATCTTTCACAAATATGGAAGAAAAAAAGTTCTTGACCAACAGGCGATAAAGATTATCATAAAAATAAAAGGAAAATATCTAATCATATAAAATTGAAAAGTCTTCTTTACACACACACAAAAAACAAATTCATGTAGAATAAGAAGAGGAAACATGTAGGCAGCAATTTTTCTTCTGCTAAATCTCTACAATCCATAGTGAATTGACAAAAAAAAATGGAAGAGCAAGATGCATTTCTGAATATATAAATGCCCAAAGGATATGAATAACTTTCCAAAGACGATATTCAAGCTATCAACAACCATATAAAATTCTCCAAATTAATAATAAAAAGAGAAATGTAAATTATTACAACTTTGAGATTGTACCTCGCTCCCATCAGATTGGCAATGGTTTAAAAAGTGGAAAATGGTAATGATTAGAGAAGTTATAGGAGGTCACATATCCAAATGTGCTGTGAATTGGCTCAAATATTCTGTAAAAATAATTTATAACTAAACACAAGAAAGCATTAAATCTTGTATATTTTTGGACTATCAAGATGACTACTAGGCATAAATCCCAAAGGAAAAGTAAGAATTAGTTAAAAACATATATACAAAAATATTTGTAGCAGTACTTTTTTAATGGAGGAATGAACTGGGAACAAAGTGCCTATCAAATGAGGAAAACATATGGCATTTGGATAAGGAATGTCATTTTTACCATAAGAAATGACCAAAAGAATAGAGTCAGATGAATTTAAGAGAATCTGTGTGAACTGATACGGAGTAAAGTGATCAGAATTAGGAGGATGATTTATACAAGTACAATATTATAAAGGAAACCAACTTTGGAAGACTTAAAGACATTTATCAGTGTGATTCTCTTGGTGGAGGGGTGACATAATAGAGGTTCAGAAAGAAATAATTTTGAGACCTGGTGAGTGTTTCATTGTTTGTTTTTTTGCTTTACTATACATATTTGTTGTGAAGGAACACTAATTCTATTTTATTTCGGAAAGAGGGAAAGTATTGAGAGAAATTCAGTAAACACTGAACCACACAATATTTGGGTAAGAAGTCCATATTGGACAAGAACTACTGTGAAAGCTAGAAAGTATTTTGGAAGGTGGAGCCAAGATGGCAGAGTACCATTAAAAATTACAACTGAGTTCTACCTGATAACACTTTTCACAAATTTAGAAAATATACAACTCAGTCCTGATCATGAAATCAAAGGAAGAAAATCAGAGGGAGCCATTTTTTCCAGCTCAGGATGGCAAAAGGAAACTGACAAAGAGAACCACTGACACTGGGAATAAAGTACTGGAGCTTTAATAATGCACAGTAAGTGTATATGAATTGAGTCAAGAAGAGGCCCATGATCTGGCAAAGAGGGGCTTGATCTTGTGCAGAGTTCAAGAATAGGTAACAACTGGTAGCTCTATTGTTCACTACAATGTCTTGCGTCACACATTCAGAGTGGATGCAAAAAATAATGTGCACCTAG
>CM053581.1:79151326-79188380 GCA_028627135.1 Pseudochirops cupreus
CAGAGTGCTTTTGAGATTCTTTCTCTATCTGGCAAAGTCAATTTTTTAAGGCATTCTTCTCCTCGTTGGCTTTTTGGGTCTCTTTTGTCATTTGAGTTAATCTATTTTTTAGGGTGTTGCTTTCTTCAGTCATATTGCTGACTCTCTTTTCATGATTTTCTTGCAACATTCTTATTTCTCTTCCCAATTTTTCTTCCACTTCTCTAATTTGATTTTCAAAGTCCTTCTTCAGCTCATCCCTAGCTTTAAGGCATTCTTCATGTGTATTGGAGGCCCCTGGTCGGGGAGCTCTGGCTGAACTCTCCTCCTCCCTCTCTTTGCCATGATCTTTCTTTTCCCCAAAGACGGAATCTAGGGTTGGTTGCTGTTCTTACTTTGCTTCTTATGCTTATTCTTACTCACAGTTGGGCAGTCTGTGATTTTTTTTTTAAATCTCTGTGGGGCTCTGCTTCCAGAAAGGAAAGCTCTGTCCCAAATCACTGGGGTCCTCCCGGCTGCTGTAGCTCTCAAGAAGGTGCTGGGTCCTTTTCCTACTTACTTCTGGCTCACTGAATAATGAAGACTCCAGGACTTAGGCCCAAGACTGCGATGTGGATCCAGGCCACTCAATGCAAGAGCACTCGACCTCTGAACAATCTCTTAGTCCCCCTGCTGTCTGCAGGCCACGGGTGTGGAAGCTGCAATGCAGAGGTGGGTGAAAAAGTTCTGCCTTGCGCTTTCCAGCCCTGGAGGCCTTTTGGCCAGACTGCTTTTCTCCCCTGATTTCACAATTCCTACTGACCTACTTCTGAACACTGCTCGCAGCTGCTGCTAATCTGAAGCTCCTCCCGTCCAGTCGCCCCCAGGGCTCAGCCAGGGCTTCAGGCCAGGCTGGTTTTGGTTCACAGTGCTGATATGGTTCCTCATAGCCAAGCTGACTTTAGTGGAAAGTATATTTGTGTGCGTTTTGGAGTTCTATGATTAGTTTAGAGTCATATTTTATGGGTATTTTGGGGTGGCTATGTGAGAGCTGCAATATGTTGCTGCTCCTACGCCGCCATCTTGGCTGTGCCCCCCTATTTACTAACTTTCCATGGATTCTATCCAATAAGAATTTTCCAAATTTGGCAGGGATTCGGTGTTGTCCAAACATTATATAACATTCATTTTATTTATACAGCTACTCTCCAATAGCAATCTTCTGATGTATATAAAAGGGTCTGATGAGGCAGAAAGCCTTTGAATGATATTTCTGTGTGTGTATGTATGTATGTGTGTGTGTGTGTGTATTTTATAATATGAATAAAGTGTAATAACTCTGCAAATCTGAGGTAATTTCTCCTATTCTTGATATATTATAAGGCTTCTCTCTGCCATGAATTGTATGATAGTCAATAAAGTTTGAACCTTCACTGAATAATTTCCCACAATTACTGTATTTGTAAGATTTTTTTTTCCAATATGAATCTTCTGATGTCTAATAAAATTGGACCTGTAAGAGAAGGCTTTCCCACATTCATTACATTTGTAAGGTTTCTGTACACTGTGAATCCAGGGGTGCTTAGTCTGTCTTGATCTTTGAATGAAGGATTTCTCACATTCATTGCATTGAAATTTGGAAATCCTTCCCATATTCTTCACATTTATAAGGCTTCTCTTCCTTGTGAATCTTCTGATGGACAATAAGGTGTGTGTGGGGGCGAGGGGGTAACAAAGACCCTTAACTCAGAGGCTTCTCAAGGTAGAAAGTAGAAAGGAATTTGTTACTATTTATCATGAGAAAAAGGATAACTCACACTGAGTGCATTCAATACATTCTCAGTGTCAGACTGTGCCAGGCATAGAGAAGACACATATTTTCATAGCCCCAGCCCCATTACCTAATCACTGTCCCTCTCCCTACTCCCCTTCCTCTTGGCTCATTCTCACGAGCTTTGAGGGTACAATCTAAATGCAATCTACCCCAATAACAGTGGCTAAGTACAGAACAAGCAGCCTGTGTCCTTGTTCTTGTTCCTGTAATATCTCATAACCCTTTACAATATCACTGAGCAAGGAACCAAGTGTTATAACATTTTATACTTTGTGGGTTCCAGTCCTTTGAAAACAAGCAGATATGATGATCCCACAGATTTAGTACACTACTCCCATCTTTGTTAGTCTCTTAACTTGGGTAATCATGTAGATGTGTTTGCATCTTGTGTTCCTATCCTCCTGTCCTGGAATACTTCAGGGTCAGCAGCTTGTTTTCACAGAGAAAATGAATTGAAAACCCAACCTTTAATTCTATGAGGGTCCCCTAGCCTAAAATTTTATGAGGGGTCTTCACCATATCTCACACAGGTGTGAGTTTTGACAGAATGTTTTCCCACATTCATTACAATGGTAAGGCTTCTCTCCAGTGTGAATCAGCTGGTGCTTCATCAGGTTTGACCTAAGACTGAAGCCTTTCCCACATTCATCACATTCATAAGGCTTCTCTCCAGTATGAATCCTCTGATGTACAGTAAGGTTTCCCTTTCGATTGAAGGCTCTCCCACAGTCATTACATTTATGAGGCTTCTCTCCAGTGTGAATCAGCTGGTGCTTCATCAAGTTTGACCTATGACTGAAGCCTTTCCCACATTCATCACATTCATAAGGCTTTTCTCCAGTATGAATCCTCTGATGTACAGTAAGATGTTCCTTTTGATTGAAGGCTCTCCCACAGTAATTACATTTATGAGGCTTCTCTCCAGTGTGAATCATCTGGTGTCTCATCAGGTTTGACCTAAGACTGAAGCCTTTCCCACATTCATTACATTCATAAATCTTATCTCTTACAAGAATCCTTTGCTTTTTAGCTATTTGTGTCAAATCTTTCTCCTGATCTCCTTGCTGCCTCTTTTCCTGGTTCTTCTGATCTCCAGATTCCTCATCAACAGAGTACCAAAGACCATGCCTTCTGTGTCTTTCAACTACCAGCCTCTTGTGTGATTCATCTTCTGAAATAGTGTCCACTGGAGTTCCCTCTGTGGTTTCAGTCCTAGTCTCCATGTTGTCACTTCTTGTACTTCTGGGGTCCTCCCTTAGCTTTCTCTGCCCACTGAAGCTAAGATCTTCCACTGGGCTGCTGTCAGAAGCTGTGTTCATCTGCTGAGCTCCTGGCCTGCTGGGTTACTGGCCTGCTGGATTCCTGGGTTCCTGGTCTCCTGGCCACCTGACCTCCTTGCTTCTGTCCTGGCCTGCTGGGCTCTTGGTCTCCTGGAGTCGTGGAGTCCTGGAGTCCTGGGGTCCTGGGCTCCTGGGCTCCTGGGCTACTGCTTGATTCTTCTCCCCCTTCACCAGATTCTGGTCTCAGAAAACTCCAACTCAGTTCTCAGTCAGCTTCCAGATGCTGAGAGAGAGACTCTTTCTTTCTTTCTTTCTTTCTTTCTTTCTTTCTTTCTTTCTCTCTCTCTCTCTGTCTCTCTCTCTGTCTCTCTCTCAGCTGGCTTCAGTCTCCAAGATTCTTCCTCCACCAGCAGCCAGCCAGGAGGAAAGTTCCTGATTCCAATCCTCTGTCTCTAGAACTCTTCTTATATACACACACTGGCCTCTTGTCTCAGCCAACCCCCTCCTGCCACATCAGCAACAGGAGACAGAGTTCACACTCTCTGCCTCTTTCACACAGGAGACAGCGTTCACATCTTCTGTTTTTTTCACACAGGAGACAGAGTTCACACCCTCTGCCTCTCATAGAAGTATTTAGCCCTTAGTTACTAAGGACCAAGTACCTGCTAAATTAATTACCATTACATATGTGCCTACCTGTAGGAAGAATTGGCATAAGAACTTAGGGGAGAAAAGATCTTCTTCCTGATTCAACAAAGAATACAAATGATTCCAGATCTTCTTTAGGGATAAATCCAGGGACAGAGAAGAGATTTTTGAAATGCAGACATGTAGGAGAATGCTGGCACTTTTCAAATACATGCAACTTCATTTTAAGAGTATAAGTCTGTGCTTTGATCATAAATATCAATCACTTTGTCATGGCAGAAATACAAACATTGCCCATGCTCTACAGGCAACTGCAAATTCCCTTGGCTTACCATATTTATTAGAAATAAGATTCTCAGTACTCATCTTCCTCAATAATAACTTCCCTAGAAAATTTCAATGATTTATCTCTCTTAGGATCTAGCACATAATAGGCACTAAAACATTTATTTGACAAATTAATGAATGAAAAAAATGAATCAAATTGTAAATCCTTAAGATAAAAGATCCTATCTTATAACACCTTGATTACTATAAAGATTTTGAGGAAAAAATATTCCTTTTTCAAAGAAAAACTAGTTTCTTCACAAGAAACTTAAAAAGTATAATTGTCCCCATTTTACAGATGATGAAAGCAAGACTGAGTGAAATTAGGTGACTTTCCTGTGGTCATGACACTAGTCAGAACCAAGATTCAAACCTAGTCCTCCTGACTCAAAGTCCTATGTTCTTTTCACCATATGATACTGTAGTATCCTTTTCTACACTGCCGTTTCCCCAAATATGTATTATTCAACATGAGTCTTCCATAAGTACCTCTTTTGATTGGCATTGGGGAAATGCTCATTTCTGAGCTAATATGTAAACAGTTGGAAAACACCTTTCTTTCAATTCTCATCAGTCACATTGCTATGACATCAACTGAAGTGCTTGTTTGGTTTGTCTCTCTTACAAAAAGAAAATATAAAGCTTGATTTAAGGAAAAAAGTCTTCTTAAGAATTATAGCTATACAAAGTGAAATGTGCTGGTTTAGACGAGTAGTGGATTTTCCTCACTAGAATTTTGACTAATTGGAAGGCCTCTTATCAGATATAGCATCATATGAATTGCTTAGAATAATCTGTAATATTGATGGGGTTTTGGTTTATGATAGTAATTCCCATGAACATATGTTTCTACGGATGCTAGGCTGGCTTAAAATATTAGCCCTGGACCAGATGAAACTGTATTTAGCTTGTTTTCACAACTTTAACTGACTCTTTGCCAGGGGAGTGCCAGATTTTGTGCCATTCACATATTTTTCATTATCCTTTTTTGCTGTATAAAACTGTACTTTCTTAAAGAATGGATATTAACATTAACAAAATTAATGGATATTATACTTAATATTATTTTAAGAATAATTTTGAATGAATAAGTTATTTTGATTATTATAAATACCTAAATTAACTATAAAGGACATGAAGAAAAATGCTATCTGCATCCAGAGAAAGAACTGATAAATAGAAATATGTATAGAATAACTTTTCATATTTATACACACACACACATATATATAGGTATGTGTGTATATGTATATGCATATATACATACATGCATATATATATATATGCACATGTGCATGTACACAACTATATATATATATATATACATAGTGTGTATATATATATATATATATATATATATACATATGTGTGTATATACCTATTCTGTCTAATTGTGGCCATCTGTAGGAGGATGTAACAGTAATCAATCTAGCAGATACTTAGCACTTAGTAATTTAGGGCTAAGTATGGAAGATGTGAACTCAGCCCTATTTTCTGTTCCTGACGTGGCAGGAGAGGGTTGGCTGAGACAGGAGGCCAGTGTGTGTATATAAGAAGAGTTCTAGAGACAGAGAGACAGAATTGTAATATTCCTCCTGGTGGCTCCTGGTGGAGGAAGCAGGATTGTCCCAGCATCTGGGAGCTGGGCTGCTCGACTGAAGAAGTGAATTGGAGTTTTCTTGAGAGAGAGAGAGAGAGAGAGAGTTTCTCTCCCAGCATCTGGAAGCTGACTGAGAACTGAGTTGGAGTTTTTCTTGAGATCAGAATCTAGTGAAGGCCAAAGTGGCTGTTGCTGCCACCTGGAAGGCCAGTGTTGCTGCTGCTGCCTGGAAGACTGAATTTTCTACTGGGTCCTAGGTCCCGCTGAACTGCTGAAGGACTGTAGAAGCATGACCAGGATAAGACTTTGTCTGTTCGTGGCCTGGCTGATCCTTGAGTTCCCAGCAAGAGAAGTGGTGAAGGGTTTGAGATGTGCTGGACCCTGTGAACTTCAGCATGTGCCAGGTACTGCCCTGAGGACTGGACAAGGACCTGGTAGCTGTCTGCCCCTGAATCCAGCTTACTGTCTGGTGGATTCAGGAAGGAGCTAGGACCATGGAAGGGGATCCAGGGAATCAGAGAGACCACCCTGAGTCAAGATGAAGAAAAGGCCTCCCCTTGAATGAAATTGAGGTTTGCTGGACACATCAGGGTGGAGGGTTTGTGTGGTTTTCTAATGATTGTACTAAGTGACTGAATGAGTTGATCTGTGGTTGCCCCATGAGTGGAAGATTGATTATTGTATTGTGAATTGATTGAATGATTAAGTAAGGAGGGTTCCCCCTTAGGGAAACCAGATGATTACTCTTTTGTTCTTTGTTCTAAATATTGTGGCCACTGTAGTGAAAAGTGTGTGGCCATTCTAATGTTAAGCTGTTGTGAACACTATATTGTGATTTTCTGTGATAAGATGTAATGTTGTGAATATTGTACTGTACCTTGATTTGTTGTGAATATGATATTGTGATTTGTTGTGAATGTTTGCCTTGATTTGTAATGGAATAAATGGAGTGTTCACTACACTGTGTAATCTGAACCTTAAAAGCTGTTCACAGTAGTATTCTTTTGGGAATCTACTAGTGCATGGCATTACAGAGGGGAGGGGAGAAAAATAATTTTACATGATAACTTTGTTGAATATTTGGAGAAAACGGCAAGTTGTACATAGCAGGTTTGCAGTTTCATATGCAATCATCTGTTTTTTCCTATACTGTATTATGGAAATACTTGTTTTATTCCATAAAGTAAAAATAAAACAATTTTTTAAAAAAGAAAAAAATGTGTATTATTCCCAGGAAATATGAAATAGTTGTAGTTCTAAAAGTGTGCATTTCAATTAGTATTATAGATATTTATTATTACAGATATTTCAGTTATTCACATCTAGGCAGTAATTCACCTCTGTCTCATATGATGAGGTGATCTTGCTCCTGACCAAGGCTAACCTGCCCAAGCAATCCTTTTACATCCCCTCTCCTCCAATGAAAGGGCTTCTCTCTCATTTCCACTCTCATTTATTTTCAATCTCTGTGGACTTATTCTCTACTGCCTGTAAAATGTTGATGTGTCCCTCATCCTTAAAAAACACTGACTTGATCTTTTCACCCCTGCTGTCATTTTCTAACTTTTCTGCCCTTTATGGCTAAACTCCTTGAAAAGGCCATCTACAAAAGGTAGGTTCATTTTTATTCCTCTCAGTCTCTTCTTTGTCCTCTTATAATCTAGCTTCCGACCTTTTCATTTTACTGAAGCTTCTCTCTCCAAAGTTATCAATGATCTCTTAGTTGCTGAATTGAATGGTTTTTATTAAATCCTCACTTCTTGAGCTTTCTATACCCTGTGATATTGTTGATCACCCTCCTTTCCTTGTTTATCTCTTCTTCCTATGCTTTTTTAGACAATTCTCTTTCCTGGCTCTTCTCCTATTTCTCTGACCATTTTTAGTCTCTTTTGCTGAATTCTCATCCAGATCATGCCATAGGTGACCCTCAGGGTCCTGTTCTAGGATGTCTTTTCTCTCTCTCTTTTTTATTTTTGGAGGGAGGAAGGAAGGACAATTGAGGTTAAGTGACTTACCCAAGGTCACATGGCTAGTAAGTGTTAAGTGTCTGAGGCTGGGTTTGAACTCAGGTCTTCCTGACTCCAGGATCTGTGATGTATTAGGATCTCTTCTCTTTTCTCTCTATTTTGCTGCACTTGGTGATCTTTTGAGCTCCTAGGGATTTAATTACCATCTCTGTACAGATGACTTCCAATCTAACTATACTGTTCCAACCTCTCAGCTGATCTCCAATCTTGTATCTCCCATTACTTCTCAGACATCTCAAACTGTATGTCCAGTAAACATTAAATTGAACATGTCCAAAAGTGAACTCATTATCTTTCCCCAAATGTTCTCTCTTCCTATTTTCTCTATTACTATTGAGCTTGTCACCATATGCCTAGTCCCTCAGGGTCACAACTGAAGTGTCATAGTCATCTCCTCACTGTCTCTCTTTGTCATATTCAATTTGTTGCCAAATCTACTGATTTCACTTTTGCAGCATCTCTCAAATACCCACCCTTCTCTCCTCTAACACTGTCACCACTCTAGTTCAGGCACTTATTTCTTACTTAGCCTTAATTATTGAATGAGGCATTGCCTTAGTCAAACTGAAACCTGCTAAAGACCCTAGCTTAAAAAGGTCAAGGTTTCCCCCTGCATCCAGGGTCATCTCGAGTCATCCGGATCTATATCTTGCAACTGAGATAATTCTGGAGGAAAAAGTGAGGCTGGTGACTTTCTACAGCCCTCCCTCACTTAAATCCAATTCACTTTCCTGTCATAGTATCACCTCCCTGATGTCATGGTCTTCTTTGAGAAAGAAGGACTATAAAGGTAATTAATTTAGCAGGCACTTGGTCCTTAGTAACTAAGGGCTAAGTACTTCCATGAAAGAGGCAGAGGGTGTGAACTCTGTCTCCTGTGTGAAAGAAGGTATGAACTCTGTCTCCTGTGTGAAAGAGGCAGAGGACATGAACTCTGTCTCCTGTTGCTGATGAGGCAGGAGGGGGTTGGCTGAGACAGGAGGCCAATGTGTGTATATAAGAAGAATTCCAGAGACAGAGAATCAGAAGGGGGAATGTTCCTCTTAGTGGAGGGAGCAGAATTGTCCCAGCATCCGGGAGCTGGGCTGCTAGACTGAGAACTGAGTTGGAGTTTTCTATGACCAGAATCTGGTGAAGGTTGCCTGGAAGGCTGCCTGGAAGGCTGAGATTTCTCCTGGGTCTTAGGGCCAGCCAAATTGCTGGAGGACTGAAGAAGCATGACCAGGATAAGCCTTTATTTGTTTGTGGCTTGGTTGATCCTTGAGTTCCTGGCAACAGAAGTTGTGAAGGGTTTGAGATATGCTGGTCCCTGTGAACTTCAGTGTGTACCAAGAACTGCCCAGAGGACTGGACAAGAACCTGGGAGCTGTTTCTGAATCCAGGTGATTTGCATTTGTTCCAGGTGTTTGGTGGATTCAAGTAGGAGCTGGGACCATGGAAGGGGATCCAGGGAACCCGAAAGACCACCCTGAGTGAAGATGAAGAAAAGGACTCTCCTCAGATATAGAATGCCTGATGAAATTGAAGTTTCCTGGACATCAAGGGATGGAGGATTTGTGTAGTTTTCTAATGATTGTATTTAGTGACCAATTGCTAGGTAAGTGACTGACTAATTTAATCTATGGTTGCCCCATGAGTAGAAGATTGATTATTGTATTGTGAATTGATTGAATGATTAAGTATTGATTATTGTATTGTGAATTGACTGAATGATTAAGTAAGAAGGGTTTCCCCCTTAGGGAAACCGGATGATTATTCTTTTGTTCTTTGTTCTAAATACTTTGGCCACTGTAGTAAAAACTGTGTGACCATTCTAATGTTAAGCTGTTGTAAACACTATATTGTGACCTTCTGTGATAAGTTGTAATGTTGTAGATATTATATTGTGATTTGTTGTGCATGTTTGCCTTGTTTTGTAATGGAATAAATGAAATGTTCACTATACTCTGTAATCCGAACCTTAAAAGCTATTCACAGTAGCATTCTTTTGGGAATCTGTTAGTGCATGGTGTTACAAGGACAAACAACAGCAATCTAGTGCAGGCACTCATTACTTCATGTTTGGACTATTGCAATAGCCTGATGGTAGGGTGCCTTACCTCAAATCTCTCTGCACTCCAATTCATTCTCCATTTAGCCACCAAAGAAATCTTCCTAAAGCACAGGGCTGACCCTGTCGGACTATCTGCTCAGTCCCCTACTCAATAAAGGTCCCTGATAACCTCCTATATCAAAACAAAATGCTCTCTTTGGCATTCAAAGTCCCTCTTAACCTAGCCACTCTGACCTTTCCATGTCTTCTTATACCTCAACATTTTACCTTCAGTCCAGTGATGCTGGTTTCCCAGCTGTTCCAATAACAAAACCCTTCATCTCTCAGTTCCAACCATTTTTCTTTGGCTACCTCCCATGACCAGAGTGCTCTCCCTCATCAACTGCCTATTCATTTCCCTGGCTTCCTTTAAGTTTCAACTAAAATCCCCTTTTACAAGAATCCCTTCCTAACCCCTCTTAATTCCAGTGCCTTCCCTCTGTTAAGTTTTATTTATCTTCTATATAGCTTATTTCTCTACATCTGTTTATATATTGTCTTTGCCATTAGATTATAAGTTTCCTGATGGCAGGGACTGTCTTTTGCCTGTTTTTGTATTTCCAGCACTGCACACAGAACCTGGCATATGATAGGTGCTTGTTGTTGTTGTTTAGTAGTTTTAAGTCCTGTCTAACTCTTCATCAACCCATTTGAGGTTTTCTTGGCAAAGATACCAAAGTAGTTTGTCATTTCCTTTTCCACTTCATTTTACATATGTGGCAACTGGAGCGAACAGGGTTAAATGCCTTGCCCAGAGTGCATTCAAGCCAATAAATGTCTAAAGCTAGATTTGAACTTGGAAAGATGAGTTTTCCTGGCCCTCCATCCACTGTGCCACCTAGCTACCTTTAGGTGCTTAATAAATGTTTTTTGATTGATTGATACTCGTATTGTAAATTCAAATGTGCCAAGCCACAATGAAGCACAAAGATAGCTGCAATGGAATACTAAAAGCAAGACTACAGACAAATAAATTATATTTTTGTGGAAAATTATATTTTTCTGGAAGAATATAAATAATTCTCAAAAAAATAAGCAAAAATCTTCAGAGGGAACTACTACGTGGATGGATCCCTCTTTGTGAATCCATAGGTTTCTTGAAATTGGAAAAATAATAACAAGTCCACATAAAAAAAAACAAACTGATAATGGTCTCTTTGCAGAACTAGAGGATTAATGATTAGGGAAAAATAGATTTTAGTGATGAAATTTACTTTTTTTTTTCAAGTTTATTCCAAAACCATTGTCAGAAGAAGTACAGGTCTTTCTGTACGAACTAAGTATCAAGATGGGAAATACCCACAAAGTGGACCTGGAAGTCCTTTTTTGTTTGTTTGTTTTGGTTTTTTTGGAGGGAGGAAGACGAGGCAATTGGGGTTAAGTGGCTTGCCCAAGGTCAATTTTTTGCAATATTTTCGCAAATATTATCTCATTGGATCCTCACAACAATGATGGGAGGTATTATTATCACCATTTTACAGTTGAAGAAACTGAGGCAAGGAGAAATTAAGTGACTTACCCTGGGTCACATAACTAGAAAGAGTCTCAGACCAACTTTGAACTCAGGTTCTCCCAACTCCAGGGCTGATGTTCTATTCATCGTGCCACCTAGCTGCCCCTGGACCTGGAAGTCTTATCTCTAAATGGAAAGTGAATACTGTCATCCATACAATCTTGCACTATGCCACAAATGAAGAAATGTCAAGAATTTCTCCAAGAAATAGCAATAAATGAGCCTCAAAGTCCTGAGAACTTGCTGGGTTTAAATTCTATTGAAACCCTATGTACTATAATCAAAGTTTATTAGACTTAGACAAAGACTTAGATAAATGGATTTTTCACCAAAAATATTTATAATATCCAATGTTAAGAAGAATTTAAAAATATATGTCAAAATCTTGTGAACTCAATGATAAATTCTATAAAGTAAGCGTGTTGAGCAAAAGGAGGCAATATTTAACATTAGGTTTTTTTAAGTTGTAAATATCTGTAAGGTTTATTGTATACATAATTGTTAGTTACTTTATTTTTGTCTCAAGTAATTCACATTCCATTGCATGTTGTAAGGATTCATTTTCAGGAAACTTTGGCCTCTGAGCCCCCTTCCATCTTTGAGATTCTGACATTTTATTATTCTTACCATCTGTGAGTCAGGAAGCTAACCTCCTCCCTCCCTCCAAGAGAAGAGAAGAAGATAAGGATTGCTATTTAGGGAGCACAGGGATTATTAAGAAAGTTGATGTTTCAAATGAATGAGTATGTATTTTGGTAATAAATGGGGTAGGCAAAGAGAGCATTAGGAGAGTGTTACAGTCTCCAGGGGTTATATAAACCCATTTTCCAGTGATATTATTCAAAACCAACACCCAAACTGTGCAAATCCAATTGTTAGGCGAAGAGATTTTCATACTATTAGATGAGAAAGATAGGTACTGACAGGTAAAATTTGATGAAGGCTATTCTATTATATATATTGAATACCTGGGGGATGTTTCATATTGTGTCTATTACCATTCATGATTAAATCACTCCCAGGTATATGCCAGTGAAAGAATAATGGGGTGAGTGGAGGGAGCCAGTTAGTATACATGTGGGTTATGACTCTCTTGGTTGCCAGAGGAACAGCAACAAAGTAGTGAGGACACAGGACTACAGAATAAGTCACACATTGAAGAGAAACAATTGACCCTATGTCAAAGAATCTGGGGAAAGGCACTGCTGACGTCCTACCCTCTACTCTGCACTGCTCTCAGCCAGTATAAGGCTACTACCACGCAGGGTCTCTCACTACTTTAGAATGGGGGTATCTACAAATCTTTAGAAAGATCATCCTGTTTCTATTTTATTAGTACTTATAGACTTCCTTTCACCTTAATAGTTCTATAATAATAATAAAAGGTATTGCTTATATCTTGTTTTAAGGTTTATAAGGCTTATTTAATCCTCATAAAAATCTAGTAGGTAGGTGCTATTTTTATGCCCATTTTACAGGTGAAGAAACTGAAACTGAGGGCTTCAGTATCTTGCCTGGGTCTTACAGCTAATAAGTGTCTGAGGCAGGATTTGAACTCAGGTCTTTTGATTTCAGGTGCATTGCTCTGTCTACTGTACTACCTAGTTGTGGTAAGCACAATGAGGGGTACAAAAGTAATAGAAAATATGAACCCTATGTATGATTTGAGGAATTAAAAAAGCCTCTCCCCATCTCTAAAATATATTTATTTTCATATATATTTTGTAAAGTGTCTAAAAGTGTCACAATTAAAGTTACTTCTTTAAGTTAAGGTATTCTATATCTAGGTGGTTTGGGATGTGTGTCTTTGCATGTGTGTATATGTACACATATACATATACATGTACATACACATGCATACTAATATGTATGTATTACCTAGGACAGATCACATAGTAATCCATTAGCAGAGTCAATCTTGGCAATACTGGGAAATTAATCATCTTTGGTCTTTGTCCCACCCTCTCTTTCCTCCTGCAGTAAGATAAACAGTGATTATTCTCTCAAAAACTTCATTATATCAAGACATTTCAGGATACAGAACCTTAAGATAAAATGATAAAGTAGGGTTTCAGATAAGAATCCATAAATTTGAAAGGATTTTATAAGATATTCACCTGAAATAAGATCATTAGAAAAGCACCTAATTTTCTTACACAATAAGGAAAACTCTGTCAATTAAGAATACCTAACATATGATATTGCCAATCTGTAATAACCGTTCATAAAGTGATGGTGCAAAAGAGATTTATTTAAGATAAAGGAATTGCTTTGGGGGATATCATAATCCTGCTGGTCCCACCAAAGCCAGGCAGATAGGGTGATTATTTTACAGTCAAAGGAAGAGGGAGGAGAGGCCTGGCAATGGAACTCCATGAAGCAGGATGCTTAGTACTCTAGCTGGAATTTCATAAGGTAGACTGGTATTGAGTCGGGGGAGGGGGGAAGAGAACAACAGTGTGAATAGCATATAGGTGGTTCTCTTGGTGTGCATGTCACAGTTTTTGGAGAGACCACAAGGCTGGTCTCAATTGATCTTGCCTCTTTAGTAGATGACTATAATAAATATAAAATAGATGAGGATGAATTAGATAAACCCCAATGTATTTTCTACCTCTAGAACTATGACATTAACTCACATTTATATCACATATTACTGCATGCTTTCCTTACAACAGTCCTAAAAGAAAGATTTTATAGATATTTTCTTTTTCATTTCTGAAAGAGGAAAGTAAATTTAATGAAAATGAGGTTACTCCCCTATTCTCATTCTTCTCAACCCTCTTATATTCCTCAAATCTCTCACCTGAAAATTTCAATCAAATACCACACGATTTTTCCATTATGCCCTCTGGAATGCCTAGGCAACAAACTTTCCTTCATTCCAAATCTTTTCCTATCCCACTCCTTGTACAATATTGGGTATAACTGAAATCTGAATCCCTCTAGATGACTCTGTCTCTCTAGCTATCATTTACAATACTGGCTGGACCTTAACTCATTCCACTTATCTCATGGATTAAGGCAGGAGTGTTAGAATACTGCTTGATCCTCATTGCCATTTCCAAATTCTCCTTCCTTTATTACACTGTAGTCTCTCCTCCTTTGAGGTCCATGTCATTTATATATCACTCAATCAGAATTTTAGTAGCTGTTTTTTGCAAATGCCCAGTTCACTCCCTTTCCTTCTTCAATGAGTTCAGTACATGGCTCATAATTTTATTTCTTCTCCAACTCCTGCCCCTATACTAGGAAACATCGACATACATATTGACTCTCCCTCAAACACCTTGACCACTCAGCTCCTCAACCAGTTCATTTCTCATGATGTCTACCCTACTTTAACAACCCTCAAAATGGTAACCTAACCTTTATAGGCTATCAACTTGACAAAAATAGATGAGGAAGATGCAAATCTAGCCACTCACTCTGTGACAAGAACCAAGGACCAGAATAGTTCCCCTTCCTGCATAGAGACTTTCACTTCAGGAAGCTGATAGCTTACTGTAGGTGGAACCAGAACTAGGATGAGAACCAACTAGGGCTTTCCCAATGGTGCCAAAATTTATAAGGCATGCTGACAGTATAACCAGGCCTTCACTGGTCTAAAAACAACTGAGCTTAGCACCTAACATTAGCAAAAATGTTGAAATGCCACTGTGATTGCCCTAATTTAGATGGTATCTTTGTCAGTGCAGATCATAATCCATCCATTCCTTCCATCCTTTGGAAGCATTCTAAATTTCCTTCCATGATTTCATCACTGGTCATCCACTCAACATGGTGGGAAAGGGGGACTTCCTCACTTTCTTCTTCATCACAAACATACAGGGGATCACTCAAAATGCCCACTTGTGATCTTTTAATCTTGTCAAGTGAACAAATCAACTTCTTTTTCAATTACATATATACTTGATAATAACCTTTTACATTTTTTCTTTGGATTTCCTTCTTTGTTATATGCTGCAGTACATTCATACTTGCCATCTGCCTCTATAATACCTTGTTAAAATCTGAACAATAGACATTCTTCATCTACTGGGACTTTCCTATGCAGATGATTAGGCCAAACTCTTTTGAGTGCTTGCAGAATGCTTCCAGGAGGCTATGTAATGCTCTAGGGTTTTGCAAACAGGACCATCTGGAAGACCTAACCATCCATAACTGTTCCCTTTGCAATTTAGGCTCTGCACTAGATCTGCTTTTTGATAGTAGCAAACACTTTGATGAACACATATCTTTCTTTTTTTATACTTTGCCAAATATTTGATTAAAGGAGTGTTATATGAGGCTACTTCTATTGTTATTTCTTTCACAGAATATGTAGTAATTTTGATCTATGAATAGGAGATAACCTACTGGAAATGAGCTTTTAAAAGTATGTTTTGCTTTACTGAATCAAATATTTGTTGTGGTTTTTTTTAAATAATCTACCAATAACAAGCATTAGGGAGCTAGTGAGATGGTGGATAAAGTGCTAGGTCTTCTGAAGTCAGGAAGTCCTGAGTCCAAAGTTGGTCTCAGACTCTTTCTAGCTATGTGACCCTGGGCAAGTCACTTAACTTCTGCTTGCCTTATACCCTCTGGAATGCCTAGGCAACAAACTTTCCTTCATCCTAAATCCCCAGCTATAAGAATATATAAGAATATAAGATATAAAAAATATAAGAATAGCACCTACCTCCAATGGTTGTTGTGAAGATCCAGTGAGATGATAGTAGCAAAAATTGCTTCGCACAGTGCCTGAAATATAGGAAGCAATAAATCAGAGGTTCTCAACCTTCCTAATGCCGTGACCCTTTAATACTCATTTGTGGGCATATCTGCATGTGGGCAGACCCACCTGGAGATGGATAGCGGAGCAGTGTCTTGGTTCCTAAGACCATCAGAAATATGTGTTTTCTGATGGTCTTAGGTGACCCCTGTGACCCCTGTGAAAGGGTCATTTAAGGGGTCATGACCCACAGGTTGAGAACCACTGCAATAAATAAATGCTTCTTCTCTCCCTCTCTTTGCATAGAATTTTGTAATTCTTTATATCTTGCAGTCAATTGTGTAAAGATAAAGACATGATCTACTTGGGAACACCATTTTTAAAAGCCTATTCTTTTCTACTACTTTGATCAGGTATGCCCTCAGTTTTTGTTTAGAAGATTTACATGTTTTTACATAGATAATAAAGGAAGAATATAGGTCAATACTTGTTAGCGTTCTTGGTTTCCTTTTCTTGCTATTAGTAAGTTCCAAGAATTTTTCCGTATTTTGGTATCATTCCTACCATCAGATATTTTGTTAATGGATCCCTAATTCCTCAGAATTATGCCACTTGAAGCACAAATCTTCTTTATATATCCTTGGTTTTCTTGTCTTTGTTCTCTTTAATGATATTTCTACGTCCTTTGTAAGTACACATGTGAGTGAGATATTAGAGTCTAAGGGAGCTATCTGTAACAACTTTGATGGTTAATAAAAAAGCTACCAAAATCTTTGCAGATCTTTTCCATTTTTTCTATTTCTTATTCTTCCATTTTCATCTCTTTTTATCCTTAAAAAACATACTTGGAATACTACTTGCTTAGTTTCAGTTCTCATCAAGCTTTCTTTAAACTGGTTTTACTCTCCACTGCTTTTCTCTGCTTTACAAAGCATTAGTGTTATAATCTTCCATCACCCTCCATAGTATTTTAAAGATGAGTTATATTTTAAACCTCTACTGCCTTCCACTGCCATGTATCTCCACTTGGCAAGTCAAGTGCTTGCTGCTTAAGGTGATTTTTAGGCTCTTCTGATTTTGCTATTATGGCAAATAATTTATATCAGTAACATTTTCTATGAAATTATTATAATCTTAACTATGTCCTTTCTTCTTTCAATTGGCTGTGCAAATAGCCCATTTTGCCTCATCAGTGACCTGTTTGGATACATAAGAATTGCATTTTTCTTTCAATTTCCAGTAATATCTTTTTCTCATTTTCTTTATTCCTTCCATATTTCTACTAATTTTGGTTCTAAAATTTTATAGATGTGTATATACATACATACACAACTGAGTTAGAAATTACAACCAAATCTAAAAATGAATCATTGCTATTTGTTAAAATATTATCAATTTCATAGAAACTGATAAGTTTCTAAGATAAGAAACTTCTAAGATAAGAAACTGATATTATTAAGAACTGAAAGGGCTATTACATAACTTGATTAATTCTCTCATTTTAGGGATGAAGAAACTTAGGCCAAAAATTCAGCTAATTTGTTCAGACTCACACAGAGAATGACTACCAGAGATAGGATTTGAACCCAGATCCTTGATTCAAAATCCAGCACAATTTCCATGACAATATACTGCCTCATTCTGTATGAAGTTCTTTAGCATTTGACATTCCCAATGCCTACTAATTCATTGATCAAAAAAAGTATTTCTGATACATAGACATGAAGTTTCTGTGTAATGTGTGTCATTGCACTCTCTTAATGCTTTTTTTTTTAATTTGAATTTTCCAAGGACCTGTTCTTTGTTTTATGTATTCCCACTTTTACATAGAAGCCACTGTGTATCAAAGTATATGTTGATTTAATTTCAGGGGTCTTATAGAGTTAGTAAAATTTCTTCACTTCATCCTTCTTAGCAGATGTTGGTGCATAAATTGCAATTATATTCATGGCGGTCTTTTTGCAAATACTAATCCAGAGTACTAAAATATAAAATGACCAAATGTCCCATGAAATTATGTTTCTTGTTGCCTTTGGGTGACAATAAAACC
The DNA here is from genome assembly GCA_028627135.1 of Pseudochirops cupreus. Taxonomy (NCBI): domain Eukaryota; kingdom Metazoa; phylum Chordata; class Mammalia; order Diprotodontia; family Pseudocheiridae; genus Pseudochirops; species Pseudochirops cupreus. Next base: position 79,169,370 of record CM053581.1, read on the forward strand.
AACTCTATCAACTCTTTTATTTGCTTCCCAAAGGAAAAACTATTAGCTAGCTTTCTATTTAGCTGCAATTTACTTCTTTCTTCTGGTTTCATTTATATCAAGAATGCCAAGATTGATATGATTAAGTTCCTACAGAAATGGGTCCACTTCTGTTCATTAGACATGGCTCTCCAATTGAGAGTGTTAGAAGTTATGTTAGCATATAGGGATAGTAAAAAAGAAAGAAAAAACAAACAAAAAAAAACCCCTGTGATTCTTAGCATGTTTTACTGCTGTTTTTGTCTCTCTGAGAAGTGGAGGGGATTCATAGAGGATTGATAACCATTTTGCATTTTGCTTTGTTTTATGGGTTGTCAAGGTCAAAGAACTGAACAAGTGCCAAGCCTACTGGTGAGGAACCTCTTAGTACTTAGTTAAGTCTCAGGCCCTAAGAAAGAGCACTTAGTTGCTTGCCAAGAGTGTACTTGAAGTCTTGATGACTTGGAGGAATCTGACTGAGTTTGTACTCTGCTGACATAGTTTTTCAGAACCTAGGTTCACTTAAACACCATGAAGAGGCAGCAGAGGAGGACTTTGTGAAGTATTAACAAGTATAATTAGTTAAAATTAGAAGCTACCAGATGGCAGCTTCTTTATCTAGTACTCTCCCATTCCAGCCTCCCCAACAATAGCCTCACAGTACATCTCTCTCTCTCTATCTCTCTCTCTCTGCCTCTCTCTGTCTCTCTGTCTCTCTCTTTCCCTCTCTGTGTTTCTCTCTGTCTCTCTCTGTCTCTCTCTGTCTCTGTCTGTCTGTCTCTCTCTCTGTCTCTCTGTCTCTCTCTCTTACACACACACACACACACACACACACATCAAATAACTTGAGCTCTATTTTTCTTGCTACTTGTCCTAGACAAAAATATTGCTTATTAATTACCTTCTTCCAGGAGAAGAATAAGGGAACTAGTCCATTTGAGGGCTGCTGTAATGACTCCAGAGAACACAGAGACATCTGAAATCAATGGTTCCTTTTGGCTACTCTGATCCAGCAGCAGCAGCAACAGTATCATTGCCATCATCAACAACAATAACAAGCTTTAATCTTTGCAAAGCATTTTACTTATGTTATTTCACCTGATGCACACAATAACCCTATGAGAAGAGGGTTAGAATAGAGCCTTTTGGAAAACTCATGGTTGGTGGACATGATCTTGATGAAGATCGAGCAAAGAAGACTGGTCAGATAGGTAGGACAATCAGGAGTAGTGTCATCAAAACCTAGAGAAGAATATATAAAGGAAAAGAGGGTGATTTAAGGAGTATAAAGCTGAGGTTGGAAGTTGAATGACAATAGATTATAATCAGATAGGGGAATTTCAGAGTTTATGACAAACTTTTTTGCATGATAGCAAGTTCAAGGATATTGTCATATTTGTGACAGGTGAGGTGGAGGAGTCCATCATGAGAAGCGAGTAAGTTGAAGAATTGTGAGAGTAAGGTATTAGAGCTAATATTAATGTCTAATCTAAAATTCCTTAATAGGCAGGTCTGCAGAGGAGAAGAACTCTCTTAACCAGGCACCGAACTCATTGAGGAAAGAAGGGAAGTGACCTGAAGGTCATTAGACAACAGCTACCAGAATTTTTTATTGGGTGGTAGATGTGAATTGAGTGAAAAGAAAGATAGGTTACAGAGTGATTTTGATAGAGAAAACCAGAAAGAGTCAATGGGGAGCAAAGAATATTATAATGCTTCTACATCAACTAGTAAGCAAGAGTGGAGAGTGAAAGTACTCTTAGTACTGGAAAAAGAAGTCAAGGGCTATGTCATCGGGAGAGAGTCAGACCTCAGTGAAAGCCAGAAAATGGGAAGAGTAGAAAAGGAAAAAAAAATTAAAAAGAAATCTAGTTTACTACCCATCTAGCAGGCATTCCATAGAGAACAAAGGAAGGGGAAGAGAAGGTAGCCTTAGAGTGAAATATAGGTGGGGGTGGCATATAGGAATGAGAATAAAGAATCAGGTAGATGGCAACTGAGTTTTAATAATGACTACCTAGGGCTCAGAATCATAAAATAATGAAGTATGATGGGTAAGGCTACTAATCATTGAGGAATGAGATTGATTTTCATTGTCTAAATGGATATGAGCTCAAGAGTCCTTTCTGGGGCTTGGGCAGTGCAGACTAGTGAACAAGTGCATTAAGGTAGAGAAATTATGTTATTCCCTGTAAAGCCATGCACAAACAGCTTTCCAGAGGACTGCTGCTTCAAACAGCTTTCAAGGTTCTGATTACATAGTATAGTGAGCTCTCTATTTATTCAATAACAAATCAGAGCAAAACATTCATAGAAAATCAGAATACAACACTGACAATGTTACAACTTATCAGTCAAAATACAGCATTTACCATGTTACAACTCAACAAAAGTGGTGTTTTAAACAAAGTGCATTCATTTAGTCAATCACAAAATCCTTAATTCAATCACAAAGTACAAAAGTCAAAGTTCTCCAACCCTAGGTCACAGTAAATCATAATCTTCTCAGTCAGTACACAGTATCCAAGTAAAGTCTTATTTCAGCTTGACTCAAGGCTGGCTCTCAACTTCCATGGTTCCTCGTCCATGGTCCCTGGTTCAAAGGCAGGCACCTTCCAGTTCCTTGTTCCGCTCCTTGTCCAGTTCTGTGTCTAGTCCCATTCCATATTAAAGTTCACAGTGTCTAGTCCACCTCAAGCCCTTCACAGTTCCTGTTTCTGGGAAGACAGAGCTTGACAGAGACACAATAATATTCATAAACATTGCCAGCACCATCATCAATTCACTATCTCCTTGTGAAATCAACTCAGACCCATGAACAAGCTCTGACAACTCAACACAAATCATCAACATAGAAATCAACACAGACCCCCAAACAAGGTCCAAGAGGTCAGCACAAATCATCAGTAAAGTCCCAGGACCTCCAAAACCCTCCTCCAGGACTTCTGTAAACATAAAACCAGAAAATCCTCTTTCAGGGTTTCCAGTAAGGTCCCAGAGCTTCTGTACAAAGTATCACAAACAAACATCAACACAGACAGAGCAGACAAACAGAGTGCTGGGATACCACAAGTTTTCTCCAACTCGATTTTGCCACCACAAGAGTTCTCTTTTTGGTTCTGCCATCTCCAGTCTGGGGTTCTCCTTATATATGGTCATTAGCTCTTCCTCAGGAGTTCACAAGTTCTAAGGTTCACAAATTGTGAGGTTCCTATGTTCTGTTTCTTAACAGACTTGATGAAAAACTGAAAAGAAATCTTAATTGAAATAAGGTGTTAATTCAATAGTTGAAACAAGGTGTGAACTACTTTTGTGCTTGCCATTACACTCCCCTTTTCCCAAAGTGGGAGAATAAGCTAGAAACTTGATGGAATGGCCTTTCTCCCTTTCCCCTCTCTTTTCCCAGAGTCTAGGGCTAGAAGGTATGGTGTTTTTCTCATCTTCTCAGGCAGAAAACCTGATGAGATAGAATTGTCCTCTGAATTATGAGAATGACTTTTAGCTACAGAATTCAAAACACTGATTATACTTTTATGTTCTTCTCTGGTGACCATAATATTGATCCACTATTTAACATGATGAACTTATGCATATATACATATGTATATGTGTGCCTATACCTGTATATCTATGTGTGTACATGTGTGAGAGAGATCTATATGCGATAGAAACATCCAAATAGATAAGCACTTTGAAAGTAAAGTATTTGGGGGTGGCTAGGTGGCACAGTGAATAGAGCACCGGCCCCAGAGTCAGGAGGACCTGAGTTCAAATCCAGCCTCAGATACTTCACACACACACACATACACACACACATACACACACACATACACACACACACACACACACACAAAACTAGCCATGTGACCTTGGGCAAGTCACTTCACCCTAACTGCCCTGCCTTCCCCCTCCAAAAAGCAAGAAAAAAAAAAGGAAACAAAGTAGAGTATTTGCATAATGCTTTAATCTTAGTAATCTTTTTCTTTTTTCTTCCTTTTTTCTCTTTTCTTCCTTTTTTTTTCTTTTTTTTTTTGAAAACTAAATCTCTGAATCTCATCCAGGTTATAATTGAAAGGGCTAGTCATAAGCCCAGTCCCACTGAGCAGTCTGAGAGCTTTAACCTAGTCTGTTTTCCAACGTACAACATCTTGCTCTTCCTTAAGTAGCCTTTTGGGTCCTGATACCGATGGATTACCATATTAATGCTAAATATATGTGTGTCTGTATACATATATACATACATACATATGCCACATGTATACAGGTACATATATGCATATACATGTATGTACATATACATATACAAACTGCAATAGGTCAAGCTGATTATATGTGTATATATGTATATACATATATACACATATATACACATATATACATATATATATGTGTGTGTGTGTGTGTGTGTGTGTGTGTGTGTGTGTGTGTGTGTGTGTAATCAGCTTAGCCTGTTGCAGTTCTAAGCTCAAGAAAGTCACCAACCTCAACCTCCCCAATATCAGGGATTATAGATACACACCAACATGACTGGTGGAAATTTTTATTTGTAAAAGAAAGAGCTCACAGTTACATTCATAGTCATTCCATTTGGGGACCAACAATCATTGATTTGGAACTTCTAATATGTGTCAAGCCCTGAAGTATTTCTTCAGAAGAAAAGTAATCAGTATAGTGTCATATTAGAAAATGTGGTTTAGTGGAAAACAACTGAATCTGCAGGCAGAGGACATGGGTTCAAATCCTAGCTCTACTACCTGCAACTTCTGTTAACCTGGGGAAATGACTTAGTTTGAGCTGATGTTGCTTCTTCATTGCTTATATGTGAAATGAAAAAAAAGGAATAAAATTATTATGGAACAGCTAAGTGTCACAATATAGAATAGATCAGTAAATTCTAAAGGCACTAATGAATGAAGAAATTCATGTAGGACAGTAGAGAAAAGTACCCATACTAGAGCAAAGGGCATATATACCTTACCAAATAAGGGAGTTTAGATAGGATGAAAGGCCCTGAAAGAAAGCCAATGAAACAGACTTGGCATAGCAGCAGTCAGGGAGTCATTGAGTCTAAACAAGAAAATTATAGCGTAAAAGCAGTATTTTTAAGATTAGTCTGACAGTAATATATAGGATGAACTAGAGAGGGGAAAGACTCTAAGGAAGATGGTCAGCTGGGACACTATAGAAGTAATACAAGCATTAAATTACAAGGACCTTGCCTTGAATTAGGACAATGTTAGCTGAAAGGAAGGGGCAATCCATGAGCCCATTTCAAAGAAAAGAAAGGCAGGACCTAGTAACATATTGAGATTAGGATATGATGGAGAAGAAAAAATCAAAGGTGACTAAGAATGAAGTCAATAGAAATATAATAGGAGTCTCAGATCTCTTCCTTGATGTCCTACCTGGAGGAATAGAGGAGATAAGGGTGGGGAAGGATCTTAGAACTGAGACATGACCACATTCACCTTAACTGAATTGTATTGAATAATATACAAACCAAGTGAATGATGTATGATGATGATGTTTATATATTTCTCTTTTCTCTCAAATTAGACTGTAAGTTCTTTGAGGACAGGGATAAATTTTTTTATTACTTTTGTATAATGTGAATAGGAAGCATTTGACAATATTTGTAGGTTAACTGATTGAAATGAGCCTCCAAAGCTCTAGGAAATCTCAGACAAAAGTATGTGATGAATGAAGTATGACATTCTTCTGATTGTCCCACATTTAAAAAATACTGTCTCCTTAAATTTCCTGAGAAAAAAAGTCTGATGCAGAACACTTGAACCTAAAGGAGCATGCTTCAGGGAGGGATGCTAGGAATAGCAGTTCCTTCAGGCTGTTGAATAGTGAGGTCAATGACTTGTCAGAACTATGAGAAGCCAGTATAGTCCAGACTGGCCTCAGGCCAGTAGAATGGGTAAGAGAAAGATTGTAATAGAAAGAGAAAGAACACTCTCTTAAGGGAAGTGGAAATTAATCCTTCCAATAAGCATAAGAAATGATCCCAAAGCTCCCAAGTGATCATAGACTATTAAAACTGAAAGGAACATTTAAGCAACTACTTCTTTTTATGCATAAATGAGTAAAGTGATTTACTCAAGGTCATAAATACATAACAGTATAGCAAGGACTACACCCAAGGCATCCGATTCCAGCCTGATGCTCTTTCCACTACAGCATAAATGAAGTACCAGCTGACTTTATTTATGGACAGAGCAGGTATCTGCCTACACGACATGATCAGAATAGCTCTTTTTCACCCTAAAATGCCTCTCCTCCTAAATCCTATTGGTTAATTCCTGACATTCCTTAGATAGGTTATAACATCATCCATTCCACCCTGAGGAAGTTTAAAGTGAGTATGTATACTCTTAAGAAAATGAGCACAGTCACAAATTTGTACTAAGATACCAGAATGTAGATGGTTATAAGGAAAAGAGAGTGCATAAGGGAAAAAAATCTCATAAAAATTTGTGTTACAACCTTGCATGATATTTTTGAGATTCAGAGGGATTAGGGTTAATTTAGAAAATTTCAAATTGGCATGATATAATGGACATCATCATTATCATACTTGTTAGTAATAATTGTAATCATAGTGATGTTTAAATATATTTTCATTAATTTTCTTCAATATTTCCCAATTACAAGTAAAATAAAAACATTTTTAAAAATTAGCCCCAAATTCTCTACCACCAACCCCTGACCCCTCCTTAAAAAGGATTTTATATCAATTATATATGTAAAGTCACGCAGAACACATGGCAACATTAGCCATGTTGCAAAAGAAAATGCAAAAAACAAACAAGAAAAATAAAGTTAGAAAAAAGTAGCTTCAACCTACACTTAGAGTTCATCAGTTCTGTCTCTGGAAGTAGATAACATATTTCCTTATGGATTTTTTTGAATTGTCTTGGATCATTGTCTTGATCAGAATAGCTAAGTCTTCTGTAATTGATAATCCTTATAATATTGCAGCTACTGTGTATAATATTCTCTTGGTTCTGCTCACTTCACTTTGCAACAGTTCATAAAAGTCTTCTGAGCTTTTTGTGAAACCATCCTGCTTATCATTTCTTAGAGCATAATAGTATTCCATCACGATCATATAGCACAATATGTTCAGCCATTTGTCAACTGATGAACACTCCCTAAATTTCCAGTTCTTTGCCACCTCAAAAAGAGCTGCTTTAAATATTTTTACTGAAATAAGTCCTTTCCTTTTTCTTTGATCTCTTTAGCACACAGACCTAGAAGTGGTGTTGATGGGTCAAAGGATATGCATAATTCCAAATAGTTCTCTAGAATGGTTGGATCATTTTACAATTTCACCAACAGTGTGTTTGTGTCCCAGTTTTTCAAAATTCCCTCCAGTATTTGTCATTTTCCTTTTCTGTCATATTAACCAATCTAGTAAGTGTAAAGAGGTATCTCAGAGATGTTTTCATTTGCATTTCTCTAACCAATAGTGACTTAGAACATGTTTTCATATGACTACTGATTGCTTTGGTTCCTTCTTCTGAATACTGCCTGTTCATATCCTTTGACCAACTGGAGAATGGCTCTTATTTTTACAAATTTGGGTCAGTTCCATATATATTTAAGAAATGAGACCTTTAACAGAGAAACTTGTAAAATTTCCCCCTCAGTTTCATACTTTCCTTCCATTCTTGGTTGCATTGGATTTGTTTGTGCAAGAACTTTGTAATTTCATATAGTCAAAATTATCCATCTTACTTCTTGTGATCCTCTCTACCTCTTATTTGGTTATTAACTCTTTCCTTAGTTATCGATCTGAAGGAGCATTTTCTATGCTACCCTAATTTATGATATCACCATTTATGTCCATCCATGTTGACCTTATCTTGATATATGATGTGAGAAGTTGATCTATACCTAATTTGTGCCAAACTGCTTTCTAGTTTTCCCAGCAATTTTTGTCAAATGTTGAGTTCTCACTCCAAAAAAATCACCAAAGATTAGAAGTTTAGACTTTGGGTTTATCAAATACTAGATTACTATGGTAATTTGCTACTATTTATTGGGTACCAAATCTATTCCACTTATTCATCACTCTACTTTTTTTTTTGCTTTTTGGAGAGGAGAAGACAGGGCGGTTGGGGTTAAATGACTTGCCCAAGATCACATGGCTAGTTGTTTGTGTGTGTGTTAAGCGTCTGAGGTCGGATTTGAACTCAGGTCCTCTTGACTCTGGGGCCGGTGCTCTATTCACTGTGCCACCTAACTACCCCTATCACTCTATTTCTTAACCAGCATCAGATTGTTTTGAAGATTACTACTTTCTAATATAGTTTGTAATCTGAAACTGGTGGGCTGCTTTTCTTCACATTTTTTTCATTGATTCCCTTGATATTCTTGATCGTTTCTTCTTCCAGATAAATTTTGTTATTTTTTCCTAACTCTATAAAATAATTCTTTGGTGGTTTGATTGGTATGGCACTGAATAAGTAAATTAACTTAGGTAGGATTTTTATTATATTGACTCAGCATACCCATGAGCAATGAATATTTCTCCAATTGTTCATATGTTTCTTTATTTGTGAGTTTTTTGTAATTATGTTCATATAGTCCCTGGGTTTCTCTTGGCAGGTAGACTCTGAAGTATTATATTTTTTCTGTTGTTACTTTAAACAAAATATTTGGATAGACATCAAGATGTAATTTCCTTGCTTTTCTTGCTTATGCCTTTTAATTAGGCCTATTTTTTGCTTTTGTTTTGTTTGAGATTGTAATTATTACTCTTGCCTTTTTTTTACTTCAGCTGAAGCATAATAAATTCTTCTAAAGCCCATTATTTCAATTCTGTGTATGTCTCTCCATTTCAAGTATGTTTCTTGTAAACAATATATTATTTGTTTCTGGTTTCTAATCCATTCTGCTATCCACCTCCATTTTATGGGTGAGTTCATTCTGTTCATGTTCAGTTATGATTACTAACTGTGCATTTTATATTTTGTATTTTCTTCTGTTTATCTTTCTCTCTCTTCTTATCTTATCCCTCCTCTGTCTATAACCACTGTCTTCTTTTCTCTGACCTTACTTTGGTCACTCTCCCTTTCCCTTATCTCCTCCCCCACCCTCACCAGCTGTAATGGGAATGGGAATTTGAAGATCTTCCCTGCCCCTTAATAGGCTTAGGTGAATTTGAGGATATTTCCTGATTTGAAAATAAACTCTGCCCCCTAATAGGCTGCATGTGGTCACATGGAGCCTGTGGTGGGAGGCTTGTTTTTCAGGAAAGCACACCTTTTGTGACTTTGTAGTCAAATGGGTCATGAGGATTGTGACATTCTCTGACCCTTGAGAAGGCTCTGTGAGAAAACCTCTGTGGCAAAGTTTTGCTTTGGGGCTTACTTTGAGAAGAGTTGTGTGATTTGGCCAGATGAGACTCTGGGCAACCATTGAGCCCCGCAGTTTTGAAAACCCAGATGGTGGTGCTTCTCTCTCTGGTGACTAACTGTATGTATGTAATGGTGAGATAGCTAGAAGCTCTGTCTGTTTGTCTGCTGAATTGCACTATTTTCTTTGTCTGTATTTTTGTCTGCTTATAACTTCTATTTGTGTCCTCTGAAGTTCAGGGTACTGACTTTCCCCCCAAACTAGGCAAATGATGTATGTTTGATTAAAGTAAGATTGTTAATCCTTCTTGAGTTGCTTTCCTTTAGAAAAGCAGATCAAAGAACCTGTGCCAACAGCCATCCTGGGTATGCTAGGGTGCTTGCTGCTACACCACCCCACCACCACTTTCCTGTTAGATAAAATAGCTTTCTATTACCAATCGTGTGTGTGTGTGTGTGTGTGTGTGTGTGTGTGTGTTTCCATCTTTGAACCAGTTAAGATATAAATTGCTTACCTACCCCCATTTCTCCCTTCAATGTCAAAGTTCATCTTTGAAGACCTTTTTTGTGTGATTTTTTTCTTCATTCTCCTTCTCCCTTCACCCAGGGCATCCCTGTTTCTCAATTTTTTATACCATCCCAACGTAGCTAATATTCTCTCCTGCCCTCTTTCTATATACCTTCCTTCTAGCTGTCCTAACAATGATAATGTTTTTAGATGTTATATGCTATCATTTTCTCGTATACAAAGGTAAATAGTTTAACTTTATTGAGTCCTTATGATTTCACTTCCATGTTTATCTTTTTATATTTCTCTTGAGTCTTGTATTTGAGAATCATGTTTTCTCTGCAGTTCTGACCTTTTCATCAGGAATGCTTCAAAGTCTTCTATTTCATTAAATATCCATTTTTTCCCTTGAATTATTATACTCATTTTGCTGGGTAGACTATTCTTGGTTATAATCCCAGCTCTTTTGCCTTCTGGAATATCATATTCTAAGCCCTGCTCTTTTAATGTGGTAGCTGCTAAATCTTGTGTAATCCTGATTGTGGTTCCAAAGCATTTGAGTGGTTTCTTTCTGGCTAATTGAAATATTTTCTCTCTGCTTTGAAACTCTGGGACTTGGCTATGATATATCTGGAAATTTTCATCTTGGGATCTCTATCACTTGGTGTTCAGTGTGTTCTTTCAGTTTCTATTTTACCCTTTGTTTGTAGGATATGAGACCAGTTTTTCTTCATAATTTCTTGAAATATGATGTTTAGGCTCTTTCTTTGATCATGGCTTTCAGGAAATCTAATAATTCTTAATTTATCTCTCCTTGATTTATTTTGCAGGTTAGTTGTTCTTGCAATGAAATATTTCACATTTTCTTTTACTTCTTCATTCTTTTGACTATTTTATTGTCTTGGATTTCTCATGGAGTCATTAATTTTCACCTGCCCAATTCCAAATTTTAAGGAATTATTTTCTTCAGAGAAATTGTGTACCTTTTTTCCCCACTTGATTAATTCTCCTTCTATCCCCTTGTCACAGATCTTTCTTTCTGATCTCCTAAGTTGTCTTATGTTGGCACAATGTCTAATTCTGAAATTTTGTTGACTCTGCAACTTGAGAATTTGATTTGAGGCTTTATTTTAAAGTTATTTGGAAGAGAATGTTGGGAGAACTCAGTTAAATGCTTTCTCTACTGTACCAGCTTGTCTCCATCTCTCAAAGTTTCCCAGTGATTATTTTTCTTCCACATCATAGATAATACATTCTTGTTTATTGTCTCATAGAAAGGTAGTATGCATTAGTGAAAGAGAACTGTACTGAGAATTAGAAAATGGAATCAAATATCTGGCTGTATTACTTCCTAACTGTATAACCCTGGGCAGATATAACACTTTGCTTCTCTGAGCCAAAGTCTCCCAATCTGTAAAATGGGCATCCTGACTCTCACTTTATCTACCTCATGGAGTTGCCACAAAAGCACTTTGTAAAACCTAATGTGATTAAACTCAAGTCTTATTTCTATGACAAGTATTGTTTCTACTACACAATAATCTATAGATGACCTCTGAAGTTTCCTTTAGCATTAACATTCCATGATTCATGATTTTTCCATGAGGAAAAATTGATTTAAGCTACAGACTTATGAGAATTAGATGAGGTACAACTGGAGTTCTGGAAAGCAATTCATTCTAGAATAGATATTAGAATCTCTTTTTTCTAAAGATATTTTACAATTATATCAGCACCCATTTATCTTGCATACGGGAGAATGGTCTGCATTACCTCCTAGAGTTGCTACTAGTTCCATGATGTTATAATGAATTCAGCATTATCTGCCTGATTGGCTCCTTCTAGAAAAGAGAGCTGGTATTATTTCCAACTGGCAAAGGCAGATTACTGTCTGTCTTGGGGCAAAACTGTTGTGACATAACTAATGTCCTGGGGGTAAACCAGGAACAAGGCTCATACCTCCAGGGCATGAGAGTACAACATTTCAGTAGCTATACCTTTTTCTCCACTGACTGGCCTGTTCCCTAGTTTTAACTTAAAGAACCACAAATCCATTTTAAATATTTCTACACTAATAAATTTATATTTGACTTGAATGATGACTATGTGCCCATCACCCAAAATCTTCCCAAACAAAGAATAAAATGAAAATATTGCATGTCAGGAGCTATATTTTTTAAAGGCAAAGGATGACTTTCTCTCAAACACAAACACACACACACACACACACACATACACACACACTGTCTCTGAATGTCTGTGTATGTCTACAAGTGTATGTGTATATGCATATACATATTTATTAGCCTATCTGTGTTTAAAAATAAATCCAGGCAACCTAAACCATTTTAACAAAAAATATATAATAATTTGCCTCAGGTCTGACAACCTACCTGCCACATTTCCATTCCATTATGACTTGTAAAGGATGCACTACCCACTCTTGGAAAAACTAACTTTCCTTTGCAAACTTCAACTCCACAAAAATGGTCATGGGCATGCAAATTAGCTTCAGTGGGCAGCCTGGCACTAGACTTTTGAGATTTCAGATAAATTAAATTTGCATGAAAAAAGTGGAGAGAAAACTAATTTTGGTGTGTTACACCAATGGGAGAATATCTAGGCATTTGATACTCCGTGACGGCTGCACAAAACAGTCCCTCTCTCCACATTGCCTTGTTAAGTGACATGATGATGTATGGAAAAAGAGGAGGTTACCTACTCCTGAAAAAAGAAATCCTACTTTGTGCAGCCTAATATATTTATATATTAGGTATATGTATATGTATGTATATATATTATACATATATATATACATATATATATATAATATATATTAGGTTTATATATATATATACATACATATATATATATGTATACAGTCTAATATATTTATAGTTTGTAGAAGAGGTCCTCTTAACCCTGCAAACACTGCTGTGAACTAGAAAACATAGTCTGAGGGTTTCCTGGAAAAAAAGGAACTTTTTTAGAATAGTGTCTTCCTGAGACAGGACAACTCAACTTTCTCTCTTCCTTGACTTTATTCTTGATGATCTAAACTGGTTTTTTACAGATCTGAAAAAAAAATGTTAAGACTTTCAAAAAAAGAAGGAACAATGTTGTATGTGTAAATTCTCTATTTTTGGCTTCATCCCTAAGCTGGCTGAGGAACTAGCTGTGGACATTTTGTAGGAGAGATTAGTTTAACTGAGGATCCCTGATGGTTCCCCTAACCTTATGATATCACATCAGTCAATAAGAATTTATTAAGTACCTATCATGTGTCTGTACTAAATTCTGGGAATACGGGAAGAGGTTAAAAGCTAGTCCCTACTCTCAAGAAGCTCATAACTTAATAGGGGAGACAACAAACAAACAAATGTGTACAAACATGCAATATATGGGATGAATAGGAAATAATAGAGGGAAGGCACTAGAATTAAGAAGAATTCAGGAAAACTTCCTATAAAATGTGGAATTTTATCTGGATCTTGAAGGAATCCAGAAGAGCCCAGAAGTGAGAGCAGGAAAGTATTTTAGGCAAGAGAAACAACCAGAAAAAATTTCGAAAGCCAAGAGATATGGTGTATTCTTCCTAGAAGAGCAACGGGGCCAATGTCACTGGATTAACAAGTACATGGAGTGGAAATATGTTTAATATGATTATACATGTATAGCCTATATCAGATTGCATGCCATCTTGAGGAGGGAAGGGGTGGGGGAAATTTACAACTCGAAATCTTATAAAAGTGAATGTTGAAAACAAAATATAAATATTTTTTTGAAAGAGTACATGGAGGTGAGAGGGCTATAAGGTATAAGAAGACTAAAAATGGAGAGAGGGTAGGTATGAAGAACATTGAATGCCAAACAGGATTTTGTATTTGATCCTGGAGATGATAAAGGACTACTGGAGTTTAGGGGTAACATAGTCAGACCTGAACTTCAGAAAAATCACTTTGGTGACTAAATAGAGGATAGCTTGGAATGGTGACTCATAGCAAGTATACCAACAAGCAGGCTATTGCAAGCCATAAGCGAGCTGTTGAAATAGTCCAGGAGTGAGGAGATGAAGGCTCGCACTACAATGGTAACAGTATCAGGGGAGAAAAGGGGTGGAGGTGTATCTGAAAGACATCAGAAAAGTAAAACTGACAGGCCTTGGCAACAGATTACATATAAGGGGTGAGAGGTAGTGAGGAGTCATTGTTGACAACTAGGTTACAAGCCTGGGAGTTTGGAAGTGGAGAGAGTTTGGGGGAAAGATAATGAATTCCATTTTGGACATGTTGAGTTTAGGATGTCTGAAGGGTAGTTGATTATGCCAGTCTGGAGGTCAATATAGAGCAGTGGTTCTCAACCTGTGGGTTATCTTCAATTTAAATACATCTTGCATATCAGATATTTACATTACAATTCATAACAGTAGTAAAATTACAGTTATGAAGTAGCAACAAAAATAATTTTATGGTTGAGGGTCACCACAACATGAGCAACTGTATTAAGGGTCACGGCATTAGGCAGGTTGAGAACCACTGACATAGAGGTTAGGGCTGGATAGGTAGATTTGAGAATCATCAATATAGAAATGATAATAATCTCTGGGAAATGATGTGATCACCAAGTGAATTTCTAAAGAGGGAGAGAGAAGACATATAGCCTTCTGTCTTTAATACTCCACACCTAAGGTGGAAAATAAATTATACACCAGGAACAGGAGCAACAACAGGGTCATGTACTCATAAGATCTACATGTCAGCCTCAGGAAGGGAGGACCTGGGGCCTCTTTTTCCATCTAGAGGTTTTCAGCTTGTGTTCCTTCAATGGCCATCAGGAGACAGAGAGAGATTATTTTAGCTCATTAGCAACCTTTTGAATGAATCCCATTTTTTGGCTCAGGGGTCAACAAAAAGGTTTTTTCTTCCCTGCTCAGTGAGGCCAGGAAACAGTTATAGACTGTCTGTGAAAGCAGCTAAGTAGAAGGAAGCCCCATCTGCTATTCATGCCTGGAAGCAGACTCACCACGCATCTATGTGCTCCAAAGACTGAGCCTTCATCAGCCAGCCTTTTGTTATACTAACATTTACTAGATATGAAGCAATAGACTCAATTACCTTTCACTTACACTGTATGTGTCTTTCATGTGCATAGTTATTTGCATATTAGCCTCCTCCTGCCCATTAAAAAGGGAGCTCCTTGAGAGCAGGAATTGAATATTATCTTTCTTAATAGCTCTGATATCTATCACAGTGCCTTAATAAATGCTTGTTCACTGAGTGAATGAATGAATGTTGGATAGGTTTGGTTGTTTTTGTTTTTCACCTGGTCTTCTAGCTATAGGACAATCCTATAGCTATCTGTACAATCCAGTTCCATTTCCACTCTAGCTTTTAAAGCTGATAACTTTTATCCCTCTGATCCATAGCTCTTAAAAGAAAAGGAAAAACCATCAAGGTCAAAGGAGATAGGTTGGAGATAGGTAGTTTGTCTCTCACTCCTAGACAGGAATAGATAGCATATCGATATACATAATAGTCTTCCTTACATAATGATCAAACTGCTACTAAATTGTAAAGAGTTGAAAAAGATCCTTTTTCATTTACCTCCACTACTTACGTTCACCAAGTACCACTATTTACTCTCCACAATCTGCCTTCCAATCTAGCTTTCTTTCCACTGTACAAATCAGACAAGGGAATTGTTAATGCTTGCTCAAGGTCATTCACTGTTTAGAGAGGAACTGGTGGGAAGAGTTTGGAATTTGGAGAATGCACATAGCTGTTTAAGTCCAGTTCTCCTACTTACTAGTTGTGTGACCTGGAGCAAGTCATTTAACTTGTGCAGTTTCTTTGTCCCATGGCCCTTCTCTCTGACCATATCCACCCAACTCAAAACTTGGATTTGAACCCTGGTTCACTCACCCTTAAAGATGAGTTCTTCATTCTTATCTTGCGGAGAACTATGCTGCCATACAATTTCTAGCAATATTTTCAATAATGCCATTTTATGTGACTTTCTCCATTAGAATATAAGTTCTCTGAAGGAGGAAACTACCTTATTTCCTTGTATTTGTATCCCAGTCATCTAATATAGTGCTTGGCATATAGGAAACACTGAACTGGACATCTTCGTGTATGTTTCTTCCAAACTTGTGTTCTCTATGTCCTCTATCAACCCTGGTCATTCATCTTCTGTCTATGTGTTTCTTCCCTAACTAGTAGTGTGATAGCATATCTATGTATACTCTTCGATTAGCTGTGACCTAGGCAGCTAAGTGATTAAGTAGAGAAAGTGGTAAACTTGGAAGCAGGAAGACCCAAATTAAAATCTTGCCTCAGATATGTACTCAGATGTGTAACTCTGGACAAGGGACTCTATCTATCTATCTATCTATCTGTCTGTCTGTCTGTCTGTCTGTCTATCTGTCTATCTGTCTACATTTATGTACATATATAGAGAGACATACGAAGAGATCTGTCTCTCTATATAAAACCTCATTAGCTTCCCCATCTATAAAATGTATTAAAAATAACACCTCACACACAGTTGTTGTGAGGACTAAATGCAATAACATATGTAGAAACCTTTGCAAACCTTAAAGCGCTATTAAAATGCTAACTATTATTACTATTGTTCTTAATTAACATGTCCTCTGTCTAGCTAGTGAAAACAAACACGTTATTGGCAGATTAGCAGTTATTACCTTTAAAGAGTTAACCAATAGTATGCTTTAAAACTGGGGTACCTTTCCTGGAAGCCCACATATGTGGGGGTGCACTCAATGGTATACTTTGAATTGTTAAATAAATGTGAAATATGACTATGTTTAGATTGACAAAGATAAGGGAGAAAAGGCGTTCCACAAAGATGTCCAATTATGAGTAAAAGAATGCTGTTGAGAGAGTATGGCTTATGTCAAAGGAAATGGTAAGGAAAAATCCTGGAAGGATGTATTGGAGCTTCAAAGTACTATTTTAAAATCAAAGTTCTTTGAAATGATAGAGGGTATTCTTGTTTCTCAAAAGCTCTATTTGTTACTAAGGACCCAACGGAGAACTCCATGCTCTGGTGAACAACTTAGTTACTAGTACTAAACAAAACCTGGGAATGAATGTGAGCCTTTTTCATATATCTTAGCTCTTTTGCTCTCTTTCCTAGTTGTGCTTTTTTCCTCACTTTTTGTTCTTGGTTCTGATACTAGGAGGAACATGTAGTAACAGAAGCATAGCTGATCCTTTATGCTGCCTTTATGAAGTCTTTAAATTTGTAGTCTCTCTCCAATACTTATAGTTCTAAAGGCATTTTTATTCCCGTATTTCTATTATTTGCAGGTTTTGTGTTTGGAGTACATGACCAGAAGCTTTGGGGTTAATGAGTTCATTTTGATAAAATCCATAATTGAATCAAACCTATAGAAAACTTATTCAACCAATATGCATTTTGTAAGGGTCTACCATGCTTCAGACACTATTCTAGCACAGAGAATGCTAAGGTTTAGGGGTGCTGGGACCCCAAAATAATGATACATGAGTCCTTGAGTTGGATTCAACCCAAGCCTTCTTTCAGCCAAAGGAAAACAAGCTTTATTAAAGATCCACCCTATTGGTCAGACTCTTGAGGAATCTGAACTTTTGTATCACTAATATAAGTGGATCAGATTGAAGCTGAGAACTTTTGCGGAAATGAGATGGATCTTATATACAGAAAGACTGTGGGAGGGATCTAGGGTTGGTCAAGTAGTCTGAGGTGATTGGAAAAAGGGTCTAAGGAAGATCTTCTAATAGCTTCTAAGGCTTCTAATAGCTAAGTGGAAGACTTGATGGAAGTCACTGGGGTGACTAGAGGTCAGAGACCAGGAACCAAGAGAAGGGGGTTGAGATAGGATCAAGGGTGGGAAGTAACTGGAGGCAATCTGAAGATACCAGACTTGGTCTAGTTTAAGGGTAACAAAGGATGGGGGTGGAGTTAAGATGGCAGCATAGAAGCAGGAGAACTCCGTGCCTCCCACCATAATCACCTCAAATGCCTATATAATATGACTCTAAACAAATTTTAGAGCTCCAAACCTCATAAAATGACAGAGAAGCAAGGCTCCCACTGAAGGTAGCCTGGCAGAAGGATGGAAAAGGCTCATCACAGCATGCTGGAAGCAGAGCCCAGCCCCATGTGGTTTTAGTCCCAGGCTGTCCAGGAGAAGCCCCAGCTGGAGCTTTCAGGAGAGCAGATCACCAGCAGCTGTGGCAGTTTCCAGAATTAGCAACCCAAAAGAGCCAAGGACAAAGGGAAAAGGTCAGTGGAACTCAGCTAAATTTAGGGGAGAGGGTCTGGCCAATTGCCTCCAGAGCTAGAAGCTGTCTGAAGTGGTAGCCCAGCAAGCACCTCCACATGGCTGCTTCAGAAGCTCCTGGCATGCAGATTGCAGGGGGGCCGAGTGATCATTCCAATACTAGGTGCTCTTGCCTTGAGCTGCCTGGATTGAGATTGTGGTCTTGGGTGGTAGTCCTGAGGTGCGTTTTCTGTGAGCCAAAGGTGGTGGGGGCTGCAGAGACTATGGGCTTCTAATAGCTCAGGCAGCTGTGAAAACCCCAGCTATTTGGGACAGAGCTCTCCCCTCTGAAAGCAGAGTTCTATGGAGCCCAAAAGTCAAGTAACGGGCTGGCAACATGAGCAGGCAAAGGAAGCAAAGAAAGCTCAGCAATCTAACTTTAGATTTCTTCTTGTGGGACAAAAAGGACCAAAGCATGGAACAGGAGGAAGACAACACAGTCAGAACTCCCACACCAAAAGCTTCCAAGAAAAATGTAAACTTCTTACAATCCATAGAGGAGCTTAAGAAGGATTTTTAAAACCAAATAAGAGAAGTGGAGGAAAAATTGGGGAGAGAAATGAGAATGATGCAAGAAAATCATGATAACAGAGTCAACAACCTGACTGAAGAAAATAACACCTTAAAAAACAGACTAACTCAAAAGGCAAAAGAGGCCAAAAAAGCCAATGAGGAGAAGAATGCCTTAAAAAGTTGAATTTTCCAGATGGAAAAAGAATCTCAAAAGCTCACCAAAGAGAATAATTCCTTCAGAATTAGAGTGGAGCAAATGGAAGCAAATGACTTTATGA
>CM053581.1:79188880-79218117 GCA_028627135.1 Pseudochirops cupreus
ATATATGTCAGAGAGTCACAGCGTGATGACAAACTATTATAATTTTGAAGTCTATGTCACCCTGTAATACAATCATTTTTTCTTTTAAGTATTTAGATGCCTCCTTTTTAAAATTTGCCTGAAGTAAGTCTTCTCCAATTTAAGTCTTTATAAGTGTTTATCCATAAAACATTATTTTTCTGTACAACATAATGTATTCTGCTTTCTGATCCATTATCCTATCCTCCTCCATTTTATGGGTAAGTTCATCCCAATCATGTTCAATATCATGACTTTTAATTGTGTTTCCTTCATGAAACTCTCTTTTAATGTTTCCTTTTTTCTATGCCCTCCACTTCCTACTTTACAAAGATAGGAGATAGGAAGAAAAGGAAGTTAAGATTTTGAAAGCACTATTTATATATACTGAAGTGGTCATATAATTGAAAAGGATAACACCATCCTCCCAGGTCTTCAGGCTCACAAACCTAGGAGTCATCCTGGATTCCCTACTATCTCGCATATCTAAGTTGTTGTCAAGGCTTGTTTTTTTTTTCCATCTTTGCAACATTTACCAACTCCATCCCCTTCTTTCCTCTGACACTGCCACTATGCTAGTACAGACCTTCATCATCTCACATCTTGATTATTGCAATAGCCTGATGATTGGTATGTCTACCTCAAGTCTCTCCCCACTCTAGCCCAGCCTTTAATCATCCACCAAAGTGATTTTCTTAAAACACAAGTTCAATCATATCACACCCCATCCTACTCAATAAATTACAGTGATTCCCAATCACCTCCTGGATAAAATCCGAAATGCTATTTGGCATACAAAGCTTTTCATAACCTGGGTCCCTTCCTACTTTTCCTGTTTTCTTACACCTTACTGCCCAAGATGTACTCTTCAATCCAGTGGTGCTACATGTTGTTGTTAACTTGAAGTTCAACAATGATATCTTACTTGACTTCTTTAGATTATTTTCAGACTTTTAGGGTCTGGACCACATAGTGAGATGGGGTTCTCTTTTGGTATTTCTAAATAATGAATCTTATAGGTAGACAAAATAATTGATAGGTTACACAACATTATTTCAGGGATATTCCTTGGTATATTCCCTGACTCTTAAATATCCCACACTCATGCCTAAGATTATACCATTGGAAAATCATTTCCTTGGGGCTAGCATTATGCTCTTCAAGTTTCTTTTAAACTAGTCTTCTGTTTAATTGCCTTCAAAATGATAACCTCCAAAAAAGGGCTTAGAAAAGTAATTCTTGACCCAAAAAGAGAAAAAAATAAAAAGAAGAAAAAGTTTCTAAATATGAAGAACAACCAGTTACTTGTTAAATATTCCTTTCCTAACAAAACAGCCTACTCCCCATTCCTATTTCTGGATTGGCTCTGGGCATTGTCTTCCTGGAAGCTGGTCCTGCAGATGGCCCCGAGATGTCCTGGAATCTTTGTTTCCACGGACCTCTGACATCAGCATGGGGACACCAATGACATACTCTGGACCAAATCTATCCATGTTTCCTGTTACCCTGGAACAAAAAAATCAATACAAAACAAAACAAAACTCAGGTTTGTAACTTAAAAAAAATTCTTAGTTTATATTGAAATATTCAGTGAAAAAAAATACCAAAGAAAAGACAGCTAACCTGCTTCAAGTCTTTTTATTTTCTGCGGTAAGGAAGGAAATTTTCCAGTCTTCAAATCAATCTACCAGGATGTGAACCATCCTCCCCAGTACCATAGATTCTTTTTAATATGTTACTCCTGCTGACTTTCAGATAAACTGGTCCCCAAAGATTTTCCACATTTCTGTGGAGATGTCTCATTTGATGGGAATCTTTCAAAATTATAACCTATATGTACTTCAGATTTTTTCCCTCTAAGTCTTGATAAATGGAAAAATGCCCTCTGAACATAGGGTAGGATGACTCAGCTGTTAAAAATGTTCATCTTGCTCTACCTGTGCTATCTCTTTAAGTCCTGTCTTTGCCTTTTATCATTTTGAATAAAGAGGGAGCTTAAAGTGGTTTTGTTAAAAATCTTCCCCTGGGAGGGAAAAACCCAAACTAAACTCTCCAAATAAGCTCTAGTAGAGCTAAGTAAAAATAAGGAAGCTGTGTTACTTTCCATGTAGGAAAAAAAAGTCTTAAACTGTTTTGCTATAATACTGTTGAGAAAGATAGCTCTGCAGTAGCTTTGAGACAGAGTATACACCCACTTCAGAGATATACAAAGGCCAGGCTTAAGAGAAGGCAGATTTACCCTTGTAGGATCTGAGGAGAAAACTTCCTCTCCCAAGTTCAGTTACTCCACTATTTTAGCTTCAGTGTCTGAAATTCACTGATTAGACATCCATTCCTTTGACTGGGAAGCAGCATGACCTAATAGAAAAAGAACTAGATTTGAAGTTAGAAGACTTCAATCCTAAGCTCATCTCTGCTACTCATTCACTGTGAGACTCTGAACCACTCATAAGGTCTTACCTCTTAATTTATAATCCTATGATAAATATATCATCTCACTTAAATGCAGATATCCCTGTGGGAAATAATATTCCTTAATGCCTTTGTGTTAATTAGCTCATAAACTCCTTTCTAAAGTTACAATAAAGTTTTAGCAACAAAATTATAATAACCGGGAGTTGTAACTCTTGATATGTGGGGAAGGAAAGGTTAGTAGAAAGGGCACTTAGAGTATATTTTTAATTCTGTTTCTTATTAGCTACGGCAATTTATATTGAGAACTTGGCAATTTATATAACACCTCTGAGACTCAGTTTCCTTATTTCTAAGATTTGGGAGGCCAGACACATTGAGCTCCAAGATTCCTTCTATTTCTCATATTCTAATTCAATAGTTTCTATGAGAGACAAGTCCAGAGCAAATGGTTCTTCTCAAAGCTGAGTGTGCTACCCATGGAGTCAGGTCATGACATGATGAGAACACTGGGCATATGCAGTGTTTCTTAAGCTTTTTTCACTCCCGACCTTCTAAAGAAGCACTGTGAAGTATGCCCCAAACATGCACTCAAAAAAATTGACAGGAGTAGCTAAGTTGAATGGTGGCTAATTGAATTGGAATTTTCCAGCGTATTTCAAGTAGGAAGATAACAGGAAGGGAATTGGTACATCTAGAACCAAATTGGACTAGATGCAGAATTAAATATAGTTATGACAGTAAAGTTATTGTCAGCAACAGAAGAGACTAAAAAGAACAGTTTTGGTGTTCATGGGGTTGTGAGTCTTTCTTCCCTTGTATGTTATTGTTGTGGTAATTGGGGGTTATTCATAGGCCTTTGTATTGTTTCAAGGTCATGTATCATATTGTTCTAAAGACCAAACACAGGATGTATCAAACTTGGAGTGAATGATGATGAAAGTTATTGTCCAATATAGCCTATTGCTCTCTATCTCTGAATTCTGTTAGCTAATTTTATTCTCACCTTCCTGTTCCTAGATAAAAGAGTTCAATATAAGGTATAATACCTTTGGACCTTTGAAGAGAGACAATATGACACATATGACAGAGATTCGGCTTTAGGGTCAGGAAGATCTGGTTTCAAGTTCTGCCTTTGACACAAAGTTGTTGGACTCAGTGTAAATCAATTAAACTCTCAATGATCCTGCAACTCTCTAACATATTAGAACATGTACAAGATGATGGAGCATAGAAATAAGCCCTTTGTGGAGAGACAGGAGATGAGCTTTCCTCCTTGCCTTTCTCCTTTACCCTGCTCTAACCTTAATGCTAGGATCATGCAGAATCCAGCTTGTCTGTTTCACTGCTTTCATGGTTTGGGTCATATGGTAGTCATCAACCCTATTCCTTCCAGTAAGGTCTCCTGAAATCCTTTAAGTCTTAGCATCTGCTATGCCTTCATGCCCTTGAGGCCTATGACATTGTCATCTGACCTACTGATATAATTTAAGGACTCTGGGGCCAGCTATCTACTCTACTACTGAGCCTGTAAGATTTGTGGGCTTAAAAAAAAATCTGTCCTACAACTGAAATTTGTTTTATTGGTTATCTCACCAACTGGAATGTAAGCTCTTTCAGAGCACTGTCTTGATTTTTCTATTATATCCTCACTGTTTCCCAAATAATAAGTGCTTAAGACATGTTTTTACATTCATTGCTTCATTCTAAGACTGTAAGGTTCAGAGTAACTTCTGGTCAGCTTTGGTAGGGGTTTCTAAGCAGAGTTTCTAAATAGTCTCCTACAGAAAAAAAAAAATCAAGGGTTATTCCAAAATTTTTTTTAAAAGAAAGATAAAAGGCCATGGATAGAAAAATTTGTCTTCTAGCTCTCTTCAAAAAACAAACAAAAAAATTTCTTCACTTTTTCCTCCTTATGCTAGACTTTTCACTCATATCCAACCTCAAGCAGGAAGTCTTTTCATTCAGTACACAAGTAATTCAATCTCTCCCAGCTTCAGTTTCTCATCTGTAAAGTAGAGATAATAATACTTGCATCCCCTACCTCACAGGGTTGTGAGGAAGCAATTTGCAAACCTTCAATTGCTATATGAATATGAACTATTATTCCAGTAATAGAGAACAGAGCTTTCTCCTAAAGGGATAACACTTCAAAGTGATTATATCAGTCAGCATCACTACCAGAGAAGAATTTGAGGGGGTTGGTTGGTGGAATTGCGGAGAGGGGCTTTCTTAGAAATCACACTCAATAATCTTGTTGCCTACTTTGGTTATGAAGAAGGAAAGGTAAGTCAAGTCAACAAGCATTTATTAAGTGCTCACCATGCATTAGGCACTGTGATAAACAATAAGGACAAAAAGAAAGGAGAGCAATAGTACCTGCTTTTGAGGAGGGTGTACTCTAATGTGGGAGACAACACATGAACAACCAGGTACAAACAAGTTACATACAATATAAATGGGATAGAGTCTCTAAAAGAAGGCTCCGTTATGATTGAAGTAGAATGGAAAATGATTTTTGCAGAGGGTAGCATTCGACCTAAGACTTCAAAGAATTCAGGGAAGCCAGGAGGTAGAGACAAAGGAGAACATTCTATCCATGGGAGATAACTTATGAAAATGTAGAGTCAGGAGATAGAATATCTTGCTCAAGGAATAGCAAGGAAGCCAGTGTCAATGGATCATAGAATGTGCGCAAGGGAACAATGTATTAGAGACCAGCTACTGAAAGATTTCAGAAGGTAAATGAAGCATATTATATTTGTTGCAGGAGTAATAGAGAGCCATTGGAGTTTGAGGAGGAGGAAGGGAGGATATAGTAAGGCCTGCACTTTAGGAAGATAATGTTGGCAGCTGAATGGATTATGTACTTGAGTGGGAAGAGGCTGGAGGCAAGGAGACTAACCAGCAGGTTATTGTAATAAACTAGAAGTGAAGGGATGAGAGCCTAAACTAGGGCTAAAGCTGTGATAGAGGAGAAAAAGAGGCATATCAGACAGATGTTATGAAAGTAGAATTAATTACACGTGGTAGGTAGTTCATTCAATGGGGGGGGGGGGGCAGTGAGAGCATAGGGAGTCAAAGATTATACCTTACTTGTTAGCATGGGTGACTGGGCAGATTGTATTATCTTTGTCAGCAATAGGGAATTTTGGAAGAGGGGATGATTTTAAGAGAAAGATAATGAGTTCAGTTTTGGATATGTTGAGTTTAAGATGTCTATGGGACATCCAGTTCAAGTTGTCTAATTGGCAGCTGAAGATACAAGACTGGATTCTGGAGAGAGGTTAATAATAGATAAGTAAATCTGCAATTCATTTGCTCAGAGACAATAACTGAATCCATGGGAACTGATGAGCTTACCAAATGAAATAGCATGGAGGAAAAAAGAATCTACAACAGAATGTTGAAAAAACCCCACCAGTAGAGGTTTTGATTTTATTGAATATCCAGAAATCACTGACTGAAAATAGTGCATCATATTGCCTGAGTTCAGTTTAAAAAATATTTTGAAGGGCCTGAAATCTATGAAATTGTGTGTTTCTGTGTATAAATGCATATATGTTTATATGATACTGAATTACTCTTTGAATGAAATTCGTTCTTATTTTAGAATTTAGTTTCTCAATTCTTCATATGGCCTTTTAAGTGTGTGTGTTTTGTGTGTGTGTGTGTGTGTGTATTTTTCCCCCACTGGCAATATAAATTCACTGGTATTTGTCAACCAAGACAGAGATTCTATGTGACTCACTCATTCAAAACACCTTTAACACTGAGGAATATCTTACTAATGCAAGAGGAAAATATGTGTCTCAGAAAAAGACTCCATTTTCCACGATATCTTAAGATGGCTAGCCTGAATAAGAGAAAATTTAGGGTGGGCATGATAGTGGTCTTTAAATATTTGAAGGTCTACAAAGAAGACTTGAACTTAATCTGGTTGGCCCAAGGAAATAGAATTGGAAGCAAAATTTGAAGTTGTAAAAAGTAAGACTTCACCTAAATGGAAAGAAATCATCCTGCCAAGAAGAGCTACCTAAAAGTGGAAGAGTCTGATCTGAAAAGAAACAGAGCCTCTCTCATGAGGGAGCTTTGAGTGGTGAGCAGATGCTTGACAACAACTTATTGGGTTTATTATAGACGACATTCTTGTTCAGGTATGTTCTGAATGATACTGCTCCTGGTATACTTTTCCTATCTGATTGTGTAATTCAGTTAAAGTCAATAGTACATATGAAACAATAAGAGTTCAGTTCGGGAATCTCAGATATATCATGAGGATAATCAAACAGTATCAGACTTTATCAAAGGTATGGGCTGGGCTGTCTCAAAATGGTCATATCCTTACAGAATTGTCTGCACTGGAAAACTAATCCCCTACCAATGGGAACAGTACTAATCATAATCACAGGAGACAAGACACCCATTGGTGAAGGGAAAACCCAAGCTGTAATAATACACTCTTAACCTGGCTGGCAACCTGTGGATCAGTATTCCAGGAGAAATGCATCAAAACACTAACCCCTTCAATCAGAAGCTTTGTAAAGAGCCCAGACAATATAACTATGCCCTTTATGTATACTTACCCAGTTCTAAATCTTGCTCTGCAATCAACTGAATCTGACAAAGAATGACATAGTTGTTGCCAGCCTAATTTTCCACTGACAACAGTCACTGATCTTCCTCATTCTAAAATATTCCCATGATGCACTACCACTGCTTGTCAATAATTGTGGCTTAACACAGCTCAGCTGCTATTCACTCTGCTGCTTTTCCTAATCATTGTGTCTAGGGAGTTCAGCTGCTTCCAACATTTTTGCTCTTGCTAGCCATGGTACTGAAAATATGTGCCATTAGTGAATGAGGAGATAGATCATGGTGATCTATGGGAATCACTATAAAACATCAGCCTGACCTTGAAGAACAGCTAGGCTTTTTACAATGCAAAGGATATTGGGGAAAGTGTTCATGTTAATGGTCTGAGAATAATACAAAGTGGAAATGAGTTTGAGGCTCGTGGGTAACATAAATGAAGAAGACTGAATGGAGTCAAAGGTGTATGACTAGAATTTCAACTTTTCACCAAATTATGCAGTAAGTAATTATTTCCCCTGTGATAGTTACTTAACTTCATGGGAGAAGATGAAAAAATGTAACTAGAGAAAATGAAAGGAAAGGGAACTTTTTGAGATGCGTTCTAACAACAAACAACAATAACACATACTTATAGATAGAAGAATGTAGATAATTAGTGCTCAATAAATACATGTTGATTAAAATCCAATAAAGCTAACATTAAAAAGTTCAAAAATTATTTCTTGGTAGTCTGGGGATATGTGTGCTGTAGAAACAGGGTGAGCAATCTTTCTATTGGGTATATACTGCGTGAGAGCAGATTCACCTGAGATAAGGATTGTGTTGTGGTTACATTCTGTGTAGCACTTGGTTGTTTTGGACGCTCAGAAAATGTTCAACTGGAGGCTGGTACCCCATCATAGGTCTTCATTTTAGCTCCTCTATCATGTGCATTATTGGAACAAAGTAACAGGAATATTTAGTTTCACATAAACATATCCAAGTTCTTCTATTTGATAGCTTCTGTTATCAAAATCACTTTATTATGTCCTTTGGGACAAATGTTCAGCCTGATATTAAACACCTTCCACAATTTCCCCCTGACTTGCGTCTCTAGACTTTTCTCTCACTGTGCTCTTCCCCTAAAACCACCTTTACTGGAGCTCTGTTGGTCTATTCTCTGCCTTTAGAAGATACTTTTCACTCTTGGACCATACCAAAGACTGGAAGAAATGCCATCCTCCCATTCCCCCCCCCTATTAAAATACTACCCCTCCTTCAAGTCTCAGAACAAAGTCCTATCTTTGTGGATTTTGGATTTCCCTGGTTGCTGAACTATTCATCATCTCTGACTTCCCATGACACTTCTTTCTTGTACCGCATCTGAAATTTATCACATGAGCAAAGTGATTTGAATTACATTCACATTTGAATCTCATAAAAATCTGTGAACTAGGTATCACTAATGGTAATTATTATTCCCAATCTATAGATGTAGCACTTAGAGGAACTCCCATACAATAACTATGTCAAAATCCTGAGTGAGTTTGAATCTACCTCAAACCATAGTTCATGAGGCACCACTGATAGGCTTATATTTTTTACTAGTAAACCAGAGGAAACAATTAGCTCATATCAAAAGTATTTAATAAAACACCCTACTAAGAATGGATCAATAGAACAGACCCTCCCCTATTTCAAACTGGGATACTCTCTCCCACACATAAACACATTGTCAATGGGAAGTGTGGATATGACTAAGAATAATGTATGAGGGGCAAACATGAAAGGGAACATATGCAACTAGGGAATGCTATGGAGGAGTAATTTGTGCCTACAAAGCCAAAAGGGAATTTTTTCTTCTGAGAATATCATAATCCTGCTGTTCTTGAGCCCAGTCCCTGCTGGGCAGGGCATCTACTTTTAGTATTTTGCTCTTCTGGTCCCCCACTGATTTTGTGGTAATTTCTGATGAGAGCTATGTACATAGACTCAAGTGAACCTAGTTCCATTAGTCTTCAGTGATGACTATTGGGCACTTCTGTTGGAGATGAACATTGCTCCCTGATACAGTTACTGAGCTTCACTTTTTTATTTTTTCAGAGCCACGTTCTGGACATTTCAGCTCCAGTCTGCCTGAATGCATGGTCTAGAACAATTCTCCCTAATAACATCAGGTTGAGAGCTTTTCATAGTAACCACACTCAGCTAACAAAAGTCAGTCAGAGTGACACCATGATGAGATTAAGTATTTCCTTTTTAAACTATATGATTGGGGAGGAATCTTTTGACACATTCACTTATCTGACTTAGGATTGGAAATTCCCAAGATCTTGTCCAGTTTGTCATGAAAAGGAATTTGATCCAGAACAAAAGGTAACCTAAGGAGTTGCTGTGAATTCACATTTCTACCTTTTTAATCTAGCAGCCAGACTTTGTCATTTTGGCATTGTCTTTTAGCCAATTAAAACCTCATTATCTCTCTACACAGATCATAAAACTGAGGTTCATCAAAGTTAATTGACATGGATAGTAAGTGTAAGAGGTTGGATTTGAGCCCAGGTCAATTTCAGTCTAAGTTCAGTAGTCTTTCTGGGTACCAAACTCAACAACAGTACCTGATGTCTATTTAGGAGACAAAGAGACATCCTAAATGCACTTCTTTCACTTCCAACTGTCTTCCAAGCAGGTTAACTCTCCAGCCAACTACCCATGAAAGAAAACTCTGGGTTACCCACTGAGCTAAACTGAATTTTAATAATTTAATAATTTGTATTAATAATTATATTATAATGTTATATTAATAATTATATTAACATATTATATTAAATAATTAAAATGAATTTTAATAATTTAATAAACTGACTCAGCTAAAATTTACTTAAAAATAAATTTTACATTTTTTAGCTCATATGATCAACATAGCAACTGGGTGAGGAAAGTGCTATTTTAATCCCCATTTCACAGATGGAAAAACTGAGGCATATGCTTAAGTGACAATTCAGGGTCAAAAAGCTAATATAGGTCAGAGAAAGAATTTGATCTCAGGTTGTTCTGATGACAAGTGTAACACAATCCTCTTTGCCATCCAGCTGTTCCAATTCATTGTCACCTTGTTCTTGCCTCCCTAATATTTATCCTCTCTCTCTAACCACACAGGCTTTACCCAAGTTTATACCCTGGAATCTTTTTTCTTGAATTCTTAGAGTGTTTTTATTACTGTATTTTCTTGCTTTCAGCTCCTTCCTTCTCCAATCCATACTTTATATCAATGTCAAAATCACCTTCTTAAGTCACATGTGTGACCATGCTCCTTTGCTTTTAAAAAAACAACCTTCAGTAACTCCCTGTCTCCCATTGTTTTTAAATTAAACTACAAACACTTTGGTCTGGCCTTTAAAGCCCTACCTCATCTGGATCCCATTCCTCTTTCCAATTTTATTTCATACCTTCTCCCTTGACCCACTCTATATTCCAGTCAAGGGGTGTACATTGGATGTTCAAGGGAGAACTATCACCTCTGGTTGAGGGATGCTGAATTCTTTTCAGGGTTGCTCATCTACTTTTAATATCAACTTGCCACTTGACTTTCTCCTTTGGCTCCAAGAAACTAACATGCACAGTGCCCACAACCCAGTAAACCATCTTACCAGAGAGGCTAAACCAGGTTGAGGGTGACTAATGGACCTCAAACCCATCAGTGAGTTACAGGGGGGAGGGGTCAGGAGAGGGAAGGAGATATCTACCACAAAATCTTGAAGATTTCAG
The DNA here is from genome assembly GCA_028627135.1 of Pseudochirops cupreus. Classification (NCBI taxonomy): domain Eukaryota; kingdom Metazoa; phylum Chordata; class Mammalia; order Diprotodontia; family Pseudocheiridae; genus Pseudochirops; species Pseudochirops cupreus. The sequence continues at coordinate 79,199,654 of CM053581.1, forward strand.
TGGTGGAATAGGCAGATGTGAACTTTTTTTTTTCAATGAGTCATGAAGGCAACTGAAGCAGGTAATGTCAAGAGTTTAGAACTTGGTCATTCACAGAAAACACCAAGATCGTCCACTGCATATAGGGTCATTGCCAATTATCTGGACTTTTGTCTTGCCACTAGGCTCTGATGACTCTGGAAAAGAGACTAAGGCTGATGACTTTACACAATACTGCCTCACTTAAAACCACTTTACATGGGAGTCAAAAATCATTACTCACATAATTTTACTATTTAATAATTTTAGTTTTATTATTTATTATTTTGTTATTCAACTATTTTATTATTATTTTTATTATGGTACTATTTTAGCATTTTACTGTGTTACTATTTTACCTGCCTCAAAGTTCTGTGGCTACAGATAGGCTAGTGATAAAGGAACACATGTGGATACTTTGGGAACTGTAGTCACAACTCCGCACACAGGTGGCCCAAGCCATAGGATTGACTTCTGCCTGGACTGAAACACACTACTCACTTCCTGGCATGAGGAAGGAGCTAGAAAAGGTCCCCTAATGCTTTTTACCTAACCTAACCCTGGCCTGCTTATCAGAGCACCAGAGCAGGTGGAGATTCTACCCTGCAGTGCAAACACAAAAAACACATACAAAAACTTTTGTGAAAATGATTCCACTAATCCTTGTAAATAGAATGTGTATATACTTTTAGACAAAGAGAAATCTAGTAGACCTGATAGATGAACAGTTTTTGTTGTGAGAGAACTCAGCAGGTATCACATCCAAATAGCCCTGAGTGAAAAAAGGCTTGCAAATGAATGACAGCTTATTGAAGTCAGAACTGGATATGTGTTTTTCTGTAGGGACCATAGTCATGAGGAACACCTGGCATAGGTTTTGCAATCAAATCTAATGTAGTCAACAAGCTTGTATGCTTCCCCAAAGGAGTGGATAACAGGCTCATGACAGTGCAATTGCCACTTTCAATAAAGTACCATGCCACTATCATCAATGTGTATGCTCCCACCATGACAAACTCTGATGAGGTAAAAGAAAAATTATATAAAGACCTGGAGACCTTCATCATCAATGTGCCAACTTTGGTAACTTCAATGTTAAAGTAGGCACAGCCTATCAGACATGGCAGGAAGTCTTTTGAAGGAATTTGTGTCTCATGTGTGTCTCATGACCTTCTCATAACCAGTACTGTGTTATGTTTATCTAAATGCAATAAGACTTTGTGGAGGCACCCTCAAGACAAACATTGGCATTTAAAAGACTATGTCATTTAGGAGAAGAGAGAGATAGGATGTGAGGATAATGAAAGTGATGTTTGGCACAGAGTGCTGGACTGATTACAGACTTATCTTCTCCAAGCTAAACATTCACATTCAAAAAAAGTGGCAGCCCCAAGGCATGATGACTATCAGAAGATACAATGTCTACAGGTTAGAGTGCCTCTCCACGTATAAACATTCTGTCTGACTTGGAGGGAGAAATGAATTACCAACATACTGTTGGTAACAGTGGAATAGAAAAGGAGTGGGTCTCTTTCAGACATTTAGTGTTTAACACCACATTTACTCATCTGGGACAGAACACTCACAAACATCAGCATTAGTTTGACAAAAATGATGGGGAAATGCAGAAACTACTAAAGGAAAAGTGAGAACTACACAGTACTTACCAGTAGGGTAGCTCGTCCATCTCTAAAAAGGCAGCATTTAACTCCATCAAAAATAAAGTGCAAGCAAAGTTTAGAGATGCGCAGAATTCTTGGCTCAGTGTGAAGGCAGAAGAAATTCAGTTTTATGCTAATAGTAACAATCCAAAACATTCTTACAATGCCCTGAATGCTACTTCTAGGCAAAGACCTTTGGCACAACTCAGCTCTTCAGCATTATTGGAGCCACACTGATCAGCAATAAGTACAGACCATCATCAACCAATGCTGAAACCATTGATGGTATACCTCAGGTTGAAGTCAGTCCCTCTCTGGTCAAACTTCCAACTGCAAAAAAGCTTTTAAATGCCATTATTTTCTTTTCATGTGGTAAAGAGCCTGGTATAGATCCATTCCAGCTGAGATTCACAAGGCAGAGGGTCCACTGCTCATACAAGAGCTGACTGAAATCTTTCAGATTATATGGCAAAAGGATACTCCAGGAGATTGAGGATACATCTGTTGTCCATCTATATAAAGGAAATGGAAATAGGTTGTCTTGTGACCATCACAACGGGGTCTCTCTCTTAGTCATTGTCAGCAACATTCTTGCCATAGTCCTCCTTAATAGGCTGATCATTCATGTGGAAGACAGTCATCTACCTGAGGGCCAATGAGGCTTTAGAAAGGACTGAGAAACAGTCAGCATGGCATTTGTCATCTAACAACTCCAGGAGAAATGCCAGAAGCAGAGCAGAGGTGTGTATACAACACTCATAGATCTAACCAAGGCCTTTGAAACTCTCAGTCACTAGGACCTGTAGAAGATGATGGCAAAATCTGGTCTTGTGCTTTCCTTGTCTCCAATGAAGTGAAGTAAGCCTGTGTGCTTGTTCTCAGAGATGTTGATACATCCTTCAACAAGGATGTAAATGGCATCAAGGTTAACTACCACACTGACAGTAAATTATTTATCTTGAAAAGGCTACAGAGTCCAAACTGGAGCTAGAGTTGGTGTACAACTTTTTGTTCACAGATGATTGTGCACTCAGTGCAGCCTCTGAGGCCGAGATGCAATAGAATATGCATTGAATCTCTGCCACTTGTGCTAATGTTCGTCTGACAATTAACACCAAGAAAACAGAAGTTCTCCACCAGCCAGGACCATGCCAGCCATATGTGGAACCATTGGTTACAGCAGATGGAGAAATTTTGTATGCTATGGATAAGTTGGCTTACCTTGGCAGTATACTTTCCGGGGATGTACACATAGATGATGAAGTTGACATACACATTGCCAGAGTTAGCTCAGCGTTTTGGAGGCTCCATATGAATGTGTGAAAGAGAAGAGGTATTAGGCTGTCTACCAAACTGAAGCTTAACAGAGGAGTCATTGTGCTGACCTCATTGTTTGCTTGTGAAATATGAACAGTATATCAGCACCATGTCAGGAAACTTGGCTTCTATTTGAATTGTGTTAGGAAGGTTCTGAAGATCACCTGGCAAGACAAAGTACTGAACAATGAGGTCCTTTCTCAAGCTGAACTGCCAAGCATTCAAACTCTACTGTAGAGAGCACAACTCTGATGGGCTGGCCATGTTGTTCGAATGCCAAACATACATTTGCCTAAAAGACTATTTTATGGAGAACTCAGACAAGGCAAGCACACATATGGTGGTCAGAAGAAGTGATACAGGGACACTCTCAATGTCTCTCTGAAGAACTTTGGTATAGATTGTGAGAGATGAGAGACATTGACACAGGATCATTCAGCATCGTGTGCCCACATCAAAGAAGGTCTTGTGTTCTATGAACAAAGCAGAATTGCAGTTGCAGAAAAGAAAGGTGATATGCACAAATATAGACATCTCCCTCCCAAATGACCATATGGACTATTTGTGCCCAACGTGCGGTAGAGCCTTCTGACCTTGCATTGGTCTGATCTGCCACAGTCAGACATACTGTACATTGACTCTTACATCATGTCATCTTGAGCCTTTTTGAGCATGAAGGACAAGCAACAATTCCAGTCAAACTTTGCTATTAGTTCTTTATCAAATGTCACACTCCATCTTCTCCCTCTATGCATTTGTACAAACTGTCCCTTGTGCCTGAATTTGTAGGCTAATCTAATCCAATAAGCATTTTAAGAGAGTTTATTAATTGCCATGTATAGGGGATAGAAAACAAAGTATTTCATGCCCTTATTGAGTTTAGAATCCACCCTTTTTGCCTTTCTGAAACTTTGTCTTTCTTAGAGTTTCAGCTTAGGTGTTGCTGCTTCTTTTAAAGCCTTCTCTGACCTCTCCAATTTTTTTTTTTGCAGGGGGGAAGGTAGGGCAACTGGAGTTAAGTGACTTGCTCAAGGTCACATGGCTAGTTTTTGCATTAAGTGTCTGAGATCGGATTTGAACTCAGGTCCTCTTGACTTCAAGGCTGGTGCTCTATTCACTGCACCACCTAGCCACCACCTCTCCAATTTTTAATGTTCTCTCCTGCCTTGATTGTCCTAATCCAATACTTACACATGTATGTGCTTCCTCCCTTCCTCCCAACTGAATTGAAATCAGGTTCTGTTTTGTTTGTGGCTATATATCCCCTGTAACTAGATTAGTGCCTTGTTACATAGTTAGAGCTTGAACTGGCAAGGAGGAAAATGGGCTATGCTTGAGGGTATTGGCTTTCAAGGGAGCATCCTCCTTTTCCCTGGAGTCACTGTCTCAGTGTCATGCCTTTTAGGTTTTCACCACCCTACCTGATTTGGTGCAAAACTGTCATCCCCAGGGTCTTTCTGTGCCTCGGGGCTATCTTCCTCACAGTTTATTTCTCCATGTCCCCACAATTGCATACTGATTACCTTTTACAACCTAACTTTTCTCAACCTTCAGGATTATTTTTATCCCAGGTGACAAAATTTCTAGGTATAGCTTCTGTAGGCACCTAATAATTGTTTGTTGAGTTGCTGATTTCAATTGACCTGCTATGAGTATGAGCACTAAACTGCAGAAGCCAATAATGCATATAGGCAGAATGACAAACTTGAGAGCATGCTGGTGGCATTATTTCCCCACATAGCAATCAAAGGAGAATCCTGCTGTTGTGTTCTCTTCTTTCCATTGGTGTTCCTACTGAGTTTCCTCATAGAAAATTAATAATTAAACAAGATCTTTTATTTGTACAACTTTTCAAATACATTCTTATCTAGTAATGTTAGAGGAAATGTGGTGCAATGGCATAGAGTACTAAATCTGGAATCAGAGGCCTGGGTTCAAATCCCAACTCTGTTACTCCAAACCTGTGTGACCTTGGGCAGGACATTAATTATAGACCTATGGTCCTGTGATTTTCTTTAGTATTCATAGTAATCCTGTGAGGGCAGCCATTATTTTTCCAACTATAAGATGAAAACAATTGAGGCTCAGTGATGTTAATGGCTTTACTAAAGTTACTAGGACAGTGGTATAGTTGGAATTAGAATCCAGTTCTCTTGCCTCTCAAGCCAGCACTTTGCTAAATAACATTGATTGAGTAAAAAAAAAATCACAAATTTCTATAGTGACCATTCATAGACCAATTATTCTATGAACTATTTACTACTATCTGCCAACTCATTCCACCAAAGCTAGCTCTTGGTCAAATTATGAAATCAGTTTATGCCTCATTCCTTTATTTACTCCTACTGGTATCGCTCTCCTCTGTCTAACCCTTCTCCCCACTCCCCACTTCATTACACATCTTCCCTACTAAGTAGTTACCACCAGCAGACTGTTCCAAATCTCTGATCACAAAGAAAACTCATCTGACAAATTAACTTACATGGAAGATTTAGGAACTTAATATGTAACCTCATGAGATTGCCTCCAGTTTTTCTCTCCATATACATACATACACACACACACACACACACACACACACACACACACACACACACATATATATATGTATTTGTGTGTGCATATAAATTTTTTAATGCACATAGTTTATATTATTTTCTCACTCACTGAAATGTGAGATCCTTGAGGTAGGAGTTGTTTTTTTGCTTTTCTTTGTATCCCCAATACTTGGCACAATGCCTGGTATGCTGTTAAGTCTTCACAAATACTTTACTTTTCCCAAAGATACTTTCATTTTAAAATGTTACGAACAATAATGATAATTCATATTCATTTAACACTTTAAAATTTATAAAATGTTTTCCTCCCAGTAACTCTATGATGTAGAAATAGAGCAACTATTATTATTGTCTACGTTTTATCATTGAGGAAACTGAAGTGAATGACTTGTCTATGGTTCTAGAGCTAGTAATGCTAGGAGCTGGGATTCAATCTTAGGACCACTGATTCCAATGAATGAAAGAATAAATTAATGGAAAAAATCTTAAGCTCTTGCTAAGTGTTTATCATTGTACTAAGTGCCAGGTTGCAACCAGAAAAATAAAGACAGTCCTTGTTCTCAAAAAACTCATATTCTATTTGGGAGAAATAAGACATAAAAGAAAGTTCAGTTAAAAGGCAGATAAAAAGGCCTCAAAGTTCTGGTGGTATGGTAGTAAAATAGATGGCAATGCCCTCAAAGTCCTTAGGTTACAAGAGAATTTAAGATGATATTTCCAGGGAATTGTACGGAATGTATTTATACACACACACACACACACACACACACACACACACATACACACACACACACATATAAAGCTTATGATAAAGTAAAGGTGATCTTGGGGTGCAGTGGTGGGACAGGTGGTAAGACCTGGTAATTTTTTTAGCACAGCAGAAGGAATGTAAATAGTTAAGAAGCCTAGATGAAAGGTGAAAGCAAGATAGGAGGGCACCCCTGGTGATGGCAGCTTTTCTTGTAACCTGACCTTCTGGATGGATTCTTAGACTTCCGGGGGCAGGAAAGAAAGACAGAGATCTAGAGTCAGAAAGAATCATGGAGGCCATCTAGTTCAACCTCATTTTGCCAATAGAAAAACTGAGACCTACAGAGCTTAAATGACTTGCCCAAGACCACAAAGGTAGTAAGCAGAAGAACTGGGATTTGGACCCAGGTCTTATGACTCTACAATTAATGTCCTTTCTACTCTATCTAAAGTTTGGTGATGTTTATAATGAAGGAATGGCATAAAGAATTTCAGGCAATAATGACATCAATTAATCAATCAATGTTTCATAAGTGCCTACCAGCATAGCCAGGTACTATACTAAATCTGGTAATATATACACGTGAAATTAAGACTTTGGGAAAGCAGTCCATTCAGTTACTTTCAAATTTGGACACATTGTTTCATCTAATCTTCCTATAAGTCTGAGTGGCCCAAGAAAGAAACATAAGAGAATTTTCAGGAATGCCTCATCTAATTCTAAAGTTTAGGGAACACCATATTAAGAATGGGTCCTCTGAATGCCTCTACATTTACATGCCCTCCTCTCCTTTCATTCCCCCTCTGAACTGTAAGCTTCAGGGAAGAATTCCTGTGCTCAATGCTCATCCACAGCCAGGTCATATCCCAACAGGACGTAGGAGTCTGGATTCCAGATTAGATAGGAATATAGGAACAGCCAGACAGCTGGACAGGCACCATATCTGATTGCAGGTTCTTGTATACTACCTGGAATACAGTTGGCATGAGATTCCATTCAATAAGGATTTTCTCATTCATTGTCCAGGTGGGGAGACTGAAATGCTGATTGGTTGAGTAATTTGCACAAGGTTACCCAGTAAATGGACGGTAGAGTAAGAAAGAAGACCCAGGTTTCCTGAATCCCAGCCCAGTGATTTCTTCTGCTGAATTTAGCTGGAATAAATGAAGGCATTGAAAGGAAGAAAAGATAAAAGAGATCTGTCTGACCACAAAAAAGGCAAACAAATTCTAGCAAGAGGATGCACAGATAGGATTTGAAATGTGGAAGAAGGCATAGTGATGCTCTTGTTCCCTATTGAGGTTTTTTTTTTTAATTTCTACTTTCCCACCGCTATCCAGGGATATTCCTCCTGTCATCTTGTTCCCCAATCCTCTTCCCTTGCCAACAAACCCTGAGTCATCAGATGACAATCCTGGAATGTGGGTGAAAGGAGTCAGTGTGTAAGAAGATCAGAGAGAGAGAGAGAACCAATGCTTTTTCCTCTGTACTTTGGGAGACTTGGGTTACAAACAATCCTCTATTAAAAACCCTTTGATAAATTATTCAGAGAGTCCTGGAAAAAATGGTAAATTGTGATCCTTTTCTTCCTTTACCCCTTTTTTCATCCCTTCTGATGATACCATACCTTCATATTGCTCAAGTCCTTTTTGTCAGGGAGGAAAGCTTGATGAACCCTCAACTGAGGTTTATAGGGCCTGAAGAAGGCAATTTTTTAATCCAAAACAATAAATGGCGGAATTTCAGACTTTAGTTAAGAAGAGACTTGGACGAATTCTATATATTATGCCACAGAAGTGATTTCCCAAGAGTAAGGTCAACCTAAAGTCTCTCCTTCGTGTGCCTATCTCACTTTAGAATATGCATAACACTCTACATATATTATCCTATTTCATCTTTATAATAACTTTGTGAGGTAGGTCCTATTACTATTCTAGTGTTACAGATGAGAAAATTGAAACTCAGAAATGCTAGTTGACTTATCCAAACATTCAAGTCCAGTTTTTTCTCATAAGTCCATTATTCTACCTAATATACCTTGCTGTTTCTCCTCTTACACCACTCCCGAAAATAGATTTTTTAACAATGCTTCCCTCATTTATTCCCCCCCCCCACACACATATACACAGTTCCTCACTTTTTTTGTTTTTACCTTCATTGATACAATACTCTCTGGGAAGTCCCCAAATCCAGTAGCCAAACCCAAGGTAGTTCCATTGCCATTGCTCTCACTGAAGCTAGGGTCAAATCAAAGAAATCAATGGGCTGCAAACAGCTGGAACAGCATTAGAGGTTTAGAGGAAACAATTTCCAGTGGCCAGGCATCAGACTAATTCAAACACAAACACATTCAAACTGATGATAAATTCACTTTGGCTCATATTCTAGTGTTAGAAGCATCCTATCCCTGCCAGAACAACCTGTCCAGCTGAAAAAAGAAAGTTAAAGCAGCAATTAGATGGTGCTAATATGGCTCCAATGGACTAGCTCCCCATGGTTTTTAAAGCTTATCTATCTGCCAGCATTCCTGGACCCTAGCCCAGGGTTTAATTGCATTTTGCAAATAGCCATAATGTACTTGCCACTGTAGCTTCCTAAACAAGTTCCAAGCTCAAATCATCACATGAAATTCAGGGGGAAAATTGAACCGAAATAACTCTGTCAGTAAAATAGAAAGATTGCCTAATTTAAAGGCTCATCTGATAAAGGGAATGACTCTGCTGTGGGTCTTTGGGGAATGGGGAGGGGGAGAGAAAAACAAGAATGGTAAAGCAGATGGGAAACCCACAGCTGTGAATTCATACAACTTGACCTCAGAATTTTCAGCAAACTATCATAGGGGAACAGTTAATTATAAGCATTCTGATATTCTTGTTCCATCATTCTATATGTCATTTTCAACTAAAAATGTGTTTTTGTAACTGATTCATAGCAATATATTTTTTAAAAGAGATAGTGAACCTGCCTTGTAATTATTTCCCTAAAACAAATACATTTTTCCCCTGTCGGAATCATCTGAAAGATTCTGAGAGGAGTCTAGGAGAAGTAAGAAGGTGTGAGTTACCCAGAGGTGTTAGCAATAATACAATTTCTCATTTTGTGTCCAGAAAGTATTTCCTTTTTGTTTTTAATTCTCAGACTTTCTGGCTGTATTGGTGTAATAAAGGAGAACTCAAATGTTATAAAGCTCCATCTGTGGTGAGGGCTTGTCCTTCCACCAGTATCATGAGGATGACTGTATCATTGTGTGGCTTAAAGGGACATCCCCTAGCCTCTTCTCCTACCACTTTCCTCCAAGGGAAACTTCAAATCCTGCCAGGAAGAAGAACAGAAAGTTGGGGCCAAAGATCATTCTGCCTTCTGCAGAGAGAGAGGATATGTGCTAGAATTCGATCTATCTGCTCACTTAAATCTTTTTAGTCTAGGGGATATTATCAATCTAACTTCTGCTTGCATTGTCATTTTTTGAGGAGAAGGGGACCCTAAGCTATATATTCAACACAACCCCTTTCCCAACTAATACCATTCCACTTTGAATGCACATAATGAATGTCAAAGAAAACCTACATATCCAAATCAGTAGAAGTAGTAGTGACAAAGTCAGAGAAGGTACGCATAGTAGCATATGTACTAGACAATACAGAATACAGGAGTTTTCCCACTGGGCATGAGATAACCCAGATCAATCAAGAGAGAGGGTTCTAGATCTCACTCAAGGGCAAGTTCACCAAAATCTCTAGAGTAGCATTCCAGAGAGAAGGATGCAGTGGAGACTTCCAGTTCCTGTCATATCTTCTCAAAGTCTTTTCTGTCAGCATCCTTAAATGGAGTCAATCTTCCCTCTTGAAGCTAGAATCCAGAAGCATTTAAAGCAACTTGAAGCTTAAAGAGTCCCAAGTGGGGTTAAAATAGGCTGAAGCTCTCTTGCTCTTATCAACTCTGCCCCACCCTTCTTGCAGGGCAGGGCATTTCTCTCCACCAACAAGGTCAGAGTCTCTCATACAATGGGTTTTGGGACAGGGGTTACATTCACAGCATACCTTACTTACTCACCACATGCAGATGTCAATGTGTTTGACCTCTTGAAACTTCCATATATTATTTTGCATACATTTAATATTTACTTATTTGTGTGCATATTTTGGACAGCCCACCCCTTAGAAAATAAACTTCTTGAGGGTAGGAACTGCTTCATTTGTGTCTTTGCATTCTCAGGGCTGAGGATAATGCTTTGCACATGGATAGGCTAGATAATAAATATTCCTTGCATTGGATTAAGTTAGATTGAATCAATATGGGTAATAAAAGATGGAATTTTAAGATGAAATTGTGATCAGTTAGTAGGAGGGTGGGTTTTAAGCTAGAGTCATTCCTGATTAGATTGTCATTTTGGACAGGCTATAGCCAGTTTTCTCAATATGACTGATTGATGTTCAGTAGGAATAGAGGTGTTAATCATTCAGTAAGTATTTTTCAAAAACTGACTAGATATCTGACACTGTCCTAGGTGCTTTGGGTTGTCTTAACTAAGAGGTAGTGATCCAAAGAGTCACAAAGAAAAGAATCAAGCAAAAGGCCTACTAAAAAGGCTGTATCTTACACATATAAGAATCTCACAATAATTTGGATGAGATTCAAGGGACCTGTTATTTGCCCCTAAGGGACCTATTCTTTTTTTTAAAAAATATTTTTAATTTATGGAATAAAATAAGCATTTCTATAACATAGCACAATAAAAAGGTGATTGTACATGAAACTGTAAATCTACTATGTACAACTTGCTATTCCTTTTAAATATACAACAAAATTATCATGTAAATTTCTTTTTTTCTTTTTTCTTCCCTCCCCACCACCCTAGAGATGGCTACCATTAGACACATACATATACATATAAACACATATATACATATATGTGTGTATATGTGTATATATGTACGTATATACATACGTACATATATATGTAAAATTATTCTATACATATTTCTATTTAACAATTTTTTCTCTGGATACAGATAGTATCTTTCTTCATATCGCCTTTATAGTTAATTTGGATATTTATAATAGACAAAATAATTATTTGCTCAAAGTCATTCTTAAAACAACCCTGTTGTCACCATATACAATGTTTTCTTGGTTCTGGTCATTTTGCTCTTATTCTTAACTATGATGTTCTCTGCATTTATGGTTGGGGATGAAGTTATACAGCTAACTGCTAAAGAAATAGGTCAAGTGTGTCTGTCCTCATGAACCTTAGGATACTGTATGCAGACCAATATGGAGAATCAGTAATGAAGAGCAGAGGAAAGGGCGTCTTATGTGCTCAGTGATCATTTCATCTGTTTGTTTGAATGTTGTGATAAATAGTGTTGGGTAAATAGTGCAAAAAGAGCCAGCCTCACAATCTGAAAGATGTGGATTCAAGTCCTGTCACTGGCACATTCTGCTTGTATGACCTGGACAAGTCACTTAGCCTCTCAGTGTGTCAGCCAACTCTAAAGTGCCAATCTGTTCTGTGTTGCCAGAGGAATTTCCCTCATGGTAAGTTACCTATACCAAAGAACTCACATGTCCACTATTTTTAAAGAACATTACAGGATTTCAGAGTTCAAAAAATATTGAGTTCATCAAATAAAGCTTCATGAAGGAGGTGGGACTTAAGTTGGGACTTCTAAGATAGTCAGAATTTGGATAGAAGGAGGATATTTCAGAAGGGAAAAAATAGCATGAGCTGAGCTCAAGTTGGAATGAGCACCAGGTGGTTAGGAAAAAAATATATGATCTTAAAACTATGTAAAACTTAGAATTGAAAGGGATGTTAGAGATGTTCTTGTCCATCTTCATCCCTATTTTCCAGGTAAAGAAATTTGGGCCCAGAGAAGTGGAGTCATTTGCCTGAGGTCACACAGGTAGCAAGTAGAAGAGACAGAATTTGAACTCAGGTTATCTGATTCTAACTCCAGGACTTTTTGCACCACACAACTCAGACACTAGAGTGTAAAAACACTAAAAAATACCCTTTTCCTCTTCAGCAATGCTACACATTAAGGAAACTTAAAGACTCCTGTTATAGTATCACAGCACTCAACCAATCAAATTCCTATTTGCATCCCTGCTCCATTAAAATCACAGACACAGCCAGCAACCATTTGATGCTCATGGTAGGGGAGGCATATAGTTTGAATTCCAGGCGAACAAATCTTGTTGTATTTTATTTCAAAGACCTGCTGCTGCTAAGTCTATGGAAAGACCCAATTGAGCATTAAGGATGAATGAGATGAAATTAAACAATGAGAATCATCAAGTTTTGGAAGATCAGACTCCACTTCCCCAATGGATGCCAGAGCAGTATTCCTCTGCCTTGACTTTTAGCAGAATAGAAACAAAAAAAGGGAGGGAGAAACCAAAGAGTTTCTAAACCAGAATTCCACTCAAACTAAAAGAGTTTTATTAGAGGAGGATTTGCAGACCCCATCAATCAACAGGCATTTATCAAGTGCCTCCTAGTGCCAGGAATTGTTCTAGGTCTCTAGGATACAAATCCAAAATTGAGCAGTTCCTGTCCCTCAAGGAGCTTAAATTATCATGGGGGACACAGCGTATATAAGGCCACATAACCAGGAAAGGGAGTTTTGGCCCAAGTCAGTGTTCTCCAAAATATGGATGGGATTTTGAATAATTAGTAGGTGGGTGGGAAGACAAGTTACATGACATTCTCCAAAGAATATTTCATGGGACTTATCTCTAATACTAATACTTGTATCCTCATCCCCTAACATCCCATTCTTCCCTTTGCCATGGATGTTGTCAACCTTCTCCATTTGAAACAAGTATTTGTATAGTAGGGCAATTATAAGCTAAATCAACCAGAAATCCAGAGTATCTGTGCAGACACCATTGAGAAAATTCTATCCTCAACCTCAGCCTCAAGATTACCTTGTTGCTGTAGTTGTATACACTGGTGATAAATATTTTAGTCGACCTCAAATATGGAACACTGTCTGTAATGGTAAGGGAATTTGAGGATCTTCCCTTCCCCTTAATAGGTCTAGGGAATTTGAGGACCTTTCCTGATTTGAAAATATAATCTGCCCCCTAATTGGGCTGAATGTGGTCACATGGAGCCTCTGGTGGGAGGAGTTTGCTGAAGTGTAGGGCAGAGCTCAACAGGAAAACTTGCTTAGGGGACGCTTGTTTTTTAGGAACCCCCACACCTTGTTACTCTGTAATTAGGTAGTAGATCAGAAGAGTTGTGATGTTCTCTGACCCTGGAGAAGGCTATATGTCCCTCTGAGGTAAAGTTTTGCTTTTGGGCTCACTTATGGGAAGAGTTGTGTGATTTGTCCAGATGAGACTCTGGGCAGCCATTGAGCCCCCTGGCTTTGAAAACCCAGATGTTGGTGCTTCTCCCTCTGGTAACTAACTATGTAGGTATGTATGTAATGGTCAGACAGCTGGAAACCCTGACTGTTCGCCTGCTGAATTGTGTTATTTGTGTTTTTTTCCTCTGTCTGTATCTTTTGTCTGCTTGTAACTTCTGTTTGTATTCTCTGAAGTTCAGGTTGCTGACTTTTCCCCCTGAATTAGGTAAATGATATATGTTTGACTAAAGAAAGATTATTAACCCTTTTTTTTTGCTTTTTTTTTTGGAGGGGGAAAGCAGGGCACTTGGGTGACTTGCCCAAGGTCACATGGCTAGTAAGTGTTAGGTGTCTGAGGCCAGATTTGAACTCAGGTCCTCCTGACTCCAGGGTTGGTGCACTATTCTATTAACCTCTTTTGAGTTACTTTCCTTTAGAAAAGCAGATCAAAGAATCCGTGCTAGCAGTCATCCTGTTTATGCTAGGGTGCTTGCTGTTACACTGTCTTAAACCAAAAGAGAAAAAAATGTCTCGGAGAAACAACACACTTGATTCTGTAGGAAAGATGTATTTCTACCTTTAGGCCAAACCCTTAAAAACTAAGAATGGTGTTGTAAAATAAAGTTCCTGATTTAGCAAGCTTCATTATTTATATTCCCTTGGTAACCTTTGATTTTACCCTGGTTTATGAAAGACAACAACTGGGTGAGATGAGAGGGAGCAGAGAAAAGGAATGTTGGTATAATGTACTATATTATATTATGTTATGTTATGTTATGCTATGTTGTTATGTTATGTTGCTAAAAATTCACACAATAGAGAAGACAAGTAACTGTTGATTCTTGCCCCCAAGGGAAAGAGACAGAAGTCACATGCCAGAATTGTATGGCAATCTGGGAGAATTTAGTAAAAGAAAGCTAAACCCTTTATACTTCAGACGGCCCTATAAGCATTATTGTATTTTAGCACATTACTTTATTGATAAGAATAAATAACAACAAAGTTTAATTTGTCTTTGGTATTCTCTAGACTAATACATTTTAGACAAATTCACAACATAAATTGTTAAAATTAATTCAACAATCAATCAGGCATTTATTGAGTGCTGACTATGTTCTGGCATTGTGTTAGACAGTGTGGACATAAGGGATTTTGAAGTTTATAGTAGATAAGCTTTAAGGAGGTAGAATTACTCTATAATATTATCCTAAGTTAAGTTGATTTTGCATAGAAACTGGAGTCTGGAGTTCAATATTGGATTCTAAGTGACTTCAGTGATGAGTAAAATTTTATTAAACACTTTGATCTTCAATATGCTTTTACATTTGTGATCCCATCACATCCTGAAAATATTTTCATAGGCTATGAAAAGTTAGCCTTATTTTATAGAAAAAAGGAAATGAAGAGATTTCATTGTGTCATGAAAAGGATAGTCAGGGCACTAGATTGGAGGATCAAGCAGTGACAGACTTTAGCACAGATCCTGAATGTTCTTGACATTGTGCTTTGAAATTCTGAGATAAAATGATCTATTGAGCAATCCGTGAGGAGAGAGGAAAAGCCTACTACAACTGGTATGTTGACTACAGAGACAAAATCCTTACGAATGATATTTGCTGAATGAAAAATAAGAATGCTATAGAAGATATTCTTCATCAAGGATAGGTTGGATTAGATGGATTAGATGACCTCTGAGACCCTTTCTAATTCAGAGGTTCTATGATTGTGTGAGGTATCCTAATCTTGGAAAAGGATTTCAGAAACCAGAAGCACCTTCAGGTCTTTAAGAGAATTTTCTCATCATATGTATGAAATTATTAGATCCATGTTCAAGCTGAATAAAAATACCGGAAAGTTAATGTAATTTTAGACTTTTAATAACCAATCTCTTTCATTAAATAAGCTGAGGAAATAAATTGATGCAGAAGGGTGAAGGGACTTGCGCAAAATCACACAGTAAATAGCAGACTAGAATTCAGAATCCTTGACTACCTTTCCACCTCCCACCATCAATAGTAATAGTTAATTAAAATTTCAAAAGCCTTGGAATTTTGTTAGTGTAGATATTGCATCAATATAGATTCTAGTTACACCATACTAAGTAGTTCTTCATGAGTTCCTGTGTCCAAAACATCATCATCTGGTAGGTGGCCTATTCTCTCGTGAAATATCTTTCCATACAAACTGTCCCTGAAGCAACAGACACATATCTACCATCATGACAATATATCATCAGACCTTCCAGCGCCAAGTAAGACTAAAGCTGCATGTTGAGACAAAACTTTATCTTCTATGACCTAATCTTCAAAACATCAGGATAAATGACCTGGTACTAGAGTATAACCTTAGTGAAAATATAATAATAATAAATTGTATTTATACCATGATTTAAAGTTTACCAAGTCCTTTCCTCACAACCACCCTAACAGATAGTTAGTGAAAGCATTACTATTTTAATTTTTGTAACTAATGAAACTGAGAAAATTCATCATCAATCAACAAGCCAATTTACTAAGTACTCACTATGTGCCCAGAACTATACCATGGTCCTAGAGATACAAAGAAAAAAGAAAAACATTCTGCCCTCAAGGAGCTTACATACATATACATAGATAAAGGGCAGATCTTTGTCTATATGGACATTCATATGCATATTTACATCCATATCTGTAATTTCTATGTATATACATATATTATGTTACTTTAAATTATGTTATGTTACATTAACTCATCATATCTATATACACAACTAGAAACAATTACATGTAATGTACAAAGATGTAAGGTAATCTTAGAGAGAAAGACAGTAATAGCTCAGAGGTTAGGAAAAGTCACTCATAGATAGTAGATATTTGAGCTGAATATTGAAGGAAGTCACGAATTCCAAGAGATAGAATTGAGTAGGAAGAATATTAAATGACATCAGTGATGAAATACCTACGAGGTGTGGGAGCCAAGTTTTGTTTTAAGATCTTCTAACTCAAAGTCCAGTACTTTTCTGAATATTAGATGAAGCAATGGATAGAGCCCTAGCCCTGGAATCATGTTAGGAAGGCCTGAGTTCAAATACAGCCTCAGATTATCCTTAGCTATATGACTCTGGATAAGTCACTTAGCTTCTGTTTGCCTTAGTTTCCTCAACTACAAAAATGAGGATCATAATAACACCTACCTTCCAGGGTTCTTGTGAGGATCAAACGAGATGATAATTATAAAGCCCTAAACACAGTGCCTGTCATACAGTAGCACTATATAACTGTTATTATTATTATAATATAACTATTATTATGTCATATTGGTCTTTTCTTGGGGGCAGTTACGAAGAGGGAGACCAAACTAATAGAGTTGC
Organism: Pseudochirops cupreus; assembly: GCA_028627135.1. Classification (NCBI taxonomy): domain Eukaryota; kingdom Metazoa; phylum Chordata; class Mammalia; order Diprotodontia; family Pseudocheiridae; genus Pseudochirops; species Pseudochirops cupreus. The sequence continues at coordinate 79,216,666 of CM053581.1, forward strand.
ACATGGTATAATGGAAAGAGCAAATTAGATTTGGGGTCAAAGAGCCTGGATTCAAATCCCAAATTTCTGTTCACTCTCTGTCTGACTTTGGGCAAATCATATCAACTCTCTGGATCTCATGTTTCTCAGTAAAATAAAGGGGACGAACTTGATTATCTCAAAGATCCCTTCAAACTTTGAAGAGTTTGACATGATTAAAGAATCACTATCAGCTAGTATATATTACATGGATACAGAGACTTGCTCAAATATTCCATTCACACTCCTGCACACACCACCACCATATCCTCCAAAATAAAACTGTATTAGCTGCTGGTGAATGTTGAGGCTTGCCATATCAGTGTTAGTGTTTAAGAATAAGTCAGTATACACACTCTGTAATTGAATGTCAAGAAAAATGAAAATATATTGTTTTATTGCTACTGTTCATTGATTTATCAGAGTGATTTATTGTCAATGGACATGCAGTACAACAAATCACTCCACTGACACCATCAGCTGCCTTAACTAGGTTGTCAGTTCACGACATTAAAGGTAATGGATGGTGATTATTTTACTGTAATGGGTTTAATCAGTGCTTTGAATGACTTAGCAGTCATGTCATGGTACAGCCAACTCATCATTCATCAAGGCAGCATTTTGTTTACCAACATCATCTATAATTCATTTGATTGTTGACAATCATCAGCAAATACCTCTCAGGCTAAGCTTTATTTGAGATGAAAATCTGCACAGTTGCCCCCATGCTAACACACATCTCAGAGAGACCTGAGCTAAAAAAAGGGAGTGTGAGGAGTTGGTCCCAGGTACCCCAAAATAGAGGAAGTGACAACTTTTATTACTATCCAAGGGATGGGGTTTCTTCCCTTAGGACTATGTTTGTTCCCCTAAAAATAATGATAACTAACATTTATCAGGCAGATCAAGGCTTTCAAAATGCTATACATACTTGATCCTTACAACAACCTTAGGAAGAAGGAAGTTTTATTATCTCTGTTTTAAAGATTAAAGATTAGAAAGATTTAAAGATTAGTCCATAGAGACTTGCCTAGGGTCACATAACTAGAAAATATCTGAGACAGGATTTGCACTTAGGTCATCTAAATTCCAAGTCTTACACTCTTGCTCATTGTGCCACCTAGCCTCTCTTCTCTTAGCTATTCTCTGTGGGATATTCAGCAGAGAACAAGCTTGGCCAGCTGGGTAGGATGGCAACAGACACTCTTCTAGATTTTAAGGAGTCCTTAAGGGGTCCATATTCTGCACAGGGAAGGAAATGATAGGTACATAATATCTTTATCTGGTCCAGCTTAATTTGGCTTAACATGAGCCTTGATATGTCAGCTGTTTACTGATGGTGAAGGATACATTGAGGAGAACTATTCTCATGGAACTGATAAAGACTAATAAGGAAAAACTGGTTCTTGAAGAAATGATGGGGACTTTTTTTTT
>CM053581.1:79218617-79241512 GCA_028627135.1 Pseudochirops cupreus
TTCTACGCCGCCATCTTGGCTCTGCCCCAATGATGGGGACTTTCAAAGGAAATAAGCGTAATTTGATAGATAATGAAGGAAATTCTGGTTCCACTCTGACATGCCTATAGCCTAAAATTTTATAAAAGAATCCTGTAAAAGTACAAAGAAGTACACTTAAGAATAAAATCTTTTAAAATCTTGTTTTATTGAAGGTTTGTATATCACATTTCCCTATTGTCTTTCCCATCCACTGGGAAAGCAAGTAATATGATATGAATTGTACATGTAAAAAAATCAAGCAAAACATATTTCCATATTACCTATATTACAAAAAAGCAAAAAATAAAGAAATTGAGAAAATTATACTTTGTTTTACATTCAGAGTTCATCAGGTCTCTTTCTGAATGTGGATGGCATTTTTTCCATCAGGAGTCCTTAGGTATTGTTTTATATCATTGTGTTGATCAGATTAGCCTTCCTTCCTTGTCACCAACCCCCACTGGAAAGACAAGCAATTCAATACAGGTTGTACATGTGTAGTTACGCAGAACATCTCCACAATGGACATATTGTGTGACACTGATGATATTTCCCTCCTTTCTATCCTACCCTTCCCTTGCTCTATTTCCTGCTTTGTCCCTGTCCCTTTACAGAAGTGTATGTTTCTAACAACCCTTCCCCACAACCTGACCTCCCCTCTATCATCCCCCCTTTCATCCCCTTCTCCCCTACTCTCCTGTAGGGCAAGATACCCAATTTAGAGTGTATGTCATTCCCTCGCTAAGCCAAATTCAATGAGAGTAAGGTTGACCCATTCCCTTTTTGCCTTCCTGTTCTTCCACTCCATTGTAACAGTTATCCCTGGCCTATTCTATATGAGATGCTTAACCCCATTCTGTCTCTCCCTGTCTCCTCTCATTCTAAACCTCTCCCACCTGTCAATTTCACCTTTTAAAATATCTCTTCCTATTCAATTGATCCTGTGCCCTCTATGTACACATATATATATATATATATATATACACACACTCCCATATGTATTCATATGCATATATATCCTCCTATAAAGACATATTTGTATGTATACATATATAAATACATTTATATTCCCTTCACCTATCCTCAAACTGAGGAAAATTTCATAAGTTACAATGTTCATTTTTCCATGTTGGCATGTAAATAGTTCAACTTTGATAAGTTCCTTATGATTTCTTTTCCATGTTTACCTTCTCATGCTTCTTGTATTTGAATGTCAAATTTCCTATTAAGTTCTGGTTTTTTTCAGCAAGAATGCTTGAAAGTCCTTCACCTCATTGAATGACTATATTTTCCCCTGAAACATTATACTCAATTTTACTGGGTAGGTGCTTCCTGGTTTTAATTCTAGCTCCCTTGATTTGTGGCCTGTAACCAGCTTATATTTTTATTGGAAGCTTTTGGTGCAGGAGTTCTGACTGTGTTGTCTTCCTCCTGTTCCATGCTTTGGTCCTTTTTGTCCCCAAAAAAGGAATCTAAAGTTAGATTGCTGTGCTTGCTTTGCTTCTTTTGCCTGCTAATGTTGCCAGTCAATTACTTGACTTTTTAGCTCTGGGGAAATCTGCTTTCAGAGGGGAGAGCTTTGTCCCAAATCGCTGGGGTTTTCACAGCTGCTGGAGCTATTAGAAGGCCACTATCTCTGCAGCCCCCACCAGCTTTTGCTCACTGTTCACGTACCTCAGAACCACGACACAAGACCACGATTCTGATCCAGGCAGCTTAAGACGAGAGCACTTAGCCTCTGAATGATCACTTGGCTCCCCTGCAATCTGCAAGCCAAAAGCTCTGAAGCAGCCACATGGAGGTGGTTGCAGGGCTGCTGCTTCTGCTGCTTTCTTCCCCTGGGGGCAGATGGCCAGACCCGCTTTTCTCCACCAAATTTAGTTGAGTTCCACTGATCTTTCACTTTGTCCTTGTTTCTTATGGGTTGATAATTCTGGAAAATGCCACAGCTGCTGATGATCCACTCTCCTGAAAGCTCCAGCCGCAGCTTGTCTTGGCCGCCCCAGGGCCAAGCCACGGTTTCAGCCCAGACTGGTTTTGCCTCCCATCACACTGTGATGAGCCCTTACTGTCCTGCCTGCAGGGCTGCTTTCAGTGGGAGCTTTGTTTCTCTGTACTTTTGTGGGCTCTGGAGCTCTAAAATTTGTTTAGAGTCATATTTTATAGGTATTTGATGTGGTTATGGGGGAAGCTGTGGAGTTTTCTTGCTTCTACGCTGCCATCTTGGCTCTGCCCTCATGATTATCTTTTATGTGTTTTTGCTTCTGCTTTGTCTGAGATCATGATTGTTACCCCTACCTTTGTTTTTATTTCAGCTGAAGCATTTTAGATTTTCCTCCAGTCCTTTATTTTGACTCTCTGTCTTTCTGTTTCAAATGTGTCTCTTGTTCACAGCATATTGTTGGATTTTATTTTCTAATCCATCCTGCTCACCACTTCCATTTTATGGGTGAGTTCATCCCATTAACATTCATAGCTATGATTGTTGCTGTTCAGTCATTTTAGTCACATCTGACCATGGCTGCATTTGTGGTTCCACAGAAATGGTTGTCTTTGTTCAGTCATGTCTGACTCTTCATGGCCCCACTTGGGGTTTTCTTAGCAAAATAATCTTTCCCAGATCATTTTACAGATGAGGAAGCCGAAGCAAGCAGGGTCAAGTGACTTGCCCAGGATCACATAGCTAGTAACTATTTCAAACTTGATTTGAACTCACAAAGATGAGTCTTGTGACTCCAGGCCCTGCATACTATCCACTGTGCCACTTAGCTGTCCACAGTTCTGATTATTGTGTATTTCCCTCTATCACATTTTCTTCTGTTTCTTCTCTCTCTTTTTATCCTGTCCCCCCCTCAAAAATCTATTTTGCTACTAATCACAGCCTCTCTCAATCTACCCTCCCTTTGGTTTCTGCCCTTTTCTCTTACCCTTTCTACTCATATTTGCCTTTGGGGCAAAATAGATTTCTATATCCAACTGAGTAGGTATAAAATTTTTTCCTTCTTTAACCCAATTCCAATGAGAGTAAGTTTCAAGCAATATCTGTCACCCCACCATTTTCCCATTTTCCTAAAAGCTCTTCCTTATGCTCCTCTTTTATGTGAGAAAATTTCTTCATTCTACTTCTTCCTTCCCCCTGCTTACAATGCATCCCTCTTTCACATTCATCTTTTTTTTGAGATCATCTAAATATAATCTAATCACACCTATTCCCTCTTTCTTTTCAGACTTCTTATAACTGCCCTACTAATTATGAAGTTCTTAGCAGTTACATGTATCATCTTCCCATATAGTAATGTAAACAATTTGACCTTCTTGAGTCCCTTATGACTTCTCTTTTATGTCTCTCCTGAGTGTTACATTTGAATGTCAAGTATTCTATTCAATTTTGTTGTTTTCATCTGGATTGCTTAAAAGTTCTCTATTTCATTAAATATCTATTTCTCCCTGAAGGATTATTCTCAGTTTTGTTGGATAGGTTATTTTTTCATTTAATTTTAATTTGAGGAATAAAACAAGAATTTCCATAATATAGTACAATAAAAAGATGATTGCAAATGAAAGTGCAAATCTACTATGCACAGCTTGCTATTTATTTCAAATATACAACAAAAAATATCATAAATTAATTTTTTTCTTAATTATAATCCTAGCTCTTTTGTCTTCTGAACCATCACAGTCTAACCCCTCTGCTCCTTTAATGTGGAAGCTCCTAAATCTTATATGATCCTGATGATGGCTCCATGATATGTGAATTGTTTCTTTCTGGCTGCTGGAAATATTTTCTTCTTAACCTGGGAACTTTGGAATTTGGCTGTTATATTTCTGGGAGTTTTCATTTTTGAATCTCTTCTAGGAGATGATTGATAGATTCTCTTGATTTTTATTTTGCCCTCTGAATTTAGTATATCAGGGTATTTTTTCTTTATAATTTGTTGAAATATGATGTCTAGGTTCTTTTTCTGATCATGACTTTCAGGTAGTCCAATAATCTTTAAATGATCTCTCCTGGATCTATTTCCAGGTCAATTGTTTTTCCAAGAAGATATTTCATATTTTCCTCTATTTTCAATCTTTTGATTTTGTTTTATTGTTGCTTGATGTCTTGTAAAATCATTATCTTTTAGCTGCCCGATTCTAATTTTTAAGGAATTGTTTTTTTCAGTGAGCCTTTGTATCCCTTTTTTCATTTTACAAATTCTGCTTTTCAAGGAGTTATTTTCTACAGTAGATTTTTGTGCCTCTTTCACTATTAGGACAATTCTGTTTCTAAGCCATTATTTTCTTCAGTAATTTTGTGCTAATTTTACCAAATTGTTAATTCTTTTTTCATCACTTTCTTTCACTACTCTCATTTCTTTTCTCAGTTTTTACTCTACCACTTTTACCTATTTCTTTAATGGTTTTAGGAATTTTTTGTGTGTGCTTATGTCCAATCAGCATTTTTTTAAGACTTTGGTTGTAGTTGTTTATAGTGTTATTGTCTTCTTCTGAGTTTGGGTCTTGGTCTTCCATGCTACTGTAGTAGCTTTTTATTGTCAAGTTCTTTTATTGTTGTTTGCTTATTTTTTTAGTCTATATATTGACTTTCAACTTTATGTTAATGTTGGCCTCTGATCACCTGGGAAAAGATGCACTTTTCCAAGTTCCAGGCTATTTCATGCTATTGTTTTCAGAGGTATGTCAGTGGGGAGGTATTTCCTTTAAGTTTTTTGTTTTATCCATAATGGTGTTATCTAGGGAGATATCTAGTGTGGTCATTGCTCTCCTGGTCTGGGCTCTGGTCCTAACCCAGGAAGGGCCCTTGCTCCCCAGCATCCACAAGCACTAGCACTCCTTTTTGTCCTAAAACGGTGACTGGGCCCCTGTTCCCTTGTGACACATCACAAGCAGTTCTTAGTCATGGACCTATGATCAATAGCTGTATTTTGGCAACAAAATTACCGATAAGCACCCACTGTACCCAGTGCCAACAACAGGTCCTTTGGAATCCTTTTCTGACAAGTTTTCTGACCCACTTATCATTTATTAACTGAGAACTTCCAAAGCTGCTGCAGCAGCAGCTGCTATTGATGACATCCTGTGTGTACTCCAGACAGGCTTCTACCCTGGTATGACATATCTCTTCTATGGACCTCCTAAGTTTTCTTAGGCTGGAAAAAATATCTTACCCTGACTTTTTGTTGGCTCTGCTTCTCCAAAATTTTATTTGAAGCATTATTTTAAAGTCATCTGGAGGGTAAAGTTCAGAGAGTTCAGCTAGATTGCTGCCTCTAATCTGCCATCTTGGTTCTGTCTCCTGAAATTAAAAAAAATTAAAGGAAAGGAAAAAAACTCTTTAGCACAAGTAAATATCCTTTCAGTGGTGTCAAATAGTGTATGAAATAACCTACTTCAATTGTCTTCCATCTATGCAATATACAGAGGTAAATTTTCTCATATTTTCAATATCTCTAAGTTTGTTCTTTTGAGTCTTGGTATAGTATGTTCTTGATGGTTGCTGGTATTCTTCTTTCTGGTTACAGTGTTTTATTCATTGTGTATATTGTCTTCTTCCTTCTACTTTTTTTTCACTCTGTGCCACTTCAATTTCTTCCCAAGTTGCTCTGTTTTTTTGCAATCTCTTAATGCACTGTAATTTTGTGACAACTTCTCATTTTAGCTATGTGTCTATTTTTCAGATGTGGATCTTGTATAGAGAATATTTTAAGTTTTTAATTAAATAAATAAACAAAATACACTCCTGCGTTTTTAGGTTATTTAATCCATTCACATTTAAGTTTACAATCATCAGGCTTATGTTTTCCTCTATTTTTAATTTATTTTTGTCCACTTTCTTTTTTGACATTACTTTTTCTCTTCAATTGGTCTTGCTTATCTTACTTTGATATTAATTTATACCTAGAGGCTCTCTCTGGCCCATTCCTTTTCATATACCTGAGAAATTCTTTAAATTTTTGTTTGAATAATTTTCCATTTCTTTATCTTTATGTATTTTTATTACCTGCTTCTGATGCATTTCTTTCTTTGCCCAGTTAAGGGCAAAACTTTTCCCAGTTCTACTCCAATTTTTAAAGTTACATTGTTTTCATGAATTCTATTTGAAGTTTTTCTTTTTTGTCATATTTTTTCTCTTCTCCTTCAGACTATTCTGATTTTTGTTTTCTGATAAATGATCTATTCCATAGCTAGGTAGCACAGTGCTGAACCTGGAGTCACAAAGACCTTAGTTCAAATCTAGCCTTATCAAAACTTAATAGCTGTGCAAAACTGGGTAAATCACCTCTGTCTCAATTTCCTCATCTGTAAAATGGAGATATAACAGTGCCTACTTCCCAGAGTTGCTGCAAGGATAAAATGAGATAATATATGTAAAGCATTCGGAAATCTTAAAGCATTATATAAATACTGGTTTTGACGTGTTTTTAACCGACCATGTTTTGTTGATAAAGCCATTCTTTATTGTTTCTGTGTCCCCCATGTAGACAAAGGTTCTACTGTATCAGATTTGAGCTCTCTTTTTTTTTCCCATTTCTTTTATTATGTTTTCAGCTCTTTCCCCAGTCCCTCATATTTCTGCTATGCCATGCTCTTAGCAATAACAATTTGTGAAGGAAGCAATATAGAATGAAAACAGTGTTACATGGTGGAGGCCACCCTTTTTCTGAAGACATAAGGGCCAGTCCTGCCATTTGTCCTTATCATGATCAGTCTACATTCCTAAGGCTGTGTTATCCCGTCTGTTTCCAGAACTTGCTCATCTCCACCACTCTTAGTGTTGACTTATGGAAACATACATTCCTTCTCTTAAGATAGAATGCTGTTCAAGAGGTACAATCCTTTTTCAAAGAAATATAATGTCTCATATGTTTTATTCCGCTCCCCAGAGGTTTAGCATCCTGGAAGACGTAGCATCTTATAATGACTTCCACCAAATTTTTCCTTCACTTTTATGGGTGAGAATTCCTTCCTCTCCATTGCTTACATCCCACTGCTTCTATCTTCTTAAAAGAACAAAGGACCAACTGTCCCCTCACTTTTCTCCTCTGGATTTGGTAAAGAGAACAGTATTTACTGCCTTTTGTCAACTTTCTCCTCGCTTCCCATTCACACAGCTTCCTTCTCTGTTATTTCCTATCATAAAAGATATATTTATTTACTGATCAGGAACTTGAGACTTTAGTCCAGGTGGTATCATTTCAATTATTTTTCCTTTCCTTCTACTTATTCTTTTAATTCCCAGTTGCTCTTTAGTCCCACAGAGTTTTTTTTTTAATCTCTTTATGATCCCTCTTCTTCTTTTTTTTTGGCCCCATATATCAGCATCTTTGTTTTACAGAAATAGTGTGTAAATGTCATAAAACTGATTCATTGCTTAGTCTTTTCTTGATAATTTTGAATTTATCGTGTGTGTGTGTGTGTGTGTGTGTGTATGTGTGTGTGTTGTTTGGGGTTGTCTGCAAATCAAATAGTCTGCTCAAGTACAGGTTTATTTTATTGTTGGCTATGATGAAAATTCTTCCCTCTTGTTGAAAGTCCAAATTTTTCATTGATGATCGTGCTCAGATTCGCAGCATATTATCTTGCTTTGAAGTTTGTGCTTCTTTGCTTACTGAAATATTCCATTCCATTTTCTTCTCTTACTTCTCATGACTGTGGAATAATTTTGTGTGATTTCACTTTTCTCCTTTATATTTATGTCTTGCTTCTGGCTACTCACAAAATTTGTTGTCTGTTATATAAGAAATTTAACCACTACACAAACTTGGAGTTTAATATAATTCTTTTTTATTTTTTTCTAGTAGTTATCCATGAATTCTACGGGTTGATGCTTTGCTTTCTCTATTCAAAAGTCCTGGGAAGTTTTATTATTTTCTACCTTCTGATATTCAAGATTTTTTTTTTATTTGCCACGTTCTTCTCAGAGACCTATGATCTTTAAGTTATTTCTAAGCATCCTATCTTTATGGTGAGTTACTTTGGCTTTTATAGAACTGATATGTTTTTTTAAGTATTTGCCTTTTCCTTCTCTTCTGCCAAATTTTCCCACATTGTGCTATTTTTGTGCCTCCAATCTGTTATTATCTCTCAGAGCCTGTACTTGGAAACTCGATTATGTATTCAATTATTCCTACTCTGCTATTGTATTATTTTTAAATATTACTTTCCTTTCAAGAATTACTTTCCCTATTTTGCCCAGGCTAGAAGTGCATCTGCTTCTCATAGTCCCCTTCCTAATATTGACTGGCATGGAAGCTTTATCCTGCTCTATTCTTCTGACCTGAGGCATTTTCCTCATATGCACACCTTGGCAGCCCATACACCCTCCTCTCCTGAGGGCTCATCATATCTATGCAGAACTCAATGTGGTCACCATTTAGCAACTCAGAACTCAAGTGATCTATCAGCCTCTACCTCCTGAGTACAGGATTATGCTACCATGTATATCTGTTGTTTGTGCTTTAGTCTTCTCCAAGAAGTCTGATTTCTGATTTTAACTCTGCTAATATATTATTTTAAAAGTTTTATTTCTCTTTTAAATTATTATCAATTTTCTTGTAATAGTATGTTATCGTAGAAGTCTGCAGGGCTCTCTTTTTCATCAGGTAATTTAGATTTGTTTCCCTTCATGTTATAATACCTGCTTGTTTTGCTCTAGTTTCTCTGAAAGTTTTTACTCATTCTTTCTTCTATCCTTACAATCCTCTCACTTAACTGCCTATAAACTAGGTTTTTTTCTTAAAGTTTTAGTTTTTTGGTTTTTCTAATTTGTTTCTGATTTCTTTTCTCACTCTTTCACTCCTCTTGTGCTCAGAACCTCCTGAGGCTAAGCATTCTCGATCTCCTACAATTACTAAGAGCTTTGGCTGGCAAGATTAAGCTAGAGAGGAGAGGGAGAGAGGAAGAAAGGGAGAAAGGGAGAGAGGAAGAGAGAGAGAGACAGAGAGACAGAGACCCAGAGAGAGACAGAGAGAGACACAGAGAGAGAGAGACAGAGACAGAGAGAGACAGAGACAGAGAGAGAGTAGGAAGAGGAGGAGGAGGAAGAGGAGAAAAAGGAAGAGGAGAAGGAGAAGGGGAGAGGAGGAGAGAACTGACTGCAGTTTGATTTCATTTCTAGTACCCTTTTTCTCATGCATGGAAGTTTTTTACCCTCTTTTAAGCCTTGCCACAGTACAGTGCTGTCCATGTATTCCATTCTTACCACTACATTTCCATCATGTGGCTACAGAAAATGGGTGTCTGTACCTCTTGGGTTATGTATGAGGTTGATGCTGTGTCACTGCCACTGAGGGTTAGACAAGAGAGACACACTTGGACCCTGAAGCACAAACCTATGAGATTGTGCTGACTGTGCCCAGTGTATGCTGAAGGTTTGAAGTGGAAACAGCCTTTGATTTCTCCATATTATTCCATAGGGTTTTTACCTTGTACAATGTTTCTGTTTTTGTTTTTATGCTGTGAATTAAGCTTATTCCCTTTTTTACTGAGAATTTGGGGTTGCAGAGGTTCATGGAAAAATTAATCTACCACCTTGTTCAAATGATAGGTGAAGAACAAACTTCTAATGACAAATAACTTTGATGAGCAAGAAAGTGGGAAAGACACTAATGCAAATGCACAGGAATTGCAGCGACAGCATTAGATTTTTAAAATTCATGTACAGAAACTGGAAGTCATGACAAGTAACTAACTGAGGGGGAAATCAAAACACAGGAGAACAACGGTCTTGGAAGAATATAGTGCCCAAAGCACTAAAACTCAGAACAAGCTGAAGATCATGATAAATTCTAAGGATATCAACAGTTCTTTGATTTTTTTTTTTAACATAATGTGATTGACCAGAGGAAAATCAAAGCAAGGATAGGACACTTGCTTGGATGAATAAATAGAACAATGGCAAAATATGAAAAGGAGAAGGAAGAACTATTCAAGACTTATTTTTTCTTTTGAAAAAAGATGACAATCCTTGTATTGGACAATATAAAACAAAAATTGTCCACAGTTGAATTAAGACCTAAGAAAAATGAGGAAATGATAAGATGGCAGAAGAGTCCTTTCGTTGTTTTAACAAATTAAAGTCTCAGAGTAGCTAGGTGGTGCAGTGAATAGAGCCCCGGCCCTGAAGTTAGGAGGACTTGAGTTCAAATCCTATCTCAGACACTTGACACTTAACTAGCTGTGTGACCTTGGACAAGTCACTTAACCCCACTTGTCTTGATTTCCCCTCCCAAAAAAATTTTTTTTAATATTAACAAATTAAAACCTCCTGGTTCAGATAAACAGAATGATAAACAAAAAAATAAATAGTATCTGATTTTTGCACAACAGTTCCTAATTTGAAAAGTATTTTACATATAGTACATGTTTTAAGCTTGGAGTTTTCCTATAGTTATTCCTGGTATTATTTTCCCAGATTATGTAATTGGCCTCAGAGAGGTTAAGTACCTTTTACAGACAAGTTATAAGTTAATATGTTGGAGGCAATATTCAAACCAGGTCTTCATAACTTGAAGTCTAGAGGCCTAATATTTTCTCCAGTATTAAAAAAACAATTAAAATGCATTTGAAAATGCTGGCTTTTTTGTTGGTGGTCTTTGAAATATGAACTAGAAGAGGTACTAGAAGATTGGAAATGGGTAAAAGTTATCCCAGTTTTGGAAAAGGAATTCAGCTCAATTTTTCAAGTTATAGGATTCTGACTTTGACTTAAATTCTTGGAAAAAATCGAGAATGTGTTACCAAAATAGTGGTTTGGGAGCATTTAAAAATAGTGATCACTAACAGCCAACATGAATTCATCAAAGACATTTCCTGCCAGAATGATCTCATTTTCTTTTTTTGACAGGATTACTAGAGTGGTACAGCATAAAATTTCATAGATATGGTATGCCTAGATTACAGCAAAACATTCGACAAAATCTTTTGCTGAGTTCTTATGGACAAAATGAAGTGATATAGACTAGATGAGCTAGAGTATAGCTGATGAAATAATTAAGTGATGCATTCTAAATAGTAGTGACTAATGGATTTTTCAACTTTATTTTTTCAGTTAATGAAAACCTATTTCCTTTCCTTCCCATCTCCTGCCTCTCCTCTATCCCCTCCATTGAAAAAATGAAGAAAAGCAAAACCCTTGTATCATATGCATAGTAAAGCAAAACAGATTCTCTCAATGGCCATGTCCAAAGAAAATATGTCTCATTCTGCTCCCTTAATCCATCACTTCTCTGTCAGGAGGCGGATGGAAGGTTTCATTAGGAGTCATTTGGAATCTTGGTTGGTTCTTATGTTGATGATGATTAATCAACTGGCAAATTCACTAAATATCTGACCCTGGCACTATTCTGTTCAAATTTTTGGGATGAAGGCACAGAAGACATGCTTACAAAAATTATAAATAATACAAAACTTTGGGCAGGATAGTTTGTAAGCTAGATTAGACTGGTTTCCAGAAATATCTTAACCAGCTCAAATGAGAGTCTAAATATAATAAAAAGAAATACAATAGGAATATATGTGGAGTCAACACTTAAGTTCACAAATATACCATAAGGACACCTGACTTTGCATCCATTCACAAGAAAAAGACCTAGGCTTTAATGCGAATGTGAGCTTGTTGTGAATCAACAGTCTGGCATAGTATCCTGAACAAGGGAAGACGTTTTCCTACTATATTCTGTATTGTATAAGGTCACATCTATACATTGTAATCAGTTTTGTGAAGAGTATTTTAGGAAGCACACTGACAGTCTGGAAAGTATGTTCAGAAGAGGTTGAAAAGTGTGGCAGGAGACCTGGAAGCCATTCCATACACGGATCAGCAAAGGAGATAGAGATATTTAACATGGAGAATAAAGGAAGGAGGAATATGGGACTCAAACATATTCTCCTGTTCAGAAAAATGTGGTTATGCTTGTGCTTATGCTTGTTTCTCTTTGCCTTTTAGGTTCTTCCTCTCCTTTCACCTCCTCTCACTCCAGTTTACCAGAGACAAACTTCTGCCTAACATTCTGAGAGATCTCCACCTTGAGGCTGACTACCCAGGGATGTCGATAACCTATTTGAATTCATTTCTCAATTATTAATAAATTTCTAGCCCCACCCTCCACCATCCCATATTCATTCCAATGATTCTGAAACCTGCCTATCATTTAAGTCTGTTATCTTCACCTCTTCCCCACTGCCTACTCCCTAATTTCCTTCTTTTGGTTCTCAAGTCTCCCTATCTTTTCCCAACTATCTGCAAAACTTCTCTCTCTAAATCTACTCATTCTTTCCACTGTGTTCTTTGGGATGCCTTCTCTATAGGTAATAAACTTTCATCTTCAACATTTTTTGTTTCTGGCACATTTGTTCTTTGATATTTACTAAAACTTGGCTCCCTTCTAATGACACAGATTCTATGGCTAGCCTTTCTAGCACTGGTTCCACTCTCACTTATACCCCACTTACCACTCAATAGTAATGGTGAAGTAGTTGGAATATTGCTTACTCCCAATTGCTACTTTGAGACTCCACCTCTACCACCAGCACTGAGTAAATTTTCCTCTTTTGTGGTTCACTCAATCTATGTTTGCCATCCACTCAAAATTTTGGTAGCTGATATCTCCAGGACAATTTCCTTCCTTCCTCAATGAATTCAGTGCCTGGGTCATAGTTTTTCACTCCTCCCCAACTCCTATCCTCACATCAGGGAATGTTTACTTATACATTGACCCTTCCCCAAGACATCCCCCTCCCCCCCAAACCTCTCAATTCTCCAACTTCCTAATTTTCCCTGATCTCCTTCTTGATCGTTTCAGCTACACGTGGAGACAGTTATACCTTTGGTATTGCCATCATATACATGTGTTCCAAATTCATGTTTGTGAATTCTGAAATTTCTTTATCTCATCATAATCTGTTGTCATTCTATGTCTTTCTCTGCCTTGCAACTCCAAATTCTGTTCTTTGTTATCCAATCTTGCCACCATTCAGGTAGCCCATCTTCTCCCATTCAAAAGGTAAGTGCCTCTCTCCTAAAGCATCTGTGGGAAATAAAGAGGATTCTCAACAAAAAGACTCACATTATTTTCCTCTTTAGCGGGAAGTGGGGATAAATTTTCTGATACAAGTATGGAGTTATTTAGGTACAAATTATAGTAGATAACCAGAAATGTTTCTTCTCACTCTGAGATTCTACTCTTCTCTAACAAAACATATGAGGGCCTAGGTCAGGACAGGGTTGTCGCAGTGGTGGAGGTGGTGGGGGAAGCAATTGCCTTCTCATAAGTTGGATCTTTTGAACGTGTCTATGAGGGCTCTAAGCTAGGTTTGTTGACAACTTCTTTCCAGGAAGTGCTATTGGCAGACCTTTCCCTTGTGGAGGAAGCTTTCTCTGAGTTCTGGCTTGCTCAAACTCAAAATGGGTTATCACAAGCTCCACATTCAGTATCAACCCTGTACTCCCTTTCTACTCAGGTGAAATCTCAAGGCTAGTGAAAAGTATGTCCCAATTATGGAGCATTTAGTTTTGGAGGTGACTGGCACTGAGCTAACTCATGGAATCAATTAAGTTGAAAAGGCCAACACTCTCCCAAAAGTCACTGGGGATGTACAACACTCACCTGGAGAGAAAGTATAAGTTGATAGCAGGAAGAATGTAATTTTTTTTGACCACTTCAAGCTTTCCAACATGCACATATACTTCTCTATGCACTACTGGCTTAAGGCTTATCTACCAAACCCCTAGAATTCAGTGTTGGATCCAATGGCTAGGGAGGAAATTTAAATTTGGCCACGGAACATTGAGGAAAACATAGAGATGAGAACAGCTGGGAAAGACTTTCAATGTACTTTTCTATGCACATTGAGGGAACCTCTGTGACCTTGTTTTGAACACATATGGAAGAAATATGGCACTTCCTTTATTTTCTTTAATAGTGTACACTTTGCTGGATAAACATATCTTTCCACCTTTTTTATGATCTGAAGGTTGTTATAATCATTAAATGAGAATTGTAAAAGAGTAGAGTCCATAATAGAACATTTTATTGCTTCTGAAAAATGCCCATTTCCCAATATTTTCATAATGTCCATCTGTGTGCACTCTGGCTCCAGGAAGCTTTAAACAGCTCACTTTGCCAACACCTTCTCTCCCACCTGCATAGGCTGGACTGGCCAGATTAAGAAAAAAGAAGGAGGCAGAGGGCAAAGTGGGATGTTGGAAATGTTTTTTCAGGAGGCAGTAAGTAAAAACTACTACACTAACTATATGGTATCTACTTGCTAAAGTTCAGAACTGGCAAATGGGTTTTGTGTATAACAGCAAAGAGGCTACACTTTCCTACCCAAGAGCCCATCTCCTCCCATTTGAAAGGTAAGTGCTTCCCACCTAAAGCATCTGTGGGAAAAATGAGGATTCTCAACAAAAAGAATCACATTATTTTCCTCTTTAGTGCGAAGTGGGGGTAGTTTTTCTGAAAACTTGAGAGCTTAAGTTTTTAAAAATAAAAAAGTTACTTTGTTCAGGTATTAAAGTATTCTAGACTCCCAGTAAAACCCAGATGCTTTAAACTACTGCATATTTTTGAGTGTTTAATTCAAATTAGTTCAGTTCAATCTTTAAAAGTATTTATTATTATATGCAGTTTGCAAGACATTGTGCTAATTGCTAGAGATGTGAAGACAAAAAATAAAAATGGGCCTGTCTTTAAGGACCTCACATTCTACTTAGGATTGGAAAGAAGATAAAATATATATAAAGATAAGTAAATATCTGTATCATCAGGGCACCCTTTTTCCAGACAAGCCTGGATACATCATGGGGCAGTAGAAAATGAACTGTGCTGGAGGGAGGGGCATGGAGCATTGACAAGAGATTTGATTTTAGGACTACTTTTCTACTTACTTGCTACACCTGTCTTTGGGCAAGTAAATTAGTCCTTATTTATTTGTTTGTTTGTTTGTTTAGCCAAAAGAAGCTTTATTAAAGCAAAAGCATGCAGGCCTGAGACTTAGCAAGGAGCTAAACAAAGGCCAATTAGTCCTTTTTAAAAAAACACATCCTTTTGATAAATATAAAACCCTGAGCTAGGGACTATATTGAATACAATAACTTACACTTTTCTAACATTAACAGCTAGTAGATCTGAATCAAAATTTGAACTCAGGTCTTCTATCTCCATATGCAGTCAGTGCTCTTTTTACTACAGCAGTGAACTTAAGACATGGTCATTCCATCCAAAGAGCATAGCTGAGGAGCCAATAGTAAAATGACCTTATGAAGCATAATACGATAGCATCCAACATAATTAGAAAAAGATATGAGAACTTGAGAACAGGTGAGGGGGATGGGAAAGGGAAGTGTCATATATATCAAACATTGAAAGATATGTTATTTGGCTAGGCAGGGAGAAGGAAAGGGCATTCCAAGAAGGGAGACCAGCATGAGCACAAACCCCAAATCGGGGATATTTGTAGTTTTATTTTCTCAGCATTTATTTTGCTAAGAACTAATCTTTCCCTCATTCTACCCTCCCTCTAATCCCCTCTTCTCTCTTCTCTTTCCCTCCTTTTTCTTTCCAGAGTAAAATATATTTTAGACTCCAACTGTGCTTGTGTGGATTCTTCTGTCTGATCAGTTTAGAAGTGAGTGAGACTCAAGTATTGAGCTCTTCCCTCATGTCCTCTTTGTATGGATGTTTACTTGCACATCTTGATTATGTGAGAACATTTTCCCTAACCTTCCTTTCCTTCTCTCTCAAGACCACTCCCTATCCATTTTTCTCTTCTTTACTCTTTCAATTTAAGGTCATCAAGACCTACCAGAACTACTTACGGTCTTTGTCTAATTAGACTCCTAAGGTTCCTGATGAAAATAGGGTTCAGAGGGGACACACGCATCATCTTTCCATATAAGTAATTTGTCCTTATTTAGTTTCTTAGGATTGTATTTTCCATTTAAAAAAAGCATTTTCCTCAACCCCTATATTTGAAATTCATTTTTTATGGAGCTCTAGAAGTTTTTAATTTCATTAAAGTGCCATTTTTCCCTGTAGGGGAACATTTTCTTGACTGTAAATATGTATCTTTTGCCTTCTAGAATATCAGATTCCACACTCTCTGCTCCTTTATATTGGTTTCTAAAAGATATATGATCTTGACTGTGGCTCATAGTCTTTCTATCTTCCCCAACCCCTGTCCTCAAACTAGGAGACTTCAACATACAAAATAATACTCTTTCAAATACACTAACCTCCCAGTTCTTCAACTTACTTATTACTCACTCCTTCACACTACTACAGCTACAATAGTAATTATGTTCTTGATCTTGCCATCATCCATAAGTGTTCCACATCCATGTTTATTAATTCCTTATCTGATCATAATACATTTTTATTCTACCTCTTTCTCTGCCTTACAAGACCTCTTCTTTGTCCTCACTGCTACCTCCAATCCCTTCGTTCTTCAATTCTTTCCCAGGGCATCACAATGGCTCTGGTTTTATCCTACCTTCTCTTCCCCATTTCAACCCCTTAGGGAAGGAGTTCAATGCTTCACTATCATCTTTTCAAGTTCCTTGGCCCTTTATTTAATAGTAGACCTTGCCTCACCAAAACTCAGCTTTGCGTAACTTCCAGTATAGGTTATATATATTCAATCATGTAAAAATGTATAGACTTGTTTTAAACATTAATTTGTGAGAGGCAGCTTAGATGTGGTGGATAGAGTACTAGTCTCAGAGTCAGGAAGACCCAGAAAGAGTCCCATCTCTGACATATACTATCTCTGTGATTTAGGGTCACATATTCTCTTGGGATTCTAGGCAATTCTGAGACTACAAATCTCAGCGCAGGTGGTAACTTGCATAGGAAGAACCAGTGTCATTGCCAGAAATTCCCTTTGGTAAAGAAATCACAAATCTGTCTCTGTCCCCTTTAGGATAAAACAAAACAAAACACTAATCAACCCAACAGCTTATGTGGATGGAAAATCAGCTAAAACCCAAAAGTTTCATGTAATGTATTACAAAGCAAAACATAGGACCAATGCAAAATGGTCACCCAAGAGTAAGTTTGCTCGTGATAGCATTTCCCTCCAGGCCTTTCTTGATTTATTTATCTCTGTTTCTTATCCAGTATTCCATTCCTTTGGGAACTTGCTGTCAGCTAGGTGACAGCTAGGTAATCTGATATAGGAATGCGGGCTAAGAAATAAGAAATATGTTTAGAACTTAACTTATCTGTGTGTTTAATGTTGACTTTCTGAAGAGAATGTTTTAGGGATTTCAAGCACCGTAGCAAGCTAGTGAGGGAGAGATTGTGGGACCAAGGCAGCCTTGTGCTGGCAAATATTTAACAATGAGCTTTTAAAAAACCCATACGCATCACATAATACTTTCAAGTTTAATATTAACACCATTCCCATCACTTTCTTAAGTCTAATAACCAATTAAACAATAAATCAAGCCCTGATTTGTAGCAGTTGCCAATCTCTAATGTATGAAAACTCACACTGAAAATGTAACAATTGGCTTTTGTGAGTCAGTTTAAGCTGGCTCCATCATACCCTGGACAGAAGAGAGCTTATGGCAACTCTCATAGTACTATATAATGTACAGGAATACAAGGCTTTTTGCTGGTCCTGACCTAATATCACTAGATTACCTAGTATTATAGATTATATGTACTTTGGGTCTCCTACATCAGCAAGGATAATTTAGAGAAAACTACTTCCGATTTTTAAGTGACCTTACATTATAAAATAGTAATCATCTATTCCATTTTAAATTTGAGTTGAAAACAATAGTTAGGAAAATAATCAACCCACTTAATTTGTTTGTCTATTAACCTTCAGGGAAGCTCTAAAAAAAATTCATCATTTAAAATTTTGCCCTTTTTATTCTCGAAAATGACACTATAAATGTTAGTTAATTGACAAGTCAAAGGTTAAAAATTGCTTTTAACAAAATGAAGAAAACAAATCAGTCTTAGAACTGGAACTATGATTCAAAAATCTTTAGCAAATGTTTGGATTATATTCAGAATCAGAGAATTGGAGAGTTGGAAGAAATCTCAGCAGTCATATAGTACCACTCATAAATAAAAGGAATTCCCTCTTATACCATTCCCAAGAAGCTGTCCAACTTCTGCTTGATTAATTCCAAGAAAGGGGAACTCACCAGCTTAAGGCAGCTCATTAGATTTTTGGACAGTTCTGATTATTGTGAAGTTTTTTGTTTTGTTTTAATTTTTTTTTCCGGAAGTAAGCTTAATTCTGCCTTTTTGTAGCTTCTGCACATCACTCCTACTTGGACTGTCCTGGGCCAAATGGAGCAAGTCCAATCCCTCCTCCACATGTCATGCCTTCAAATGGTTGAAGACAGTCATTGTGTGTCGCTGAGTATTCTTTCCTCTAAGTTAAAAGCAATCAATTTATTCAACTGATTCTTATATCTTATAAACTCAAGGCCTTTCATAATTCTGGCTGCCTTTACTTTTGGTTTCTTGTAATTAATCTATTTTTTTTCAATCAGCAAAAATCTACCTTCTCTCCCTTCCACCCTTATTTTCCCTCCATAATTGAGAATGAAAAAAATAACCCAAGTACAAACTTATATAGTCAAGCAAAACAAATGTCCATACTGGCTATGTCCATAAGGATACATGCATAATATATATATATATATATATATATATATATATATATGTGCCACCTAGCTGCCTATATATGTGTGTGTACACATATATACACACATACATACATCCTTTTGTACATATAGGCATCTAGGTGGTACAGTGGGTAGAGCATCAAGCCTGGAGTCAGGAAGATATGAGTTCAAATTCAACCCCAGGCACTTATTAGCTGTATGACCACTTGGCATTTCAAATTAACTTTGCTTTAGTTTGCTTATCTGCAAAACGATCTGGAGAAGGATATAATGAAACTATTCCAGTATCTTTGCTGAGAAAACACCAAATGATTTCATGAAGAGTCAGATATGATTGAAACGTGACTCAGTAACAACAAGAATAATATCAAATATGTGTCTGTGCATGATTCTGCACTGAGTCCTTCATCTTCTTCTTTAGTCTCCTGGAATTGTAGTTGGTCATTATGCTTACTAGAGTTCCAAATCTTTCAAAGTTGTTTGTCTTTCCAATATTGTTGTCATTGTAAAAAATATTCTTGTGTTTCTGTTCACTTTCCATTGCATTAGTTCTTAAAAGTCTTGCCACTTTTTTCTGAAACTACTTCCTTCATCTTCTTTACAGTACAACAATATTCCATCAAATTTAAATGCCAAAGCCTTGTAAAGCCATTTCGCCGATGATGGATGTCCTCTCAGATTCTTGTTGATTGCTACCTCAAACAGAGTTATAAATATTTTTGTGCATTATTAGGTAGAGAGTTTTTTCTGCTTAATAATAAGACCCCTGCCATTAACCTACCCTCTCTCTAATTGCCCCTTATCTCTTCTCCTCTTTCCCTCCTGTTTCCTTGCTTAAGGAAATGTCTTTCTAAATCTGGATGTGCTTAAAGTGTAGTCTTCTTTCCTTTGACCAGTTCATATGAAAATGGGGTTAAAGTGTCAATTTCCCCCTCCCATTTGTATAGACTTCTTTATGTGCATTCTAATTTTGTGAAATTGTTTTCCTTAAACTTCCTTTCCCTTACCTCCTCTCCACCTGGGCATTCTTCTTGCTCTCTCTTTCCATTCTTCTTTTAAGATCATCAAAAAACCCAAACCAAACCAAACAAACAGAGCCAACAATCAGTCACAGGTCTTTTTCTCTAATTGCAACCTATGAAGCAGAGGGCAAAATAGAACTTGAAAGAATTCACCAATCACCTCTTGAAAAAGATCCCCAAAAGGAAACTCCTAGGAATGTTATAGCCAGGTTCTAGAGTCTCCAGATCAAGGAGAAAATATTATAAGCTGCCAAGAAGAAACAATTTGAATACTGTGGAAACACAATCAGGATAACCCAGAATCTAGCAGCTTCTACATTAAGGGATCAAAGGGCCTGGAATATGATTTTCCAGAGATTAAGGGAGCTAGGATTAAAACCAAGAATCATCTACTCAGCAAAATTGAGTATAATGTTCCAGGGGAAAATATGGTCATTCAGTGAGGTGGAGAACATTCTTGCTGAAAAAAGCTAGAACTGAAAAGAAAATTTGACACTCAAATACAAGAAGCATGAGAAGGTAAACATGGAAAAGAAATCATAAGGAACTTATCAACTTATTTTTTAAAAAAAGAAGAACCTAGGGCTCTTAATGATGATACAGTTCAAGACATATAGCATTATCTCCCCATATTTTGGTGTAATTGTCCATTGGTGTTTACCTTTTAACATTTCTTTTAATTACTAGAAATATGATGTCTAATGATTTTAATTTTTTCTTGTCTATTTGCCAGATCAGTTTTTTTTTTTGTTGCTATGAGATATGTAACATTTTCTTTCACTTTCAGTCTTTTCACTTTGTTTCTAAGATTTCTTGTTGTCTCGTGGAGTCACTGGCTTCTTTTGGGTACATTCTAATTTTCAGCGAATTTGCTGATTTTTACCAGCAATTAAGTCCATTTCTTTCTTTCATACTTGTTTCTTTTCCAATGTTTCCTCTAACATTCTCATTCCATTTATAAAAGCATTTAACTCTTTTTAAAACCCTTAGTTCATCTCTTCCAAAATTTCTAGTTGAAATTTTGCCCAAGCTGTGTTTTCCTCTGAGGCATTGTTTTTAGATGTTTTAGAGTCATTCTCTTCTTTTGGTCTGTGTCCCAAACATCCCTGTCAACATACTATCTTTTAATGGTAGGATTGTTTTTGTTTGCTTGCTCATTCTTCCAGTCTATTTCCTGACTTCAGACTTGCTGTTAGGACTTTGTCCTGTATACTTCTGGAGGAAAATTCTGGTTTGGTCTTACTTTTACTTTCTTGTGGTATCAATTATTGCATTATTCTAAGATCTCAGGGACAGAATAAGCCAGAGACCTCAAAGTTTTCAATGTCCCTAATCATTCACAGTCTTCTGGGTCTGATCTTCTCAGGTCCCAGAGCTGGGCTTAGGTCTATGCAATAGCAAACCTTGCTGGATTTGCCCACTAACAAACAGTTGGAAAGTTCTGTTGGTTCAGAGGAACAGAAGTGCAGGCTTCCCTTTAATTTGGGATTCCTGCCCTATAAACTAGAAATAAATCCTCTACACACTTCAGACTTGGCTACAAGTGATTCTGCTCTTGGGGTTGGAGCCTCCAAAGCTGTCACTTGCTTCTCAATTTACCCCTCTTTCTGTATGCTTCCTATGGTCTCTGACTACTCCCTACCCTGAATGCCACCCCTCAGTGCCTCCTTACTCTGCCATGAATCAGCTAGAGAGTGGCAAAGCTGATAATTAGCACCTGCTCCTGTACCATGCATGTAGTACTCAGGTGTAATTCTGGGACTTCCACTTGACTTTAACTCCTCACTACATTAGAATATTCTGATGAAGTGGCCAAAAATTCTGTCCCCAGTGTCTGCAGACCTTTCTGCGTTGACTGGGGATAGCAAAAAATTCCTTTATTTTTTTTTTTCTTCTAGCCTAGGCTCACAACTTAGGAGTCACCTTTCAATTCTCAATATCTCTTACTTTACCCTCTCCACCCAACCTGCTGCCAAGGCCTGTTGATTTCACCTTTGCAACCTCTATTAAATAGTTATTTTCCAAAAATTCAGGTCTGAACATGTTATGACCAGCCCCTTTCCTCACTCCACCGCTCTATTGCTTCCTGGATACAATGCAAAATTCTCTGTTTGGCATTCAAATCCCTTCATAAGCCTTGCCCCACCTTTCCAGTCTTCTTACATCTTATTCCCTGCCACCTGTTCTTTGACCCAATGACACTGGTTTCCTGCCTGATCCAGGAGCAAGACACTTGATTTCTTTTTTTTCAAATTAATTAATCTATTTACTTTTAGTTTATAACATTCATTTCCACAATCCCTTGAGTTTCAAATTTTCTTCCCCTCTCTCTCTTCCCCCCCCCCCCACAATGGCAACATGCAATCAAATATAGGTTCTACAAATACTTTCATATTAAACATTAGTCAGGTTGTAAAGAAGGATTATAACCAATGGAATGAGCAATGGGAAAGAGGAAACAAAACAAGGAAAAGAAAGAGAGGAAGTAGTTTCCTTCAATCTGCATTCAGACTCTTTCTTTTTTTTGTTTTTATTTTTTTATTTAACTTTTGTTTATTTTTAGTTTACATCATTGATTTCCACAAGATTTTGAGTTACACATTTTCTCCCCTTCTATCCCCTACCCATACACCCAAAAGAGCAATCCCACTGTGTACTCCCTCTGCCAATCTGCTCTCTCTTATATCCTCTCCCATCACCCCTCTGACTTTCTGGTAAAGCAAGATGGATCTCCCTATCCCAGTGCCTATATATCTTATTTCCTAGTTGCATGTAAATAATAATAATTTTGTGTGTGTGTGTGTGTGTGTGTGTATATATGTATGTATGTATGTATATGTATATATATGTATACATACATGTATATATTTTTGACATATGATTTTAGAATGTCAAATTATAGATTTTTCCCTTCCTCCCTTGTCACTCACCTTCACTGGAAAGACAAGCAATTCAATACAGGCTGTATATGTGTACTTATGCAGAACATCTCCATGATGGACATTTTGTGTAACACTGATGATATTTCCTTCCTTTCTATCTTGCCCTCCCCTTGTTCTATTCCCTACTTTGTCCCTGTCCCTTTACAGAAGTGTGTGCTTCTAACAACCCTCCCCCACAACCTTTCCTCCCCTCCATCATCCTCCCTCTCATCCCCTTCTCCCCTACTCTCCTGTAGGGCAAGATACCCAATTTAG
>CM053581.1:79242012-79291583 GCA_028627135.1 Pseudochirops cupreus
GTGCTCTGGCTGCGCTCTCCTCCTACCTCTCTCTCCCATGATCTTTCTTTTCCCCAAAGAAGGAATCAAGGGTTTGGGAGCTGTTCTTACTTTGCTTCTTGTGCTTATTCTTACTCATGGTTCTTCAGACTGTGATTTTTTTTTAAAATCTCTGTGGGGCTCTGCTTCCAGAAGGGAAAGCTGTGTCCCAAATCGCTGGGGTCCTCCCGGCTGCCGTAGCTCTTAGGAAGAGGCTGGGAACTCTTCCTATATACTTCCGGCTGACTTGATAGCGAGGACTCCAAGACCGAGGCCCAAGCCGGTGATCCGTCCAGGCCGCTCAACGCGAGAGCTCTGGCCTGAGAAGAATCGCTCAGTCCCCCTGCTGCCGCAGGCCGCGGGCAGGAAGCTGCAACGCCGAGGCGGGTGCGAAACCTCTGCCTTGCGCTTTTCCACTCTGGAGGCCTTCAGGCCAGACTGCTTATCTCCCCCTTTCACAAATCCCACTCGCAGCTGTTGCTAATCCGCTCACCTGAGAGGCTCCTCAGCTCTTCCAGTCCAGCTGCCCCCGGGGCACAGCCGTGGCTTCAGGCCAGGCTGATTGCGTTTCGCAGTGCTGATATGGTTCCTCGTACCCGAGCTGACTTTAGTGGGAAGTATCTTTGTGTGAGTTTTGGAGTTCTAGGATTGGTTTAGAGTCCTGTTTTATGGGTATTTTGGGGTGGCTATGTGAGAGCTGCAATATGTTGCTGCTGCTACGCCGCCACCTTGGCTCCACCCCGATATTCCATTTCTTTACTCCAAGTATTTCTGATTGTCCACCATGCCTGGAATACTTTCCTCAGTGCCACCTACTGACTTCCCTGGCTTCCTTTAAGTCCCAAATAAAATCTCAGCATTTACAGGAAGCCTATCCTAACTTCTCTCAATTCAGGTGTATTCCCTCTTTTAATCACTTCTTATTTATCTTGTTCTTTGCTAAGAAAACCCCAAGTAGGGTCATGAAGAGTTAGACATGACAGAAATGACTGTACTATACAATTTTTCTTGCATATAGCTTTGTATTTATTTGTTTGCATGTTGTCTCCCCCTTTTGAGTATGAGCTCTTTAAGGGCAGGAACTGTCTTTTGTTTCTTTTTTGTGTGGCCTACATTTAACACACTACCTAAACATAGTTGGAGATTAATAAATGTGTATTAGTTGATTATTTCTACATCAGGATTTAGTTTCTTATATTTTCTAGATCTCTTTGGATGAGTTGTTGTTAGTTAGTTAGTTTGTTTTTTTAGTTGGAGCTTGCCATACTTTTTAGTGTTACTCCACCATCTTGACTTCACTCTCCACTTGCCTCCTTTGTACACTCCAACTTGTCAAGGTCTTTCTTAAACCATGGTATCCACTAGTAGTGCCAAATCTCAAATTATACCATGAAGCAGTAATAATAAACATATTTTAGTACCAGATTAAAAAAAACAGAAAGATTGCTTAATTGAACAGGCTAGGTAAAAAGTACATCACAACATAGTATTTGGTAGCCACGAAGAAACTAAGTAGTGTAAGAACTCATTATTAAACAAAAACTGTTAGGAAAAGTAGAACACAGTGTGACAGACTTAGATGAACAACTCACAAAGCATATCAAGATAGGCTCCAGATGGATATATTATATAGATATTAAAGATCCCTTATAAACATATTAAAGGAGTGAGAAAGAAAATACCTAGTTTCTATGAATAAGGCAAGAATCCATGATTGAAGAACTGATAGAGAGAAGATCACAAAAGATAAGATGCAAAATTTTGATTACATAATTTAAAATTTATACACAATGAAATTGAAATAGAAAAGAAATATTTGACTGGGGAAAAACCTTTAACACAAATTTCTCTGGTAAAGGTCTCATTTCCAAGATGTATAAGGAACTTAATCAAATTTATAGGATTAAGAACCTTGCCCTAATAGATGAATGTTTAAAATTTACAAACATACACTTTCCAAAGTAATCCGTCAATCTATCAGTTACCATTTATTCACTATATACTGCATTCCAGGCATTGTGCTGAGCAGTGGGGATGTACCCAACCTATCAAGAATCATATGAAAAATAAGCTAAATCATTACTAATTGGGGCAAAGAAAATTAAAATGATTTTAGGTTCTATCTCTTAACTATGAAGTTGAAAATGTTGACAAAAATGAAAATGATCATTGTTTGAGGGGTTACAGGAATATAAGCACACTAGGGTACTGTTGCTAGAATTATAAACTGGTCCAGATATTTAGGAAGGATATTGGGAGGCATGCCCCACATTCACTAAACTCTGCATTTCCTTTAACCCAGTGAAATCATTACTCATTCTATGCCCCCAAGAGACTAAATAATGAGGAAAATAACCCACATGCACAATAATATTTACAGTAGCACTGTATCTGTAACAGCTAAGAGCTGTAAACTAAGGGAGCATCATTAACTGGGAAAATGGATGAGCAAATTATGATGAATGGATGGAATGGAATAGAGTTACTCCTTGAAAATGATGAAAGGGATGGTTTTGGAGAAGCCTGTAAAGACTTGCATGAATTAATGCAATGTGAAGTGAGCCAGAACCATGAGAACAATTTGTACAATAAAATCAATGAAAAAAAGAAAATTTTGACAGACTTCAGAATGTTGATTGATGCAGTAACCATCCACAATTCCAGAAAAATGATATAGAAGATGCTTCCCCACCTCAAGAAAGCTAGGTGGTAGATTTAATTTACAGAATGAGAAATGCATTTTCAGACCTTGGCAGTGTAGGAATTCTCCTTCCATTTGATTCCAGGTTCTTGTTGTACTCTAACTTGTATGATCTTTTGGCATATCTTCATTTGTATCTTCATACAAAACTAAGTATCCTCTTCATAGTCTCTACCTGTGCCATTCATTTCAGGTCTCCTTTCTTGCAGTGACTCATTGATTTATAGTTCTTTCCTGTCACAACTTCCAGAATTAACCTCTTGGATTCAATGCCCTTTTATATTCTAGTCTCCAATCCATCCCCCAAATCAGGATTTGTAAGCAGAATGACAGATGATTTTACAATATCATTTTTGAATCTAATGACATCTTAGGTGAAATTTAAGTCTCTTAGTTATAAAGCCATCATGGTATAGTAGATAGATAATTAAGTTTGGAGTTCACATCCTGTGTCTTACATATGAAAACAGTAGGACCACTGGCAAAACATTTAACTTTTAGTGTCCTCATAAAACTTTCTAAGAATTTAAGTTAATAGATGATTTGCATATCTACATAAATAATTGTCATTTCTGTACTGGAATTCATTTAAATAACAAAATCACAGGTCCAGACTAAAACAAAAAAGAAGCTCTACCCCATATCACTAATTTTTTTTATATGTTTCTATTCTACTATTGATAACCTCCTCTCCCACTCCAACCTCAGCTTCCTGTTCCATTGCTTAGTAAATCTTTTTTTACTTTAATGTATTACCTTCTTTTTCATACTTCCTCTTCCTGATACTACTCTACTGCCACTTACTTACTCTTTTTCCTACTGTATGATTTGTGACCAGGAACTAGACAACGGATTGTGGAAGCCAAATGGACCACTGATGAATACTGAGAGTAGTTGAGGATCATGTAGTTCAATTTCCCCACTGATAAAGTAGGGATTTAACATTTCTTTCTTTTCAAAATGAGGACATATTCATAAAATACTCGGAGATCCTTGGATGGTGTTTTCTATAAGCATAGGATGCTAAGTTCCTTTTTAAAAGGAAAGTAGATAGAAGCTGACAGTGTGACAGGGTGACTTCTGAGAGCAGTGGATGAGCTGAGGGTGAATAGACTGAGAACAGGAAGAAGGTCAGGAAAGGATAGTGCAGAAAACAAAATAGACATAATAGTGATAAAGAACCGATTCTGTATATTCACAGAATACTCTGTGAGGTGCTTCATTTATTCTAAATCAACTATTCGTTATTCCTCCCAGTGACCCTTTGTTCTTTCATTTGGAAAACCGAAGCACACCTAAGTGAAGTAAAACAGAAACCTGACACAAATCTTCATGCTCTTATTCTTGAAGTGTGGAACACTGACATTATAACTTAAATATTCTTCTGGCCATCACCACCCTAATATTTCTTCTCTTACATTGATTCTGCTCACCTTGGAGATGGAATTTGAAAATGGATTAAATAATTTTGAGCTTGTGTTACCATGGTGACACAAGAAAAAAGTTGTAATATTTCTTACCTTTAGATCTTGATTTCAAGGAGCTCTATTTATTTGTCCCTATTCTTTATAAAAGCTCATAATGCAATAGAAAAGATAATGTACAAAAAAAAATCTAAATAAAAAAATAATGGGGAGAAATGCACCATTGAATCTGGTTTCTGTGAGGCTCCTAGAGGTCTAAGTGAGCCCAAGTGAAGACTAACCAACAAGCGTGTATTAAGCACCTACTATTTGCATTGTCCTAAGAATTGGGGGTACATAAAAGGCAAAAGGTAGCCCTTGCTCTCAAGTAGCTCATAGTTTAATTGCGAAGATAGAATTCAAACAACTATATACCACCAAAAAATTATATATACATACATATGTGTATATGTACACATGAATACATACAATTACATATACACATGCATACATATACCTGCATGTGTTTATATTATTGGAGATAATCAGCAGAAGGAATGATCTAGCATTAAGGTTTTTGGAAGAGCCTTCTTATAGAATATGGTGCTTTGGCTATAATGAAAGAAATTGGGCAAGCCAAGAGTCAGAGGAAAGAGAGATTTCCAGAAATAGGGACAGTCCAGGAAAATGCCTGGAGTTGGGAACTGGAATATCATATGGGAGGAACAACAAGGAAGCCAATGTCACTGGATAGTAGACTACATGGAAAGGAGTTAAGTTTAAGAATGCTGCCAAAATAGGAGGGAAGCAGATTATAAAGGGCTCTGGTTTTTTTTATCCTATTGGTGAAAGGGAGTAATTGAAGTTTGCTGAATACAAGGTCATATGGTCAGACTTGCAGTGCAGGAAGATCCATTTGACAGCTAGATGGATGATGGATTGAAGAGGGAAGAGACTTATGGAAGAAAAACCAACCAACAGGGTATAATAATGGTGCATTTATGAGGTTTTTAGGACCTGTACCAAGGTTGTAGCAATGTCAGAGAAGAGAAGAGAACATATATAGGAGATGTTGCTAAGGCAAAATGATAGTATTTGACAACAGGTTGGATATCACCTAGACCAGATAACTCAGAAGCCTCAGTTAATTTCTTGGTCGAATACAAACAGAAAAATTAACAGTGAGCCAGTTTTTTGGTTTTTTTGTTTTTTGTTTTACCCATTTGGCCCCTGATCTTTTCTTTTCTTTTTTCCCTTGGAGGGGGGGAGGCAGAGCAATTGGAGTTAAGTGACTTGCCCAAGGTCATATGGCTAGTGAGTGTTAAGTGTCTGAGGCCGGATTTGAACTCTGGTCCTCCTGACTCCAGGGCTGGTGCTCTACTTATTATGTCATCTAGCTGCCCCTCTGATCTTTTCTTTACAAGTCCTTAAATGCTGTCCCGAAAATACCAGGAGAATAATGCAAATGCATGTTTAGGCATGCAAACAAGTGTGTGCAAATGTAGGTGATTGGGTGTATATATTTTATATCCATGCCCAGTATTACTGAGGAAACTTACGTTCTCTGTTCTTTAATTGAATTGAGTTAGTATTTTATTGCATGTTTTCTCTATTTAAACTTGCACAGATGTTTCTTTGGGTTTCTATGACAGGGACTTGTTTCTTCTATTTTCATGGAATGAGACTTTAGCAGACATTTCCCCCAACTTTCCTGTTAAATTCTCCCTGAGCTGAACAGTGATGACTATTCACCTGGGTAGCCGATACTTCTCTTGACATCTGCGTGATTTCTTTTAATAATACCTCATTACCATATCATTATGCAAAATTATTCCATATTAAGCATAATTTCTACAAGTAGCCACAGGGTGGCATTCAAGCTCTTTGCTTTCACATTAATGACTGACAGATTACAAGGTCACTTTGAGTGGAGAAACCGTCTATAGATTCTTTCCGATGAGATTCTTTTTCTAATTTCTCCTATTAATTATATGTGAGCTGTTAAACTTCTTATGCTATTTTACCTATACTTATTTTGGTTACTGCATCTCCAATTCTTCTCCCCAGAAATCCTAGATGACTAACTTGGAGGAGTTCTTAACCTGCAGTCCATGAACTTAAAAAAAATGAGAAAATAATAACAGGATTTCCAAATGTTTTCCTCTCTAAAATTTTGTATTTTATTTTAACACTTTAAAATATTACTTTGCAAAGAGGTTCATAAGCTTCAGGAGACTCTCACCAAAGGGATCCATTGCACTAAAAATGTTTGAATCCCTGCTCTGTGAAGTTGGTCTTGTTTCAACATCTGGCTCTATTAAAGAAAATCTAGTATAGGCCGTGACAGGACACAGTTTCAGTAATTGATTCAACTGAGTCCTCAGGTTCTGAATTTCCAGTTACTTTCCATACAGCTATCATATATAATACCACCTAGTAAATACCAAACTGCATAGAATAATATCAAGTACACCAATGGGCTTGTAAAAACTTAAATTTCATCTCTGGTCATATCCCTGAGGCAGTAACATCAGTTATTTCATATTTCAATATTGTTTTGATTATTAAAAAAAAACCTGAAACAAAATCTAAAACAATGTTTACCCAAGTTAATTTAACTTAGATATAGCATTTACTAGTTGTCTATGATGTACATTCCATAATCATACCTTTTCCCCTCCTCACACTAGGACTATGGAAGCTTTTTTTGCCCAAAGATGTATCTTTCACTTGGATGTCAAAGAACCTGGAGTTTCCTTGTTTGATCATAACTGCATAGCTAGATAGTTGTACTTGGTCTTCCTGACTATTCTCTTCTCTTTTGAATCTGCTGTACGTAGTTACCAGACTAGCCTTCCTTGCATGTTACCTTCATTACCTCACACGCTTGCTCAAAAACTGTTGATGACTCCTGATTTCCTGCTATATTTCATGCATCTATGACTTCATCAATGTGAGTTATCCTTCCTGTAATGCAGATAACATGGCCAACTAAGTGGTGTGATGGATAGAGTGATGGGCCTAGAGTCAGGAAGACTAATCTTCCTGAGTTCAACTTTGGCCTCATTTCTAGGCAGTGTGCACCCTTGGCAAGTTGGTTAATAATGTTTGCTTCTGTTTCCTTATTTGTAAGATGAGCTGAAGAAGAAAATGACAACACCCAAAGGGTGTCATGAAGAGTTGGACATGACTGAAAGGACTCAACAATAACAATGACAACAATGCAGATAACTCCTACATGACTTGGTAGACATGGCTTGAGATTTTTCAATGATTGAAAAATGTTTTAGTCTCAAACCAACCAAGTAAAGAGTTTTCAAATTCATACCATTACAAATCTAAAAATCTTCTCCCTGACTTTTGAGGTCTTCCGTAGCCTGTCTCCATCCTGCCTACTAATTCTTATCTTCCAGTTCTTCCCAACATGTTTCTTCACTCTATTTGTTTGGTTTTCCCCTTGACCTTGGTTCTTGACATTTAATTTTCCCCTATAAATTCATTTGTCTCATTTGGATTATACTCTACAGTCCATTCAACTGGATTCAATTAAACAAACATTTATTAGGCTCACAATATAAGCAAGATACTGTGTTGGATACTGGAGATACAAAGACAAAAATGAGACATTCTACTGAGTTTTGACTTTATATTTCTACCTATTCAGATCCTATGCATTCATGACATGGAGGAGTTAACTTACTCGCCTTTGAAATTCCAACCCTCTCTTGATAGGTGAGTGAGTTAGTACACATCCATATAGCCTTCTATCTCTAACTGGCCCCAAGCTGGACAATACTTCTGGCTGTCCACTACAACCATTTTCCTAGGATCAGAACTGCTATTATACTCTCTGAATTTCCAGAAACCATGCCTTAGGAAACTTAATTAACTCATTTGTATGGTGTCTGCCATGGAACCAAGCCCTACTTTCCACTTCATTTTACTGTGATATATACTCAAATAATATTGCTTTTGCTCTTGGAAAGAAAATATCATTCAACTCCCCTATTACTCTATTCACTATTCATTTGATTTCTGAGACCAAGACACTTTTACTTCCCTTACATATATTGTCTCCCCTTATGTAAGCTTTTTGAGGGTAGAAATTGTTTCCCTTTGGATTTCTATATCCAACATTTATCACAGTACTTGCCACTTAATACATGCTTTTCCTTCCTTCCTTCCTTCCTTCTTTCTTTTCTTCCTTCCTTCTTTCCTTTTCTCCCTTCCTTCCTTTCTGGTCCAGTTCTAGTCCTACCTCCCTCAGATTAATTTACTTTAAGCCCTTTTTTTCCACCATCTTAATCTATATATTAAAATATATATCTATATTGATATCTATATCTATCTATGTATGTGTGTGTATATACATACATACATACATACATATACACACACACATACACACACACACACACACATATATATATATATACATATATATACATATATATATATATATATATGACTTTGTTTCCTATCATATACCATATGTCAGGGATCAATGATTTTACCTACTCCAACACTCACTGGTCTTCTTGATTTCCAAACTCAACAATACTTATGGCCTATAGTACAAAATCTGTTTTTAATAATGCACTGCCTTTTAACATTTCCTATGTTAGTCTTCTCTAATTACTGAGCATCTGATCACTGGCTCCTAAAAATGGGACCCACAGGTGTTTAAATACATTTATACCTGAGATTCTATGATTTTATATGGTACCCTAATTATGAAACAACTTTCAAGAAAAATGAGGATATTTCTATGACATAATTAAAATATCTATCCTATCACTAGAAGGATGTTGTTAGATCCATGTCCAATACTAAGAATAAATGAAGTTTTATAGCAAAAGAACCTAAGATTCCATAAAATTTTAGAGCTACAAAAGCTATCTTAGTCCTTCATTTCACATATGAGGACACTGAAATTATAAAGATTAAATGACTTGCCCCAATTATATAAATGGTTGCAAAGCTGGAACTAGAATACAGATTTCTTTCTTTCTGTTCATTTTTAGGGTAGACCTATGACTTAATAGGAATATGAAAGCTTGTTGAACACCTGCTTTGCACTTTAAATTTTTAGAGGGTGCCCTGGGGCAGTGAAAGGTTAAATAACTTTTTCAGATTCATGTTACTAATAAGTGCCAGAGATGGGACTTGAACCCTAGTCTCTTGATTCTGGGCTAACTCTTTATTTCCTATTCTATGCTGCTTCTTCAGGAAAAAAAAAATTATATTGTTTGTTTTCATTGAATGGGTACAGCATCTTTTTTGTCAAGATCAGAGATGATAAGACATATGCACCTTAAGTTATGATCTTCATGAACTGCTTTGGGCAAAAATTCATTCCCTGACCAACCTACTAGTAATTAATATTTCTGATTCAAAGTCCTAGCCTACCTACATGACATCATTGAGAAAGTCATTAGAACTCTGAATTTCATTTTTTCTTTTTTATGAAATGAAGAAGTTAGATTAGATAATGTCAAAGATCCCATCTAGGGACAAGGCTACAGACAAATAATATCATTAGGCCCTTTCTGGGCAGACCCTGTGAAGTTGGGTAACTCTACTATTATTTTCCATGAACATATTCAATGCCATACCTGTATGAGAAAATCCTCCTAGAGGAAAAGAGGTATGATTCAAATTGTGATCAAAGAGGGTAAATAGGGTATCATGATGAGTCAAGTCAAAATTTATAGCATAAACAAATCCATAGTGTTTAGAAAGCACTTGTGAAAGGGTTTTTTTAAAAAAAGAGAACCATGAAGACTGGCAGATGTTGGTCAGAGAAAATTCTAAGGGAACTACACTAAGCTTGTGCTAATGCTGATTTAGAACATGCACTGTTTCTACTCAATACTACTATTTTATAATGGAAGGTAATAGCTATGTTTTCTCCTGGTTCTATAGAGCCAATGTCTTCTTGTGGACAGACATAAAAAGCAGGTGGGACAACATGTTCTCCTACAATACATAGTGTTCAGAAGGATCCTTAGGCATATGGCAGATACTCAACAAAAATGTAACTCATGTCAAATTAATCTAATTTCCTTTATTTTTTGACAGGATTACTAAACTAGGGATAAAGAGAATGTAATAGTTTACCCATTTTAGCAAAGTTTACATAAATTAACTCATACTATTTTGCAGAAGGAGAAATATGGATTGGAATGTAATAAAATCAAATGGTTTAGAACTGGTTGGATCACTAGACTCAAAATGTTTTTAATGGTTCATTGTCAAAATGGCAGCTCTTCAACCATGGATCTGTGCTTGGCCTTGTGATATTTAAAAACCTTTTGATCTATATACATATAGATGGTATACTCATCAAATTTGCAGAAAGCACAAACCTCAGAGAAAGAATGAATGCATTAGAAACAGAATCTGAAAGGATCTTTTTGGGATAGAATATTGGATTGAATTTGATAAAATGAAATTCAATTGGAATAAATATAAAGTCATGCACTTGGGTACAAAAAATCAATTTTACAAGTACAGGATAGAGGAGGCATGGTTAGGCAGTAGATATTCTAAAATGATGGGGGATTTAGTAAACTGAAATCAACGCAAGTAAATGATGTAATATGGTAGTCAAAAAATGCCAATGTGATCTTGGGGCTGCATTGAAGGATATAGTTTCCTGGAATAGGGAGGTTATAGTCCCAAAATACTGCACCCCTATGAAAAAAATCATCTGGAATTTTGTGTTTAGTTTTGGGTACCATGGTTTAAGAAGAACATCAGTAAATTGAACAGCATTCATGGGAAGCCCAATTTGATGGCAAAAGGCTATGTCACATAAAGATTGATTGAAAGAATTTGGCATGATAAGCCTAGAGAACACAAAATTCAGAAGTTACATGCTAGCTTGCTTTATTTTACCTCAGAAGCTGGGACAATAGTTGGTATTTACAAAGAACCTAATTTTGACTTGATTTCAGGAAAAAAACTT
This sequence comes from Pseudochirops cupreus, assembly GCA_028627135.1. NCBI lineage: Eukaryota > Metazoa > Chordata > Mammalia > Diprotodontia > Pseudocheiridae > Pseudochirops > Pseudochirops cupreus. The sequence goes on from CM053581.1 coordinate 79,253,105, forward strand.
CCTAACATTCAGAGCTGTTCAAAAGTGCAATGGGGTTCCAAAAGGCGTAAGTATCCTTGGAATAGATAGCTCCTGAGCTCTTTTTCAATTTTCATAGATTATTGGAGTAAGGTTGTATTTTTTGAAAGCAAAATTGTACTGACAATAAAGACTGTGTCTTTGGAAAGATACCAGTAGTAAGCTCTATTTCTCTGTCTCTCTCTGTCTCTGTCTCTATCTCTGTCTCTCTGTCTCTCTCAATATAGATACACACATATAATATAGTGTACACACACATATATAATGTATACATATATAAATAGATTGATAGATGAATGGATGGATACTACCCATTTTTCACAATTTATTCCATGGACATTATGGAAATTTACAAGTTTTTAAAATGGTTTTGAGAAAACATAGTTGTATAAGTGAAGACATGCCATGGGCTATAAACATCTGCAATGGCATCATCCTATAGTCAATTTGTCGATATCTTCACTGTCTGCAAACGAAGTCTTTAGATTGTAATAAAATAGTGAGAAAATTCTCTGGGGGGAGATTTTGGTGGAGAAAGGTTACATTGAAACTTAAAATCAGTTCATTCAACTGATCTTTCTTGGGAGACAGCAACAGACAGAAGGAGAACGAGACATATTTCAATCTTTCAGCCAGATAGAACTTATCGCTGCCCTAAACTCTCATAACACTTTGTTCACACCACCCCTCTACACTTTCACACTGTACTTTGAATTTAATTATTTGTGTACTTGTCTTATTTCCCTCTTGGTCTGAGGCTGCAGTGTTTTTGTTGTTGCCATGGAAAACAATCAGGACAGCAGCAGTCACTGGAGCTCTCCAGCTAATGGGACTTCTGAAGAAATGGAATGGCAGGAGCAGCTAGATGCACACCCACACACCTTTGATCCAAACGTGGCACATTGAGATAATTCCAAAACACTGAGATTACAGTTTCCTTAGGTCAATGTCCTGTTATCTTTGGCTGGAGCTTGCGTCTTGTTCACCCTCACTTAGATCATGTTGCAATTCCTAGTTTTGACCCTTTTACATCACATATCCCCTCCTCACTCTGATTTTCTAGCTCCACAATTCATTTCCCTATTTTTTAATCCTTTCTGAAACTCTCTAGTTGTTCAAACTGGGGAGGACTCAATCAGCACTGGGTGTGTGTTGTCATTTTTCAGTCATGTCTGACTCGCCATGATCGCATTTTGGGCTTTGCTTAGCAGATACTGGGTTTGCCATTTGTTTTTCTAGATCACTTTACAGAAGAGGAACTGAGGCAAACAGAGTTAAGTAACTTTCCTAGGGTCATACATCTAGTAAGAGTCTGAGACCAGATTTGAATTCAGTCTCCCTGACTCCAGGCCCAGTTCTCTACCCACTATACCACCAATCAGCATCATGGGTATGCCCATATAATGAATTAGAAATACAGGGAACAAGTTTCTACTCTTACTCATTTTATACCTCTCTCATCTCCAAAGTGCCTTTTCCTACAGCAAGAGTTAGATATACATCTTTAGAATTTGAATGAATAAAACAACTTTGCAAGTGATGGGTTCCTGAGATACAAGTAAAATTTTTGTTAGATAGCAAATCAAGAGAACTTAAGTCCATTTGCCAAAATGAACTTTATCCCTGATATCCTGCTACTCACTGATTGTAAAGACAGGGAAGTAAGCTAGGGCTTCTATACCATTTATTGATGGTGAGGCGAGTGGATAAAGAGGTTATTTTTGAGAACAAGAGGAAACAAATAACAAGAAAGGGATGCTTTTACCCAGTAATGACAAAATTTCACTATAGAAATCCATCTCCAAAGTCCCTTGGGCAAAGACAAGGTCAAGGGCCAGCTCAGATTTCAGAAAAAAAAATAGACATGGAAATAGGCAATAAGAAGAGACAGTCATGAACTATTGAAAAAATTCCATCAGAGGGTGAAATTGAGTCTTAAAAATTCTAATCCTAATGAATAATAAACATTTGAATTACTATTAATTAGTAATTAATTAATAGTAACTACTAACTTACTATTGTTCCCACCTCATAATATAAACTTTTGGGGATACAAGAGAAATATGAGATATACATCCTTTCCTCAACATGTTTACAATGTAATAAATATTAACCTGAAGTTAGAAAATCTGTTAGTATAATAACTTACATTTCCACATGTCATAAGATGTGCTTTCATCACAATAACCTTGTAAGGTAGGCAGCATTTTCCTTTTCCCATTTCAAAGATGTGGATATTGAGATTCAAAGAAATGAAGTGACTTGCTCGGGATCCCATAGCTAGTTTAAAATTTAAAATTTACAATTTACTTCTTTTTTAGGGGGATCTACTTCCAAGCAGTTAGTTACTGGCCACATTTGCATAATATAGGTAGAAAAACAGGCCAGAAGACTGGTGGATAGTGACTCTGCAAAATCACTTGCCACATTGGAATGATTTTCTTCTTGCTTGGCCTTTTGATGACAATCCAAAGAAGATCTTGAAAAAGTGGGTTTTGTAGTCTAGCTTCCATAATCCTAGTTTAAGCTTTCTCTGGAAGAATCTTCTAAATGATTTTTTTTTAAGAACACAATATTCACATAAAGGGATTAACAGAAATTACAAGGACTCTCCAACTTGAAATCAACTAGTTGTCTGGGTCAATGGACTTCAATTCAGCCCCAGACACAGGAATTTTAAAACTTCACTTTATTTTAAGCATAAAAGATTTTTCTGGGCATTTGACTTATTTCCAAATCTACATCACCCAAGGTTCTTGAGCATAGGAATTATTTTATTCTTTGTATCCCCAGAGCATCTCACATTTAGTGGCCCTGAACAGGACCTTCATAGGTGTTGGTTGATTAATTGGGGTCAGAATCAGAAGTAGTTTCCCTGGCTTGCTGCTCATGCTCTACCTTCATTTCCTGTTCTAAGTAGCAGAGGTCTCTCTGAAGCAAAAGACTGTTTTTGGAAACATTAATAGTTATCTGTTCAAGCTGTGTGGCTTCCATGTTGTGAAACATGTTTCAAAAGAATTAGAGCTCTGGGTCTTATAGGTGCATGGTGAATGGAAGAAGAAGGCAATGCATTACCATAGAAGATACACATGGAGATGTGATATAAGGCAGAGGTGTCAAACTCATGGCAGGAGGGCCCCCTCCCCCCAACACATCTGGTGTTTAAGAACCAGATTAAAATATAACTGGGAAATATTTAACAAAATAAATAAAAATGCAATAAGCTATAGATAATGTTAATTTGTAGTTTTCTAAGTTAATATATAGTTCAATTTGTTTCTATTTGTGCTTAAAAGCACTGATGTAAAAGATGTTATGGAAGTAATTTATCACAAGAATGGGAGGAAGGCCAGTTAGGTAGTAAGAATGAGCCATAATGGATGACCACCCTTCTTGCTCTATTGGTGTCTATGCAATATTGAATTATCTAGAGGAAGGTCTCCAGCATTGAGAATAGGGCACTAGGAACACTAGGACAGGCTTCCCTGGATGTGAAGTTATGAGTGGATCTAGGTGTGAGGATCTGTATTGATGGGATCATTGATCCACTGGAATACTGAAGTTTTGTTGGGTGGGGAACGGGAATCAGTACAGAATGTTGGAAAGAGCATTGGATTTACCTTGCAAGAATCTGGTTTTAACTCTCTTTTTGCTATTTACTACTTTGGGGATATTTACTACTTTGCCTTGATAACCCTTAAAATCTTCATCTATAAAATGAGAGTTCGAGAACATGGTTAAGGACCTTTCCAGATACAAATGTGATGATTTTTAAACTAATCTATTAGCCTCTGTAGGTCTCAGCGCTCCTTTTCCTCCTATCTCTATCATTTGTTCACATCTAAAAGCCTACTCTTAGGAATGGATCATAAAATTATAAAGCTAGAGTTAGAAGTGACCTCAGAGGTCATCTAGGACAACTTTTTTTTTTTTTTACAATTAAGCAGCTTGCTTAAACTTACCTATTTAGTGTCAGAGGTAAGATTTGAATTCAAGGCCTCTGACTCCAGAGACAGGATTTTTGCTTTTGTTATTGTTTTTCCCCCCCACTTTACCATGATGGAAAGATTTCATCAGCATATTTATAATAAATTATGAATAGCCAACAAATATGATAGAATAAAAAGGGAATTTTTTTCTTTTAACAGAAGCAAGGCTAAAATTTATGGACTGCATCTGTAATAGTGAGATTTCAACTTTCAGTCAATGAGGTGGGGCAGCTAGAATTTTGGATGGAAGATTTTTCCAATACCACTAAAACTATACTACATACTTTACTTATTTTAAGTGGTCCTGGGTTACTTGTTTCAAATTAAAGACACTCAGCCTTGAGATTGGTGGGTTTTTTAATGGTATTTCAAGCTCTTCAAGTTGCTGAAGATTAACTTTGCTTTGATCCTTCTTTCCCTTCCCCTTATTCCCCATTCCAGTTTCTTAATTCTTTATAACCACTTTAAACTCCCTAACCTCCCCCCTCCCTTTCACCTATTCTCTGGGAAAAGCAAAAGCAAATTACATCATAGACGTGTTTGAGTATATTTGATCAATTTTCGGCTAACTGATTTTTCTAGTTCCATTTTCCTATCTGATGGAATTATTGTCTGTTCCTTTTAGTCCAAGAGTCATCTCAATACTCCCAGTGGCTTCTCTTTTCCTTGACTTTTGACTAAAATTGGATCCAGCTTTGACCATTGCCATATTATTATAGGCCCATTTGGTTTGGACACCATCTCACAGTTGTGGTAGGCTCTAAGTGAACTCTCCCTCTTATAGTTCCCACCTTTCTTAGGAGTTCAAGGAAAGAATACTAGTTTTCCTTGTTAAATAAAACAAAACCCAAACCCAAACAGCTAATGAATAACATATACACACCTACTCTATAGGGAGATTTGGCTATCAATAGCCTCACTGGACAGAAGGCATGCAACCAGATGAAGAGCCAGATAAATATTACATGCAATAATTCTGTGGCTGACTATAAATATGGTGTGTTGAAGTCTACTGTCCCCAGGGCAGTGCAGTTAAAGTTGGGATGGAGATTTTGATGAGAAGAGAATCAGAACTCAGTCAACCAGGTCTTGGAATTTTAAAAAACCCCTGGGACTAGTCCATGTTACAGAGGCATTATACATCACCAAGAAAAATTTCATTTTCCTGTGTCCCTCCCTTGAGGTTTGTGAGTGGAGAGGTTAAGATGATCTCTGGCTTCTTTGTTTCCCGAGGCAGGCTTCCTTGGGCTGTGATGTCCATTTGTGTTAAAGGGCTTAGCCACAGGCAATCTGGTCTTGTTGCTTTTTTTTTTTTTATTGCTCAGATGCTCCACTGGAGTCATAATAAGATTAGCTCCAAGAAAGTAAGCGTCATGACCTCAGTCTTTGCTGCAACTTGTTCTACAACGTCAGGAAAGCGTAAATTCTGTGGCTAAATCCAGTCATCGTTAAAAACCCTGAGCGCCTCAGAAAGTTCTCTCTCTGCTAGTGATTTATGTTTTCTGCTTTTGTGAACCATGATAGAAATATGGTCTTCTATATGAGGATAAAGTGTAATATCCTGGTGTTGGCACCATATATCTCTGGTGCAAATTTTGCTGCACTCTGAAGCTCTATTTCAGCAAAGCTTTGGCTGTTTTTAATCTTGGAAAAAACTGTGTGTATGTGCGTGTGTGTGTGTGTGTGTGTGTGTGTGTGCATTATATCAGCTGAAAGCCATGCTTAGCATAGGCTGCCCTGCTTTCCTCCTGAGGAGATAAAAGAAGAATTTGCAATTGTATAACATATTGAAAGACAGCGTTGCAAGACAAGCATGGAACTATACTTGGAACTGGGAAAACTTGGCTTTGAAAGTGTGACCCTGGGCAAGTCATCGAACTTCTCAGAGGCTCAGTCCCTCCATTTGCAAAATGGGGTTAATAACCAAAGGCACTACTTGCTTCTTGGCATTTGATGCAAGGAAGGGGTTTTGTACCCCTTAAAACATGATAGAAATGTAAATTGTTATATTGTTATGGACCTTCTCAGAGCAGGGTACAGGGAGGCAGTCTGTTTGATAGGGTTCAATATGTATCAATAGCTCCTTTTCAAATACCCCTTTACAACTGATAGAGGTTTGCCTCTCAACAATCCCATGAATGAAGCAGTGCAAATATCATTAGCCTCATTTTGCTCATGATGAAAAGAGTCTCAGTGTGGTTAAGTGCCTTACTCCTAACTACTAAATTGCAAAGCTGGATTTAGGGGGAATTCTGACTCGTGTTCACAGATTAGCAATGCTAGAAGGGACTTTAGAACTCATCCAATCTAAGACTCGTTTTACAGAGGAAACTGAATTTAAGTAACTTCTCTAGGGTCATGCAGACAGTGAATGTATATAAACTCTGGAATTCCAACTGTTCATTGAATAGTCTTTATGTTTAAGACAATTGCATCCAGAAGATGGAGAACTCTTCACTCAATCACCAGTCAGTTTAGTAATGATGTGCCTCCATGAACCAGAGTAGAACTCAAAGTCCACCTAGAAAACACAAATCTCATTTTTAGAATTTCATATTAAATAGCAGTTTCCATATTATGGTCCCAGGAGAAAGACATGAGGTCACAACTAGTGCTTTGAACTCTGCTGTTGAAAGTCACCCTCACAAGATAGAGGACAATTGATATTTTTTCTTGTGTTTTTACCAGGGATGATTTATAACCATGGAAAATGGCATCAGAGTATTTAGTTCTAGCCCTAAATCACTTGAACACATGCTACTAGTTGACCCAGACACTGACTAGGGATCCTGATGATGACCCCACTACAGATTTCTTTCCCAGCTTTCAATTCTATGAAGGAAGCTAATTATGGTCTTAATAGATCAGAACAACAAAAAGATACTCTGATTTCAAATTTTCCTTCTCTTGAGTTATTAAAACAATCCTCAAAGACACTGAACTTGGACTTCTGAACTTCCTAGATACGTCCAGCCATGCCATCCATAGTTGACTCTTTTTGGCCCATCATCTCTACTCCCTCACCAACTGAGAATGAACTTTGACCCTGGAATCACCCTTTCTGGGCATTTCTAGACATGCCAAGGTTTATTTCCCTCCTTCCCAGCTCTCCATCTACCTTGTATGTATTATGTCTCCCCATTAAAATTTGAATTCCTTAAGGGAGAGACCACCTTGCTTGCTTTTGGGTCCCCAGTGCTTAGCACCATATCTGGAAACACTGAAAGCACTTAACAAATGTTTTATCTATCTGTCTATTCTTTTGTGAAGGAAGAGTCTTAACAATATTTTTCTTTGGAACAAATAGCATGAAATAAGCCCTGTTTTTTAAGTAGGGAGGAAGAAATACATAATATACCTGGGATACTAAAAGTCTATTACTGAGGAGTCTGCTGCTTGGGGGCGGATAGTAAAGAAATACCTTCTAGTAGCTTCCCAGATCAACCACTTTTCTTATTAATCTCCCCACTGAGTTTTCCTCTGATCCCTCATCAAGGCATATAGGTCCTATATCCAATGATAGGTCCTTGAATTCCTGAAGGTCAAAGCAGTGAAGCATAAACTCTGGCAGGACCTATCAAGGTGGAAAGATTTCAAGGACAGTCTTGGTAAAAAAAAATATATCTGTTTTCTGAGGATCAGTCTAGAAAATATAGTACAATAGGTTGGTTCCTTGGTGAAGAATTTGGCAACCAAGGAAAATTTTCTTGGCAATGAAGGAAACAATATATACATATATATGTATATATGTGTGTATGCCAATAATCTTGTGTTCCTCACTTCTGGGCTATCTATATGGAAAGTGGCAAAGTGATAGAAAAGAAGACAGAGAATGATATGAATCACAGGTTTTAGACCATCTAAAAACATGAAGTAAGTTGCTGGTGGTCTAGTAATGACATCTTTTTCCAATTACCAACAAAAGAACATACTACTGGAAGAACAAAATTGTAGTAATCTTGATATTTTCTCTATAAATAAAGCTAGAAGACAAAAGGAATTTGCAGTGAAATGGATAGATGGTTCACAGATTCTCCTTGGAGAGACAAATAAAGGAATTTGTGGCATTGGCTTTATTATATATCCAGAGATTGTTAGAAACAATATTTCATGGTGCCTTTGGTCATCTTGAATTGTAGCACTTATTTTAAGTATTTACAAAAAGGCCACCACGCAACTTAGATACAATTTTTTGTAGAGAATAACATGGTAGAGAAATTTTTTAAAAAGATTAGATAAGAACTTCCAAATCAAATTAATATATATTTTGATACTTAGTGATTTCTATAAATGAATGATATTAGGTGAGGTTGCGATTAAACATCTTAGTAAATATAGTCTAGGAGAAGTCAAGTATATGTTTACTACACAGAAGCCTCACATCTTTACTTTGTAAATATTTTCTCTGGGAAAAGAATTAGTGATATTGGTCATGGAGAATCTCCAAAACATCGCAAAAATGAAAAAAAAATGTTTAACAGATGTGGAACTCATTCTCAAATTAACTAGCTTTGTAATCAGACCAATGACTTATTAGAGGAAAAATTAAAATTCATCCAAAATTAGAAGAAAAACATAACTGATACAATATGTAATAAAACAGCTATAACCAGATTAAATAAACAAGTTATTTGTTTTAAAATAGTAGACATTCATAGTAAAAGAGAAGCATTAATTGGCATAGTGGATAGAGTACTAAACTTGTAGTCAGGAATACCTGGGTTCCAATATGGCTTCAGATACTTAGTTCCTGAGCAAGTAAATTATACTCTGTCTGCTAAAATCTCTTCATTTTAAAAATGAGGACAATCATAGTTTATTTTGATGATCAAAAGAGATATTATTTGTAAAGTACTTTGCAAACCTTAAAGTGCTAAATAAATTCTAGTTGTTGTTATTTAGGAAATGTGTGGCTCAAAAGACATTGATACTAATTATGTCAATTTCATATGCAAGATTAAATGATATAAAAAAAGTGCCATAACAAGGAGACCAAAAGGACTACAAATTTAGTCAACAATTCTTGACTTATTTGTCAACCAAAGAAAAATGACAGGTAAGGGCAATATTGATATAAAATGTCAACTTATCTTTAAAATTTTTCAGAAAAGGTTGGTAGCTTAGAAGCAGTATTTCTTCAAAAAAATATTTCTCTGACCAGATTTCTCCATCATCTAAATTATACAATATTTCTTGACATGTAACAACAACAGTAATGATGATGGTGATAATGATGATAATAATAATAAATTATATAGGATTCCTTGAATGAGAAACAATGAAAGGGAAAACAACTTAAACAAAAACTCATCTAAGTCATCTTAAACACATTTGAGGATGCATCTGGAAGAAAAAACATCCAACAAGTGAAAGATGGAAGGTATTTTTAAAAATTTTACATAATTAAATATTTGAGTATCACAGAGAGAAAGAACCACATTTAGACTCAGAAATCATAGTGCTAGGGGTGGCTAGGTGGTGCAGTGAATAGAGCACTGGCCCTGGAGTCAGGAGGACCCGAGTTCAAATCTGGCCTCAGACACTCGACATATTTACTAGCTGTGTGACTTTGGGCAAGTCACTTAACCCCAATTGCCCTCCAAAAAGCAAAAAAAAAAAATCATAGTGCTGGTTATGGTTTCTAGAGTAAGTGGAAATGACACTAAAGAGGACAATGGAATAAGCATCTGTATCTGAACAAAGGTGCACAAAAGAGGTCTGAGCTACAGGCAAGATAAGTTTCATGTCATTGACAAATGATATGCAAGGTATTTGAAGCAGGGAAAGATATCAAAGCACAAGGCTAATCTTGAACCTTATTAGTCCAAAAGTAGATGACAGAGAGAGTATCAATAACTTCCAATCCATTTGCTTACATTATCATGTATACAAAGTGCTTTTATAATAACATCTATATGCATCAAAACTATCCCTCAATAAGAAAATTCAAAAGGAATATTCAGACTTTCTCAAGTAATATTCTATGGGAGCCAACATCTTTACAACCATAATTGACTAAAAGATGTAAAAAATACAGAATCTCAGTGTGTTCAATGTTCATTATTTTTAAAAGTATTTCATTAGTAAGAGCAATAATTTGCTTCAAAGGTTCTCCTCTAGCCAGAATCCTTCATGCATTCTTTTAAAATCAGATAGGATTCCTTGACTAATATGATAAAAATAATATAATAATGATCATGATAATACAGGATTCCTTCATATGGTTTTTTTTTTCATTATTGCATTTCATTGCCCTTGAAGGTTTCCAAGGTATATATCATTTGATCTTCAGAAAAGGAAAAAAAAACCTGAATGGTAGGTACTGTTGTAATCCCCATTTTATAGATTAGGAAACTGCTGCAGAAAGAATTAAAAGGACTTGCATCAATGCCTGAGGCAGAATTTGAACTTAGTTCCTCCCAACATCAAGTCCCGTGTTTTATTGCATCAACTAGCTGCAATATAATGATAGATGTTTGACTACTCCCTAAGTATTATCATATGTGGCATAGAAGAGAGAGAGAGATGCTAGTGAAATGTGTTCTCAACACTGTCATGGAGAAGATCCAGAGAAGGGTCCAAGCTAAAGACAGATTCCCTGTAGATCTTGAGGTCCTCCATAAATTCCTAATTGATGTAATTGTGTTTATGCCCTCAAGCCCTAAACTAGCATTCAAGAGTCTTTTAAATGAAATGTATAATTACTCAGAATAGTTTGGTCTACTTACCCCCACAGGGAAAATCAAGTGGATGAAGACTGATAATTGTCCAGACAATGATGCACAGTTGGATGCATAATCTATTAAGCTTATCCACACAAATTTTGGGTAGACAGTGCAGATAGATAGTTTGGATCCTGAGTTTAAGAAGACTAAAAGAGTAGGCTTGGTTGCCTTTTGGAAATGGCAAAGTTATTTTAAGTGACCTCCAAATTTTTCCCTGTAACAAAAGGTCATCTTTTATCTATTAAAAGAGTGTTTAAAAATTCATTCTCTATACGTATGGATCTTGGGATGTCACAGTCTCTGAAGAATTGAAGGGCAACAGAGAGGCACGCTGTGTGTGTATGTATGTGTGTGTGCGCGTGTGTGTGAGTGTATGTGTGTGTAAGAGGCTGAAGCAAGCCAAAACATTTGATCTTGGGAGTCAGCTCACATGCAGATGCCTTGGAGAAGTGGTTTTGGCATAGATTTGTGTTAAACAAATCTAGACGATTTGAAACCCGCTCTAATTCACATCATCTTTGTTTATGCCTTTAAAATGTTGACTGACCTCCAAAGACCTGTTGGATTTCCAAAGACTTTTGGTGCCTAGAGTTATCAAAACTTCAGTTACTTAAAAAAGACAAGCCTTTCCTGTTTTGGTCCCAAGGTATAGCAGATTCAAGACAATGATTTACAAAACCTAGATGTTTGAAGGCCTGCTCTGTCCTTTGCCTCCTCTTTGTTAATGCCTTTAAAAGTGTTAACTGACTTCCCAAAGACCTGATGAATGCCCCCAGACTCTTGGAGCCTAGAAAACAGAAATTTTGATTTTATCTGAGTATTACTTCCAGGATGTAGTAGACTGTTGTAACAATAAAGCTATGATAATATCCCAGGATGTGAAAAACTAAGTCTATTGATGAGAATACTTGAATCTTTGTCCTTTAGATCTTTAAAAACCTTGTTCAAATCATCATTAAATGGAGTTCGTGGCTCTTCCTTGGACTACCTACATGGTCTGGTTATTCTTCTCTCTCTCTTTCTCTCATCTCCATTCACACCTGTGGCTGGTACTCAAGTGGCGCCCTACAAGAGGCAGCAAAATATAAACAAGCAATTACGGAGCAAGAGATACACTTATCTCTCATCATTAAAATGAAAGACAATAGATAGTCTGTGTTCAAAATTGCTATTCTTAGAATTCCAGGAAAAGTTAAAGAAGAGTCCCAGCATATTTTATGGACTCCCTGATGGCAAACTTTAGAGTCACTATGGGCAAGAGACATAGAAAATGAGAAGTCATGGTTAAATTGTGATTTGATTCATGGAAGGAATACCAACGTTGATGAGGCCATGTATCCATTTGAACACTGAATATTTGAAAGGCAAGTATCTAATAATAAAAGAAAAGGAAACTAGATGTTCCCTCATAAATGTAGATGAAAAAGAAACAGACACAAAAAAGACCCAAACATGAAGGAAACATATAATTGCAAGTACGCATTTGTGATCCTATGAAACCAGGTTATCTAATTTGGTTTTGACCCTAATCATTAACCAAAAAGCTTTCTTTTCAAATGAAACCTCAAAGTCCTACTTTTTTTAGTCTTCAATGGAGTCTCACCTCAATTATATCTAGTCATTGCTTCATCAATGTTTGTTAAATAAAAGACTGAGGGACCCTTCACTAAAATGTACTTAGGTAATCTCTAAGTCCCAAATATATCACCTGTGAAATGAAGGGTTTGTACCAGATGGCCTGTAAGGTCCTTTTCTGCTCTAAAACTATGCCCCAGTGATCCTACATTTTCTCCTGATTAAAATTCTCTAAATGCTCAGGGCATTTCATTGCTCCAGTATTTTCTCCAGCACCCAGCAGTTGGGAAACATAGAGGGGCAGAGGTTGTCCATGGTAGAAAGGTGATCCCAGGAGAAAAGCAAAGGCTAACAGCTGACTATTATGCCAGCCAGCATGCCATATATCCTCAGGGACCAAATTTTTCCTATAAGGTCATGACTTACTCCACTCAGCTTTTTTTTTTTAAACCAACTTACTGTATTTGAAATAAAATGCAAGAAAAAATATTGCAGTGGGAAGAACCCTGGACTAAAAGTCAAAAGATACGAGTCCAAATCTAACTCTGTCCTGTGGCCATAGTCAGGAGCCCTGAGTTAGATACTTACTGGCTGTGTGACCAAGGACACATTTTTTAACCTCATAGAGTCTAGGTTTCCTGATATGTAAAATGGGAGTAATAATGCTTGAACAATCTACTTCATAGGATTGTTATGAGGAAAATATCATACAAATCTTAAAGTACTATGTAAATGAAAATTGTTAATATTAGTAAATTTTTAGGGTTGTTATAAGTTTCCCATAAGGTTCATATGTGTTTGGAATGGCTTAGGAACCAAAGCACATTCTATAAATATCAAATAGTAGGCATAAATATACACAAAGGACACTTATTGGGTTACTAAATAGTAATAGGGGAGTTTTGGGGCGAGGTTACTTTTAATGTTTCAGGTTGATCTCAGAGAAAGCAACTGTGCCCTCCTGTAAAATGTCCCTTGATGTCATTTTCAGAGAAAAATATGGATGGTCTGAGTGAGTGTGACATTTCTGATGTTCTTAAGAAAAATATGTTTGTTTGTTGCCCAAAATGACAAATAGCTCAGAGTCCAATAAAAACATCATTTTCTAAGAGAAGAGATTGCTTTACAGCCAGTATACAACAAAATAAAATATCTCACATCCACAGCTCATGTCCACCACTGTCTATAAAGAGGTTTGTATAAGGTTGTCTTTTTTCCCCTCTTTTCCCCTTTGCAAATGCACATTCAGTTGAACAGATTTCCCTGGAGTTTGATTTCTTCACCACCCAATGTTTTGACCCTTGACAGGCTGCAAGACATGAACTGGGATGGTTATTGGAGTGCTAAGAAATACCCATTTGAGCAAGAGAGAGCTGCCTTTGATTGAATTGAAGGGCAATGACAAGGAGGCTCATAGTTTTCCCCTGCCAATGCCAGTCTCTCCTAGTCCTCACTGTTATGGTCTGAAGAAACTCACTTGTTCCTATTTATAACTTCTTTCCTAATGAATTGTACCCCATGTGCTCCCCATTATTTTATTGTTTATCTCCACTCTTCTGCCACTTCCACCTTGTTTTCCAGCTCTGAACAGACAAATTAGTGTGTTTCCTTACCTGTCCCTTGAAGTATAAAAGGTGGGGTGGGGATGTAGAAGCACATGGGACTCTCTTTTGATGACATTTTTCATCTTATCTATCTCTGTGTGTCTCTCCTTGTACCCTGCTACCTTTGTCCATTTTTCTCCTCCTTCTCTCTCTCTTGCTCTTTCTTTCTCCCTCCTTTATTTACTTCTAAGACAGTTAGAGTATTGGGCCTAGAGTCAAGACCTGAGTTAATAATGAATTGCCATTTTAGACCTAGTATGAGTCCCAGTTTCAGAAACCTACTAGCTACATGACCCTGGACAAGTCATTTAACCTTATCTTGCCTCAGTTTCTTCAACTGTAAAATAGCAATAATAAAAGCATCTATCTCATATGTTTAATGTGAGGATCAAATGAGAAAATATTTGTACATGCCTGGAACATCTTAAATGCTATAGAAATTCTTATTCCCTTCCACTTTTCCTCCAGGGCATCACTTCCTTTACCTGATCAGTTTCCAGAATATAGAAGTCATTCAAATTCTACTTTGGCATCTGAAAATTCAAGCCTTTCCAGTTATCAAAATGAATTCCCAATCAGGTGATGACAGAGCTAGGAGCCAGTGGTTGACAAAAGAGTTGATAGGCTGACAAAAGAAAACTATTTAACACAGGATACCCTGCCTGCTTGACTGTGGGACTGTCCAATGCCGTGCCCTAATTCCCCCCCCTTGTTTTGGTTCCAGAAAAAGTGAATTCAAAAGCCAGTATCCACATACGCTCATCTGAGTTATACATGGTGGTTTGCTCCTTTGGGACTGAATCATAGAATCAGTGGAGAGGAAAGAAGCTTAGGGTCCACATCATCCTTGGCCTAATACATTAGTTCCCTCACAAGTTGTCTCCCAGCTTCTACTCAGATGCTCTCTCATTCTTTGGTCTGTGTATGCTCTGTCCAACCAGATTAGACTTTTAAGTTCCCTAAGGACAAGAACTAGTATTCACTCATTCATTCATTCATTCACCTTGCAAACCCTAATTCAGTGTTTATTATGTGAAAAAAAGATTCTCTAGTTGATTACAAGGAGATATATAAAAAAGAATAGGGCAGAGTCCATGGTCTCTTCTTTCTAGTTCTTTTTGGTATTGTCCAGTCAATTTTAATCATATCCAACTCTTCTCGAACCCATTTGGAATTTTCTTGGCAAAGATAATAGAGTAGTTAGTCATTTCCTTCTTTTATTTTTTTATTTTTTCCCGAATTTTATTCAATATCAAAAATATCTCTACAGTTTTTATTGAGGAGGTTGACCACGTCCATGACCAAATCCACCTCTAAATTGGAATTATGTTGCTGACCCAGCCCCAGCTTCAACCTTCTTGTCAGCACCAGGAGGAGCAGCACTCCGTCTGTATGTGTCTCTCTCAGTTTCACCCCCGAATAAGTCGGGCAGGTCGCTCACCCTCTAGACCTTTGGGTCTTGGTCTTCCTGTCTCTGGACGACTTCTTTGAAGCATGGCAGGCACAATCTCAGGGGGAAGGCGAAGGTAATCCTGGAGGTACAGAATGCCCTCATTGGTGAGGTACCAGTAGAAATGCCTCCACCCGAACTGCTCCTTAATATAGCCACGAGACTTTAGGAACTGTATGGCCTTCATGACATGGAGATTGGGCATATTCTTGTCTGCGAGCTCAGGATGCTTTGGCATGTGAACATCCTTCTTGGCTACCATCGCTCCCTCCTTAAAAAGGAGTTCATAGATGGCAATTTGGTTCTTCTTGGGCATCAACATCTCGGTGGCGGTAGTTGCTGCTCTAGACGGAGCCTGGGATAAAAAGGTAGTCATTTCCTTCTCCAACTTATTTTCCAGATGAGCAATCTGAGGCAAATAAGGTTAAGTGATTTGATAAGGATCACACAACTAGGAAATGACTGAGACCAGATTTGAACTCAGGAAGAGGAGTCTTCCTGACTCTGGACCTGGAACTATAGCTACTACATTACCTCCCTGCCTGGTTCTTTAGTTTCCATTAAGCTCCACTGTGTTTATACACTGGCTTGTACCCTGGAATATGCACTCTGTTCAAAAACAAAAACAAAAAACCCCAAAAACTTGTGAACCAAAGCACCCTCTCCTGTGAAAGTGAATTGAGATCAGAAATACTCCTGAAGGTATCTTTGATCTTAACACAAATCCCCATTGCAGAACCCCTGCCCTCCATACATACTATTACCGTTCCATCTTTACAAGTCTAGGGAGGGTTAATCAGCATATGTTTTAATAATAGTTTTGATGATGAAAGTATCTGCTCTTGTAATTTCTACTATTGTTATATGGGACAATCTGCTTCTTTTGATCCATTTTTTTTTCTCTGATCAAAGCTACCTCATTTATACTTTGGTCAGGTCCAAACAGGTCAATTCATGCAAAAACTAGATTTCTCTTTTTTTTGCCTCCAAAGTCAACTTCCCCAAACATCATTTTTAGCATGCCACTTCTCTACTTCAGAGCTTATAAGAATTCTCTATTAAGTGATATTAATATTTACTAGCCATATAGTCTTGAGAAGTCACTTAACATCCTATTACATCAGTTTCTTCACTTATAAAACCCAAGTCTTCTCAATGATTAAAGCAGGACTATCACCACCTCCTTGTTACTGCCACAATTCTTTTAATATGTTTTAAGATGACATTTTCCTTCTCAGCTACCACTTCCCACAACTGATTAATGTTGAGGTGGAAATCCACTAATATTATCTATGGTAAATCAAAACCATTAGTAGACTTTGTATGCTGAACTGAGGAATCTTTTTTTTTGGTCATAGATGCAGTAAGATGCTATTGAAATTTTTGAGCAAAGGGGTGATATGGTCAGTCCTTTGTCTTAGGAATATTAATTTGGCAGTGTGAGCACAATGGATCAGAAAGGAGAGAGACTGGAAGGTGGAGGACTGATAACCTATCAAAACAGATGATGGGCAATGAGTGTCTGAACTGGGGTTGTAGTTGTGTGAGTGTTTAAAAGTAAAGGAATCCTCTAGATATTGTGGAAGTGTAATTGATTTGTCTTGGCAACTGATTACATATGGGAAATGATGGAGATAGGAGTGAAATATGTTTCTGAGGTTGCAGATTTGGATGACTGAAATGATAGAAGATCCAATATGCAAAGTTTAATGACTTTCTCCAGCAATCTTTGAGCAGCATGTGATTAGGAACAAAACTGGGTTGGGGTTTAGTACAGCAGATGCAGAGATGTGAAAAGATAGTAAGGAATTTAAAGGTTACAGTATAGTGTATATTTCAAGTATAGTTTAAAAAATGGAGAAAGGGAAGAAAGGCTGGATAGATCAAGGGTAATAGACTGGGAGAATGGGGATGTATAGATGGAGCTAGAAGTCAAGGTGAGAAAAAGAGAGCAATGGAAGGTTAGGTGATATAATCAGAAAGCAATTACAAAGTTTAAGACCAAGTAGGAAAGCAGGGGTAGCATTCATAATCTCAGACAAAGCAAAATTTCATTATTTGGTAAAAACTTCTGGGAAAACTGGAAAATAGTATGGGAGAAACTAGGTATAGTTCTCATACTGTACACCAACATAAGGTCATAATCAATACACGATTTACTCATAAAGGATAGTATCATAAGCATATAAAAAGAATGGTTTATCTGTCAGATTTATGGAAAAGGGAAGAATTTCAAACCAAAGAAGATATTAAAAGCTCCATAAAATATGAAATAGGTAATTTTGATTATATAAAATTAGAAAGGTTTTGCACAAACAAAACAAATGCAACCAAAATTAAAAGGAAATCCACAAAGTGGAGGAAATTTACAACAAATATCTTTGATAAAGGCCTCATTTCTCAAATATATAGAGAACTGAGTCAAATTTATGAAAATACAAGTCATTTCTCAATTGAAAAATGGTCAAAGTATATGAAGGCAGTTTTCAAAGAAATAAAAGTTAGCTATAGTCATATGAAAAAAATGCTCTAAATCACTATTGACCAAAGAAATGCAAATTAAAACAATTCTGAGGTACTACGTCACACCTGTAAGAGTGAGTAATATGACAAAAAAAGGAAAATGTTAGATATTGGAGGGGATGTGGGAAAACTGGGAAACTGTTGCATTGTTGGTGAAATTATCAACTGATCCAATCATTCTGAAGGGCAATTTGGAACTCTGCTCATAGAGCTATAAAACTGTACATGCCCTTTGATCCAGCAATACCACTGGTATGTCTATATACCAAAGACATCTAGAAAAAGGGAAAAAGACTTATTTGTACAAAAATATTTATAGCAGCTCTTTTTGTGGTGGCTAAGAATTTGAAATCAAAAGAACGCTCATCAGTTGGGGGAATGGCTAAACAAATTGTGGTATATAATTGTAATGGAATATTATTGTGCTATAAGAAATGATAAACAGGATGATATCAGAAAAACCTGGAAAGACTTACATGAACTAATGAGTGAACAGAACCAGGAAAATGTTTAACACAGTAACAGTACTATTGTTCAATGAAAAATTGTGGATGACTTAGCTATTCTCAGCAATACAGCGATCCAAGACAATCCCAAAGGACTAATGATAAAACATACTATCCATGTACAGAGAAAAAACTGATATTAATTGAATACAGACTGAAGCATGCTATTTTTCACTTTCTTTCATTTTTTCTGACTAATATGATAACGTTTTACATCACTGCACATGTATATCCTATATCTGATTGCTTACCATCTCAAGGAGACAGGATAGGTGTAGAGGGAGAGAGGAATAGAGTTTGGAACTAAAATTTTAAATAGAAAAAGTTAAAAAAAAAGTTGAAAAAAAGTCGAGGGAAGCAGCATAGCTATGGATGACATTAAGATCCAAGATATGATCATCCTTGCTAGTGCCTGCAATAGCGTGAAAAAGAAATATGTGAAAGTAATTGATGAGGTTGCTGCACTGAGATTCCTAGGTATTTGAAAGAACATTTTCTTTTATACTCAAGTCCCAGTGTATGAGAAAAAGGTTTGAAACTGAGACAAAGACAATGAATCAGGTACTTAAGTATTTGAGAAAGCAGAGACTTAGAGGTCAATAAATGATTGAAATAAGGATCTGCACTGAGTGATATGGAAGAATGGAGTGAACCTCATAAGAGGTTATCTCTTATTCATGAGCCTAGGTTGAATAGTCTGTAGAGTGATGGATAGAGAATTAGAAAGACTTGAGTTTGTATCCTTCCTGATACTTATTAGATGTGTAACCTTGGGCTAGTCCCTTAATTTTTCCCAGTCTCAGTTTCCTAATCTGTATAACGGGGTTGATAATAGCATCTAATTCACGGAGGATTTTAAGGATCACAACTGTCTAAATAGAGTTTAGGTCTATCCACACACAGTTCTACATAAATGTCATTTAGTCTTATTAAAAAGAGGAAAGATTATTAATGATGGAAAAATGTTCCAGAAGATACAATGGAAGGATGGAACAGAGGTGGATAGAAATGGAAAGGGGAATAATACATAGATGATGTGAGTAGGAAGTGGGAGATTACTAGTCATAGTCAGAGGAAGTACCATTTGCTTTGGAGTCCCCTATTCTCCTGAGTTCTGTGATAGTGGTGGGTTGAGTCTAACTGTACCCTCTCCAATACTAGAAGAAAAAAATGGACAGCTAACTCAGAGATTGAGTTAAACAATGCTTTGTGACCAAGATTAAAGGGGTTTTAATCAAACTCATACTCTGCATCAGTCTCCTACCTTCATCCAAATCTGCACATCATTTACATGTGTACATTCAGAAGATACTCTACATAAGCAGTGTCTATTTGTCTCCTTATTTGGCTCAATGTCTAAATCCCTTGTTCCTGAAAGTAAGAAATTTTGAGTCTAATGTATTAACAGATATGGAAGACTGAGACTTAGTTTCTTTTTTCAGATAGTTCAGTGACCCCACACAGAGTATATCTTTCTTCCACATGTAGTCATAGGCTCCAGACTAAAGGAACTCCAAATCCAGTCCCTAAGAGAAATTAAGGGTAGAACCTCAGTCTCATATGTTCAGTTATGGAGAAGAATACCAGAGCAGGAGCCTTGGTATGTGTCAGTCTCCTTCTAGCAGGGTATTAGCCAGTGATGGAAGACTGATAGAGAGGTAAAGAAAGGTCCCTCAGCCTATGATTGGCTTTTAAGGTCCTTCCTAATCTGTAACCAACCTGCTTGTCCAACTTGATTTTCTTCAATATAAAAGGTTTGTTCTAATAAGGCTGCTTCTGTCACTGTCCCAGCTACATACTGTGTTCAATCCTTCCTCTGTGGCTATGGTTATTCTGTTTCCCTGCTTGGAATGCCCTATCTGTCTATCTAAATCTTATCCATTCTTTAAAGTCCATCTCAAGACCCAGTTCCTTTATGAACTAACTCTTCCCTGACAGTGAGCTTCACCTCACACTAATCTGTCTCCCTTCTCTGACATCTTTTTACACATGTAGTAAATACATTACACTCTGTTTTATTGGCATTTCCATTATTCTTCCAAACTCTAATTTTCCTGAAGCCTAGGTCATGGAATATTCTATCATTCTTTCCAGTCTCCTAAAGTACCTTGAATAATCTTGGGCCCATAGTGAGTGTTTGGTATACATTTATTAATTGACAGGTGAGTTTCTTCCCATACCTGATCTTCCTTCTACTAATTTGAGAGTCCCATGGTCTTCAATAGGAAATCTTAACAGCTATAAGATTCTCACAATGATAGTCTTTATTGGGCTATAGGAGTAGAGCCAATCTCACCCAAACTCTCTAGCCTAATTTCCTGAGTGATTTAAAAAGAGGAAGAAATCAGGGTTATTTCACAGACTTACAACTGCTGTAATAGAATGGAGAGCCATTGCAGACGGCCAGCTGTTATGCTGTAGGGAAACAATTCTTTAGAAGTCTTCCATGGTAAGATGCCAAGAATTGTTCTTATTTGGGATATAGGGTTAGAACAGGCAAGAGTTTATCCAGATACAAAAATAAGATTTAGTTAAACTCAGATCAGAATAATGACTAGAAGAAAGATTACATTCAGTTGGAATGAATTACTGAAAAAGCCAGTTCTCCACTCTTTTTAAAATCCTCTTCTTACCCAATATGCTAGGTCCACTTTAGATGTTCAGAGTGACTCCAGTCTACTTTGGTTTCTCCCTTTCTGTACATGTCTTTCCCTTTAGCTTTTATTTTCTGTTCTTGCCTGGAATATTATCCCTTGAATTTCTCCTTGTTAAAGTTAAATTTCAAGGTCTAAGCAAATTCTACCTCTCATTTGTAAATTTCCCTGATTCTCAGAGGAATAAGTAATTCTCAGTTCTTCTGAACCCTCACATCACTTTGTTTAGACCTCTCTTATGCACCTTATTTGCACCTTATTCCATCTTTTTGTACATCTTTTTTCCTCTTGTTCTATTGTAAATTCTTGGAAGGGACTGTTTGTAATCCAGCCTCATAATGACAGACACTTATAGAATCATATACATTGTAGATATTCAATAATGATTTGTTCAGTTTTTAATGTGTGCCATCAGTTGTTTCCATGTGCCAGATTTTTCATGATGGCTCATTCTAGATCTTTTTCACTGATCCTCCCCCAATATCTACAATGAAGGACCCTTAAAGATAAAGAGTAATAAAGTCCCTGGTTTTCCGTATTTTAAGGTATTACCCTCCATTTATACTGCATATGCTTAGTATGTATATAGTTACTTGCATGCTGTTTCTTTCATTAAAATGTGAGTTCCTTGGGAATAAGGACCATGCTTTTGCCTTTTTTAAGCATCCTGAGCACTTAGCACAGTGCCCAGTGCACAGGAAGCGTTTAATAAATGCTTGCTGACTTACTAATGGGAGATGGCTCTAGCTGTCCATCATCTGTAGAGGAAGAGCATATGGTGGCTTAGGGAATGATTTTTCCTCCTTTAAAGTTTACCTCATTCCTAGCTCACAATTTGTTTATATTTATAATCATTTATACTTCATTTCTATTCCTGAGGCTTTTGTAAGTTGGTGTTAATAAGTCAGAGAATGTTTGTATCACATGCATCTCATAGAAAAATATGAAGGTCTGGGTTTTTTATTGGATGTAGGGATTCAAGATATGAAAAAATACATTGTATATGTATACATTTAGACAAATACATGTATTTATGAAGTGCTTTTTTTTTTGAGGAGGAGAAACATTAATAACTCAGTGAGTCAGGAAAGACTTTCTGTGGCAAATGGCATATAACCTAAGCCCTAAAGGAGGCTAGGAATTCTAAGAGGTAGAAATCAGAAGGAAACATAATCCAGGCAGGGGATACAGCCTATGAAAAAGCATGGAAGTGGTAACTGGAATATTAGAGTCATAATAAGGCAGTTCAACCAGAATAGAATGTGCTTAATGTGAAAGAAGTATGGACAGAGGAACTAGAGTTAAGTGGCAAGGAGCTTTGAAAGCCAAACCACAATGTTTTTCTTTTATCTAGTGGCAAGAAGAAGTCACTGAATATCCCTGAGAGAAGGGAGTGATATGGTCAGACCTATGCTTTAGAGAAATTATTAAAGCATGTGATTTGTGTGGAGATTTTTGTGATTTGGCAAACAAAAAGCCTGGAAACAAGAATTCCAGTTAATAGGCTATTTCAATAGTCTACACAAAGCAGATAACATAGATTTGAGTTATAATTATATGAATGGAGAGAAAATGACAAATACAAAGAGTTAGAATCACTAAGACTTAGAAAGGATGAATATGAGACACTTAGGAAAGAGATGAGCCAAGAACAACTCCCAAGTTGCAAACCTGGGTGTTTAGAATGGTGGTGGATCCCTCAAAAGAAAGAAAAAAATTAGAAAGAAAAGTGGATCTTGGGATGTGTGTATGTGTGTGTATGTGTGTATGGGAAGATAATTTTAGACATTTTGAAGCTGATATGCCTATGGAACATTCAGATAGAGATGTCCAGCAGGTAGCTTGTAATTTGTGACTAGAGCTCAGTGGAGAAACTACAAACTTACTCTGGGGAACCAAACAAGAAACATAATTCCTAGACATCTACTTGAATCAAGAAAACTCCATAATGAATCACAGATAACTTACATCCTCATAACAGAGTCAATCTGTAGACCAGAAACTGCCTTGATTCCTAGCACTGAAAATTGCTACCAGCTTTGAATCATATGCCTCCAGATGTGTACCTAAATGATGCTCCTCATTCTTTGCCCCCCTGCCTCTGAATGGTGGTGGCCAGTTTCATTGTTCCATAAGTTTTCTGCCAATGAATTATACATTTTAATTTCCTATAATGAATTATTGCCTTCTGCTTAAATAGAATCTATTGGCACCTTTCTCCCATTGAACTTGAGGGCATTGTTTCATCCTTTACCTATGGATTCCTTTTTCTTAATTAGTACCTTATCAATAGCAGGTAAGAATTTCCTATATGGAGCAACAAGAAATGCGATGGATTTTTAACTTGGTATTGTAGAGCTCTGAAGTGTCACATTTAACATTGTAATACCTTTGCACTGTTGCATTTTGTGTTCAATTCTTCACCAGCCCTGTGTCCACCCAATTTCCCCAAATGTGTACCATTTATTCTTATTTTAAAGTTAGATGAAGTTCTAATTAAATTTGTCTTGAGAAGTTATTTTGAGAATTTCACAACTATCCCTCCCTCCATTCCTGTCAAAGTCAGGGCTCAGAATTACTTCTGTAAAGGGAAACAAATAACCAAATCTAGGGCAAAATGTGGGCAGCTGGGACATCCTACATCCAAAGCACTGAGGGCAAGAGAAGCTGTGAGATGCCTCTCAGTCCATATCCACATACTTCAGAGGTTCTTGCTCTGACCTGCATACCAGCCTGAAGATATGAATCTGATGTGTGATTGGAAGAGGAAGGTGAGAAAGAGGGAGGGCAGGCCTTCTTGCTGTCCACAGCAGCTAAAGAGTCCTGCCCCCAGGCCTAGAGGTCCCTTCTGGGCTTAAGTGATCTGGAGTTGCTGTCAACATCAATTGAATTAGCCAGATAACTGTGAATCCTATCTTCACATTGTCAGCCTTTGCCTCATCTTTCCCTCTCTGGGCTGGAAGGGGCCCAAATTGGCTTCCCTTATGCTTATAGAAGAAGGCACCTGTCTCTCTAAATTCCAGGATCTCCTCTCACTAGCTTGGCTCCTATTCTAGGACCAAAACACCTGTCTGTGTTAGCTCAATAACTTCCCACTACAAAGAGTAGAAGATGAGATATTAAGCAGAAAGCAATCAGGTAATTACATTTGATGTTCTAGGGTTAAGAATAGAAAAAGAGGTGGATAAAGGGATTTGGGGAGAGAGACACAGAGAAAGCGAGAGAGAGAGTCAGAGACAGAGGGGGACAGAGAAATAAAGAGAGACAGAGACAAGGAGACACCAGAAGAGGCAAAGACAGAAAGAGACAAAGGGATGGGAGGGGAGAAGGGAAAAAGGGGAGTAAAGAGAAGGGGGAAGAGAGGGAAAGTTTTTTAAAAAGTAAGAAAGGGGAAGGGAAAGAAGAAAAAGAAAAAGTGAAGACAGAAAAAGGGAACCAGGTAAAGAGGAGGAGGAAGAAGGGAAAGAAGAAGTGGGGAAAGAAGGGGAAAAAGAAGAGAAGAGGGAGGTAGAAAGCAAGAAAAAGGGAGGAAAGAGGAGAAAAGAAGAGAAGAGATAGTAAAGGTTGATAGTGATAAGAAAGAAAGAAAGAAAGAAAGAAAGAAAGAAAGAAAGAAAGGGATACAATGAGAATAGAGACGGAGGAAGAAAAGAGGATAATAGAGGAAAACAAAAAAGAAGAGAGAGGAGAAATAATTCTGAACATTATGAAAAAAGATTAATGAGTGAATGATCCTCTGAGAATCTAGATTTTTGGACTGAATTTTCACCATTGCTGTACTGTATAATCCCTGTGCAACACACACACACACACACACACACACACACACACACACACACACACACAGAGTTTTAAATAAATAGAAAAATCATTACCAGAAAATGGGGTTGCTTAACCAGCCTTCCCTTGCCCCAGGGGGTCACAAAGAAGGTAAATATAGTAAATTAAACATAATCATCATCCTTTACGACTAGTCTCAAATACATTGCAATTTGCTTTAGCTGAGTGGCCTTTTATAAGACTTGACAACTTGTATAGTTAATAGGATAGATGGGAATTTATGGGGATTCAATCTACTTCCTTCATTCGTTGATTGAGGGTCTACTAAGTGCTTAACACCCTGCTAGACCCTAGACCCTGCAAGGGATACAAAGATATATTATACAAAGTCTCTGCCTTCTAATCTAAGAGTTTCTAATCTAATTGGGGAAATAAACCAGAGGAAGTTAAATGGGAATTTGAGAGAGAAATAATGACAAAGAATATTTTTTAAAAATGTCATAAGGCAGTATATCTTTAAAAGCAAATGAGTAGCACAGATAGGTTGCTATGGTCAAAGAATTCCTCACCTTGTGTGCAGCTCACAAGCACTGAGCCTCTCTGTAATTAGCTAGGCTGGTCCTTGGAAAGTATAACTGGTCTCTTGATAAGATCTCCTTGAAGCCTTTCCTCCTGGCAAAATTTGAAATAGCTTGAGCTATGCTGGCTTAGACTGAGAACCCAGAGTCACCTCTATGCCAAAATGAAGCATGGGAGTAAGATTTGTTAAATAATACAGGTCCTATAAATTTAGAGGAAGGTATTGTGGTTGTGAATGTCAACCAGGTTTACAACTCTGGAATTATTCCTGACTCCCCATCTACCTGACTCTAGATAGCCAATCAGTCACTGTGCCTTGTTGATTCTACCTCCACAACATATCTCATTTCTATCCTTTTCACTCACTTGGCTTCTACCCTAATTCAGGCCTTCATAGTCCTACTGAAGGAATGCAATGGCCTCCTGTGTGGTCTTCCTATCTCCATTTTCCAGCCAAATCTCTATACATCTGCCAAAGAGGCAGTCCCAAAACATAGGCCATACCACAGCATTCCTCTACTCAATGAATTCTAGTAACTCCCTATTACAATTAGGATCAAATGCAAATTCCTAATATGGTTTTCACCCGTGTTCTAGGAATATACAGTATGTCTGTCCCTTCACATACTCTGTGGTCTGTCCAAGCTGGCCTTTCTGATATTCTTCACACATATCCTATCTTCCATTTCTATACTTTTGCACAGTATACCTGGAATGCATTTCTTCCTTATTTTCACATATTAGAATCTCAAACCTTGCAAACTCAGCACCTTCCATGTGAGGCCTTCACTGATTCCTCTCTAGGTGATGGTGCCCTCCTCTGAAATTACGTTGTACTAATTTGTGTCTCTATATACACATGCTGTTTCTGTCCTTAGGGGAGACCCTGTTTCACTAACTTTTTATCCTAAATGTATTTCATATAACAGGTGTTTATTAAATGCTTGTTGATTGATTGTTCTATATTGGCAAAGGAAAGTGCCATGGTTTAGAGAATAGATGCACAATCAGTTCTGGCTCAATAGTCAATTCAAAGTAGTTTCCTTATGATGTAGTTGGTTGGTTGTTGTCCTTCATTCTTGAAGAGGACCAAAATGATATCACCATGTTAGAGTCAAGTTTCAGTGTTACTGATCAGGCCAATATGAGCTGGGAATGCTCATTTGGGGGGGATTCTCTAAATTTGCACATACTGTGTTTCTTTTGAACTGTCTCAATTCTGCTTTGCTCATAGAGTACAGCACCTTCTCTGATATGGGCATGTCATGCTGAGAGGTCCTATGCCAGTGCCTGCCATGTCACCCAATCAATTGCAAAGTTCTGAAGAGAGACCTTGAGAATGTCCTTGTATCACTTCTTCTGACCACCATGTGATCATCAATCAATGCTGAGGCCATTGACCATTTATCTCAGGTTGAAGTCAATCCCTCCTTAGCTGAAGTTCCAACCGAAGAAGAGGTTTTAAATGACATTAGGCTCCTTTCATGTGGCAAAGCACCTGGTGCTGATTCTATTTGAGCTGAGATTTACAAGGTAGGAGGTCTAATGCTCACATAAAAGCTGACTGAAATTTTCCAAGTTATATGGCTGTAATGGTAATGCAAATTTGAAGATCCCTTAGTATTGTTAAGCTGACAGGTACTTAGCACCTAGTTTCAGATTAAGCCTCTGTTAAAAAAAACCAAAGGTATGAACCCCTGTTGCTGATGAAACAGGAAGGGGCTGAACAGGGAGGAGCAATACTGTATATAAGGAAAAACTCCAGCTAGGAAAGTCAGAATTTTCTGGGAACTTGTGGTGATAGAGCTTCTTCTGAGGGCCAGTCAAGCTGCTGAAGACTTCTGAGGGGCAGCCAGAGCTGCCAGAGAAAGCATGATTATGGTGTCAGCATTTTGTCTGTTGTGGCTTTGTTAAGCCTTGACTTCCTAGGACTAGAGACTGTCCAGGATTTAAGGTGGACTGGACACTGTGAGCTTCAGTGTGGAACAAGAACTGCACAGAGAGCTGGACAAGGAGCTGGAAGCTGTCTGTCTTTGAACCCAGGTGACAGTTTGATGAATTAAGGTAGGAGCTGGGACCATGGAAGGGGAGCCAAGGAAGCTGAGAAACAGCCTCAAGTCAAGCTGAAAGAAAACTTTACTTGGATAATGTGTACTGATTGAGAAGATTATGATTTACTGTGACCTAGGGGTCTAGAACTTTAGCCTTTTGTACTTTGTGATTGAATTAAGGATTTTGTGATTGACTAAATGAATGTACTTTGTTTATGATTGGAAACTAATCTCCAATTGAGACCACCCCAGGGGTGGAGTACTTTGACTTTTGTATTTTGTGTCCCTTAAGGAGGAAAGCCTCCTTAAGGATGATTGGATGATTGAGTTACTGACTGCTTGAATAAATGATTGTACTTTGCTGAAAACTATGTGACCACTGTGGTGAAAACTATGTGGCCATTTTCATGATAAGTTGTTGAGTTGCGACATGATGAATGCTATATTTTGATTTTCTGTGATAAATTATAATATTCCCAAATGTTCTACCTTGATTTTCTGTGAATGTTTTGCTCTGATTTGTTATTGAATAAATAATGTTCACTATACTATGTAATCAGAGCCTTGAAAGCTGTTCACAGCAGGAGTCCTCTGGAAAGCTGCTCATGGGTGGCTTTATAATGGCAAGAGGAGGTTATCCCCAGGAGTTCAAGGATGCCTCCATTGTCCATTTCTATAAAGGTAAAAGCAATAGATTGTCCTGTGACAATCACAGGGAGATGTTTCTCTTAGTCATTGCTGGCAAGATTCTTGCCAGAGTCCTCCTTAATAGGTTGATCCTTCATCTTGAAGTTGGTCATCTACCTGAGAGCCAGTGTGAATTCGGAAAGGGCTGAGGAACAGTCATGATATAGTAAGTGGATAGGAAACAGTCACAGTATACCCATATAGGCTCTGAATTGGGTGTTCAATTACCTGTCATCTTGAATATCTAAAAGCAAATTCACTAAGATTCCATGTGAATTGATGCCATACTGTGTATATTACACATGAGCCCTAGGAGGGAGACCTTTTTGGCCATTTACTCCATTATAATTTATACAACTGAGGTTCTTAACCTGAGGAATGAACTTCTTTTTCTAACATTTTGATAACTATATTTCAATATGTTTGGTTTCCTTTGTAAAATTATGGCTTATTTTATGTATCTAAAAATATTCTGACAAAGAGTCTACAGAATCCTTCATACTTCCACAGAGGTCTGTCATGAAAAAAGTTAAGCACTCTTGATCTAGAACTTCTAGTGAGATTAAGGCCCAGCTTGAGTAACATTCCCCAGATGAGACCTTTCCTGACTTCTTCATCACCCTAGTTCCAAGTGACCTTCTCCCCTAAAAATACTTTGTATTTATTTTGCATATGTATTATATTGAGTTATCTACATATACTTTGTTTCAGTAAAATGCAAAATCCTTGAGGGCAAGATAAGTTTTGGTTTTGTCTTTACACCCCTAGTGCCCAGAATGCCCACAGATTCTCTCCCAACAAATTGTCTCCTATGCTTTATGAAAATGATGTAAGATGTCTTGAAATACATGAGAGAGATGAATTTGATTATTGACATCAAACATGGCATAAAACAGGAATATGTATGTTTATCAAAAGATTTTACCACTGGTGTGGAAGATAAGCAAGTACAAAGTCTATAATGAACCTCTTGCAACCTGGAAAAGAAGATGATGTAATTCCATAACCAGAGTAAGGAATAACTATGGAGAGTCCTTATAATCTATTGGTACCCATGTAATACCAAGAAATCCTAGCATTTAACATGGGACATAGCCCAAAGTAGGCACTTAATAAATGTTTATTGATTAGCTGGTATTGATACCACCCCATGCAGGGCACTGGAATGACTCAGGGGTACCTGTAGTAGCCTCGGGTGCAATTGGGGGGAACTGAATAAAAATAAAAGGGCTGGTGGTGGAAATATAAAGAAAGAAGAAAAGAATATTTTGAAAAACTGTTCATACATGCAATGATCTCAGACTCAATCAGACCTGAGTTCAAGTCCTAATAGTCTACATAATGACTATTTGACCCTGGACAAGTCACTTAACTTCAGTCCTTCAGGTGAACTTCTAGGACTAAGTTGCAGAAAAGATGTGGGTCCATTTTGGTAGTTTCCTATACCAGTGAAATCACAGGTCTGGTCAGTAAAAGAAAAAAATAAATACTCTAATCCCATTAGATTTTTTTTGCCATTTTCTGGGGTTATGTAGAATGAAGATCCAGAGGGGAAGGCTGGTTCTTGGCCAAGGAGGAACTGAACAAGTTCATGGGTTCCTATACTGTAGGGGAGGGTAGAGAGTTGCCTTTCAACTCCTCACTCTGGAAACATGCTTAGAAGTTGCAATCACCCCATCAACTCACTCTTCAAACTGAGGGCATTTTGACAGGCACTAGCAGAGAGTTCTCCTATGAATAACATCCTAAATTCCTCTTCTTAGAGCTATTTATGAACTTGAAATTAATACTTGGCTTTTTTATAATGGGGGAGGGGCACAAATCAGGGCATAGAGATTTACTCATTTCTACACTGAGACTCAGAACAATTATTCTGCTCAGGAAAATGGCCCCAAGACCACACAATTCAGGTTTTCTCTAGTTCCGGCAAAAATGGCCTGGAGGAGAAATGGCCTTTAAAGAAAAGGTTCGATTTCAATTTAAAATCGGGTAGGTACCCAAGGAAACCGAACAAAGATACTCTTCATCTCCTAACATCTGTCATCAGGTGGGCCATATGAGCTCTCCTTGGATAGAAAAAATTACCTTTCATCTTTTCTGCTTGTGAGGCACATTATGTGTTAGGAGCTAAATGTAAGCTGCCTGACTCCAGCTGTCAACAACTATGCACTCTGTCACCAATAATGCTGCTGCATATGTGGACAAAAGTTTGAGATCTTATTGCTAATTTACCAGATTTATTGTGTTATTTTCTTATTACTTTCTTCTGGGGTAAAAGTAGGAAAAAAAAACCAATTTCTGATGCAGCTTTAATCTAGTGGGGACTGTTGGAAGCTAATAGAAATGAGGCCATAAATTCAGAATTCACAAAGGGGTGGAGGAAGCTGGGAGATTTGTTTCTGTCACTCAGACTTAGATATTCTGCATTAGAAAGCTGGGATCCTGTTACAAATGATAAAGGCCCAAGTTCAGAGAGGCAGCTTGCATAAGTATAGCACATAGCAGGGAAAATCACTGTCTTTTTCATTCGTTTGCTCTAGGCCCAGAGCAGTTATGAGCCATATGATACTTTTATTCTTTCCTTGTGGAATTTCCTCCCAATATGATCTGCATTCAGTCCAGTATACTTGCTGTGCCTCATAGGAATTCTGAGCATTAAAGGTTGATTGCCAGTGCTCTCATCTGAGCCTAGATACTGGCTGGTACAGCTATTCCTTTTTTTGTGTTTATCTCATATAGAGATAGTAAAACCTTGCTCAGGTCCCAGAGGAAAGGAAGATACAAGTGAATCTTCATTGTTCCTATATTGAGGTACCGAAAAAGGCAGATGAATAGGTAGATATGTAAACAGTGGTAGTAGTAGTCGTAGTTGTAGTAGTAGTAGTAGTAGTAGTAGTAATAGATGTAGTTGTGGTGGGGGTGGTATTAATAGTAGTATTAGTGTAGTGGTGGTACTGGTAGTGGTAGTAGCAGTAATAACACTAGTAGCAGCAGCAGTAACAGATTTGGAAAGTATTCTAATGAAAGCTTATTAAAATATTAAGAAAACACAAGGCCTCTCTCCTCTAGAGAACTATAGAAAGATAAACACTTGGCACAAAAAGAAAGAAATTCAATATTCTTATATCATATAGCAAGACAAAAACTTCATATTCTTGGAACAAGCAAATGTTAATTCACTGAGCAATGGTCAGGGCTGATAAGTAAGTCACTGAATTTGTTAAATGTAATTAAAAGTGGTTTACCTTTGGATAGAGCCTAGGAAATGACAAAGATTCAGGAGTAGAATCCAAAGTCCCTCTGTAGGTGATGTGTGTATAAACCCAGACAACAATATGTTGACAAAGATGCTTTCAACAAATGGTTTTATCATGCAGATTTATTTTTGAAAATGAAAGGGTTTATCATGGCAATATTGGGTCAGGTCATTGTCACTAGGAATTATGTAAGGGTGAATATGAGGAACCAGGTTTATGCAGCAACATAGATATTACAAGAAAAAAGTAGAAACCATTCAGCACATCATAGCAGGCCATAAAAAGTTAGCACCCAACAAATACCAGGAAATATGACTCCTTATAGCTGGAATTAAACATCAGAAGGTCACTGTCTTTAATGGACTGACATAACAAATGCTGATATTATAAATACAAATCATAAAAATATCCTAGAAAATCCACTGTACTGGATCCAAACCATTATCACAGATTAAACATTATTACAATCTCCTGGATATATATTAATCCATAAACACTTCAGAATGGGGTTTTTTAAAATATATTTTTCCAATGACATGTAAAAACAATTTTTAACATTCATTTTTAAATTGAATTCCAAATTCTTTCTCTTCTTCCCTTACTTACCCCCTCATTGAGAAGGCAAGCAATTTGATATAGCTTATACATATGCAGTCGTGCAAAACATATTTCCATATTAGCCATGTGTAAAAGAAAACACAGACCCCCCCAAAAAAACCCTATGAATAAAAGATAAAGTAAAAAATGGTATGCTTTGATCTGCATTCAAACTCCATCAGTTCTTTCTCTGGAGGTGGATAGCATTTCTCAGCATAAGTCCTTAGGAATTGTCTTAGATCTTTGCATTACTGAGAATAGTTAAGTTATTCACAGACAAACATCATACAATATTGCTTTTATTATGTACAGTGTTTCCTGATTCTGCTCACTTCACTTGACATCAGTTCATGTAAGCTTTTCCAGGAGTTTTGGAAACCATCTCTCTCATCATTTCTTACAGCACAATAGTATTCCATAACAATTCAACCATTCCTCAAATGACGGATGTCTCCTCAATTTCCAATTCTTCACTACCACAAAAAGAGCTGCTATAAATACTTTTGCACATACAGGTCCTTTCCCTTTTTAAAATATCTTTTGGGTATAAACCTAGTAATGGTTTTTGTGGGTCAAAGGGCATACCCAGTTTTAGAGCTCTTTGGAAATAGTTGTGAATTGCTCTCCAGAATGGTTGTATCAGTTAACAACTCTACAAACAGTGTATTAGTGTTCTAATTTTCCCACATCCTGTCCTAAATTTGTTATTTTTCCTCTTCTGTTATATTAGCCAATCTGATAGGTGTGATGTGGTTGCTCAGATTTGTTTTTATTTGCATTTCTCTAATCAATAGTGATTTAGAACTTTTTAAATATGACTATTAATAGCTTTGATTTCTTCATCTGAAAACTGCCTGTTCATATTCTTTGACCATTTATCAGTTGAAGAAATGACTTGTATACCTATAAATCTGACCCAGTTCTCTATATATGTGTGAAATAAGGCCTTTATCAGGGAAACTCACTATAAGTTTTCCCCCCAAATTTCTGCCTTTTTTTCCCTAATCTTGGTTGTATTGGTATTGTATGTGTAAAACTAATTTAATGTAATCAAAATTATCCATTTCACATCCTGTAATGTTCATGGTTGGTCATAAATTCTTCCCTTATCTATATATCTGACAGGTAAACTATTCCATACTCCCCTAATTTGCTTATGGTACTACCCTTTATGTCTAAAATATGTACGCATTTTGATCTTATCTTGGTATATGATTTGAAATGTTGTCTATACCTTGTTTCTACCATACTAGTTTTCCCAGAAGTCTTTGTCAAATAAGTTCTCGTCCCAAAAGCTGGGATTATTGCTTTGTTGTTGTTTAGCTGTGTCCAGTTTTTTGTGACCCCATGACATTAGCAAGCAAGGCTCTTCTATCCTACACTATCTCTCAAAGTCTGCCCAGGTTCATGTTTATTGTTTCCATAACACTATCTGTCCATCTCATCCTCAGCCATCCTCTGTTCCTTTTGCCTCCAATCTTTCCAAATATCAGGGTCTTTTCCAAAAAGTCTTGTCTTTTTGTTGTATGCTAAAATATTTAAACTTCAGTTTTAGTATTTGGTCTTCAAATGAATAGTCTGAATTAATTTCTTTAAGTATTGATTAATTTGATCTCCTTGCAGTCTAAGGGACTTACAAAAGTGCTTACAAAAGTGCTCTCTACAAAATAGCACTACTATTCAAAAGTAGCAATTTGTGGCACTCAACTTTCCTGTTTTTATAGTCCAACTCTCACAGTTATACATAGCTACTGGAAGAACCATGCTTTAAAGGGTGGGAAATCTGCAACCTCTAGACTGTACGTGGCCCTCTAGATCCTTATGTGTGGCCCTTTGATTGAATCCAAACTTCACAAATCATTGTATTGAGTATTTTTTCTGTGAAGTTTGGATTCAATCAACGAGCCACATTTGAGGACCTAGAGGGTCACATGTGGCCTAGAGGGTGCTGATACCCCACCCCTGATTGACTATATGGACCTTTATTGGCACAGTGATGTCTCTGCTTTTATTATGCTGTCCAAATTTGCCATAGTTTTCCTTCCAAGGAACATGTGCCTTTTAATTTCCTGTCTGCAACCACCATCTGCAGGGATCTTTGAGTCCAAGTATATAAAATCTGACATTGCTTCCACTTCTTGTCCCACTATTTGCCTGGAAGGAATGGGATCAATCACCAAAACCTTTGTGGTTTTTTTTTTTTAAGAGTAAACTTTCAAGCCAGTTTTTACAGTCTCCTATTTCACCCTCATCAAGAGGCTTCTTAATTCCTCTTTACTTTCTGCCATCAAAGTGGTATCATCTGTATATCTGAGGTTGTTGATATTTCTCTTGGCAACTTTAATTCTTTTTTTTTTTTATTCATCTAGCCTGGCATTTCACATTATGTTTTCTACACATACGTTAAATAAATAAGGTGACAATATACAGCCTATCATATTCCTTTTCTAATCTTAAACTAATCAGTTGTTTGATGTTCAGTTCTAATGGTTGCTTCTTGGCTCACATATGGGTTCCTCGGAAAACAAGTGAGATAATTTGATATGCCCATCTCTTTGAGGACTGCTACATTTTACTGTGATCCACATAGTCAAAGGTTTTAGTGTTTTCAATGAAGCAAAAGCTTTTTTTTTTCTGGAACTCTCTTGCTTTCTCCACAATTCCAGAAAATGTTGGTAATTTGGTATCTAGTTCCTCTGCCTCTTCAAAAACCAGCCTGCTCTTCTGATAATTCTTGGTTCACATGCTGCTGAAACCCTAACATCGCTGTTGTGAAATGAGTGCAATTGTTTGGTAACTTGAACATTCATGGCATTGACATTCTTTAATGGGGCATAAACGGATATTTGGATTAATAATGGATTCCATAAATGGATTCCAAACTAGTGGCCACAGTTGAGTTTTTCAAATTTGCTGGCATATTGAGTGCAGGAATTTAACAGCATCATCTTTTAGGATTTTAAATAGTTCAACTGGACTTCTATCACCTTCACTAGCCTGCTTGTTAGCAATCTTCCTAAGGCCCACTTGACGTTGTTCTTCAGGATGTCTAGTTCTACATCAATAAACACCATCATGGATATCAGTGATGTTAAGATCTTTCTTCTGTAGTTCTTTTGTGTATTCTTGCCACCACTTCTTAATCTTTTCTGCCTCTGTTTAGTCTGTACAATTTTTGCAATTTTATGATGCCCATTTTTGATGAATCATTTCTTTAATATATCTAATTTTTTTGAAAAGATCTTATCTTTCTCATTCTACTGTTTTTTTTCTTTTTCTTTGCATTGTTCATTTAAGAAAACTTTCTTATCTCTCTTTGCAATTCTTTGGGATTTTGCATTCATTTGGGTATATCCTTCCCTTTCTCTTTCCTCAACTATATGTAAAGGCTAGTCAGACAGCCATTTTACTTTCTTGCTCTTCTTTTTCTTTGGAAAGTTTTTTTTGTTGTAGTCTCCTGCACAATGTTGTATACCTCTATCCATAGTTCTTCAGGCACTCTACCAGATTTCATCCTAGTAGCATATTGGACACCTTTGGAAGTGAGGGTCTCATCTTCTGGTATCATCTCTTCTGTAATTTTAGTAATGTTCATCGGGTTTTCTTGGCAAAGATACTAGAGTGGTTTCCTTTTCCATTTCCTTCTCCAGTGGTTCACCTTTTGTTAGAACACTCCACTATGATCTGTCTATCTGGGATAACATTGCACAGCATAGCTCATAGTTTCATTGGGCTGTACTAGCCCCTCTGCAGCACGAGGAAGTAATCCAGGGGTGGGAGGTTGCATTTATCAAACACTAAATGACTAGGGTCATTACCCATTGGGTATTAGGTACCTAATCCATTCCACTAATCCACCCACCCCTCTGTCTTTTATCCAGTACCAAATTGTTTTAATGATTACCATTGTTTTCTTTCTTTCTTTTTTTTTTGGAAGGGGAAAGGCAAGGCAAATGTGACTTGCCCAAGGTTATACAGTTAACACATGTCAAGTGTCTTAGGCCATATTTGAACTCAGGTTCTCCTGACTCCAGGGCGGTACTCTATTCACTGCTCCACCTAGCTTCCTTGATTATCACTTTGTAACACAGTTTGAGATCTCATACAACTAAGCCACCTTTCTTCCCATCTTTCCCCATTAATTCTCTTGATATTCTTGATCTTTTGTTTCTTCAAATAAATTGTATTATTTTTTTTCTAGCTCTATGAAATAATATTTTGGTAGTTTGGTATAGCACTGATTAAGTAAATTAATTAGGTAAAATTGACATTTTTATTATATCAACTTGACCTACTCATGAGCAATTAATATTTTTCCAATTGTTTGGATCTGACTTTACTTGTGTGAAAAGTGTTTTGGAATTGGTTTAATGTAGTTCCTGGGTTTTTCTTGGCAGGTGGACTCCAAAGTATTTTATACTGTCTACAATTATTTAAGTAGAATTTTCTCTTTCTATCTCTTGCTACTGGACTTTTTTGGTAATATATAGAAATGCTAATATTTTGTGTGGGTTTTTTTATCTTGAAACTTTGCTAAAGTTAATTGTTTCAACTATTTTTTTAGTTGATTCTCCAAGTATACTATCATATCATCTGCAAAGAGTGGTAGTCTTGCTTCTTTGTTGCCTATTTTTATTTCTTTGATTTTTCTTCTATTATTATTATCATCATAGGTAGGATTTATAGTACAATATTGAATAATATTGGTGGTAATGGGTAGCCTTGCTTCACCCCTGATCTTACCAGGAAGGAAGACTTCTAGCTTATCTCCATTACAGATAATGCTTGCTTGGTGGTTTTAGATGTGCTCCTTATTTTAAGAAAAGTTCCATTTATCCTCATGCTTTTTAGTTTTTTTAATAACAGGAATTAATGTTGTATTTTGTCAATAGCATTTTCTTCATCTACTGAGACAATTATATGATTTCTTTCGGTTTTGTTATTGATATGGTCATTTAGCTGATAGTTTCCCTAGTATTGAACCAGTCCTGCATTCCTGGTAAAAAATTCTACCTGGTCATAGTATATAATCTTTGTTATAAATTGCTGCAATCTCCTTGCTAGTATTTCATTGAAGATTTTTGCATTAATATTCATTAGGGATATTAGTCTACAGTTTTTATACTCTGTTTTTGCTCTTTCTAATTTAGGCATCAATGATATATTTGTTCATTTATAAAAGCAATTTGGTAGGACTCCATCTATTTTCATAGTATTTATTTATTTTGTGGTATTTACAGTATTATTATATGAATAATACAATGTTTATTATGAAATAATATATTTAGTATTATGAAATAATTTTATTTATTTATATTTATATAGTATTAGAATTAATTGTTCTTTAAATGTTTGTTAGACTTCACCTGTGAATTTATCTGTTCCTGGTAAGTTTTTCTTAGGGAGCTCATTGATGGATTATTTAATTTCTTTTTCTAAGATGGTGTTACTTAAGCATTCTATTTCCTTTTCTGTTAATCAAAACAGTGGTATTAAAACATATTGAAATAACAAACATTCACAATCTCCAAGCTATATGGTACAGAAAAATTTCAAAATATACAGATCAAATAGAAAAGTGCAAAATAATGTGACTTCAGTCTATGGTACACAGATCATCCCTGTGGTAGTCTAATATTGCAGTTTTGCCAAGGATTCTTTTAGTGAAGCAAGAGAAGATGTTACTAGCATGCTTTAGGATGATCCCAGAGGAGCAGCTATTTCATCCATTTATCAATAATCTATAGAACATTAAATGTCAAAGAATTATAGTAATATACTGCCTGCTCACAGAACTATTCTATATGAACTGCATTGAAAAAATGAGAATGAGATAGAAATTGTCATCTTTATCATGATAATTATATTTGCATATCACTTTAAAATTTACAAAGTGCCTATATTATTTATTCCATTTTATTTTCTTTTTTTTTCAATGACTTCTTTATTTACTTTTAGTTTACAAGATTCAGTTCCACAATCCCTTGAGTTTCAGATTTCCCCCCTTCCTTCCCCATCCCCCCATGGTGGCGTGCAATCACATATAGGATCTGCAAATACTTTCACATTGTACAACAGTCTGGTTGTATAGAGGGGTCGTAACCAATGAGTGAACAATGGGAAAAAAGAAACAAATCCAAACATGGAAAAGAGCGATAGCACGTAGATTGCTTCAGTCTCCGTTTAAACTCTGTTCTTTCTAGATCTTTCTCTGAATGTAGACATCTCCTTCCATCCTGAGACTTGTAGAGTTGTCTTATAACTGTGCGTTGCTGAGAAGAGTCCAGTTCGTCAAGGTTGGGCATCACACATACGATGTGTCTGTGATTGTGTACAAATTTTTCCTGGTTCTGCTCTTCTCACTCAGCATCAATTTTATAAGCCTCTCCAGGTAATTATGAAGTCCATCTCCTTCCCATTTCTTATAGCACAATAGTATTCCATTACATTCACATACCACAACTTGTTCAACCATTCCCCAATT
>CM053581.1:79292083-79317071 GCA_028627135.1 Pseudochirops cupreus
CCTTGATCTGGGGGCTCCAGAACCTGGCCATAACATTCCTAGGAGTTTCCTTTTGGCGATCTTTTTCAAGAGGTGATAGGTGAATTCTTTCAAGTTGTATTTTGCCCTCTGGTTCTAAAATATCAGGGCAATTTTCTTTGAGAATTTCTTGAAGGATGCTTTCTAAGTTCTTTTTTTTGATTGTGGCTTTCAGGTAGTCTAATAATTTTTAAATTGTCTCTCCCGGATCTATTTTCCAGGTCAGTGGTTTTTTCAAGGAGATATTTCACATTGCCTTCTGTTTTTTCATTTGTTTGGATCTGTTTAATAGTATCTGGATTTCTCATAAAGTCATTTGCTTCCATTTGCTCCACTCTCATTCTGAAGGAATTATTCTCTTGATTTGCCTGGGCCTGCGCCCCTGAAGCACCGAGCGGAGATAACTGGAGGCTGGACCAGGTGCGCATCCCGGGGCCGGCCCACAACAGACTGGCTGCCCGAGGTGCGTGATGGGGCCCTCGTCCCCGCGCACCTGCCAGCCTTCCTTGGTGTGGAGCCCAGCCAGCCCCTTCTCTGGGCCTTTTCATTGATTCTCTGGGGCTTCAAGGACTGGGAGGCGGTGTGGGCAGGTGGCTGCCGCTCCCGCTGGTGGAACTGGAATGGACAAACATCAATCTGGAATTCAGCATTTGAAACTGGATGATTCAGTTATAGAAGGAGTAAGTGACCAAGTCCTTGTGGCAGTTGTGGTCAGTTTCATTTTCATTGCTACACTGATATATATACTTTTAAGAAATGCAGAACAAAACATTCACCCTGATAACCAAGAGCTAGTGTGGGTGCTTTGGGAACAACTTCAGACAGATCAGGATGCACCTGCTATTGTTTGGCAGCAGTTCCGTACTGGTATGTCCTGTCCAATCTGTTTACATCAGGCTTCTCTTCCTATTGAAACAAACTGTGGACATCTTTTTCATGGTACCTGCATTATTGCATATTGGAGATATGGTTCATGGCTTGGGGCCATTAGTTGTCCAATCTGCAGACAAACAGTTACCTCACTCTTACCAGTATTTGGTGAAGATAATCAGATTCAGGATGTCTCAGAATTGCATCAAGATATTAATGACTGTAATCGAAGATTCTCAGGACAACCCCAATCAATTGTGGAAAGAATTATGGATCTGCCCACTTTACTGAGACATGTATTCAGGGAAATGTTTTCAGTTGGGGGCCTTTTCTGGATGTTCCACATCAGGATATTACTTTGTTTACTGGGAGCTTTTTTCTATCTGATACCACCGTTGGATTTTGTTCCTGAAGCCTTGTTTGGAATTCTAGGGTTTCTAGATGATTTCTTTGTCATCTTTTTATTGCTTATATACATCTCCATCATGTATCGAGAAGTATTAACACAAAGGCTAAATAGATGAAATAAATGAATGTTGTTTGAAAAAAAAAAGGAATTATTCTCTTCAGAAAGCTTTTGAGATTCTTTTTGCATCTGGCAAAGTCGACTTTTTAAGGCATTCTTCTCCTCATTGGCTTTTTGGGCCTCTTTTGCCATTTGAGTTAATCTATTTTTTAAGGTGTTAGTTTCTTCAGTCAGGTTGTTGACTCTCTTTTCATGATTTTCTTTCATCGTTCTCATTTCTCTTCCCAATTTTTCCTCCACTTCTCTTATTTGGTTATCAAAATCCTTCTTAAGCTGCTCTATGGCTTGTAAACTATCTACATTTTTCTTGGAAGCTTTTGGTGTGGGAGTTCTTACTGTGTTGTCTTCCTCCCATTCCATGCTTTGATCCTTTTTGTCCCCAAAAAAGGAATCTAAGTTGGATTGCTGTTCTTACTTTGCTTCCTTTGCTTACTCATGTTGCCAGTCAATTACTTGACTTTTTAGCTCTGAAACTCTGCTTTCAGAGGGGAAAGCTCTGTCCCAAATGGCTGGGGTTTTAGCAGCTTCCAAAGCTATTAGGAGGCCGCTGCAGCCCTCACCAGCTTTGGCTCACTGAAAAGGCACCTCAGGACCACCACCCAAGATCACGATCTTGATCCAGGCTGGTTAAGGCAAGAGCACTTAGCCCCTAAATAATTGCTCAGCCCCCCTGCAATCTGCAGGCCATGAGCTCTGAAGCAGCCACATGGAGGCTGTGCTGCTTCTGCTGCTTCCTTGCCCTGAGGGCAGTTCGGCCAGATGCTCTCCCTCGAATTTAGCTGAGTTCCACTAACCTTTCACTTAGTCCTTATTTCTTATGGCTTGATAATTCTGGAAATCACCACAGCTGCTGCTGAGCCACTCTTCTAAAAGCTCCTGCCATGGCTTGTCCTGGTTGCCCCCAGGCCAAGCTGCAGTTTCAGGCTGGGCTGGTTTTGGCTCCCAGCATGCTGCAATGAGCTCTTCCTGTCCCCCCTGCTGAGCTGCCTTCAGTGGGAGATGTGTTTTTCTGTAATTTTCTGAGTTCTGGAGCCCTAAAATTTGTTTAGAGTCATATTTTATGGGTATTTGAGGTGGCTATGTGGGAGCTGCCAACTGGGCTTTTTTTTTTTAACCATCTGATTGATCCCTTGATTCTCTACTCTGATTCATCCTCCACTCAGCTACTAAAGTAATTTTCCTAAAGTGTAAATTTGATCCTGTCACTTCTCCCTTCCTACCCCCAACTATGCAAAAACATGCTAGTGGTTCCATATTACCTCCAACATCAAATATAAAAGGAAATAAACATTTATATAGCATGTGTTCTGTCCCAGGCACTACACTAAATGCTTCTTCAAAATATTCGATTTTCACAGCAATACTTTGAGCTAGATGCTATTATTGTCTCCATCTTACAGTTGAAGAAACTGGGGCAAGCAGGTTAAATGACTTACCTGGCATCACAGTAAGCATCTGAGGCTAGATTTGAACTCTTCCTGACTCCAAGTCCAGTACTCTCTCCACTGTACCATCAGTTCTAAAGTAAATAGTTTATACATCACCATTTTTGCATTGAAATATGATTTACATATAGGAAGTATATCATATACTCATAAACACATGAATACACATATGTCTCCACATTAGTCTGGGTATCCTGTTTTGATTCAGAATTTATTCAAGTCCTTGATGTAAGGACCTACCTAAATGATTTTTTCTAGGTCAGTAATAACAGGAGTAACAACATTAACAACAACATATTTTGTTTAGTTAATTTAAAATTTTTAAGTGAAAAAACTTTGCACTCAGTTCTCTTTCTGGAGGTGGATAGCATTTTTCAACATGAGACCTTCAGAATTAATTTGGATCATTTTATTGATCAGAGTAGGAAGTTTTTCACAGTTGATCATTCTTTACAGTATTTCTGTTACTGTGTACATTGATCTCCTGGTTCTGTTTACTTCACTCTGCATGAACTCACATAGGCCTTCCCAGGTTTTTCTGAAACTATCACCCACTATGAAACTATCATACCTATTTCTTAGAGCACAACAGTATTCCAGCACAATCATATACCACAACTTTTTCAACCATTCCCCAATTATTAGGCATCCCCTCTATTTCCAATTCTTTTTCACCACAAAAAAAAACCCTACTATAATTTTTTGAGATGTGGGCCCTTTTCTTTTTCCTTTGTTCTCTAGAACCCTAGTAGTGTATTGCTTGGTTAAAGGGTGCACAAGTTGATAGCCCTTTAGATTACAATTCCAAATTTTTCTGCAAAATAGTGAGACCAGTTCACAACTCCAGCAAAAATGCATTAGTTTCATACATTTGCACACCACCGTTGGTGTCATTTTCCTTTTCCATCATGTTAACCAATTTGATAGCTATGAGGTGGCACCCTAGAGAACAAGTATTTATTAAAATGTATTTTATACATACTTATACATAAATACTATGGATTACGATAAGCACTAAGGATACTAAGATGGTGTCTACTTTCGTGGAGCTTACATTCTAGTGGGAATTTCAAAATGAAAATCATTATGTATTTATAAGATATATACAATGTAAATGGAAGGTAGTCTCAGAGTGAAGGTGCCTACAGTGGGAGAAAAAAACCTATTGAAGAAGGAAGATAAGTAAACTTAAAGGTAGAGTTAAAGAGAGAGAATTACAGGAATGGGGGGAAACCCATTGACATGAAATGTCATGTGTGAGGATTAGCAAATAAGATAGCTCTGCTAGATCATAGGGTTTGTGGAGGGAATAAAGTGTATGAAAACTGGAAAAGCAGTAATGGGCCATGTGGTAAAGATCTTTCATTATCAAACAGGGTATTTTGTATTTGATGTTGGAGCTAATAAGGGGCCACTAGTGTGTTTTTCAATAGTAGGGTGTGGGAAGGGAGAAGAGTGACATGATCAGATTTACACTTCTGGAAAATTACTTTGGCAGCTGAGTGGATGATGGATCAGAATAGGGAAGGACTTAAGGCAGGGGATCAGATGGATAGCTTTTTTGGAAAAAAAAGGACAGGATATAATTGATGAGGGTCTGCAGTACTTTAGTGGCTGTATGAGCAAAAAGAGACATGTGAAGGTAGAAGGAATAAGAATTGCTTCCATATTGGATATATGGGATAAATGGAAGTGAGGAGTTAAAGACGACACTCAGGTTGGAACCCTCAGTTGGACTGGGAGGATGGAGGTATTCTCACTAGTAATAAGGAGCCTGGGAAGGTAGGAGGGTTTGAGTAGGAAGATTTTTGTTTTCTATTTTGACATGCTGAATTTAAGATGTCTATGAAGCATCCAAAATGAGATTGGCAAAAGGAAATCGGTGATATAGGACTGGAGCTCAGGAGAGATATTAGGGCCGGGTATATAGATCTAAGAATAATCTATTCAGAAGTTATAATTAAACCCATGAGAATTTACAAGATCACAAGGTGATAGAGAGGGAAAAATAGAAGCAATCTCGAGAAGTTTTGGGAGCTCCTCATGTTTAGTAAGGAAATGTACTTTGGATAAAGATCCAGCAAATCAGATTGAAGAAGAGATCAGGCAGGTAAGGAGGAGAATCAGGAGAGAGCAGTGTCACAAAAACTCAGAGAGGGGAGAATATCCCCAAAGAGATGGTAATAGTGTCAAATGTTACAGAGAGGTAAAGCAGGATAAAAATTAAGAAAAGGTCATTAGATTGATCTCGCTCATAAGAGATCATTAGCAACTTAGAGATGGGGGAAG
The DNA here is from genome assembly GCA_028627135.1 of Pseudochirops cupreus. Classification (NCBI taxonomy): domain Eukaryota; kingdom Metazoa; phylum Chordata; class Mammalia; order Diprotodontia; family Pseudocheiridae; genus Pseudochirops; species Pseudochirops cupreus. The sequence continues at coordinate 79,297,232 of CM053581.1, forward strand.
GGAAGGGAATAAGCACTATTAAGTACTCACAGCTTAATGTGCCAGACTGAGTGCTTTATACATATTATCTCATTCAATCTGTTGATGAAACCCAAAGCCAGATTGCAAAGCGTTTAGAAGAGAGGGAGAGAAAAGACAGCATTCTCAGGAAGTCCAGCCAAGAAGGGAAGGAGATGTATAAAGTGACAGCTCGTTTGAGTGTTTTAAGATGGACTTAGATACGGGCATGTTGGTGTGCAGGAGAGGAGGAATCAACAGATACTGTGGAGATAATGGATTTAAATAAGACAGAGTAGAAATAACATTAATCCCCTGGAAAAGACCAGAGTTGCTGGAGTCAAGGATACATATAGAGAAGTTTCTCTTGGTAAGGTGAAGGGTCAATCTGATGAAATATGAAATTGGGGCAAAATTTTTAATTAAAACAGAATAGAAAGATAAATAATCAGGAAACTCTCCCTTCTACCTCTAATAGGGAACAAGCCACTAGTTTTCAGTTGTCTGTTGCAGGCCATTTCTAACACCTCCTTTGCTCTTCCTGGAAGTGACAGTAAGGAAGATCAGTAAGAAACTAGAGGTGGCAAATGGAAGCTGCATAAAGATTCTGAAAACTCCAAGTTCCCTTTCCTTTCTCCTGGGAAGAGACCTCCAGTCTGGCCATGCCATCCCATACATGCCATCCCATGGCTTTCATGCAGCTAAGACCATAGGGGCTTTTGCAACTGGGAAAGAGCAGCTGCATGTTGCTTCTGGCTGTTTTCTCTGCTAGTGCTGCTGTTTCTAACACAAGTGAGACACAAGGACACAGATATGGGACAGATACTGGACAGCATTGCTGGCCTGGAATAGGACTGAAAGCAGAGACCTAAAGCAGTGCAGAGTCAGGAGAAGAGTATGAACCAGGCATTGCAGTGGAGATCACCCTGGGGCTAAACTGGCAGCTGGTCTGGAATCCCCAACACTTCTCCCCGTTTACCAATTGCTTACTGAGCTGGTCTTGATGAACAGCAAAACCTGCAATCTCTTCCTTTATTCATTCCTCCCTCCACTGTATGGAAGAAGGTAAGGGGGGGAGGAGTCCATTGATAGAAAAAAGTTTCTTTATAGTCTTCCTCTTTGAACACTTCTTAAAATCTTTTGTCCTTTGCTTCGCTGCAATTCTTTTGATAGTTCTTTTGTTGTATTTCATTGAATTGTGTGGTCATAAAAAAATGCTTAACTTGTGTTAATGAAGTCTTTTAGTTGAGAGAAAGATTTCCCAAAGGTGGGATGGAAACGCAAAAGGAGATATTTAAGATTTCCTACTACAGTATTTTCATAGATTATTTTACATCATATATCTTTAAACCCCTGGGCCACCACGGAAACACAATAATCTGTGTGAATTCCGGGCAGAGAAGGAAGGGATTAGTCTGAGAGTTTAGTAGGCCAAATATGCTCTTGTGTGAAATAGGGAGATAAAATATGTTTTGGGAAAGGCAGCACATGCACACTAAGTATTATTATCTAATGAAATCACTGGTACATCACCACCCAGGGGCCAAAGTGCATGTTCTCCTTTTATATACATATATATATATACATGCATGTGTGCGTGCATGTATATGTAATATATATATGAAATATATATGTATTGTATATATAACACATATAAAATAATGTATGTCTATATATACATATATATATATGTATGTATACACACATACATAAATTCACTTGGTTCAGGGGAAAAGTTAGCACCCTGAACTTCAGAGAAAATACAAATAGGAATTATAAGCAGAAATTACAAGTAGAGGAAACAGCAGATTAACAGACAGAGATTCTGTCTGTGAAATTAGTACAGATCAATAGACAGATACAACTGTCTGTCCATAGCAATGCATACATATTTACCTGACAGAGAAGCACCAACATCTGGGTTTTCAAAGCTGAGGGGCTCCTTAATGGTTATCCAGAGTCTCCTCTGACCAAATCAGAGGAACATTCTTCCAATGAGTGAGCCCCAAAGTAAAATGCTGACCACAGAGTATATATAGACTTCTCTGAGCCCAAGGACATCACAACCTTCAAAATCTGGTGCCTGACTAGAAATTAGCAAAAGGTGTGGGTGGGTCTTCCTACAAAACCAGCTTTCCCTAAGCAAGCTTCCCTTAATGGGCTCCACCTGAGGCCTATTAATGGGTGGGGAAGATGTTCAACTGCCATTAACATCACAGTGAGTTAGGAGATATTTAATCTAAGCATGTGAAGACTTCCCTCTGAAGAATGTGCAGATGAGAACAATTTGTTCCAATGGCCATGAAAATAGCTGAAGCAGATGCTGTGGAACACTTAGAACTTGATCAGACATGGAAGACACCAAGGTCATCACTGCATCCCAGGTCATTGCCAGTCATCCTGACTTTAGTCTTGCCACTGGACTTTGATGACTCTGAAAGAGTGAAGCCGATGACTTTTTGCAACTCAGTCTCACTTAAATCCAATTCTTCTGCAAGTCAAAATATCACCTGTGCTGTCATCGGTCTTTGAAAATGAAGGCTGAACAATAGCTATTTACTTTGGTTTTCTTTGGCTGCTAGACATTCATCTTTCTCAAAGTAAATATTAAGGTTATTTTGTTAGAATGCAAAAAAACAAAAACAAAACACATGCCTAAGGCTAATAATACATTTGGTAGCCAGGCACCACACCCAGTCAGCACAGCCAAGGGTCCTTCAAACAAAGCTTTTCCTAATTGTCCCTTAACAGGAACTCTCTCAAGCTTATTTCATATCTATGTTAAGGTGAGCAAATTTATTTGAGCTTCATTAGCCCCTTATAGCTAGCACCTGGCTAATTTGATTCACCCTGGAGGTTCACCCAGAGAACCATAGTGGAGTTGGCAACTCCTGCCCTCTATTTAGGCATTGGTACTTAGATCATTGTGTTCCTTACATTCTATTTCAAGTAAAAACAAAAAACAAAAATTCTAGGGTCTAATGCACAGGATTAATTTGTAGTCACCTATCATGTAACATTCATTAATGGCATATAGCAATCAGAAGTGATTTTCCCATGTATAAAGTAATATCTACATTAGAACAGCATTTAGAACAGTGGTTCTCAACCTTCCTAATGCCACAACTCTTTAATACTTGTATGTGGGCGTATCTGCATGTGGACGGACCCGCCTGGAGGAGGATAGAGGAGTGGTGTCTTGGTTCCTTAGACCATTGGAAATATGTGTTTTCCGAAGGTCTTAGGTGACCCCTGTGAAAGGGTTGTTTGACCCCCAAAGTGGTTGCCACCCACAGGTTGAGAACCACTGTTCTAGAGGATGTTGGTCCAGAAGTTTCTCTACCTAGTGATAATTTAGTACAACTTCTGTTTAAGCACTGACCAATCAGGAGTAAGATATACATCTGTTTCATCGCAACCATGTTAGTGTCTATTTTGGGGTTATTCTGTATAACTATAAAAGAGCTGCCTTGACTTTCAGATGTATCCTTGCCTACTGAGGAGCCTTGGATCCTTTTTAATGGCAATTGCTAGCCTTGCTAATAAATTAATCATGCTTGGAACTCTGTGTCTTGGTTTCTCTTAATTCCAGATGTTTGTTCCAACAGTATCTAAAGCTAGATTTGATCTCAGGTCTTCCTGACTCTAGGGCCAATACACAATTTACTGTACTTTCTAGATGCTTCAAGTATAAGACATCCTTGGGCAGCCTTGAGAGAGTTTAGAGAACAACAAGAGACTTTCCACATTTAACCCCTCTTCTTCAGAATGACAAAGCACAATCCTCTTCATATGAGGCATCATCTGTTTCTAATAGTTCCTCCATGAAGGGTAGATGGGAGAAATGAGATTATTTAATCCAACCCTTTCATGTTATGTATATAACTGAAGCCCAGAGGGATTAGGTAACTTGTCAAAGGACATACTGAGTGTACCAGATTTTAGCAAGGTCTTTTAATTCTAAATTCAGGGTTCTTCCTCTATTGTATATTGTTGTTGTATATTACAGGAATTTGTGTTTGCTTTATAACATTTATTACAGATCTTTTCCAGTTCTACAATCTTATTTACTCAACAAATACTAGTTATCACATACTTGACTGGAAGATATTCATACTGTGGAACAAACCAGGGATGAAATGAGATGATTTTTAAAGTATATACTTTGTAGCCTTCAATTTAGGGTTGCATTCATAAAGGAGATGACAGTATTACAGAAATTGACAGTTAGAAAGGATATTAGAGATTATTTATTTAATTCCCAAATCTCAAAGATGAGAAAACTGAGGCCTTGCCATATTTCATGAAGCTAATTAGTAGCAGAATTAGATTTCCTTTTTCTTTCTTTTTTAGCAATTCCCGTGGTAGGTAAGATACACAGCTATGTTTGATACATGCCACGATGCATAATGTATGTTTCTTAATCCATTTTTTTCTTAGTTTTGCTGGTACCTTTCTCTCAACAGTATAGGACCTGGTGGACCATCTTCAGTTGTTCTGATCAGTATCTTGCCACTGGACCCAGATGCCTTTAGAGGAGAAAGTGAGGCTAGTGACTGCATAGCCCTACCTCACTTAAATCCAATTTGCTCACATGGCATCTCATTATCTTCCTGATGTCATAGTCCACTGGCCCTGGAGTCATGTGGGTCTGAGTTCAAATCTGGCCTCAGACACTTAACTTACTAGCTGTGTGACCTTGGGCAAGTTGCTTAACCTCAATTGCCCTCTAAATAGTAAAAAAAAAAGAGAGAGAGAGAGAGAGAATGAAGGACAAACAACAACAGACCTGGTCAGCTATGCTACATCCCTCAATAAACTTTACTGATATTTAAATTTTATGTGGCAAGACTTGTGTTTGCACTTCTCTGGCATACCGGAAGACTTGCCAAATAATTACCTGTTAGAAAACATTTCCTACCAAATAATGGGGGGGGTGGGGGAATAGGAGAGATTGATCACTTCTTCGTTCTCTGAAAATCATCTCTTCAGGCCCCAAATAGGATCAAAGACAAATTTTTCCACCTTGAAATTTATTGGGAATTTTCTTTGATTAAACTTTTATATATATATAATGTGTGTAATGTGTCTATGAATATCTTTAAGTTCACTACAGATGAGAATTGGCTGAAGGAATTGTGGATGTTTAGACTCAAGAAGAAAAGACTCGGTAGGGAGATGATAGCTCTCTTCTAGTATGGCTATTATGAAGAAGAGGGATTCCCTTCTATTGAATAACAGAAGAGAGAATCAGATATGGTGGCTATAAGCTGCAAATTGACAAGTTTAGGTTTGAGGCAAGGAGAAAACAATCTAACAATTAGATCTCTACAACAACTGAATGAGCTGGTTCAGAAAGTTCCCCATAATTAGATGCCTTTAAACAAAAGTTGGATAACTATTTGTCATGTGTGTAGGAGTAGAGGTCCTTTTTTGGGTATATATTGGCTAAGTTGGCCTCGGAAGTCCCTTTCAATTCTAAAATTCTGCAACTCTTTCTGTTTGTGTATATGTAAGGAGGTGTGTGGGGCTTGTGTACGTACAAGTGTTTGCACAGTATTTCTTCCTCTTTGAAAGCATCTTTTTAGCCACTGGCAAAAATGAAAAATTCTATGATGATACTAAGGGAATATTATTTATAGGTAAAAGGTTATCTTGCCCCTTCAAACTAGAGGTATCAAGATATAGGCCATCAACTTACATGTTAACTTTGATATCTATTTAAAAGGAATAGCAAGTTGTACATAATAGATTTGTACTTTTACGTGTAATTTTTTTTTTGGTATTTGTACTGTTATGGAAATTCTTGTCTTATTCCATAAATTAAAAATAAAATAAATATTTTTTTAAAATTCATAGACCATAAGCTTAGTCAAGAAGATATTATCTGTAGTAAACCCAATGAAGAAATACTCAGTTTCCCAAGGACCATCCAATAGCCAGGACAATGTGACCTTGGGGCTGGTTGCAGTCATTCTAGAGAGTCCTCTGTAACCATATTGGCCACCTTCTAGCACTTATCATGCCTTTAACATATGGAATATCTTTCAACTAACCATCATCTCGAGACAGCTTTGGCTGACCCATATGCCCTCACAAAACTAGCATGACTTTCCCACCTTTTTATCCTGTTGCTCAATTTAGATACAAAATATTTGTCTGTCTGAATCATATCCAAGGGCAGAAGAAGTCATTAAGAAGCTAACAGGGCAGGCTGGGTGGGAAGAAAACAAAATGAAATTTAAAAAAGCAAGAGGACTGAGTTAGTGGAGAAGATGGAACAACTATTAAATAATTCAGGAATCATAGCCCAAAGGAAAACAGACACTGAATGGGAATGGAGGAAATAAATAGATCAAGGTACACAGAAAAGGAAAAAGTAGAGTGGAAAGAGGAAGAGAGAAAGATGAAAGACCTCACCCAGGGGAAAGAGGTAAGAATGCTTCTCTGGTCTTAGTAGAAATGTTAATAGCCAAATATTATAATAAAAATAAGACATGCCATGTATTTTCTTGGCACTTACTGAAAAGGCCCAAGGCAGTTTCTACTTAATATTCACAAGATATTTACAGAGTAGAAGGCCTTTTCTCTGACCTCATTTAACAAATGGGTAAGCTGGAAAATGGAGCAGAGTTGAGTGACGTGTCATCATTGGGTGGAATGAAATTTCCAGAATCCATGATTCCAGGCAACAGACAGTAAGACTGACGTCTTTGCTACTGCACCTGGAATTCATTTTAACTTTTGGAATCCATTTTGGATTCAAGAGATTAGGAAGCCTGAAGCAAACAGCAGAGAGTAGGAATGCAAACTCTGCCCAAGTGACCCACTTTAAACACCCACATTAACTGAGAGTGAGCATTGAGAGTAAGAGCTGTTTATTTCATGCTGCCTTGTCTGCATTATCAGTAAGGCATGCAGTTCAGGTTGTTTTCTCAGTAGTATAAATGGGTTTTCAGTGAATGGTTCATCCTAAGCCAATTGGTATTTCTTTATTAGTCAATAACAACATACCAAAATCTGAGTTTGTGAAACATAAACATAAAACATGTCTTTCTTTTGGGGTGACAAGACCCATGAGACTTACTTCAATGTATCAATGGACGGTTGATTTCATCAAGGTGGGCACAATGTCTACTGGTGTACATCCTAACCTACCTATGTCTTACTATTTTAAATGATTCTTTTATGTGTCCTTGCATATATGCTCCATAGAGGATCTGCCCAATGCGCTGGAGGCCTGCTAACAGGTCATGGATACCAGTGAAGTCCATCTGTTATCCCTTAATTCTTGATATATGCCTGACTTACTTACTTTTCTAGTCATATATGTCCTTGATGATATTATTTCCACACATTATCTTGCAAAGTCATATTTGAAAATATACTATAGACTGCTTATACTCATCATACCTTTTTGTAACCATTTGGGTTACGTTCATTGTGTGTCTTCTGTGATTGTGGTACTCCATGATGTATAGCCATCACAACACAAATCATAATTTCTCTGTGCTTTACTAATTGAATTTTGTAAATTGCTGTGGCCAAGAAATTCATCATCCTGCAGTAAAAATGGTGATGAGCCTCTAATAGTGTAGGTAAAGTGTTCCTCAAAGGACAGGCATCAAGTTAAATGGCAGACCCATACCCCAAGCCTTTACAACATGATAAGAACTTCCAAAAATTGTGCTTCATTGGTATGTCTTCCAAGAACAAAGTATTAGTCACTTTGCAATGAAGTCTGATGCTAGTAGGACTTGACTCACATTTCTGGGCAGCATAGTCATTCCTGCCACACTGTGGGACTAAGGGGTGATTTTTTTCTTTTTTCTTTTATGGGGTGTTTATAGCATCTTATTGTAATATTTGGGCTAAGTATTTGGTCATAAGCTCTGTGTCATCTACTGTCTTTCATGTGTTTTTTGTAGCTTTTATGGAAATTCCCCCAAATTCACATCTAATTTCTTAACAGACCTGCTATCTATTGAAACCACAATGGGGAAAGTCCCAGTGTGGAAGGGATAACTATATGCTAAAGACCAAATGAGTAATGCAAATAATAGAAGGCTAGGATTGGGTTGGTGAAAGGAAGTGGGCAGAGTATTCCCTCCATTCATTGCCATGTATTTCTCTTTGTCGGGCATTCAAAGGCAGACTGAGATTAAGAGTCACTTTGGCCAAGAAAAAGAGGTTTCTTCCTCATCTTCCTCCTCCTCCTCTTCCTCCTTGTTTTTCTTCTTCTTTCCCTGTCTTCTCTCTTTACCCCTTGTTCTTCCATGCCCGATATCTCCTACTTATGACAAGCTAGCTAAATCAGAGGACTCAAACCCTTGATCTAAGAGAAAATAAAGGAACAGTGAGTTTAACTAGGTCTGTGTTCAGGGAGTTTTATGCATAGGAAGATCACTTACTGGACCCTCCATCAATCAATCACCTAATAAATGCTTGGTTTGTACCAGGTACTATGCTAAGCAGTTTAGATATAAAGAAAAAGTAAAATCAGTCCTTGCTCTCAAGGTGAGGAGGCTTCATGTATATAAATTAGTATGTATAAGATACAAAGTAGATGGAAGATAGCTTAAGAAGGAAAAACAATGATCACTTAAGACTCTAGACCAGTGGTTCTCAACCTTCCTAATGCCACGACCCTTTAATACAGTTCCTCGTGTCATGGTGACCCCCAACCATAAAATTATTTTTTTTGCTACTTCATAACTGTAATTTTGCTACTGTTATAAATTATAATGTAAATATCTGATATGCAGGATGTATTTTCATTGTTACAAATGGAACATAACCCACAGGTTGAGAACTGCTGCTCTAGATAAAGCATCCTAAAGGCTATTTTTCCATAATATTATTTTATTTTTTTCCAGTAATGTGTGAAGATACTTTTTAACATGGAGTTTTGTAAAATTTTGAGTTCCAAACTTTTCTTCCAACCTCTATTCCATCTTCCCTCCCCAAGGCAGCAAACAATCTGATATATGTTATACATGTAGTCATGATACAAAAGAAGAATCAGAACAAAAGGGAAAAGCCACAAGAAAGAAAAACAAAACAAAATGAAAATTACATGAAAATAGTGTGCTTTGATCTGCATTCAAACTCTATAGCTCTTTCTCTACACGTGGAAAGCTTTTTCCATCATGAATCTTTTGGAATTGTCTTAGATCATTGTCATGCTTCGAAGAGCTACGTCTATCATAGTTATCATAGGGGTTAAGTATTTTATTTCCTCTTCTGTTAATCTGGACAATTTATATTTTTGTAAATATTCATCCATTTCACTTAGATTGTCAAATTTATTGGCATGCAGTTGAACAAAATAGCTCCTAATGATTACTTTAATTTGCTTTTCATTGGTGGTAAAATTACTCTTTTCATTTATGATACTGGTAATTTGTTTTTTCCTTTTTCTTTAAATCAAATGATCAAAGGTTTATCTATTTTATTGGGTTTTTTTTAATTAAACCAGCACTTAGTTTTATTTATTAGTTCAATAGTTTTCTTAATTTCAGTTTTATTAATCTTTCCTTTGATTTTAGAATTTCTAATTTGGTATTTAATGGAGAATTTTTTAATGTGTTCATTTTCTAGATTTTTAATTGCGTGCCAAATTCATTGATTAACTCTTTCTCTATTTTATTCATGTAAGCATTTACACATAAAATTTCCCCTAAGAACTGCTTTGGCTGCATCCCAGAATTGTTGGTATGTTTTCTCATTATCGTTATTCTCTTTGATGAAATTATTGATTGTTTCTGTAATTTCTTGCTTGACCCACTCATTCTTTAGGATTAGATTATTAAATTTCCAATTAGTTTTTAGCCTATCTTTCCTTGGCCCTTTATCACATGTAATTTTTGTTGCATCATGATCTGAAAAGGATGCATTTACTATTTCTGCCTTTCTACATTTTTGACTGTGAGGTTTTTATGCCCTAATACATGGTCAGTTTTTGTGAGGGTGCCACATACCACTGAGAAAAAAATATATTCCTTTCAATCTCCATTCAATTTTCTCCAGAAGACTATCATACTTAACTTTTCTAAAATGATATTCACCTTCTTAACTTCTTTCTAGATAATTTTGTGATTAGATTTATCTAGTTCTAAGAGGGGGAGGTTGAGGTCTTCCACTAGTATAATATTGCTGTCTATTTCTTCCTGTGACTCACTTAACTTCGCCTCTAAGAATCTGGATTCTATTCCACTCAGTGGATATATGTTTAGTATTGATATTACTTCATTGTCTATGGTACCTTTTAACAAGGTGTAGTTTCCTTCTTTGTCTCTTTTAGTTACATCTATTTTTGTATTCTTTTGTCTAAGATCAGGATTTCTACCCCTGATGTATTTAATTCAGCTGAAGTATAATGTATTCTGCTCTAGCCTTTTACCTTTATGTGTATCTCTTTGCTTCAAATGTGTTTTTGCCAACAACATATTGTAGCATTCTGATTTTTAATCCACTTTGCTACCACTTCTATTTTATGAGACAGTTCATCCCATTCAAATTCAGTTATGATTACTAACTGTGTATTTTCCTCTATCTTATTTTCCCATTTTTATACTTTTCTCCCTCCTTTAACCCTATCCCTCCACACCAGTTTTGCTTCTGCCCGCTATCTCCCTGAATCTGTGCTCCCTTCTATCAGCCCCCTCTTTCCTTTTTCCCCTTTCCCCTCCTACTTCCTTATAGGGTAAGATAGATTTATCTACCCAACTGAATTTGTGTGTTATTCTCTCTTTGAGTCAAATCTGATGAGAGTATGGTTTGAACAATGCTCACCCTCTCATTTCTTTCCCTCTACTGTAACAGGTCTATTGTGCCTCTTCTTGTGACGTAATCTGCCCTCTCTCTTTCTTCTTCTCCTACTACTGATGAGGTATAAGCTCTGGGAACCCCCTTGAGCTCTCCTTGAATCTTCCCACGTGAGGCATTTGCCTGATGCCATAAGTCTTTCACCGTGGCTTTGCCCAGATCTTTGTTACTAGTTTAGCCCTCCTTTGTCCAGCAACTTCCCACCCTTGATCCTCCCAAAATATCTATACTCAAATCTGTTCCACCCTTGAACCAGCCTAGCCCACCATTGTTGGTCATCACCAGGTAACCTTCAGCAACTTCCCACCCTTAATCACTCATCACTGGAGGCTGACCTCATTTGACTCCTCCTGAAGACCCTCTCCAAACTCCTCCCCTAGACAACCCCTAGATTCCTCCCACAACCTTTCTGTATATAAGACCCCTTCTTGTCTCCAAGAGGTGTGAGAGCACCAGAGAGTGATCTAGTGCAGACTTACTCTGTGTCAGATGATTCTGGCCCAATTGTCCAATTCAAACACCACAGATACCAGGGCTCCTTAAGAGTCTACCCAATATGGTGAATCTTTAATAAACTTTGCTTTACTTTGGCTGAGAGAAGATTTGAGTTGAATTCATTTGGCAAGACTGAGCGTGTTGGTATTTTGGGGTCTCAAGCACCCCTAACCCTATACATTAACATCTTATGGCAACCCTATACCTCATCATTTTATGGTGATCCTCATCAGTACGATCCTTTTATTTTCACACACACACCCCCTTTTTTTTTTTTGCTTTTTTTGGAGGGAAGAGGGCAGGGCAACTGGGGTTAAGTGACTTGCCCAAGGTCACATGGCTAGTTAAGTGTTAAGTATCTGAGGTCACATTTGAACTCAAGTCCTTCTGACTCCAGGGCTGGTGTTCTATTTACTGCCACCTAGCTACTTTGCCCCTTTATTTTTTTTATTCTCACATCAAAATCAATTTATGCCCTATGTCGTGTGTCTATGTACACTACTTCTAACTGCCTTAATAAACATGTAGTTCTCAAAAGTTACACATATATTCCTATGTACAGAAAACAGTTTAAATCTTGTTGAATAACTCAGGTTTTTTCTTTCCTGTTTAACTTTTTATGCTCCTTTTGAGTCTTTGAGTATTTGAAGATTGAATTTTCTTTTTCCCTGAAAGATTATGCTCAGTTTAGTTAATTCTTGTTTGTAATCCAAGCTCCTTTGCCTTCCAAAATATCACATTCTAAGCCCTCTGACCCTTTAGTGCAGAAATTACTAAGTCCTGTGTAATTCTGTCTGTGATTTCTTGATATTTGAATTGTTTCTTTTGGTTTGTTTGCAATATTTTCTCCTTGACCTGATAATTCTGGAATTTGGCTACAAGATTTCTCAGAGTTTTCATTTTGGGATCTCTTTCAGGACATGATTGGTGGATTCTTTCAATGACTATTTTGACCTCTTATTCCAAGGAATCAAGGACAATTTGCCTTCATAATTTCTTGAAAGATGCTTTCCAAGCTCTTTTTTGATCATGGCCTTCAAGAAGTTCAATAATTCTTCAATTATTGGATCTGTTTTCTGGGTTAGCTGTTTTTCTAATGAGATGGTTTTCACTTTCTTCTATTTTTTCATTCTTTTGATTTTAACTGGTTCTTGATGTCCCAAACTTTCACTTACCCAATTATAATTTTTAAGAAATTATATTCTTCAGTTAGCTTTTGTACCTGCTTTTCCATTTGGTCAATTCTACTTAAAGTTTTTTTTCTCCTTATAGTTGTTTTCTTCAGTGGATTTTTTTTTCCAGTTGGACAATTCTATTTTTTAATGAGTTGTTTTCTTCAGTCAATTTTTGTGCTTCATTTTCCAGGTTTTTGACTCTTTTTTCATAATTCTCATTTCTTTTCTCAATTTTTCTTCTACCTCTCTTACTTGACTTTTAAGATCCTTTTTGAGCCCTTCTAAGCAGACTTTTTGGGCTTGAAACCAATTCATATTCCCCTTTTATTCTTCACATGTAGGCATTTTGATGTCTTCTGCATTTGTGTTTTGATCTTCCCTCTTGCCATAGTAGCTTTATGTGATCTGGTGTATTTTCTGTTTCTTACTTGTTTTTAAGGCTACTCTATGAATTTTAAAGTTAAGCTCTGCTCCTGGAGCACAAGGGACACTATTCCAAGCTGCTTATGCTGGGGATCAGGGACCTGGCCACTGATTTTCCACATCAGGGCCTCAGGTGCTTGTGGTTTGCCCACTATGCTGGGGGTGGGTGGCCTGGTCTAGTCGTGCCTGTTGTGCTGGAGTTTTGAAGCTCTCAATTTGCTTTCTGCTCTGTGACTGGAGACCTCACTGCTGGTCTTCTGAGCCAGGACAGAGGACTCAGTTGCTAAGCTGTGCTGCACCTAAGAGCCTCTTGCTGATTTGCCCAGACACTATCTATACTGGGCTATGCTCCCCTTTTCCCTAGGCAAGACTTTTCTTGAAGTCCTTCTAAATTATCTTAAGCTGGAAAATTGTTTCACTCCATCTTTTTGTGGGTTCTGTTCAGAATCCATTTAGAAGCTTGATTTAACATTGTTTCTGAGGGAAACTGGGGAGAACTCAGGCAACTTCCTGGCTTCTCTCCACCATTATGGTCCTGCTGCAGTGGTTACTCTACACAAAGGTATTCAAATTTTGATGGCTGAAACATAGCAAGATATCTTGGTGTTTGCATAGGCTTCCTCTTAAAAGAATGGATTTGGAGAGTAAGAGATTAGGGCAGAGAGCATTCTGAGTGTAGTGCTCATTCTGGGATCACTCACTCTAATTATACTGTCCTGGCATGCTAGTTTCTTAGAGAGGAAAATAATCCTTCTTCCCTAAGGTAACCCCTAGGGTTTTTGCGTGTTTTGGACTGATGCCCCTGAGCCTCCACCTTGTGTACTCCCCAATATCAATCAGTGGAACTCTCTTAGGTGCTAGAAAAGGATATTTATTAAGAGAGTACAGCAAAAACAGAAGTCACAGGATATTTTCCCCAACTCCAGGACACACTTTCCCTTTGTATATAGAGAGTTCCAAGTAGTAAAGAGGATTCTGGTTCCTTTAACAGAACAAATAAATTGATGGATATGAGTAAAATTGGAGCTGGTCCTGGGAGAGGTGACCAAGGATAGAGTACTATACAGAATACAAGCATTCCATCTATGAACACTTGTGGGATTCTGATTGATCATTCTCTGAAATAAATGTAAGTCATAGTCTATAATCTAGTCATCTTTAGAATCTTAAAGTTAAAAATCCAAGATGACAATGTTGGCTGCCTTCTTGCCTAGACCTAAACTGGATTATGTCTATTCATAGCTAGACTCATAGTGTCAGAGACATTGTAGATATAATATTCCCCAAATGTGACACTCCCATTTACAGTGGTATATTTCTCCTAGTCTCCATAATTCCTATGATCAGGAATTTTTTCTTAAATATTTCATACTGGACAATCAATAATTCTGCTGGAAAGTGTCACTTCATTTCCTTTCTCTGTCATCTTTCATCTTGTTCCTAACTGCCATACTCATAGGATCATTTCTTCTAAGAGTGTACATGTAGGGGATCAAAATTTAGTCCCATCTGAAAAAGAGCTTGCTCTGGAAATATTTTCTTTTGTCTTGTATTAATCAGTTCACTAGTAAGTATTTATTTAGTGCCAGTAATTCCCAGAATCATGCTTCCTCAGGGTATTATATATATAGTTAGAGAAACAAGACTGACAATATAAGGCAGTATATAACCCCTGTCAAATTAACAATACAAACCCAAAAATGTTATAGGAGTAAAGTAGACAAAATATATGACAGAGTTCCTCCCCTCAAAAAGCTAACAAAGTAGGTGGGAAAGATGTGGTTAGGGTTAGGGTTGCTCGAGACCCCAAAATACCAACTTGCTGGGTCCTGCCAAATGAATTCAACTCAAGTCTTCTCTCAGCCAAAGGAAAGAAAAATTTTTAAAAGTTTGCCTGTATTGGACACAGAGCAAGTCTGTGCTAGAAAATTCTATGGTGTTCTCCCACACATGGTGGCAAGATGGGGTCTTATATACAGAAAATTTGTGGGAGGAATCTAGGGGTGCTCTAGGTGAGGAGTTTGGGGAGAGTCTTCAGGAGGAGTTAATGAGGTCAGGTAACAGTTGATTTGGGTATAGATATTTTGATAAGCTCAAGAGTGGGAAGTAGATGGATAATGGAGCTAGTAACAAACGTTTGGGCAGAGCCACAGTGAAAGGCTTATGGCCTCATCCAAATGCCTCATCATATGGGAAGATTCAATCAGAGTTCAAGGGGATTACCAGAGCCTATACCTCAAAGATTCAAGGAGAGCTCAAGGGGGTTCCCAGAGCCTGAACCTCATTAGAGAATAGGACACATGGTAAAATCAAACTAACAAAATAAGACAACATAAGTGCGGAATGAGAGTTACAGACAACATGAAAGGAGATTGTCTCCTTCACTGGGTATTTCCCTTGCTTCTAAACACAGGGACCCTCAAGCCATGCTCTTGGGCAAGTGGCTAATTAATTTAATATAGGGAAGTTCTTGTCAGGATCTATTGTCACTAGCAATCCAGTCATTAGAAAACAATCCTCTAACTCTTTCTAATAGTCTTTCCCTCCACAGTTACCTTCTTTCTTGGACATTATATAAGGTTATACGTTTTCTTTGAATATAAGGTGCAGATCAAGAGAAAGACACATGGACTCACACAAAGGAGAAGTTGAAGAAAGTATAGACACCGCAGAGAAGAAATGTAATGTAATGTAATGTAATGAAATGTAATGTAATATTAGAAGAATCAGGAAAAACATTCTGTCTCTAGAATCACACAGAGATTCTACTCTCCAAGTAAGCTAGGAAAGGGGGACTTATCAGATCACCAGCTTTAGTCAAGTCCCCAACACTGCTCCATTTAACCCAAAGCTAACTACTTTTGGCAGAAGTGACAACAGGTGAGAAATATAGCTATAACTGGCTCATTTATAAGATTGTATTCAAGGTTGTCTAGCCCTGTGCTCTTGAATCTATGCACTTATAGCCTGCTTAAGTGTAGATTATTTGTTCTGAGCACAACAATCACTGTGCCACTTGCCAATATTTCCCACGTGGCAGCAATAAGTAGGGTTGCTGGTATGGTGATTGCTACAAGGGTCATGTGCTGGAGTGTTTAGAGTGGTGGCCTGTGAGTTAGGAGACCTGAGCTCTACCCTGAGGTCTGCTACCAAGTAAGGTGAGGAAGTAGCTTGTGCTCTCAGTGCCTTAGTATTCTCCTTTGTGAAGTGAAATGCTGGATAAGACCTCTAAGTTTCCTTCCAGGTCTACATAGCATGACAACTATGACTGTCACTGTAAGTCATAGATGTAGTGTGTTAGAACCTTCTGGAACTGTGAGCCTATTGTTAAATTTTCATTATGAGATTTTACATTTTAGAAGTTGCCCAACCTATAAATCAGGACTTGATTTGCTATCTTGGTGACTATCTAGACTTAATAAAATGATGGAGAAAATGTTAATAATTTAGACTAAACTTTAAAAGGTGTCATGTATAACTTTTTGAGTCAGTTGCTAAACATTTACAAGCATGAACCTGTCTATGACTATGTCTATGTGTTCAAAGTGAAGAGAGAACATTTTGGGCTGATTAGTTAGTTTGTGATGGATCTTGAGAAAGAGTAAAAATTAGATAAACAGAGAAGATGAGAGGACATTCCCCATGAGAAAACCATGAACTTAGTAAGAAGTGTTATGATTGATTTTGGGGAGATTAAGTTAACCAATCTAAATAGAGCTGAGTATTCATGTACACAAAAAGTAATTGATATTACTGTAGTTGGAAGGTGGGGTCGCCAAATAACCATGTCAGCAACAATAATAATTGATCTTTATATAGGCCTTCAAAGTCTTCAAAATGCTTTATATCTATAGTGGTTAGAAATAGGCAGCTAGTCGGCATAGCTGGACTTGGAGGCAGGAAGACTAGGTTGAATGCTGCCTTCAACTACCTATGTAACAGTAGACAGTCATTTAGTCTCTCTAAACCACAATTTCTTACTCCGTAAAGTGTGATAGTACCTACAGTATCTCAGAGGATAGTTTTGAGAATCAAGTAAGATGATATAATGGGGGTGGAGATCTAGTACTTGCCCAAACCAGCGTAACTGGCAGTAGTCTGGGACAGGCCCATGACTACCTAAGAAGGTGCTACCTAACAGAAAAACTCTAGGGATAAATGCCTCTGGAGGCTGGAGTGCTAGAACGTGTGGACATTTGGTTTTCCTACCATATAATTTGAAAGTATGTTTTTCCCATTGGTTTTGTAGCAAGAACTATAAATATTTTTAAAACAGCCTGACAACACTTGCCATGGCTTTTGTGTGGCATTTGCCTGAGGAAGAAAGTGACTTTCTTCACTCATATCACACAGTAAGAATGGGGAGGCTCCTCCTTCCCCCACATGATGCCATGTGGCCCCCAGAAATGGGCCTGGGTCTTTGACCTTTTCCTTTACTCTTTTCCATTTTAGGTCCAGGGAATGGAGATTCTAGTTTGCTCTGGGGGCTCAAGCTATGGGTATCCAGGAGTCCAGGAATAAAAGATGTGCTTTGCAGCCAGCCTAACAGAAGGACCCTGGGAAATAAAGGTTGGGAACTCTAGTCCGGCATTCCTAACTTTGGACATGAACTTGTTTGGACCAGTGCTATGTAGGAACAGAGCTAAACTGTAATCAAAATCTCCACTACTGCCCCATCACTATCCCCAGAGCAAGGTGGTGAAGGAGGGGTTGTACCCCCCCACCTCCAAGATGTTGGAGAAAATATTTTACTTTATTCTCGCCATGTCTCTGAATTAAATATACCTTTGTAAAATCTAATCCAACACAGTTCCCAAAGTAAGCACAGTGCCTGGCACATAGTAGGTGCTTAATAAATATTTATTGGTTGATTGATTATTAAATGGTTAAATGTAACTAGAGAGCTAATCACTAGGCCCTTCAGAAAATAAGGGTAGAGCTAGTAAGGGTTTGTCCAGATAGCAAAAAACAACAACAACAACTCCCCAACTCCTTGAGGATGCTGGAAAAAGTCTGGGAGTATGGTGTGACATGTGACAGGCCCATCCCTGAGTGTGTGGAGAAAAAGTATGTTAGAACAAGCTGTACAAAGAGCCTTACAAATCCTAAAGCAATTTATCCTTGTTAACTGATCCTGTAATGACCAGCCTGTACTGATGTGGGTTCCACAAGTATTACTATTCTCATTTTTAAGACAGGGAAACTGAGGTTTAGAACAGTTAAATGACCTTCCCAGAGACACTCAGCTAATAAGTGTCTAAGGCAGGACTTCAACCCCATTGTTCCTGACTCCTGGTCAGGAGCTCTCGGAGCTCTGATGTCGTGCTGCCTCCATAAATGATAGGGAGCTCAAAACAAGTTCCCTCAGAGATAGTGACTTCCCAGATACGCTGAAACCTCTGAATCCATCAAGTCTATAAAAATACCAACTGCTGTTCTTTTTGCTTATGCTCCAGGGAACAGAGTAAATTTTGGTATGTTGAACAGTTTGGTTGCTGTTGTTGTTTTTAACTTTGTTAAAGGATTGGGAGAAAAGCTAAGAAATGTGAAAACTGACAATGTTTAAAAGGGAAACAGCAATTGGTGCAGACCATTGAATCCTAGAAAAAACGTATGATGAGAAACAGGAGAAGCTTCCTTTGTATTCCCCATAGCAGATGTCATACAATCAATAATCATGGAGATTCTAAAAATGACAGAAAAGTTTCTCATCCCCAAAGCAAAGAGATGAAGGGAGAAAGCTGAATCAGTGACCTTGGCTCACCCTGCCATGTGGTAGCACATACGGAGTGTCAGAAGCCTACAGCAAGTTGCTCTAGTTCTGTGTTTAGATTTCAGCCTCCTTTGAACCAGACGAATAATGCAAGAGGTTGAAGATGGAATCTCAAAGTCTTCTCTTTATTTACTGCAGATCTTTCAGACTTCACCTCTTCTTATACTCTGTGTTTAGGTATATTATTGCTAACTCTTTGGGTTGGGGCTATTCATGAGCCTTGTAGTTGGATAGTAGCATGATGGTAAATGCAGTTTCTCTGTAGTGTGTGTATGTGTATGTGTATGTGTGTGTGTGTGTGTGTGTGTGTGTGTGTGTGTGCCTATGTGTGTGTATGTGTGTGTGTGTGCCTATGTGTGTGTATTTAAGATCTGTAATTTCTTCAGAGTATGGAATTTCTATTGTGGAAGATCCCTCAACTAATGCTCACTTAATTTATAATCTTAAAGAGTTATATAGGGTAATGAAAAATAAAATGATTTGCTTTTGGTTACATGTTTGATTTATAACAGAGGCAAGAACTGAACCCAAGTCTTCTTGACTACAAGGATGGTCCCCCATGGTGCCTCTCAGTTATGGCTTACTAAGAGATGAAATAGTTGATCCCAAATTGATCCTAAGCACTCTGATGGTAAAAAGTGGCATTGAACAGTAGAGGAGAAAAACATGGGAATTTCACAGGTGACCCTATGAAGTGTACCACTTTCGATATAATATATAGAAAAATAAGAGGAGATTAAGATGTTGTCTATAAAACTAAAATAAGAATCATGACAGATTTTGAGATAAGTTAATATATCCTATAGCTATTAGGATGATTTGGAATTTTTCTTTGTTGTTCTGCTCAATAGCTTATCTCAAATGAAATTGATGATTGATGCACTTAGTTTCTCATTGGTCCTTACTTCGTTTCTTCTTATCCCCAAATTCCCCTTCTTTTTCCATTTCCCCTCATTTATCAGTAGCCATCATGTATTTAAGAAAGTTTTGGTATGCTTTTCAAAATTTATAATTTTTTTAAAAATTTTATTATAGTTTGCATCATTCATTTCCACAAGATTTTGAGTTACATATTTTCTCCCCGTCTTTCCCCCACCCACCACCCCAAAACAGCCATCCCAGTGTGTCTCCCCTCCCCCAGTCTATTCTC
>CM053581.1:79317571-79358095 GCA_028627135.1 Pseudochirops cupreus
TTACCTAAGAATGCATTCATCACGAAAAAGTTGGATTTATGCCAGGATGATCCAACATTAGAAAACCAATCAGCATAATTAATTATTATAAAAATAAAGACACACAAAGCACACAGTTGTCTCAATGGATAAAGGAGAAAAAAGTGTTTTTTTAAAAAACAAAATGCAATATTGATTTATTCTTTAAAAAAAAAACCCAAACAAAATATAGGCATAGTAGGATCTTTAAAAAAAAAAAATCATTGTCACATTCCATCTTGGGGGAGAGGGGAAAGACAAGGAGAAAACTTGGAACTCAAAAGTTGTGGAACTGAAAGTTATAAACTAAAAATAAATATTTTTTAAAAAAATAATAGAAAGTATCTATAGAAAATAACAAACAAAAGCATCTATTATATTCAATGGAAAGATACTAGAACTAGATGCTTTCCCAATAAATGTTAGTTTAAAGTTCCTTCTCAATGCTATTAATTTTATGTAATTTTTGAAATTCTAGCAATACTTAAATAACATAATTAATGCCATAAAATCAGGAAGAAAAGAGACAAAACTATCACTGTATTTTAATGAGATGATAGTTTGCTTAGGAAATCCTAGAGAATCACCTAAGAAACTGAGACAATAGCCTCAGCAAAGTAGCAAACTACAGAATGAACTTTTAAAAAATCAATAGCATTTCTATATAAGAAGAAAAAGTAATAATAACATGGGAAATCTCATCCAAATAAACTATAATATGCACAAAATATCTGGGAACTGATTACCAAGACATGCTCAAAACTTATATGTGTTCAATTACAAAATGTTCTTTAAATAAATAATAAAGCTAAATAGTTGGAGGAATACAGCAGTGATCATACTGGGTCATGTTGATATAATAAAAAATGACAACATTGCCAAGTTACCTTAAACAGTTATTGCTATACCAATCTAACTACCAAAGAGGAATTTTAAAGAGATAGACAAAAGAACAGCATTCATTTGGAAAACAAAAGATCTAAAATAAACTTAATGAACAAAGTTAGGAATCAAGAGGGAACAGCACCTCCAAACCTCAAACTATATTATAAAGCAGCAATCATCAAAATCACTTGACATTGATAAAATATATATCTTATATAAATTTAAATTAATGGAATAGAATAGATAAGAGAGAATTATAACTAAAAGAACTCAATAACCCAGTGTTCAATAATCTTGAAACATAAATTACTTAGGAAAACCCTCCTATTTGAGAAGAGCTTCTAGGAAAAGTAGAAAGTAGTCTGACTGAAATTAGTCTTAGAAAATCACGTTATGCTGTATTCCAAAGTATATTCAAAATGAATATGTAACATGAACATGGAAGATGACATCATGAAAAATTTTTAAAATATATCATAAAACTTTCACAGATATAGATAGTAAAGGAATTCTTAAAGAAACCTGAAAAGAGGTATTTTAAAAAGTCAAAATAGATCATTTTAATGACCTAATATGAAAAATTTTTTACACAACAAAGTTAATGTGTCTGAGATAACAAGAAAAATGATCAATTGGAAGAAAATCCCTATACTTAATATCTCTGATAAGGATTTGGTATTCAAGATATGTAGTTGATGAACAGAAATACATAAGACCAAAACTCATTATCTAATATTTAATATTGAATGTTAAAAGGATATGATCACATAGCTATTAGTAGCCATATTAAAAAATGCAACAAATTACAAATAACTAGAGAAATGAAAATTTTAAAATATCTTGGGGTTCTACTTGTTACCCAGGAAACTGGCAAATATGAGAAAAGATAAAATTGTAAACATTGGAGGGATTGTCATAGACAGACACACCGATACTTTTCTTCGGAGCTATGAATTATTACAGCCATTTTGAAGCCATTTGGAATTGTGCAAATAAAGTGGCAAAAAATATTTATACTCTGATTGTTAGTTATCAACCCCAAGAAAGTTATGTTAAATAAAAAGGCTGAATATACACCAAACAATTTATAGTGATACTTTTTGCTGTAGCAAAGACCTGCAAATAAAACAGATATACATCAACTGTGGAATGGCTAAACAAATTATGATACATGAATAGAATGGGATATTATGCTGTAAGAAACAAAAAAAATGAGAAATTTTTATAATCATGGGAAGACTTACATGAACTGATGCAAAGTGAGTAAAGCACAACCAGGAAAACAGTATAAACAGTGACTACAACAACATAGCTGAAAAGTACAACGCCCAGGAAACAACTGAAAATGAATGTTACGTAATTGCAAACAATCTAGGCCTCAAAGAAGATACATGAAGTCGTAACTCTCCATTGAGATGATTGCTCCTTTGCAGTGGTGGGAGGTTCATAAGAACAGTAGATTTAATGTCAGATTTTTCTGTGCGTCTATCAGCTTTGCTGAATTTTCACACTTTTTTCTTTTTTAGTTTTTCAAAAATTTATTTGTTACTATGGATGGCTCTTTGATGTAGGAGAGGGAAACAATACAGGGGCAAATGAAGGTTATATAAAAGCAAAAGAACTCAATAAAGGCATTTTTTTAAAAGAGGAAGAAAAAGAAAATATAATCATAGGCTATACTAATTCTATTAAAGCTTTGTAGCTAGAAAGGACGTTAGCAAACCTCTTAAAC
Organism: Pseudochirops cupreus; assembly: GCA_028627135.1. Taxonomy (NCBI): domain Eukaryota; kingdom Metazoa; phylum Chordata; class Mammalia; order Diprotodontia; family Pseudocheiridae; genus Pseudochirops; species Pseudochirops cupreus. Next base: position 79,320,207 of record CM053581.1, read on the forward strand.
AAACTCATAATTTTACAAATGAGGGGAGGTTAAGGTCTAGATAGTTTAAGTGGCTATCTCATAAGTACATATGTCAAAAGGGGCAGAATCAGAATTTGAATGCAAGACCCTGGACTCCAAATTATTTTCCATTGCACTATGCTGGGTAGTATTTGGTTTGATATCAAAGGAGGCAAAAGTCTAACTGCTCTCAGCATTCATCATACTACATCTCAAACACAGAATAAATTTCTTATAATTGGAAAGTGATCAGAATAATGAGGGATTTCAAGGCTATATTATGTGAAGAAATGGTGGAGGAATTGGAAATGGTCAGATTGGGAAAGAGACTTTCTAGGGGTGAGGGTGAGGGGTGGATTATAATACCAGTCTCAAACTATTTGAAAGACCATCACATGGAACATAGCACATTTATTCTCATTTGCTTTGGGAACAAAGAAATAAAATCAATGAATGGAATTACTTTTAGCTTGATATAAAAATGAATTTTCCATGTAAATCCTACATTAACGTCTTGCTATATAGTGTAGAAATAATCCCAAATTGTTGAATACTTTGCAACTAGGGTAAAAAAAATCTGGCAAGCTCTAGCAAGCTAGGTAAGTTTTGACTATGAGCCTGGTGACAGAATAGTTTCCAAAGACCAGACTATCTAATCTCCCTAACCATAATAACCCCAAAGGTCTTGCTCCTTCTGGGAGCATCCACTATGAATTTTTTTTCCTTGCCTAGGCCAAATCTCTTTTTCACTAATATTTCTAGATTTCTATGGAGCTGTGATCCTATCGGTATGGAGTATTACATTATTAGAGAACACAACTCATAGGACCATAGAATTATAACTGGAAGGTAACTTAGAGGTTATCAAATCCAACACCCTCATTTTAGAGATGAGAAACTAAGACTCAGAGGGGTTAAGCAATCTGCCCAGGGTCACATAGCTAGCACGTGTTCAAAGTTCTGTACCCTCTAGACTCCCACTCTAGCACCCTATCCACTAATCCTCTGTGTCTTTTCACCCTGTACTATTTTTTCTATGATATTTCCACCAGTACTCATTCATGGCTGTTATCAATGTGTTGCCACTTTTTAATATTTCGTGGATACCATTACAACAACTGGACTGTTCATCTTTTAATCTTTTGGCCCTGCCACATTATTCATGTTCCTTCCTTTTCTGTCATTTATTTCCTGGCTTTTGTCTTTAATGCCAGTTTTCAAATACTAGAATGGTCGGTTTCATTCATGTGGTCAGCACTGGTAATATACAGCAGATTGCTGACAACTACCATGGCTTTCTATTGCTCTTTGAATCAGCTGCCATTTTGATCGTTACACTAAACATTTCAAAATACGATTTGAATGAAACAACCGTTTTTTTTTTTCAGTAGTTATGCATGATTGTTTCCCAGTAACAGAACTTGGTAGAAGAAATGTTATTTTCGGTAGAGGCAGAAGCCCTGCTGCTTCAAAATGCCTTTGCCTCTATCCATAATTTTTGTTATTTTTGTTGTTATTCTAAGGACGTACCTTCAACTGTTTCTCTAAAACCTGTATGCCTGAGATAAAAAGACCTGTACTGATAGACTTCCAAAAGCTAACTCCTTGTACAACCACGGAAGTCTTAGCTCACAAAACTAGAAGTAGAGACAACACAGAACACTCCAATTGCTTGGTACTGCATTGTTTCTTACTATAATGATAGTATATTCATGAATGCTTCTGGGGTATTCACAAACCTGAATAAATGCATTTCAGATCCATATACATTTTGCATTTCTGACACATACTTTTAGATGACAATCAAGAAGAAAGTATTCTCATGGCAAAAATTACTTCTCTCTCCTCTTTCCCTTTCTGTCTCTTTATCTGTCTTTTCTCTTTCCTTCCCTCCTTGCAACACTCCTGACTGCTTGTGAATAGCAACTCTCTGCTGTGTAGAATCTTCTTCAAACAGAACATACTCCACCTTCTCCATGGAAAGGTAATAGGGGTTAGGTTACAACAGCTACATGTGATGATTTCATCTGCTCCCATGGATTTAATTACCACCTCTGTGCTGATGATTCTCAATTCCACCTATACTTCCTCAGTCTCTTTGCTGACCTCTGGTCTCACATCTCCAGTTGCTTTTTGGACATCTTAAACTGAATATCCAATAGAAATCTTAAAATAAATATGTCCAAAAAGGAACACACTATATTTCTTCCTAAACCCTCCTACCTCCTCCTACCTTTCCTATTACTGTAGAGGAAAACATCAATCTTCCAGTCCCTCAGGTTCACAATCTAGGAGTCATCCTGGATTCCTCATTATCTTGTAACACCCCACCCCCATATTCAATCTATTGCCAAGGTCTGTGAACTTCACCTTTGCAACATCTCTTATATATACCCCCTTCACTATATTCTATATTGCTACCTCCTATATTACTACCATTCTAGTGCAGGTACTCACTTTTGTATTATTGCCATAATCTGTTGGTGGCTCTGCCAATGTCTCTGTACTCCAATTCATCTTCCAATCAGCCGCTTATGTGATTTTCCCAAAGTGCAGGTCTGATCATGGCATCTCCCTATCCAATAAACTTCAGTGGCTCCCATTTACCTTCAGGAGTAAATCTAAAATGCTTCCTTTGGCATTCAATGTCATTTAATCCCACTCACCTTTCCAGTCTTCTAAACATTATCTCCCAACTTGTACTCTTCAATCCAGTGATACTAATCTCTTTTGCTATTCCACCAATATCTCTCTCTTTCAGCTCCTGGCATGCTCTCTGACTATCCCCCATGACTACAACATTCTTCCTCCTCTGCTGTGATTACTGACCTTCTGGCTTCCTTTAAGTCCCAATTTCTTTTTAATCCACCCTTCTACAGTAAGCCCTCTCCAACACCTCTTCTTTTAGTTCTTGTTTATTCTGTATATAGCTTGCTTTGTATATATTTCTTTGTGTGTAGTCTCCTTCATTAGATTGTAAACTCCTTGAGGGCAGGGACTGTCTTTTACCTCTTTTTGTGGCCCTAGAGCTTAGTACATAGTAGGTGCTTAATAAATGTTGATTGATTGATTGATTACAATGAATAGAACATTAAGCTTAGAATCAGGAAGATCCAGCTTTGAATCGTTGCTTTAACACTTACTACTTGTATGACTCAGGGGGGAAGTAAGTTAAACACTCCAAACCTCAATTTCTTCATTTGACAAATGGGGATAATAATAATCCCCGTATTATTTACCTCTGAAGGTTACTGAGAAGATACAAGGTGCGTCTATGTGCAAAGTTTTTTGCAAACCTTAAGATCCTATGTAAATAGTAAATATTGTTATTGATTCTCAAGTGTACCTCCAGTTCTGTGGAGACAGCCAAGTAATGAATAATTCAAGCTGTCCAGTCCGAATCTAGACCAAAACTGCATACATCCAGACAAATTAAAAGAAAAAAATATTGAATACTATAAATTATCTAGGAATCTTCTCTTTCTCATATAGTAACATCTCTGTAGCCTTCTGGAGATAGGAAAAGTTGCTGTAGAGGAAAATTATATTGCAGTTAATTGTTGTTGATTGCCATATAACTATGGATTAGCCACCACCCTTTAATATACCAAAGTAAGAATCTCAAAGATTACTGAACTTTATTGAGTATGATTGTGGATTGTCAACCAACTTTGATCACCTTATAAATTAAATTTACTGAAGACCTATTGTGAACCTAACTATGTGCGGCAAGAGTAATATGACATAGTCCTTGCCCAAAGTGAGCTTACAGTCCTAACGAGACCAGGGTGGGAAGAGACAAAACATACACACAGACGCTGCAATTTGAAACTCAGATGAAGGAACAATGAGTATTTGATATTGGAGGAAAGCAGTCATCTTCAGGTGCTTGAATGATTATATGACAGAGAACCATAGGTTTAGAGTGGGTAAGAAAGCTTAGAGATAATCTAATCACGATTCCTTATTTTACAGATGAAGAAATTCAGGACCAGAGAGGTAAAGCAAGTTGCCCAAGGGTACACAGGAATGAATATCAAAGGCATGTGATATGACTCTATATGAGTGCTCACTTCACTATAGAAGCCCGGCTAGGGAGGTGCCATTTTAAACAATGAGAAGGAAGTGATGGATTTTATGGAGGAGAGAGAATGAGGCTATTCTATGTAAAAAGAAATATTGTGAGAAGAGGCGTGTTAGGAGGAACACAGAGTAGTCCAGTTAGGGAGAAATACATGGATAAGCAAGATATGTAACCTCTCAGTGGTAACCTCTCAGTGTAACTCTGGGCAAAGGCAATTTTCTTGGATTGTAAGTGGCAGGATATTTCCTGAGCTGCACTGGTAGAAGGAGCTTCCTTTCCAGGAGTTTCATGTATCAGTGAAACCAGAGGTCCAACACACATATATTCATATCATATATCTCCACTTTACATCTGCAGCTCTACTTGGTTTCAACTCCATGAAACAAGATGCCCTCCCAAGACAGGCTCATCGTTATTAAACTCACCACCATGCTATTGATTCAAACCTTGATCTACACCACCTCCATCAGCCTCTTCTCCCCTCTGATTAGAGGCCTGGAGAGTCTCAAAGCCTTCCTTTATAGAGGGCAGAAACTAGCTGAGGCTCATAACACTTTGCATTTGCTGCCCTGCCTGGTTTCAATTCCACAGGAAAAAAAAAATACACCCATATCTAGCAACCCCTGGTATCCCATCCTTCCCCCATTTTCTGCCTTCTTTTGGATGTTGTTTCCTCTTTTAGATTTTAAGCTCCTTGAGAAAGAGATTGTCTTTCTTTTTATTAATTGTATCCCCAGGGCTTAATGCCTTTCATATAGGAGGTGCTTAATAATTGATTTTGGATTGGATTAGGTTTCTCTATTTAATCTATATTAGATTAAATATATCTTTATCTATCTATCTATCTGTCTATCTGTCTGTCTTCTATTATATGGAATGAACAAAAATTCATAATTCAGTTTTAAGCCTTAAAAGCTTTTGATAACTTTAATAACTTAAAAGCACATAAAGACTTTGGGGACATACTATAGATATCATATATAAACATGTGTAAATATGTAATTCATATTTACATATAACATATGTATTTAATATAAAGAGGAGTGATATACACATATGCCCTAGGACTGGACAAATATGGTGGTTTCAATCATAGAAGACCTGGGATGACAGGTCTTCAAGAAATTTGAATTTTTTTCAGCAGATAACTGAGATCTGAGTTGTGGGAGGATTATTTTTTTTAAAGGTAGTATTTAATTAGGTCATATGATCACAGAATTAAGAGCAGGATAAGACGTTTGAGATCATCTCATTTAGTCTGTCATTTTATAGATAAGGAAATTGAGGCCCAGAGAGCTTTTTGGGCTATTTTCTGGAACCTGGACTGTAGGAAGCATGCACTACACATTATATTTGGCTTTTGACAGGGTGGACTAGCTGATTAGTTCTTCCATGCATGGCAATTAAAAAGTTCAAGAAAAATAGTTTCTGGGTAATTTAATCATTTTATTAAAAAGGCTAGCACATTTATTAATGAAAGAACGGTCATTTGGCTATCCCTCTTAGGTCGTGTGTGTGTGTGTGTGTGTGTGTGTGTGTGTGTGTGTGTGTGTGTGTGTGTGTGTTCAAAAAACAGGTGTTCTCCAGAGTAGTTAACAATTAATGAGAGAACGAATATTATTACATCAAGGGGCTGGACCTGAACTTTGATTATGTCATCCATTTCTAAGTGCCCTTCCCCATTACCCCCCTCCCCCCCTCAGCCTTAGGCAATCTACTCAAAGAATTTATAACCCACCCCTGAGCAGGACACACAGGCTACTCCACCTGGGTGAAGAAAGTTAGTCCAAGCTCATTATTGGCAAAATGCTTCAAAAGATTAAACTTTAGGACTTTAGAAAAAGGTGGGAAACTCAGAATCTCCCCAAATCATTGGTTATTAATAATCATTTCTTTCACATGAATAATAGCAGAATGCTCATTTTCATGTCCTGGTTTGAATCAAGTCAGTTTAACAATTATTTATTCTCAAGTAGCATATATTCTTTTGGGGATGGAGTGGGTATTAAGTAAAAAAATATATATACATACAAAAATGTCCAGGGATTGGGGGGAGGGCCCTAGGAACTGGGTGGAGATGGAGATCAGATTAGACTTCCTGGAGGTCCAGCATATCTGGGAGGTGATACTTGAATTGAACTTTGAAGGAAGATATGAATTTTCTGAAATAGAAGTGAGGGGGAAGTACATTCCAGGCATGGGAGACTTTGTGTAAGGAAAAGAAATGGGAGATGTAATGTTGTCGTATAGGGAAGAGCAGGTAAATGAATTTGGCTTAAGTGTACATGAAGAGAGAGAGTCTTGTGCAATAAATCTGAAAATATAGACTGGAGCTGAAGAGGTCAGCATAAAATGTTGAGATAATTGGTAGGGGTGCTCGAGACCCAAAAATACCAATACATCAGGTCCTGATGAATGAATTTGACTCAAGTTTTCTCTCAGCCAAAGAAAAGTAAAGTTTATTTAAAGTTCGCCATATTGGGTAGACTCTTAACGAGCCTCGGTATCTGTAAGGCTTGTATTGGACAAGCTGGCTTGTATTGGACACAGAGCAAGTCTGTGCTAGAAAATTCTATGGTGCTCTCACACCACATGGAGGCAAGATGAGGTCTTATATACAGAAAGCTTGTGGGAAGAATCCAGGGATGGTCTAGAGGAGGAGCTCAGGGAGGGTCTTCAGGAGGAGTCAGATGAGGTCAGACTCCAGCAATGAGTTTGGGGAGAGTCCTCAAGAGGAGTTAATGAGGTCAGACTCCAGTAAGGGAGTGAAGTTGCTCAAAGGTGGGCTAGGCCAGTTTAAGGGTGTAACAGTTGATTTGGGTATGGATATTTTGGGAGGATCATTTGGGCAGAGCCACAGTGAAAAGTTATGGCCTCAGGCAAATGCCTCAGTGGGAAGATTCAAGGAGAGCAGGGGGCTCCGAGAGCCTGTACCTCATCAGAGCTAGATTATGCAAGTCTTTAAAAGCCAAACAGGAGTTTTATTCCTAAACTCAATAAGGATACAACTCCACAATTGACTAATCCTAAATTGGGTGAAATGTGGGAGCTTTTAATCCACACTCCTCAAAACCATACGTGGTTTCTCAGTTTCTCCGCTGCCTCTGTCACCCAATACATTCATGGATAGAGCAGGGAGGCAGAGCAAGTGTTGATGTGGTCTCTGTGATTTTATTGCTAAAGCCAGCTTGAATTGCCTCAGGAGGACTTGATTGTTAAATTTCCAGTGTGAGCATTTACACCTCAGAAATCAGCAAGTGCCACAAAACTGGACTTGATTTACTATATGGTTGATGGTCTAGATTTAAGAAAGTGTTAATAACGCAGATTAAATTCAAAAGTGTGTCTTGCAGTGTTTTTTTGTTTATTTGTTCTCTTTTCATAGACTGTTAAACATTTACCAGCCTACCACTGTTTAAGGCCTACCGATTCTGCTTCTTAGGAAATCCCTTACATTTCAAAATCACTGCCTGGGAATTTGGGTATCATAATTGACTAAAGTGGCAAAAAAGACACTAGCCTGGTTTATAGTTAGTGCTGACAGTCATAAGAAGCACACAAACAGAGGCAGCCTTAGATGGCCTTCATGTATTTATGGATATAGCTCCCCAGCAAAGGCTCTGTACCTTTCCTGGGATTCCTTTGGATGATTAGTGAAATATATGGACATCTTGTCAAAATAATGCAAGACATTATTGTATTATATACATGAATTGCACAAATGTGTAAGATAAAATATGTAGGAGTACAAAGGAAACCAATTATTTTGAAAGAAAAATCCATTTTTCCCTATCAAAGTTCTAAGACTCTTTGAAATTTACCCCATGGACCCTTTGGGATGGGATGTATCTGTGAACTTAAGAACCTTTGCTCTAAGGGAACAAGGTAGGAAGGAGTCTTGTACACTAAGAACTCTTGCAAAATTTTGGAAGAAAACAAAAGTGTCCCCTTACATTGGCTGTTATTTCTATAGTGACTACTAGTCAACAAAAGCAATTCTGTCTTAGGAGTTCTTATAAGAGAGATCTGCTCTAAAAATGACATCAAACACATATGATCAGAACCTATGGCTGACTTGAGTGATAGGATCATGAATTTAGAACTGAAAGGAATTTCAGAGGCCACAGAATTCAATTCTCTCATTTTACAGGTGAAGAAACTGAGGCTCAGAGAGGTTAAGTGATTGACTAGGGGTCACACAGCTAATAGGTATTTGGGGGAATAAAATTATTTGCTCTAAATCATAATGCTAATATGCTAATCATGAAATTTGGACCACAATAAAGAATATAAAAAAGTAGAGAGCAGGGGAGTGATGGAGTAGATAATTTTAAATGAATAAGATGAGGAACTGGGAGGTTAGAGTGTTGAGCAAGTATCAATATATATTGAGGTCCCCTAGATTGAAAGCAAGAGATGAAGAGGAGAGGCAGACTGTGAAATAGGTATGGAACTTATTAAGGAAAGATGGAGTGTCTTGGAGGTTTGTAGATAAAAGCTACCAGAATCTTGACTGGGTGATAAATATGGATTGAATGAACCTCAGAGGAGGAGAGGCTACTCAGTGATAGTGACAGACAGAGATCCTGGAAGCAGCAATGGTGAACAAAGAATATTTCAGTTGCCCCACCTTTACCATTAGAGTGGGATATGAGTGTAAGTGCAACCAGTGTTGGAAAGGGTAGCCAGGGAAACTGTGTCATGAGTAAGCCAAGTCTCAGTGATTGCAAGAAGATGGAGAAATATTTCAGATGAAAGAGATCAGGCATTCCAGAGAGCACAATGAGAAGCTCAGGGCACTTTAGAGAGGTAAACTGGATGGGATTGTGTTGAAGCGGGTAGGACTATGGGAGAGAAAGGAGCCAGTGAGAAATGGAGAATGAGATTTGAAGGATGCAAAAAGGGGCTTCAGAATCACAGGGATGAATTGGGTATGATGGGGATGGAATTATGTACTCATTAAAGATTGAATTTACATGGTGATCATTGTTCACAGGGGACTGGGCTCAGGGAGAAAGAGGTTTCATGGTTTGCCCGTGGTCACATATGTAATTAATAGTGGAGTCAGGATTATGAAAAAAGAGCTATTGAATTCTGTTTGGGAATTGGTACAGTGCTTTTGACGATCTCAAGAGTCTTCCTGAAACCAAATCCTGTGAACTGTTGTTTCTGGGGGAAAAAAAATTCATCACCTCATGGCCATCCTTCTGATGATGACCCAACAATGCACCTATGAACCTTCTGTTTATGAATGAATAAATACAGACTAGAAATATACATGAAAGGCCTCCATGGGTTTTACAGGCTGCCTCCAAGGGGATTGGAGTCCAAATGTTGGCCCAGTATATTCGTCTTGTTTTGATTTACAGTCTAATGAATAATTCTGGTGGTAATGACAGAACTTGCATATTTATAGAAAACTGACATTTCCTCTACGTGAAATGGTGCTGGTATCTATGTAAATGCAGCTCTTCCTTTATGTGCAGCAGCTTCTGTTAGATTTAATTACTTTCTCCGACAGCTTTAAATGGAAGGTTTAAGACACCAGCCTCCACCTTCCCACCCCCTCACAGGGGCCTATCTCTTACCTTTACCTTCACCCTCTCCCTCCCTTGTTTCTCTAACGCACTCCACTTATCCTCCACTCCTTTGCCCACTCCACAAAAGAAACTGCTTAAAATTAAACAAACTTAGTCACTAAAGTCGACAGAAAATGTTATGTATCTGTGTCTTTCTTTATTGGTTTACTCCCACTCCTACCTTACACTATTCCATCACATGGCTTTGGAACACCCATTTTGCAACATTTGTCCTGTCAGTGATTTATTATTATAGAAAATGTGATCACTAGAGGACAATATCTTCTTCTGGAGTTACTTCAGTGAAGAATGCTCAGCAAGATGCCATGTATGAATAGAGATGATGATGATGATAATGACGGTGATGACGATGATGGTGATGATGTTATGGACCTCCCTATCTCTTCTAGACTGGAAGTGCAGTCATCGCTCATGGATCAACACCATTGGTGATCCTCATGAAAGCTTTGAACACATTCTGTTTTTCTTATGTGGGCCAGTTTGCCCCCTTCTGAGGCAGCTTGGTACATTCTCACTCCTGAGGGCTCACTATACAGTCTCTAGACTTGGCAAAGACACATGATCAGCTTATCCACCTACAGCTCAGAACTTCTGGGTTCAGGTGATCCACTGTAATGGTAAAGGGATTTGAAGATCTTCCATGCCCCTTGTATTTGCAAGCAAACAGGTACTTAGCACCTTGTTTCAAGTTCATGATTGTGTCAGGTATTAAGATCCAGAACTTGTGAATCCCAGAGGGAGGAGCTAATAACATATATAAAGAAAAGCCCAGGCTAGAGAGCCAGAACTTATTCTGAGAACTGCTAAGAGCCAGCCAGAGCTGCCAGGAATGAGAACTGCTGGGAGTGAGCAGCATGGAGGCTGAGGAGTTACAGTGAGTGAGGAGAGGAGGATCCTTGCTTGAGGGAGCCTGTTTTGTTTTGAAGGCTTGGGAATATGGGTGTTCACAATATTGACTATGTGTACCAATTTCATGTTTACTGTAATGACTGACTTTCTGATTTAGGGACTCAGTTTTCTGGTATTTGAATAAATTTGGTTCTGACCTCCTTGTGGAGAGCCTGTTACATTTTGTGATTCACCACTATACCATCATATTCATAGCCACTGTAGGGGCTGTGAATATCTCGTTGCTGATACATCCACCAGCCTCAGCCATTCCAGTAGCAGAGACTACAGGTGTGTGCCACTTTGCCAGTTATATAGAGACTTAAAAATAATATTCTTACTGTTCTGAACAGAATTAGGGACATTTTTCATTGGATATGCCTGAAAACAAACATGTTGGGATTGGAACCCACCTGAAGTACTTCCTTTATGAAGACAGCTCAGGTGCCCTTATCGGCTACAGAATGCTCACTTTCTTTTGCTGCAACACTGTAGCTTACCTGGTTTCTTTTAAGATTCAGCTCAAACATTATCCTTTGCAAAAGACATTCCCATTCCCACTTCACTGTCACTCCCAGGGGAAAAAGAAAGATGAGTGCCTCCTATCTGAGATTACCTTCCACTGACCTCTATTGTCTTGTATGCATGTAGTTATTTTTATGTTGTCTCCCACATTAGAATATAAGCCCCTTGAGAGCAGGGACCATGTTTTTCGCCTTTTTTTTTTATACTTAGCACTGAACACAGCGTCCTGGCATATAGTAGCAGGGGCTTAATAAATTCTTATTTGATTAACTAACTGACAGTTATCTTGCTGTCTTATTCATTACACACGGAAATTGAGGTAATGCTCTATAGATAAGTTGAAATAAAAATATTTGGTTTTTAATATGATTCAGTCAATCAATCAGGAAAGATTTATTGGGTCTCCACTCTGCTAACTTGGAGATGTAAAGACAAAAATGCAAACAGTCCCTGTCTTGAAACAATCTTACTGTCTGGCCACAGGTCAAATTGTGGATATACAAAGGTATAAACTAAATCAATATAAAAGAGGAAGGCCCTAACAACAGAAAGGATCCAGAAAGATTTGACTTAGAAAGTGGCATATGAGCTAAGCCTTGAATGATACAAGGAATTCTGGGAGATGGAGATGAGTAGGGAGGGCATTCCAGGCAAGAGGGACAACCCATGCAAAGATACAGAGTCAGGGTATGAAGTCTTATATATGAAGAACAGCAAGAAGTACAGTTTACCTGGACCACAGAGTTCCAGGAGAGTAATGTACTAAAATGCTGGCAAGAGAAATTAAAGCCAGGCTGTGAAAGCATTTAAATGCTAAACATGTTTACATTTTATCTTAGAGGTAATAATAAACCAATAAAGTTTACTGAGCAGGGAAATGACTTAGAGAATTTGATGTTTTAGGAAATGAGTTTGGCAGCTTTGTGAAAGAAGGATTGAACAAGGGAGAGACTTGAGGAAGGGGGATCAATGAACAGGCTAGTGCAGTAGTCCAAGTGAGACATTATGAGGGCCAGAACTAAGGTGAGTGATGCTGTGTAAGTAAAGATAGATGAATGAATTTCAGTGATGTTAGTAGAAACATGATCTGGCAAATGATTGCATACATAGGGTAAAGGAAAGTAGAGAATCAAGGATGACATTGAAATTGTGATCCTGGGTGACAGCAGAAATGAGGAAGTACGGAAAACAGGAAATCAGGAAGAGAAGTGGGTTTAGAGGAGAACTGATGAGTACTGGAATATTGTACTTGAGATATCTGTGGGTCTTCCAGTTGAAATGTCTAGAAACCAGCTAGTAATGTGAAACTGGTTTAAACCTTTATGATTTGTGTGACCTTGGGGAAATCATTTTAAAATTCTCAGCCTCAATTTTCTCATCTGTAAAAAGGGGATAACGTTTGTACTATCAATCTCACAGGATTGTTGTGAGAAAAATAATTTATAAACTTGAAAAGTATTATACAACATAGAATTGGAAGGCACCTCAGAGACCATCTAATCCAAATTATACCTGAACCAGATCATGTTTTGATATACATGAAGAGTAGATGCCACCCTTAGCTTGAAGAACTCTCCAGTGACAAGGGACCCTCTACCTCCTGAGGGAGCTCATTATTATTTTTGAAGATTGTTATTTTCAGGAAGTATATTCTTATGTTAAACCTAAATGTCAAACTTCTTTTCAACCTCCTCCCATTGCTCTTGATTCTCCCCTCTAGGCCAAGGACAAGTCCGATATTTCTTTTATGTATGATATCCAGCTTATCAAAACTCTTCCTAAAATGTGCTGCCCAGAAATGAACACAATACTGTAGTGCTGTGTCACTATAGTCTAAGTAGGTAAAGCATAATTATATAATATTATCACCTCTTTGGTCCTGAACATTATGCCTATATTAATGTCACTTAAGATTGAATTAAAATATGACTTTCCTCTCATATTTTTTATTTGTACTGAGTGTGAATTCCACTAAAGTTTGGAGATTTTTTTCAAACACTGCTGTCTAGCTGTACCTCTCATACCTTGTACCACTGCAGGTGATTTTTTGCACCCAAATGTAAAGCTACTTATGTTTGTCCTTATTCAGTTTAATATTATTGGATTCAGCTTAATGGTCTATTCCATTAAAATCTTTATATTTTTTTTGATCCTGACTTTATCTTCTATCTGGTATGTTAACTAACCCTTCTAACTTTATGTCACAGGCAAATCTGATAAACATTTTGTCTCTGCCTATTTTCAAGGCATTGATGGAGACAGGAGACAGAGCCTGGTCCTGTGATTTCCTTGGTGTAGGGAACATATAGGAAGGAAACTCCTTCTGTCAATGGGTATCTGCAAACTACAGTGAATTTAATATGGTCTCAAAGATTTGACTGGGGCACTTTGAGGTTAATTATATTGCCCAGGGTCATATAGCCATTATGTGTCAGAGTCCCTTCTTAAATCCAGGTTTTTCTGACTTTAAGATCAGTTGCTTATCTCCTATACCTATACTATACTATTTCTGAGTAGTGTGTTCCAGGAATTGATGCCATTTGGCATTTCAAAGTCACTGATAAAAATAACAAATGCCTTTGAAGATGCTTGAGACTTTGTGATGGTAGGTACAGTGAATCAGTGCTGGCTTTGGATTTTTGAAAGACCTGGGTTCAGACTGTGCCTCTGACAATTACTAGCTTGTGTGGCCTTAGGCAAGTAATCCCACATTCCTGGGCCATAGATGCTTCATGTGTAAAATGAAAAAGTATGACCAAATATGTCTGAGGTCCTTTCTAGCCCTTGTTATATGATGCTAGCAACTCCTTCCGAGCTGACATCAAGCCATTTATAACTGCTCCTTAGATCTAAGCATTCAACCAGCTCCAAATCTAACTGTACTGTTATCTGGTCTATACGTCTCCATGTTGTTTATAAGAATGGCATAAGAGACTTTGTCAAATACTTTGATACAATTTATCTGCAACATTCTCTTGATCTATACTATCAACAAAGGAAATGAAGTTAATCTAACATTATCTGTTCTAGGAAGCCACTCTGTCTTTTTATAGTCACTGCTTTTATTTTCTGAATGTTCACAGATGATTGATTGTTAGTATAGTCTTTATTGAAGGATATATGGAGATAGAGACGCTGACATTGTCTGTATGTGCCTAACTAACCATAACTACTCAGTCTCAAAATCCAGGGATGTGATTACTAGCACCGAGAGTGTTCTGTATATCGTTTGACCACTAGGAGAGCTGAGAGACTTATCTTCTTGGTAGAGGGAGGGTGAGAGGACTGCTTAAATAGTGTCTCTAAGTAAAGGATCATTCGAAAGAAGGGTTGGTTCAATTTCAGGAAGCCATTGTTGTATTTATTCAGCAAGACTATATCCTCCATTCTGGAGTCAAGTATCAGGCATACTCCCAAGGTATATAGGATATTGTAAGCGTACTCCTAGGAAAGTTATAATGGTTCCTAACTTGTACCCAATACCAGAGTATACTGATTTTCTTCTCTATCATCAACTCCAATACATGTTATTTAATTTCCCCCAAGGTTCTCCTCACTTTCAGTCTTGAAATGTAGTTCTTTAGTGGCTATGGTAATGAAGTACAGAATTTCAGTTCCTGTCATTGCTTCCTATACCTTTTGAAGGATCACTCATATTTAAATAATTTAAGTCAACCTAGAAAATTATTAACTGATCTTTCTATGAGAAACAGAGAAAGGACAGAGAAGAGAGTAGAGATAGCTAGACAGACAGACAGACAGACAGACAGACACACACACACATACACACACACACACAGAAAGGGAGAAAGAGAGAGACAGAAAGAGACCCTAGCAGATATCCAGATTGTCCAGGCCTACTATCACAGTATATCATATTTCTGTGACAAGCTTATGACCATTACCAACTTTTCCATATCCTCTTTATCCCTAGATAGTCCATAGTATACCTCATTGACAATGCTACCTCTATTTTTTCCCAAATGCTCTCCATCTTCCCTTTCCCCTTTGGTTACTAGATTTCCTCACATGAGTATAACTTCTTAATATTATTCTGTCCCCATCCCCTTTTATATCTGCCATTCCTTTTAAACTAAGTATATTCTTATATAGCTATGTTCCTGTCATAGATCCCAACTTACCAACATCTTAGTATGATGTCAAATTTCCCTCCATCATGTTTGATTCTCTGGTTTCTAGAAACATTATTCTTACACTGCTATTATCACTGTCGGCCCACTGCCTGGCACAAAGTAGGCATTTAATAAATGCTGGTTGACTGACTGACTAGTTAACTGTTATTATGACTTATTTAGCACTTATATTATGTTACCATGTGACATCTTCTGTACTGATTATTATTTCTTTTCTGTTGTTGCTTAATTTTCCATAGTTTTGCCTAGTTTCCCCAACTTGATAAGCACTTTAAAAATAGGAACTATATCATATATACTTCCTATGTATCCTGCCCCTTTCTCCCATATGCTTCATAAATGTTTGTTGATCCATTTTTTTCCATATGCAACAAAATAGATTGGTCTAACACCCTTTTAAAAGTTGGATAACTAAGTGAAGAGTCCAAAATAGAGTATTGGTTGTTATCATTGAAATGTGAGGTGTCAGCCTGTTGAAACGGAGGCAGCTAGATGGCTCAGTGGATAGAGTGCTGGGCCTGGAATCAGACCTGAGTTCAAATTCAGCCTTGTGTAACCCTGGCCAAATCAATTAACTGTGTTTGCTTTAATCCACTAAAGAAGGAAATGGTAAACTACTCCAGTATCTTTGCCAAAATAAAAATCAAAAGAACAACCCCATGGGCAGCATTGGTGTATTCCACAGGGTCAGGAAGAGTCAGACAAGACTGAACAACAAACACCTGGTGCGGTGGGAAAAATAGTGAACGCAGGTTCAAATCCTGCCTTTTGATATGTAGGAGTTAGGCGAGCTTCCGCAGGTCACTTACCCATTAGATAGCTAAAGAACTTCCTAGGACTTATCCACCAGGTTGTAAATTATAGTGTGCACTACCTTGGTGTTTCAGTGATGAAAATAGCAAATCCTTGGTGTAATTCAGGTGTTATTTAAGTGATTTCACATTCAAAGACTGTGAAATTAAGACCATGAAGAATGATTTATTCTCACAGGTCATCTGGCCAGATGATCCCTTTCCAGATTTACAGAGACGCAGATGGAAGGAAATTGTTCTTGTGCTATTCCGGTGATGCGGTGGAAGAAGACAAAACCAATTCTCGCTTCCTTTCTAGTGTACTTTCTCATTTACCCCTCCCTGGCCTGTAGACATTTTGGTTATTCTTAAATGACCCCCCTCCATTGAATATATAAAGTACACTAGTAATTAATATGCCAAGTAATTGAAATATTTAAAATACCTATTTAAGCATTATCCAAGCTTCTTGTCTGCATGAATTACTTGCATAATCTCTGAGGAAAGGGTTTGCCAATGTAAGGCACTATGGAATTAGGAATTCTTTAAGTACCTGAATAAATGAATGAAATTTCATCCCAAGGCCTATGCAAAATAACACAAATTATGAGTAGTTGCCGAGTTTATGAGGTTTTCTATGTTGCTGTCAGATGAAGAGCTCATCATGTTTGTAGCTGAAAGGCATTACAATCCTCTTCACTGATCTCTGAAGACCGTGGTAAGTAGCCTAGAAAAAGAATGTGCTTTGTCTTTCCCACCTGTGGCAAATATCTAATTTAATCCACTTTTCTGACTGTTTTTAGGTGAATAAGACAACAAACATGGAGACTAAGTTTGAGTCCATCTGACCCAAAGCAGGAATAATTTTTTTTCCCATCTCCATATATAGGGACATTTGCACCACCTCAAATATCTTTTATATCTCTGGATTCCTCTCCAGTGAAAATGTTAATGAAAAGTTCAGTACATTGACCCTGGTTGCTCATTAAGACACTGAATCTTTCACATAGGTGTGGGGTAGGATTTTTCCCCCTCTCTTTTGCCTGAAGTCTTTATTTGATTTAAAATGAAACAGTTTGCCCAGTTTGGTGATTATCTGTGTGTCTGTTCTATTGGTTTCATCATGAATATTAAATAATGTGACGTGCTATCGTGACAAATGCACTTTCCTTGGAGAAAGATCTATCTATCCCCTGCACTTTGCAGAACTGACAAATAGCTATTGCCCTGCATGACGTCAGTAGAACTCTTGAATGAATTAACCTCTTACAATCACAAAGGGCCTAATGCTATATGTATATTTTTATAATTATTTATAATAGGACTGTGCAGTAGGAGCTCTTAGAGTGCCTGCCATAAGTGCTAATTAAATTATATAGCAAATGCATGCCCAATTGGTTTAAATGCCTGAATTCTGAGCAGTATTGTTGTAAATAAATGTACATATGCTCAGAGCTCCTTCTGGGGCACTCCATTTCATTATCCTGAGTGGTTGCTTTCTGCGTCTAGCATGAAAGACAGGAGGAAATGTCAGTGACTGTCAAAAGACCAAGAAATTACAGAATCTGGCTCCAATGCCTAAGGGAAGGTTATTAGTGCCTGGTAAGAATTGTAGACCCTCACCTGAGCCCCTGAATTCTAAATATGTTCTCAGAAATGAGGCACATGATATAGTCAGAAAAGAGATACAGAAAGTTTGCCTAATCTTCCCCATCTATGCCATTCAGAAAACTATGTCCCCATCCCTAAAATGACCTTTGATCTATTTTTGAAGCTCTCCAGGGCAGAAGTATCACCTGTGCCTAATTATTGTCAATGAGAGTTTCTCTTAATGAAATAATAATCATTGAGCATCCACTGTGCTTGAGACAGCATGCTAGACACCTTAAGATTGAAAAAAAAGAGAGAAAAAAAGAAGTTGCGCTATATACCCAGAACCCTCTTTCCCAGACCACACTCTCCATTGGGAATTGGAGGACTAATATTCTCTATGGTTGGCCCAGGCTACTAGCTGGATTTTTTGCAACTCCAACCATGCTAATTCACTTGAGGGTTCAATTATTAATTTCTCTTTTAGTGAGAAACCTTGACTTCCCACTGGCTATTGTTGTTCAGTCAGGTCCAATTCCTAATGACCCCATGGAGATAGCACATCAGGCCTTTCTGTTCTTCACTAGTACATGAAGTCTGCCCACCCTTATGTTCTTTGACACATCCACAGCTGAGCAGCCTTTCATTTTTGGCCCACTTGCTTTATTCTTTCTGGAGCCATTTTTAGTTGTCCCATGCCTTTCCCCAGTAACATATGACCTAAGGGCTCATCTTCTGATGTCGTATCTTTTAGCATTTGAATACTGTCTATGGAGTTTTCTTGGCAAAGATACTGGAATGGTTTTCCATTTCCTTCTCCAGTGGATCACCTTTTGTTAGAATTCTCCTCTACAACCTGTGTTGAATAACCCTGTATGTTCATAGTTTCATTGAGCTATGCAAGCCCCTGTGCCAAGACAAGACAATAATCCAGGAGGGCCCACTGACTTTATTCTACTATAAGCAAGGGGAGAGGGGTAGCACATCCCTCTCCCTCAAGGATGACTCATGTTGAAGCATGTTTATGATGATTCAAAGGAGAGGTCTCCAGGTAATGATTTTCCTTCATCTGTGATACT
This sequence comes from Pseudochirops cupreus, assembly GCA_028627135.1. Taxonomy (NCBI): domain Eukaryota; kingdom Metazoa; phylum Chordata; class Mammalia; order Diprotodontia; family Pseudocheiridae; genus Pseudochirops; species Pseudochirops cupreus. The sequence continues at coordinate 79,338,918 of CM053581.1, forward strand.
CCCTGAGCAACTAGTATCTCCCTTTCCACTTCCCTAAACAGGTCCTGATGTTCTAAGTCCATCCTATATCCCTATAAAATTTATTTTGTCTTATGCCTCTTCAGGCTGCTTCTACATCCACTGATGGTGCACAAGATTCTAGATTTTAGAGATATAAGGAAATTTAGAAGTTTTCTATTCCAACCACTTCATTTTAGAGATGAGGAAAGCTGAGATGCAGAGAGTTGGCCCAAGGCTTACACAGGTATTGAAGGGCAGAGGCAGGATTTAAATTCAAGTCTTCTGACTCCAAATCCAGTGTGTTTTCGATTGTATCAATTCCTTCCACGTCATTCTGTCACCTGCATTGCCTTGACATGGCTCATTACTATGGCCCTATAGCTCATTAAAAGAATGGGTTCAAAGCCTCCTGGCATTTGAGGTTCATAATTATTCCTTAATTTTCCTCTGATTGTGATTATGAACCCATTTTTCTTTGGGTGCATTTTCACACTCTCAGGGTACCTTCCTTCTCAGAGAACTGAGATAGGGCCTATCTCTCACCTACTCCCAAGCACCCAAACACCCATAATTCCTTTACATTTGTTTTACCACTTTCCCATAACGCTCTCCTGTAACTGTACACTTGCAAGTTAAGTACAAATAATAACTGGATACGAAATCTTCCCAGGTAAACACACTTATTGAACTTGAACAGTGAACTTGTTTTACAGTTTTAAAATGTCCATAGGCTAATGCGAATGTCCAGGACTTCAAAGGCATCTGAAAAGTCAAAGGATTTCAAGTGTTTTCTTCCTTTTGAAAAATGCTTGGATTAGATCATTCTGCATGGAGGTTTGTACATTAATGCAGAGTCCTAAGCAGCACTAAATTGAATTAAAGCAGACTTCAGCAGACCATTGTGAGGAATATATATTTACCAGTTTTAAAAGCTTCCTGGAAGATTTAAGAGGGCAGGAGTGTTTCAGTCACAATCCATTAACCCTATTTATCATCCATTGAAAATGTCTAAGTGTGAAGCCATTTTCAATCTTCGCTAATGTGCCTAGAACTGATATAGCATATCATATTTAATTTCCACACTGCATTATGTAGTTGTGTTTTGTGTTTGTGCACTGAGAGGTGTCAGAACTCACAAATTCAAGATCCTCACTTCTGCCCAGCCTGCCGACATTGTGGAAACTTCAATTTCCTTTGCCTTCCCAGCACATGCTTCAGATTTTCATCCTTTAGGGGAGCATGGGTTCGTGCTGCCTTATCTGGCTTCTTACTTTCCTATGCATTCAGCTCAAAGCACCTCTAGCCTAGTAAAGACAGCTAGATGCAGGAGTAAAACATATGGCCAATTCTTTTTATAGACATCACTCTAGATCTTAAGTCTCTTTTATGCATTTTCATCTCTTAAACATTTTTTTTTGTAATGCCAGAAGTTCCTAGACCTGTATCTGTTTTTTAATTGGTTTAATGCTAGGAGAAGCCACTAAGTCAGTAAGACTTTATTGACCATCTACTACATACCTTCCATGTCATGCTATGTATGGGAGGTAAGCAAGAATCTGGGCATCACAAGTACCTGGAACCAGGGAAGTCTGGAAAAATAGAGTTGGGGTGGTGTCAAAATCAAGTAGTGGATTAGGAGCATTACAGGTCATGGTGCAAATAAACAACAAGGTCTGGATGAGATGTGGATCTGATCCAGGTGGACAGATTAGAGGTAGAAGAATAAAATATTCTGTAGTTGGATAGAGATAGTAGGATATAGAAGTCAGGCAGAGGATTGAGAACCAAGGAATCTATAGGTACAGGAAGTGCAGGGATTAATAATTATTTTAATGACAAGAATCTAGCCGACATATGTGTACAGTGCCTCCCAAAAGTCTTAGTGCAGTAAAAAGCATGCTAAGACTTTTGGGACACTGTATAATGCTTTATGGTTTACAGAGTGTTTCCCACATATTCTTTCATTTAATCAGTACAACCACTCTGTACTCTCAAGAGGCACTGTGGTCTAGTGGAGAGCCAGCTGGGGTCAAAGAGTTGAGTTCAATTCTTTCCTCTGAGACATACTGGCTTGTGAATCCAGGCAAATCATCTAATTTTTTAGTGCCCCAAGAAATTATCTAAAACTAAGGTACAGAATACAAATCTGTATTTAAAGAGAGAATTTCCTTGCTAGGAGTTTCCTGTGCTGATGAAATTACAGATCAAAGACAGCCACAAAATTCTACCTATCCTGTGAGACAGATACATATCTACCTAGAAATGTGATTTTACCTGTTTTAGATGAGGAAGATGAAGTTCAGAAAAATTAAATGGGAGAAGCAAACTTAGCAATGGTAATCAGTAGTTCAGTCAAGGTTTAGGGTATCAGGAGATTACAGAGTCAAATGAGGAGACTGGACTAAACCAAGAACTAGCAAATGAATAAATAAAATTTTAAAAGGAACTTCATCAGGGAATTTTGCTTCATCAAATAATCTTTTTTTAATAATTCTGATAAAGGCAAGAACCAGTCCCTAAGTGTAGTTATCCTATGATTGGTGAATTTGTTTTTAAAGAATTAATGAGTTCCCTGGTTTAGGGCAGTGAGGCTAAGGCTCTTCTATTAAAACTCATTAGCGCCTTTTCTTGCAATTCTAAGTCTTAAAGATTTGGGGCAGATGGTATGGGAATAGAGACAATAATTGATTTACCTGGACAACCTCAGTCAATATGTATCAGAGGAAGAATATAATAATAACAATAAAAGATGATGATGATGATGAAATTTGTCTAGTGCTTTCTATGTACCAGGCACTGTGGTAAGCTTTCACAATTTTTACCTTATTTGAACTCATATCATTTTTGCTCCAAAAACAACTCTCTATTCACTATATCAGACTGTGTCCTAAAGTCTATAGATCAGTGGTTCTCAACCTTCCTAATGCCACGACCCTTTAATACTCATATGTGGGCATATCTGCATGTGGGCCAACCCCGCCTGGAGATGGATAGAGGAGCAGTGTCTTGGTTCCTAAGACCATCAGAAATATGGGTTTTCCTATGGTCTTAGGTGACCCCTGTGACCCCTGTGAAAGGGTCATTTGACTCCCCCAAAGGGGTCGTGACCCACAGGTTGAGAACTGCTGCTATAGATGGTTGAGAGAAGTAAAAAGTAATCCTGGCTGCAGTGGGGATGTGGATGTTACTGTTAAGGTCTACAAAGTATAGAAAAGAGACACAAAGTTTGTTCTCTTCCTTTGAAGAGGACACAATCTGGTTATAGATGTGAGATTCATATGCAAAAAAAAAAAACAACTGGAGACAAATAGGTGATATATAATCATATTCTAATTTATATAGAAAAGATCATAAGAATTATAGGAATGCTATAGAAAAGGAGGGATCAGAGTAGGCTCAACTATGGTCAACAGAGGAGAAGAGTTTCCTAAAAGAGGTTGGCCTTGAAGGGTGGATAGTATTTATCATAGACAAGTGGCAAGAAGTAGGGGGGCAGTAGTCCATATGTGGAAGGAGCAGTATGAGCAAAAACAAAGACACAGGGGTAAACTCCCAAAGAATTAATTTTACCTTATTATTTGGGCTTTATCCTTCTGGTTCCTGTAGATGATAGTAGAAAAGTTATTCATTCCTACATCAGGACCTAGGTAATTCCACATATTTACCCTTTGCTCAGATCATATTCTTTGTGAATATCATTGTTTAGGACCTTTCCCTTGCTCTGCTAGCACAACTCATATTTACAATTGACCTGTATGAGCATAGTAATTTCAGGACATGGAAGAGTTTGTGAGTCCAGCCCAGTGAACTGCATTATCCACTCCCACATGTGATTAAAATCTGAATTAGAAAGCAAAGTTGGAAATCAGTTGTGAAATAGTAAAACTATGACACATCATCACACACTGGGCATTGTGCCCTGTATATATGCCCATGGTGATCAAGAGAGTTCCCATCAGCACTTTCTGAAAGTTTTTTTTTTTAATATAAATGTTCTCCCTCTGTCACAAACCACAAGGCAACTTGAACACTCTGGTTGGTCTCTCATATCTGGCTTAATAGTATAGAATGTGATCTTATATAACTGTGACTAGTCTTAGCCCCTAGAGGCAGGGGTCAAGGGTTCCTAGCATTATGCAGTCATAAGAATATATGAGACTTTAGAAGAGGCTTTCTTTTTGGGAAACTGACCCTCATTGGTAAAGTAATTTGCCCATGGTCAGGTAGGTAATGAGCAGCCAATTGTCCATATCATGCTCCTTAACAGTGGATGCTTTGCAAGACCATGTGTTGGGCCCTCTTTTCTTCTCTCTGCACCCTCTCTCTTGTTGACCTTATTAATTCCTGTGGGTTTAATACCAGCTCCATACAGATAATTCACAGGTAGTACTTTCTTTCCTGAGCTTCAGCCCCATAACACCAATTGCCTACTGGACATTTCAAACTGAATGTCTCAAACTCAACTTGTCCAAAACAACATTCATTTTCTTTCCCCCTAAACAATACTTCTTCAAACTTTGATATTTTTGTAGAAGGTACCACCATCCTTCCAGTCCCTCTGGTTCATAACCTTGGCGTCATCCTCAGCTTCTCTCTCTCTCTCTCTCTCTCTCTCTCTCTCTCTCTCTCTCAAACCTATGATTCCTTTTTTTTTCCATTTCTACCTCTCTGCAACATCTCTTGCAACCGACTCTTTCACTCCATTCACACACAGGCCTTCATAATCTCTCACCTAGATTATTGCAATGACTTCATATTTGAGATCCTCTCTCTCAGGACTTTTCTAACTCTGGTCCATCCTTCACACAGCTACCAAAACAGCAAAAGGATTTTCCTTAAGCAAAGACCTGACCATGTCATTCCTGTTCCTAACCAATGCCAGTGTTTCCTTATTGTCTCTAGGATAAAATATAAACTCCTCCACTTGGCTATTGAAGTCCTTGACTATATTTTTAGCCTATATAAATATTACTCCATTTATGCTATATAGTCCAGCCTAAATGTCATCTTTCATTTCCTTATATATGACAATGACTCACCTCAGCCCACAATGCTTTGACTTTACTCCTTCCTCACCTAGGCATCTAGATCCATGGTGTATTGAGTGCTGGGCCTGGAATCAGGAAGACACAAGTTCAAATCTGGCCTTAGACAACATCTAACTCTATGATCCTGGGCAAGTCATTTAACTGCCCACTGCCTCAGTTTCCTCAAATATAAAATGGGCATAATACTAGTACCTAACTCCCAGGGTTATTTTGAGGATCACATGAGATATTATTTGTAAAGTACTTAGCATAGTGCTTGGCCCTAAATGCTCATTTACTTCTTTCAGCCTCATAAGAACCTTTTCATTCAAGATACTTCTCATTCACAGGATCCTCCTTTCCCTAATTATCTTGCATTTAACTACTTAGTATGTATTTTTAATTTATTCCATAAGTATTTATAAAATATATTGACATATTGTTTCCTCTGATAATATATGTATAATGTATGTTCCTTGAGAGAATTGATCTTTTTCTTTTTTCAAAAAAAAAAATCTTTAACCCCAGTACCTAGCACAGTATTTGACACATAGTAGGTATTAAATAAATACTTATTGATTGGTTAATTGCCAAAGTTTGGATTCAAACCGATAGCTTTAGGTTCCAAATACGTTCCTCTTTCCACTGCACTGTGTTTCTTAGCAGTAAGGTTGGGGGGCAGAAAAAGTACCCTGTGAGCAAAGGAGAATCAATGTTTATTAGCCTTAGAACATATTCTCCTAATTTGTAAAATAGGGGTTTGAACCAGATACCTTTCAGATCCCTTCCATCTCAAAACTTTCTCTACTGACCCCCACACAACACTGTAAAATAGTTCCCGTTAGGTATATATGGACATTAGACTTTGAAGGTGAGAGAAGGGAGTGAAATAAAGGTAATATGTAATGGGAAGTGGAAGGAGCAGCTTTGAATTCTGTATTTCTCTTTTTTTTTTTTTGCCTCATCAAGTGGGAAGATTTAATCAGACTTCAAGGGGTTTCCCAGAGCCTATAACTCAAAGACTCAAGGGGGCTCCCAGAGCCTGCACCTCATCATTCCCTCCTCAAACAAATGGGACCCAAATTCCTTTGGGGTAAAGGGCAAAGGTCTCAGCTTCTGAAAGTGCTTCCTGCTTGACAGGGGCATAGAGCTGTCCCTGCCTCTCTGAGTCCCAGAATTCTATGTTTCTAATCATTTTATGCATGAATAGGTTATATGTATGAGCTTCAGTTTTGGTGGGTTTTTTTTTCACCACCAGCTGACCAAAATATCTTCTCTCTCCCCACTGTATCTTTAAATAACTGTAAAGCCATCAAGGACCCTCCCATCTTTGGAAAGTGATGGTCACTCCTTATCTGAATCTATAACTAGGAATCTGTGGGGGAATCACATATGGCACAGATGAAGAAGGAAGTATGACCTAAGTATACTTACAATATGGGGAGGGTCACACTCCTGCAAAACAACCCAAATTTTTTGCCGCAGAGAAGGGAGAAGGCAGATCCCACAAGGAGAGGGGTACCATGATGGCAAGACCCTGAGGGTTAGGATTCTTGGATGCCCAAATTGCACAGCAGCTTTGGAATGGGCTAAGGACCAAAAAGTAAATCAAACAGCAACTATTTATTAAGTACCTCTTCTGTGCAAAGGGCAGTTATGTGGCACAGTAGATAGAACACCAGGTCTGTAGTTGGGAAGGCACCTCTTTCTGAGTTCTAATCTGGTCTCAGACACACACTAGCTGTGTGACCCTAAGCCAGTCACTAAACTCTGTTTACTTCAGTTTCCTCATTTGTAAAATGAGCTGGAGAAAGAAATGGCAAACCACTCCAGTGTCTTTACCAAGAAAACCCCAAGTGGGGTCACAAAGAGTCAGAGATCAATGAATAACATTTTGTGCTTAGCACTGGAAATACCAAGACAAAAATGAAACAAACTTACCTTGCTCTCAAGGAGCTGATGTTCTTTTGGGTAAACACAGTCTACTAATAAAATTTGTGGATAGCAGTTATCAGAGAAAAAAAATATCTAATTCCCGAGGTTTCAGTGACCTGGGACAAAGTCTGACTTGCTTTGCCTTACTTAGAGCTTTGTGCCTGTTTGTTACTCTGTGTATGTTATATGAACAACGGCAGCGGTAGTATTCTTTACTGAACCCGAGATAAAGCCACTTGATCCTAATCTATCCCCTTCTCTCCACTCACAAAGTGGCAGTTCAATCAATAAACATTTATTAAGTATGTGACAGGGACTGTGCTAGGCTCTGACAGGAAAAGAGGCAAAAGAAAGTCCTTGTCCTCAAGGAGCTAACAATCTAAATAAAGGCAAAGACAATGAGCAAACAAATCTATACAAAGCAATGCATTTGCAGGATAAACAGGAAATAATTAACGAAGGAAAGGCATTGAAATTAAGAGAGGCAAAGAAGGCTTCCTAGAAAAGGTGGGATTTTAATTGGGACTTATAGGAAGCCAGGAAGGTCGGTAGTCAGAGTGGAGGACAGATAGCAATTCAGGAATGGAGGGCAGTAAGAAAGAATGCCTAGAGCTGAAAGATCAAGTATCTTATTCATGGAATCGCCAGGAAGCCAGAATCACTGGATCAAAGAGTATGCATCAGGTATAAGGTATTAAGAAGATTGGAAAGGTAGGAGGATGCTGCTTGTGATAGACTTTGAATACCAACCAGAACATTTTACATTTGACTTTAGAGGAATAGGAAACCACTGTAATTCCTTGAGAGAGGGGATGGTTACATTATCAGACCCACACATTAAAAAAGTCACTTTAGTGGTGAAAGGGAGAATGGATTGGAATGAAGGGAGACTTGAGGCAGGCAGACCCACCAGGTCAGCAGGTTATTACAGTACTCTAGGCATGAAGTGATGAGGGTCTCCTCTAGAGTAATGGCTGTGTTAAAGGAAAGAAAGGGGCATATAGGAGAGATGTGGCAAAGGTGAAATCAACCAGCCTTGGCAACAGATTGGATATGGGAAGGGGGACAGAGAAATAGTGAGGTCTCTGGTATGACCCCTAGGTTGTGAGGCTGATGGACTAGGAGGATGCTGTTGCCCTCTACAGTAGAAGGGAAGGCAGGGGAGTGGGGGTAGGGTAAAAGATTATGACTTCCATTTTGGACATTTTGAGATTAATGTGTCTTCTGACAGTTTGAAATGTCTGAAAGGCAGTAGGAGATGTGAGATTAGAAGTCAGCAAAGACTCTGGGGAAATATAAGTGACATAGAGATGGCAATTAAACCCATGGGAGATGACATCACCATGTGCAGTAGTATAGGAGGAGGAGAGAAGAAGGCCGAGGACAGGAACCCCGAGGGATACCGATAGGCAAGAAGGTATGATCCTATGATCCGGAAGAGGGTCAGGCAAAGGAAGCAGAGAAGGAATAGTCAGATAGGTAGGAGAACCAGGAGAGAATGGTGTCTTGAAATTCTAAAGGGAAGAGAGTATTAGGGAGGAAAGGGTGATGAACAGTGTCAAAGACTACAGAAAGGACAAGGAGCATGAGAATTGGGAAAAGGCCATTGGATTTGGCAACTAAAAAAATCATTATTAACTTTGGAGAGAATAGTTTCAGTGAAATGATTAGATCAAAAGTCAGATTATAAAGAGTGAAGAAGATAGTGACAGAAAAGAAAGTGGAGGGACCTAATATAAATTGCTTTTTTGTTTTAGATATGGAAGAGTTTTAGAAATGGAAGGATCAGATGAGGTTGTTTTTTTTTTTTTCCCTACAAGGGTCAGTGAAACATGGGCATGTTCAGGCCCTCATCGCTTCTCACCTGCGCTATTGGAATAGCATTTCAATTGGTTTCACTTTCTCAAGTCTCTTCCCTCTCTGATTCATCTTCCACATAGCTGCCAAAGGAAATTCCTATAGTACAAATATGACATTGCCACTCCCCTCCTTGAAAATATCTCCCTGTTCCTTCTACAATCAGATACAAACTCCTTTTCTTTTTTTCTTTTTTGGCATTTAAGCCTCTTTACAATCTGACTCCATCCTACCTTTTCCGGTTCGTTAGAGAGCTCTACCTTTATACATACTCTGTATCCCAGCCTTACTCCCCTGCTTGCTGCTCCCTGTACGTGACAGTCCATCTCCTGACTCCAGGTCTTTGCATGGACCATCGCCCCGTGCCTACAATGTTCTCTCTCATTTGTGCCTTTAGAATCCTTAGCACCCTCCCCATTCACTCCCTCCAATGCCCAATTCAAATAATACTTATTATAGAAGGCTTTCCTAATTTCCCTCAGGAGGCCTAGCACCCTGCTCCCCATACTGCTTCATAACTGCGTTCTCTGTATTGTTTTATTCACTTATTTGTGAATAAAAGGGGACAGATCACATTGGTGTTTGTCTTGGTGTCTCCATTGTCTGTCACAGTGTCTAGTGCTGGATGGCTGAATCAGTGACTATTGTGGTGCTTGGAAGGCCAGCAACCCAAGTCTTTCAGGCTAGTGCATGCTCTACAGATTGAACACCGTTTCTATGATCCTCATAAGCGTGCAGCTATAATCCTCCCTTGTATGATTTTTACCTGCTTCAGTAGCACAGCTATCTATATTTTGTAAGAATTTCCATTGTCCCTCCTCTAGAATCAACTCTGTCTTCAGTGAATCAGTCTGTTCTATAGCAAATATTATCTATTAGCATACAGGATGTAGCCAGCTTAGTGTTAAGTGTTTCACAGCAGTAACAATGGGGATGATTCTTGCCTGCAGTCCGACTACAAAGACAAAAGTCAGGCATGTGATATAACTGACCAGCAATGCTAGATTGTGTAATTCAGTGCTCCATTTAAATTGGGATGTACTGAAAATATCTCAAACTAAATAGAGACAAAATGAAGCTCCTTATCTTAGTAGGGCAGTGGTGGATAGCATAGTTAGAGCATGGGACCAGGAATTTATAAGGTCTGAGTTCAAATCTAGCCTTAAATACTTACTGTCACCCTATATGCCTCAGTTTCCTTATCTGTAAAATGGTGATAATAATAGCACCTACCTTCCAGAGTTAATGTGAGGATACAGTGAGTTAAGATTTGCAAAGCACTTTGCAAATTTCAAGCACTAAATTACTGTTATATAAGGACAAGAATAATTGTTTATTATTATTATTATCATTCCTCTCCAAACCCACACCTCTTCTGAATTTCCCCTTTTCTGTCAAGGGTAATATCAATATTCCAGGTACACAAATTCACAAGAAAGTTTTGCCAATTCTACCATGCAACATACTTTCCCTCCTCCCCATTCATAGGACCAGGACCCTAGTTAACATCCTCATCAGCTCTTGCCTGTATTGTAATACCCTCCTAATTGGTCTCCCTGGCTCAATTCTCTTTCATATCCACTCTACCCAGCTATCTAACAGATTTTGCCAAATCAAAGATGTAATCATTCCAGTTCCAAGCACAATAATTTCAAATGGCTTCCTATCAATCAACAATAAATAAGTATTTATTTAGCTCTCATTATGTGCCAATGTTTGTGCTAAAATCTGGAAATACACAAACAAAAATAAAAGTGTCCCTGCCCTGAAGCAGCTTCCATTCTGAGGATTACATCTAGGATCAAATATAGACCCCAATGTTTGGCATGTAAAGCCCTTTATAACCTTCCTGAAATCTACCTTTCCAGGTTTACTTCCCTTAAAGTATACCTTGGTCCTGCCAAATTTATTTTCTTGCAAATCTTAGCACACAACATTCTGTCTGGAGGTTATGGCTATTTTTGGCAGTCTGGTGAAATCTGTGAGCCTCTTCTCAGAATGATATTTTTAAAAGCTTAAAACAAAATACCAAGGATTACAAAGGAAATCAATTTTATTGAAATACAATTGCCATTATTTTTTAAAGTTCAAGGTTAAGAATTCCTGTTCTGGCATACCCATTCCTTTACACAGGCTGCCCCCACTTCTCTCATGCCCGGGATGCACAATTTTTTCTCATGTCAGACTCTCAGAATATGTAGTTTCCAAAATTCAGTTTAAATGAAACTTGTTCTCTCTATGCCCTAGCCACTAGTGACTTTACGTCAAAATTACCTTCTATTTATTTTGCATATACTTATATTTATTCATATTGTCTCCCCCAATAGAATGTCTCTGTCTGTTTCTGTCTCTGTTTCTGTCTCTGTCCATTCCATATCTATCCGCCTCTCTCTGACTCTCCATTTTTCTTTTTCTCTTTCTCTCCCTATGTGTATCTTCCTCCCTCCCTCCTTCTCTCTGATTCATTTCATTACAAAGGAATTGTATAAAGATTGCAAAAGAAATCTATCATTTTCTTATAGGAACTTAGACTCCGGATTGTCAATAAATCACCCCAAATGGGTCTCTTTTATAAATTAATGGCAAATAAAGTGTTATTGATTCCTATTTTCAGAGTATTAGGTAATATCATTTATTAATATAAAAGTAATAAACCATTTTAAATTTTATAGTGTACTGTCTCATATTCACTACTCTACATTAATCCTAAATCACTCAACATCATCATTAAACTATTCCTAGGTAAGATAATCTTCATCTAGCCATTTCTTTTTGCTTTTTCTACTTTATATCACAAAGTCTATCTTTTCTGTGTCAAAGATAGAATCCTAGAACCTTGAGAATGTTAGTGTTCTTCCTTTTATTGCCTCTGCTCACTTAGATGGTCTTTTTTGGGTTGTTGGTTTTTGGGGGTGGAGGGAAGGTTATATAATATCAAACCCTTTTTAAAAGTTTTCTGTCCTTTGAATTACTTCTATTCCATTTGTCCTAGTGGTATTTTTAGGGTCTTCTCGTCCTAGAATCATCGTGGATTGGAAACCATAACATAGGCTAAAAAGCCACAGGATTTCAACGTCAATGCAATTCAAATAAAGGAATTTAGTCTTTGCTAATTACTACCTTTGTGATTGTGGGTGAATTCCTAAATCCTTCTGAGCCAATTTCTTCAGATGTAAAATGGTATGGGGGAGGCAGAGGGAGTAGAGGTCAATGGCCTCCCAGGTCCCTTCCAGCTATAACTCTATGATGTAATCCTACAGTCATTCATCAGGCACCTATTAATGAAGAGAACCAAGCTAGGAGAGAGAAACATTCTATTGCAGGAGACAAATGAATACACATAAATATATACAAAATAAATACAAGGCAAGGCACTAGCAGTTAGGTGGTGGAGGATATAGCTGTCATTTGAGCTGAGTTTTGAAGGATATTAGGGATTCTAAATATTTTAAGATAGAATTAGTTTTTAAAGCATTCTCCTTGTCTTAGAGTTTGCAGTCTAATGTGTCATAAGAACAACACCTAGTTAATCAGTCAGTCTGCCATTTGTTCAGCAGTCTGCAATGGAAATATAGATTAGATAATAGAATGTCTTCTTATTTTTATTTTTAAAAAAATATTTAATTTTTTTATCTTTTTGATCCTTTTGGTGTTGAATTTTTTTTTAAATTTATTTATGTACATTTAGTTTACAACATTCAGTTCCACAGTCCCTGGAGTTACAAATTTTCTCCCCCTCATTCTCCTTCTCCCTTTCCCCCCATGGTGGTATATAATCAAATATAGGTTCTACAAATACCTTCACATTAAACATTAGTCAGGTTGTAAAGAAGGGTTATAATCAGGGGAGTGAACAATAAGAAAGAAGGAACAAAACAAAACAAAACACAAAAGAGAGAGAGCAAGTGGTTTGCTCCAATCTGCATTCAGATTCTGTAGTTCTTTTCTCTGGATGTGGATATCCCTTTCCATCATGAGTCTTTTGGAGGTGTCTTATAACCTTGCATTGCTCAGAGGAGCCCAGTATATCAAAGTTAGTCATTATTGTCTGTTATTGTGTACAAACTTCTCCTGGTTCTGCTCTCCTCTAGAGTGTCTTTTTAAGTAGTTCTCAATGGTTCATATAATTCATCAACTCTTGCTCAGTACATTTATGTCTTTTTTCTCCTTGAAGAAGATTGTTTTTGTTGTTGAGTGGTTTTAGTCATGTTCAACTCTTCATGATCACATTTGGGGGTTTCTTAGAAAAGATACTGGAGTAGTTTGCCATCTCCTTCTCCAGCTCATTTCACAGATATGGAAACTGAGGCAAAGGGAGCTAAATGATTTGCAGGATCATACAGCTAGTAAGTGTCTGAGGACAGATCTGGACTCATGAAGGTGCTTCTTCCTGACTCCCAGCCTGGAGCTCTATACACTATGCCAACTACCTGCCCCATCTTGAAGAAGATGCTGTCTATAACTGACTAGTCACCACTTAAGAAATCTATAATTTAATTCAGTATGTAAATCGAACTAGTATATGAAATAATTACTGGAGAAGAGGAAAAAAAAGAAGGGAGACATCTGTAAATACTAGAGGAGGCTGCTGGGAAGAGCTAATTTTGAAAGCAGTCTTTCAAATCTGCTAGGTCAAAAGAAATCAATGTAAACTGAATTGTCGAAGGAACAATGATAAGGGCTGGAGGGTAGAAGACTAGGTCTGTAATTAAAAGGCCTGAGTTTATGTCCAAACTCTGCCCTCAATAATGATTACTTTGGGCAGATCATTATACTTCTCTGGATTCATTTTCATCCTCTAAATAATAAGGGTGGTCGGTATGGATGATTTCAAAGTTGTCTTTTATGATCTGAAATCTTTGATTTGCTATGTAAAATAGTACAAGTAGCCCCCAAAAAAGCAATGTGGGATTTCTTGTGTAAAAAGTAATCATTCTGGAAGCATGAAGTATGAAGTAAAGAAACTGAAAACTCCTTGAGCCTAAAACATGACATGTATCATAGTGGAAGAAAGGAGAACTTACCAGATAGCTGCTAAAATGAGAAAAAATAAAAGGTACATGTGTCTGTCTACATGATAAAAAAACAATTGGTAATATATTTTGATTTTTGCATCACTTCCAAATTCCCAGTATATTCCTCCTTCCTTCTCTTCCCAAAGATCCATACTTTACAGCAAGGTACAACAGGAAAAATTTTCAGTCAAACTCTCTGAAGGGTTAATGGAATGTAAGATCTTTCCTGTCCATTAATAGGCCTGTATGACTACATGTGTTCCCTTTTTCTCCTTGGAACAGGGGCCATGTTCCCAGGTCTAAAGGTACACAGGTATTTTACCTTATGAATCATAGATGTCTTACTCCTTTGAACTCTGGCCCGGTTCACATCTGTGAACATCCTGTGCTGAGTCTCATAGAGCTCTGGTGCAGAACAAATCAGGTGCTGGGCCACATGGGTTTTCATGCCTTTTTGGCACTGAGTCAATCAGGTGCCAAGTCTTTGAAAACTATATATATTGAGAGGGATTAATATTGCTTGTGGGGCTTGCTTACTGGGGCTTGCTTGGAGGGGGTGGGGCTTGCTTACTGGACGACACTTCAAATATCAGTGCTCCCCATCTGGTGATGTGTGTAAATATTTCTGTTACTCTGTTAAACTTTGTTTTCTTATATTTCTATAATGATATTTTATCTTGTCCTAGTGTGCAGAATAAATGTTGTACTGGTTTAGTTTTGAGTGAGGAGTGCTTATCATACTATGTGATTCGATTCTTAAAATATATATGTATATTCATAGTAGCTGCTCATGTCACATTGGCGATACACTATCTAACTTGGCAAACAAACAAAAATTGTGGCATTAAATATTCAGTGTTCCATATACAGAGTCCTAACCTCTGCAAAGAAGAAAGGGAGAGGGGAAATAGTTTCTTATATCTCTTCTTTGGGGCTAAACTTGGTCGTTAGGATTTTGAAGCATCATTTAATCATTTTATTGCTGTTGTTCTTTCAATGTACATTGTTGTCATGCTTGTGTGTATTTTTCTTGGTTCTAATTACTTTCAATCAATTCATACAAATCTTCCCATATTTTTCTCTATTCATCATAGTCAGCATTTCTTAAAGCAGAGAAACATTCTGTTATATTCTTATACTACAACTTGTTTAGCTATTCCCAATTATAAGCATATGTTTTGTTTCTTGTTCTTTGCTAGTGTAAAACAAGTTGTAATTAATAATAATAATAACTAACATTTATGTTATGAACTAACACGATATAACATTATGTTATGTTATGAACTAACACTGTTCCAGGCACAGTGCTAAGTGCTTTGTAATTAGCATCTCTCATTTGGACTTCATAATAACCCTGAGAAGTTGATGACATTATTCTTCCCTATTTTACAGATGAAGAAACCAAGGTGGGGTGTATGCCAAGTATTGAGATCCCTGTGTCAAAGGCTTTGAACATTTTGGCGACTATCTCCACATACTTTCAAACTACCAAAAGGTACAGTGTTGAGTGAGCTCTAAAGCAGAGTGAGTCCTTCCTTAGTCATTGTACAAAACAATCAGTATTTTTGTAAATGTTTGATAAGTGAATCAATAATGAATTGAGTGCCTGATATTTTAAAAATACTGATGAAAAAAATAAAGACACTGATTGCTAGTGGAATAGAATGATGAATACCTCCTGCCTTCTATTTGTTACCATGAATCAACGTGGATTTTGACCTGTTACAGAATTCTCCAGCAAAACCAATGTTTTTCCCCCTTGTCTCACCTCCTCCAAATACTATAGACTGCTGGTTAAAACCAAGCAACAATACTCATATTATCTGTTAGGCTCAATTAAAACAACAGCTGTGTTCCAAAGTAAACAAGGGAAGAGGCTATTTTCCATTAGAATGCATTAGGGGGGGGCTTCACTAGGGAGGCACAGATGGCTGTAATCAGAGACAAAGGAAAATTACGGTTGTCTTTGTTTTCCCAGTGTCTGTGTGACTTTCAGGTCCATACCCCATATTCCTGCTCCCTGTGATCAATTAGAGTTTGTGGCTTTTACCAATATATCTGATTTTAATGACTCTTCAGCAACAAATCCCATGCTGTGGGAAGGGGTGCCTATAAATCTTCTCTTACAAATCTACCTTATAGTAGATGGGCCTGTTTAGTGTTGGGAAGGGCAAGGTGGGGATGGTGGAAAGAAAACCCAGGAGCTAGGCTCTCAAGAGATAGTTGGCAACACAAAATCATTTGAATTTCTAGATGAAAATGGAATCAACACTGTGTTTCTTGAGTCCAGTAAACTAAACAGCCTATTGAGAAGTATGAATTCTTCATTTAATTCCTGGCTGAACTAGGGAAGATTTGATCTCAGTTTCTCCATTTTTATATGGAGGCTGTCTGCTTTGCTGGAAAGATTTAGAATAAAAAGAACTGAGTTCAGATGTTGGCTCATCTTTTTATTACTCATTTGATTTTGGGAAAGTTTTTCCTTTCCTGGTCCTCAGTCCTCATTTCGATTTATTGCCTCTATGGTAAAATACTAAGTTGACAGCCTGGCATTGAAAGCTGCCCTCTACTTGACTTCCACCTATCTTTCTAGGATTATTTAAAATGACCCAATTTTACTCCTTTATTTGGCATTTTGATCTCATCACAACCTGACTCCTATCTACCCTTCCAGTCTTCTTATGCATTAGTTATCTCTATAAAAGCATTTTGACATATTACTGGCCTCCTTGACTTTCTCACACATGATGCTCAATCCCTTCCCTTGATGCCTTTGTACTGGCTTTCCTCTATGCCCGGATGGAGTGCCTGCTTTTAGCACCTATAAATCTCAGAACCATTGCATTTATCAAGTCTCAGCTCAAGCCTGGCCTCCTATGTTAAGCCCTTCTTGATCTCCCCAATAGCTAGTACATTCCCACCCCAAACTACATTGTAATTAATGTTGTTAATATATGTGTAAATATGTTCCTATGATATATATACATATATGTGTATATTATACACACATATATGCACATATTACATACATGTATAGATGTAAAAATAAATCCTCTATCAGAATATAAGCTTGTTGAAGGCAGGAATTATGTCACATTTGTTTTGTATCCCTGATGCTTAGCATAATGCCTGACACATTAGGTGCTTGATTAATGCTATCAATAGATTTACACTCTCTCTTCCAGTCCCATTGGACTGCTAGCTGTTCACCACATGTGTCATTCTATCTTCTGCTTCTGTGCCTTTTCGTAAGTGATCCCCACATTTGGATTGTACTCCCATCTTACCCTGGCTTTATAGAATTCCCAACTTTTTTCAAAGTACAGCTCAGGGAGGTGCTGACTCCTACACAA
Source organism: Pseudochirops cupreus (assembly GCA_028627135.1). Taxonomy (NCBI): domain Eukaryota; kingdom Metazoa; phylum Chordata; class Mammalia; order Diprotodontia; family Pseudocheiridae; genus Pseudochirops; species Pseudochirops cupreus. The sequence goes on from CM053581.1 coordinate 79,356,105, forward strand.
GATATGCTCTGATTACAAAGTTAAAAACCCACTCTTCCTATTGAAATTACTTTGTATTTAGTTATTTGAGGACTTAACATGTCTTTGGCACCTAGCACAGTGCCTTTGAGTTGGATTGGGGTGAATCTAATCTGTAAAAGGAGAGACTTGGATAGATTGTCTCTTATGTCCCTTCCAACTCTATATCATAAAGAATAGACCAAATGACACTTTCTGATGACCTGCACCTTTCTCTGATACCCTATTCCTACCTCTGTCCCTTCTTCTTTTGTGTCCACTAAGCCCCCTATGAGTGAATGAGACTTTTTCAAAATCCCAGAAGCAGGAACACGCACATTCCAAGAAAGAAAAATGAACTTAGAAAGGACAAAAAGTAAAGAAACAAAGAAAATCTCTCTTTGGGTAATTACACTCTGCTTGAAATTCTCCCTTCAAGTTTGGCAGAGAACAGCATTTTTCAAATTCTGTCTCAAGCCATTGTGCAGTTCCTGGAAGCTGTTGGACGGTTCCTAAGATTCATCCCAGAAACGGATGAACTATGACTAGGGAGGGGGAAGCAAAGCCATCTATATGCCCAGCATTCTGTACAACACAACTAATCAAGCATTTAGGGTTCCTATGTACTGAAAGAATACATGCAAATAAAAGATTTGGTTTCTTTGCCATAGAGGCTCCCGTAGTGATGTCCCCTGACCATGCAGTGAAATATTTTAAAGAATGGCATTCAGGGAAGATGCAAGATTGGTCATTATCAGCAGTGTCAAAGTAGCAAGAAAACCAGTACTCTAGTCACAGATTATTTTCCTTGCACTCACAGCCAAAAAGTTGGTAAGACCACTGACTGTTGAGAAATTCAATATGATCTTCACTAGAAGTGGTGAGTCCTGGGATGTAAGAAACTTTTCCCCAAGTTATTTTTAAAATCACTATCTCATTGTAAGTACCTAGTGAAAAATATACTGAAGGAGGAACAATTAATCTTTTTGGTAGTAGACGTTATTGTAGCAGACCACTAACTTTCTAATTGCTTCAGGTCTTTCCCTTCTGCAATCCATCCCCCACACAGACACCAATGTGATTTTTCTAAAGCATCATTCTGACCCTGTCACTACCCCCACTCAATAACCCCCTGTGGTTACTTATTAATTCTAGGATCAAATATAAATACCTCTAGTTAGTATTTAAAACTCTTCATCACCTGGCCTTATCCTACCTTTACTACCTTCTTACACATTACTTCCTCTCCATACACTTTATTATTTAGCCATTTTGGCACATATGCTGTAATGTTGCACATAAAACTCCATTTACTATCTCATTGTTTTTTCACTGATTGTTCTCCCTCATCTTCCCCACCTCTGGAATCCCTGGTTCAAGAACCATCATCTTTATCAGGCCTTTTCTGATCACTCGAGCCACTAGTGACCTCCGCTACAATGTTACCTTGTATCTATCTATCCATCCATCCATCTGTCTGTCTGTCTATCTATCTCTGTCTGTTTATCTTTCTATCCTATCTATTTATGTACCTATTTCTCTCTCTCTCTTCCCCCCCCCTTTATCTCTCTCTCTTGTGTGTTCTATTATCTGTTAGGATGCAAGCTCCTTGAGATAAGGGATTATTTCAGGTTTGTCTTTTTATCTCTAGCATCTATTATATTATCTAGCCACAGCAGCACTTAATAATTGCTAACTAAGTTGATTGATATATCAAAGAATCAATTTCATAGCAACCCATTTCTTGTTTAGAATACCAAGAACACTCTGAAAAATTCTACCTAAACCTTCACATTTTAGAAAAGAAAATCTTTAGCCTGATAAAAATTCATTTAATATCAGTTTTACACACGTGAATGTGTAAGACCCTATGCTGGACTCTAAGGATACAAAACACAAACTAAGAAATAATGCCTGCCATCATTGTGCTGACAGTCTGAGAGGGAAGCAGACATTACCATAAATAACTCCTATACAAACTAGAAGAGAAGCTC
>CM053581.1:79358595-79403210 GCA_028627135.1 Pseudochirops cupreus
TGGGTTTTTTTTTTAAAGAATAAATCAATATTGCATTTTGTTTTTTAAAAAAACACTTTTTTCTCCTTTATCCATTGAGACAACTGTGTGCTTTGTGTGTCTTTATTTTTATAATAATTAATTATGCTGATTGGTTTTCTAATGTTGGATCATCCTGGCATAAATCCAACTTTTTCGTGATGAATGCATTCTTAGGTAATTTCCTGTTTGACAGGATTTTCTTTAACATTTTTTCATCCAGTAATGATATTGTTTTCAATGACTCCTTTGCTTTTAACCTTCTCTGGTTTAGGTATTAAGGCTATATTTGTCTCATAAAGTTAGTTTAATAGAGTACTTTTTCAATTTTTGAAGATGACTTATGTAGTGTTAATTTTTATTTTTCTTTAAAAGTTTGAAAGGATTCTTTTATAAGTCCATCCGGACCATGACTCCCACCCCACCCCCTTTGGTAGTTCCTTTCCAAGTATTTCTATAACTTTTTTTTTTTTGAGATTGAGAAATTATATTTTTTTATTCATTGTCTACATACTTAGAGTACCCTCTTCTAACAAATTTATGTTACCGTCTTCGTGTATCTTGTACCGACTGCTTTTTTTTTTTAAATATGGCTTCACTCCTCAAAGTATCAGTTACTGAATTAAGTAATGAGAATAGAAACATTATCAAATAGGAGAAAAAAATTTCCTTTCTCCCAAATTTTGCTCTCCAATTCTACTCCCTTTCCATCTCATGATGATTCTTTTTTCCTATTTGTTCTTTCATTTAAGTGGTGAGTCCCAAATCCTCCATGCCAGATGGCCATGCAATTTCCTCTACAGGTGTCAGTTGCCCCTAGAAGCTCTGAGGTAAGATGCTGTCCATGGAAACACAATACTCAGAGGAAATGAACTCCCTCTTCAAAAACACTGTAAGGTCCCCATCCTTTTTATAAAATATAGCTCTTCACCCATTTGAGTACTTTTCAGTGAGATCCCCTTCATTGAATCAAAGCCTCCCTCTTACCACTCCCATCTATTTCATTCCCTTATTTCACCATCTTTTCTTGCTGAAAGATACAAGATTTACTTTCCCTTTATTTTTGACCTGTGGACTTTAATTCTAACTTCTTCCCTATTCTCCTTTTATATACTTCTGCAATTTAGGCCCAAAGAAAATATTCATTCATCTTTAGAGCTGAGCTTCCTTCCAGGTTTTAATTCATGATGTTTTATGCTTGCTCTTTGAGCATAAGACCTATTTCTTTAAATTCTACTTTAATCTTTATCCTCTTATGTACTTTTGAAAATAAATCTTATAATGGTCTCTCTGTTATTCTCTTATTTAATCCAATATGTGCCTTCCTCTTAATTGTTTTATTTTAATAGTCTCTAGAGATGGACTTATTTATTTCACTACTAATTCTTGACTTGGTTATACTTATCTTGTGTTTCTGCCGTTTGTAACTTGTTCATATCTGCTTTTTTTAAGGAATACTTCAAACATGTCTCTTTTATGGTATGTCCATTTTATATTAATAATTAAGCTTAATTTTGCAAGTTATCAGTAAAACAGTAGATAGAAAACTGAGCTTTGAGTCAGAAAAACCTATTTTCAACTCTGACCTCAGACACTCCATCGCTACATAACACTGACAAGCCATTTAACAGTTCTCTTTCTCCATTTCCCTTTCTGTAAAATGGGGATTGTAATAGACGCTGTCTTCCATGTTTTTTTTTTACAATAAAATGAGATAATATTGCAAAGTACTTTGCATACTTTAAAGCACTATGAAATTTTTGACTATCATAATGATGTCAATTTGTGTTGCAACTTGAATCCTTTGCTTTTCAGTATATATTATTTCATTCTCATCTGTGTTTTCAGATGAGTACAAAGGTGGTACAGTGGATAGAGCATGAGACTTGGAGTCAGAAAGACTTGAGTTCAAATCTGTCCTCAGACACTTACTAGCTGTGTAACCTGGGCAAGCCACTTAACCTCATTTGCCTCAGTTTCCTCATCTGTGAAGTGAGCTGGAAAAGGAAATGGCAAACCATTCCAGTATCTTTGCCAAGAAAACCTTGAAAGGGGTCACAAAGAGTCAGATATCACTGGAACAACTCAACAACAACAAAATAATCTTGCAATTTTCAAATTTCCTTTTCTTCCTATTTTAAGCCCTGTTTCTTTATTGCTTTCAGTATTTGATTGTTGTCATTGAAATTCCTAAATTTAGTCACTGTGTCTTAGTGTTTAAAATATAGATTTTTATTGTAGAAGTTATCTGTAGATTATTCAATCATTTAGATTGGTATTTTGTTTACTGTATTCAGAAATTTTGGAAAGTTTTCTTTTCTATTATTTCTTGACTTATGGTATTGAGATTTTTCGATTTGTCATGTCCTGTAAAATCTATGATCACTGAGTTAAATCATGTGGTTGTTCTAGGCAAAGGTTCTTCAGTCTTTGAGTTTATTAACCTAAGAGCCTGTACGAGGCAGCAGTAAACCCAATTTCACTTTGTTATGCCCCCCTTTCCTCTACAAGTACCTTAGAAGAGTTGATATCTGCTGTTTTTTGCAACAGTACAATGTGGGAAGAGTAGGAGTCTGCTGTATTGACCAAAAAAACCAAAAAACAAACCACAACCAAACATAAATCCTTTAGTGAGTCCCAAAATACAGTTTCTGAGCCCTTCTGGGACACAGAAGTTATTAGGGGAGGGATACTGAGTGATGACACAAGAATCAACATCCACTATTAATTTTTTGGATTGTTACCTTTATTAGCCTTCTGGTTTTCTTGTGTTGGGACTAATCTTGGTTGTTTGTTTGTTGTTTTTTCTGACAGTTAATGGTAACTGGATAAACTATCTAATTCGCTATCTTCACATTTGTTTGTTATTTTATGTAACTGTCATGTAATACTGCTGGCTTATATTAAACTTATCTCTAAGTAAAACTCTTTTTCACTCAGTTGAACTTCTACTCTACTCTTATCTATATTTAAATATATGCTGTTGTTATTTTAACCCAAAGGAAAAAAATTTATATTTATCAATATGAAGTTCTCTTTTATTTTGAACCATTATTTGAATATCAATATCTTTCTGAATATTTATTTGGGCATCCTTTGAATTACAGAACCTGTACTATCTCATGTCATTTCTGGAACTGATTCTTTCCTGATGTGTCAAGGCACTAAGAAAATAAAAAGTTGAATAGAACAGCATTAAAGGTCTACCTAGCTATAAACCAATGGAAATGTCTACTCTTTGCATGTTAGACATTTATCTGCTAATCAACTTGGGAAGGGAAGGTAAGAAAATTTAATTTTAGTTATCTACTTACTAGATTTTATTTTCTTCATAAGAAGATAATAAAATATTACATCAAGCGTCTTCTTGAAATCAAAATATGCCATCTTTTACATTTTTCTGTTATATCAATTTATCAAAAAATAGAATTAAGATAGTTTAGGACTGTAGAATATAAAATATAAGGAAGCTTTAGAGATCATCTAGTTTAGTTCTCTAATTTATTAAATGAAAAGACTGCAACCCAAGAAGTTTATGTGACTTGCCCAAGATTTTTAAAAAATGGTAGCAGAGACAGAATTTGAATATGTATTGTCTGATTCAAATCTAGTGTTCTTTTCACTACACCATGCCAAGTTTGTGGCTTGTCTTTAATGTAATTTATACTTTGTTATTTTTATTCTTGAAATCTTTTTCTATATTGTATCTTGATTAAAACAAGAAGAAAAGGGAGTAATTGTAGGAAATTAACTTTTTATGCTATTCATTCTTTGGAGGTCTATTTCCAGAGAGAAAAAAGTACCAATGAATGAAACGTGCACTACTACTGCTTCTCTTAATCATACAGAAGGAAACTTAGGTTAGACGTCCACATCCATTTATATGCAACACTATTCACCTAGTGTCAATTACCAAAATTGCAAGAATAAAGCCTAGAAGCAAATAGTTCCTGATACAGCACTGCCCTAACATTTCCCAATCTGTTAAGTGTTTTATGAATAGCATAATCATCGGTTTCCTAGTGCTAAAATAGAGAGGTTGGAGTAGATGACTGTTAAGGTCCCTTCTGGTTTCAAATCTATGATCCTATGATCCTTGACAGTTTCCTCTTTAAAGTGTTTGTGCTGATGTAAAGCAAAGACAGGGAGACACTTGGCTGGAAACTTCAGAAAAGGATTCTTTCATTATATTTGCTACTCTCATATATCAGGGACATTTTAAGGAATTCTGCTACCAGGTAGAAAGCTGAAAGTATTCCATAGATTGTCTGGTGGGGCTGGTTGAGAGAAGAAGCCAGGGTTGGCCAGAAAAGCCAAGTTACTCTTGCAACATGGATGAAGCATATTCAGAAGCATAATTCCTCCATGTTTTTGGCAGGGAGGCAAAGAAATTGCCCTTCAAATGCAAAAGAAATTAGAGAATCAGTGGTTACTCATAGTATACTGGATTTAAATCACTTTGCTGGAGTTTTCTCCAAAAGTTTGCTCTATTTTGAAGATAGTGGAGAAAGGGCAGGGACTTGCCTGAGTTCTCCCAAATTCCCCTTCAAACAACTTTTAATGATGTCTCAAAACAAGTTCTGGAGTGGCAGAACCCATGAAAGGACAAGGTGAAAAAACTTTTTAGCTCAAGACAGCTTAGAAGGTCAACAGGAAAGGTCTTTTGCACTGGGGTAATAGTGGAGTGTAGGCCAAGCCCCAACAAACTAGCAACAGGCCTGCGGGATGACTGAATGCACAGTGACAGCAGCTCTTATCCCAGACAGTAAGGAGATCAGACAACTAGTCAGAAGGAAGTTATAGGGGTTCCTTTGCTGGCATCTGGAGCAAGACTCTGTCGCATTGCCTATACTCAGATTGGGGAAAACAGTGTTGGGATTCGGTCTCAGGGTGGAAGGAACAGTAGCACACCAGATCTTGCAACCATAGGAAATCAGGGACCCTGGTCACACAGGAAAAGTTTTTGTGGTCACTCAGAAACCAGAGCACAGGCCAGGAGAATAGTGAACACAACTCTCATTGAATCATAGCACCTTGAAAGAAATAAAAAATTTATAGACCCCCAGAATTACCTCTGAAAACAGATTCACAAAAAATCTAAGTCTTGGGACAGTGTCCCTTGTACCTTGGGAGCAGAGTTCAACTTCAACATAATATTACAGGTCAAGAAACCAGTTGAAAAATTAGCAAACAAAGAGGCATCTGACTATAGAAAGTTATGATTACAAGGAAGAACAAGACACAAACTCAGAAGAAGACAATGAAGTAAAAAATACTATATCCAAAGACTCTAATAAAAAGGTGAATTGATCTCAAGCCTCAAAAGAATTCCTGGAATAGCTCAAAAAGGATTTTAAAAATCAAATGAAAAGTAGAGGAAAAAGTGGGAAAAGAAATGACAGTGATGCATGAAAAATCATGAAAAATGAGTCAACAGCTTGTTAAAGGAAATACAAAAAGGACTGAAAAAATCCCCACCATAAAGACAGAATAGATTAAGTGGCTTTTAAAAAAGCACAAAAATCTACTGAAGAGAAGAACTCCTTAAAAAGAAAATTGGTCAAATGAAAAAGGAAGCACAAAAGCTCACTGAAGAAAATAATTCCTTAAAAATTAAATTGGGTAAATGGAAATTAATGACTCCATGAGACATCAACTACAATAAAACAAAATCAAAAGAACGGAAAAAAGGAAGAAAATGTGATATATCTCTTTGGAAAAATAACTGACACGGAAAGCAGACTGAAAAGAGATAACTTAAAATTTTTCCAACTATCTCAAAGCAGTAATCAAAAAAAGAGCCCACGTACAATCTTTCAAAAAATTATCAAGGAAAACTGCCCTGATATTCTAGAACAAGAATATAAAATAAAAATGGAAAGAATACACTAATTACTTCCTGAAAGAGATCCTAAAGTAAAAACTCCCAGGAATATTACAGCCAAATTCCTGTGCTTCCAGCTTAAGAAGAAAATACTGCAAACAGCCAGAAAAAAAATCCAAATATCGTGGAGCCACAGACAGGATAACACAAGTTTTAGCAGCTTCTAAATTAAAAGATCAGAGGGCTTGGAATACAATATTGCAGAGGGCAAAGGAGCTAAGATTACAACAAAGAATTACCTCCCCAGCTAAACTTCAGGACAAAAAACAGACATTCAATGAAACAGAGGACTTTCAAGCATTCCTGATGAAAATACCAGAGCTGAATAGAAAATCTGACTTAAATTTGAAAATCAAATTTAAGACTCAAGAGGAACATGAAAAGGTAAACAAGGAAAGAGAAATCAAAGGAATTCAATGACTATTTACATTCCTACATGGGAATATGATGCTTGTGACTACTAAAACTTTGCCATTATTAGGGCAGTTAAAAGGAACGTACATATATAGAGAGTACAGGTGTGAGTTGAATATGATGGGATAATATTTTTAAAAAGTAAAATTAAGGGGTAAGAAAGAGGAATGCAGTGGGAGAAGGGCATAAGGAAAGGTAGAATGGGGTCAATTATCTCACATAAAAGAGACACAAAAGAACTTTTATAATGGAAGGGAAGAAGGGGGAGGAGGGAAGGGTGGTTGAAACATACTGTCATTGAAATTGGCTCAAAGAGGGAACAACATACACATTCAGTTGGGTATAGAAATCTTTATTACCCTAGAGGAGAGTAGGAAGGGAAAGGGATAAGAGAAAAGGGGGTCCTTATAGAAAGTAGGGCAGATAGGGGAAAATGGTAGTCAGATGCAAAACACTTTGGAAGATGGACAGGGTGAAAGGAGAGAGAGTTGATAAACAGGGGGGAAATAGGATGAATGGAAATGCATAGTAATCATAAGTGTGAAAAAAAATTATAGAAAGTTTCTCAAATCAAATTTATAAAAATACTAGTCATTCCTCAATTGATAAATGGTCAAATGATATGAATAAGCAGTTTTCAGATGAAATAATCAGCTATCTATAACTCATATAAAAATGCTCTAACTCATTATTGATTAGAGAAATGTGGATTGAAACCACTCTGAGCAACAACTCCACACCTATCAGATTGGCTAATACGACAGAAAAGGATAACAACATAAGTTAGAGGGGATGTGTGAAAATTGAGACACAAAATGCATTGCTGAGGGAGTTGTGAACAATTCAACCATTCTGCAGAGTAATTTGGAACTATGCCAAAGGGCTATAAAAACATGCATATCCTTTGGCCCCACAATAACAGTACTATTTTTGTAACTCAAAGAGATGAAAAAAAAAAGGTAAAAGGACCTATATGTATGAAAAAGACTTATAACAGTTCTTTTTGTGGTGGCAAAGAATTGGAAAATGAGGGGATGCCTATCAATTGGGGAATGGCTGAACAAGTGTATGATTTTGTTAGAATACATTGTACTATAAGAGATGATAAACAGGATGCTTTCAGTAATACCTGGAAACACTCATATGAACTGATGCAAAGTGAAATGAACAGAGACAGGAGGACATTGTATACAGTAACAGCAACACTATATGATGATCAGTGGTGAATAACTTCATTATTTTCAGCAATACAATGATGCAAGACAATTCCAAAGGACTTATGATAAAAACTGCTATCCATCTCTAAAGAAAGAACTGATAGAGTCTCTAAGCAGCTTGAAGCATACTTTTTTTAAACTTTGTTTTCTTTTTTTCTTTTAAAATCTGTTTCCTTTCACAACATGACTAATATGGAAATATGTTTTACATTACTGCACACACGTGTAACATATCAAATTTCTTGCCTTTTCAATGAGGGAGAGAATTTGGAACTTATTTTTTGTGATCATATTAAACATATTTCCACATTATTCATGTTATAAATAAGAATCTGAACCAAAGTGAAAAAAACATGGAAAAGAAGACACAAAAACCAACCAAAAAAAGAGAAAATAGTGTGCTTTGATCTGGATTCTGACTCCATAATGGAACTTATTTTTTTAAACAAATGTTTAAATTGTTTTTACATGTAATTGGAGAAAATGAAATATTAAATATAATTTTAAAAGAAAAAAAATGAAGTTTCCCTATTTTCACAGAATGAGCTTATGCTAACCATGTATGTAACAAACAGTCACAACCCCATCCTCTTCCTTCTATGGAAGGAATATCACTGACCTAGCTCTCAGTAGCTGTATTAAAGAGAAAAAAAAATGAAAACATAGGGTTCAAAATGTCAGAAATACAAAGATGGTACTTAAAACCTCCAGCAAAAGTAAATGAGAGAAATGGAAAACCCAGAGCAACACCTTGGTAAAGTATTGAAAGAGATAAAGTTCATGAGATAATACAATCTAAAAGCAAGATGAAGATTATAAAGATCACCAAAACCTCTATTTTGCATATGTAGAGATGGAGCCCACCTCATCCCCCAGAGGTCAATTGCCCAAAGGCCTACAAGTAGGGAATCAAGGATTTGAACACAGAGGATCCTAGAAGTAGAAATATTTCCCATGACAAGGTTTCTAATCGTACCCTGGTGATTCACAAAGCCAATCTGCTAAAAATGTGGAAGAGTCATGATCTATTTTGGTAAAGGGAACATAAACAGTAAAGGGTCATGATCTGTTTCAGTAAATATCATGGAACCATGTATCTTTAATGTAGTAAAGAAAATGTATCAAAATGTATCTAAGAAAAAAAAATCACAGTTCTCCACTTGCCGATTAAAAATTCTGGCCACCAGATTTACAACTATACAGTGTCCTGGAGTTCTGAGTATATCCATTTCATGCTTATGTTAAAATCAAGGAATAAATTCTTGTCTCCAAAGACAGCTCTCTAATCCGTTCTCTGTTAAACAGTTGTTTAACGTTAGAACAAATATTTCTTCCTCAAGAATGGATTGGGGAAAAAAATCTCTGGCCATAGAGACACCTAAACTGTCTACATAAAATAAGCCAGCATAGCTATCCTCACGTAACACTGAAAATTGTTACCGGTCTTTGACAAAACCAGCATAAATCTTTAATGTAGAGTAACTTCTTTGAGACTTCCTTTCTCTCCTCCCCTTGAAACATCTCTCCAGGCTGCTCTGGAAATAGCAGATGTCACAGAGACCACAGAAAATCTTCAAGTCATGCATCACGGCAGGAGCAGGTGTCCCCTCAAGAGAAAAAAAATAAAAAGCAAAAACGATTCCTGTTTTCATGCAATTATCTTTTTTAATGAAAATAAATGAAGGAGAAAAACTCACAAGACTGTATCAACATTGGCAATCTCTGTCTCATTCCCTTTCCCAAATGGCATGATTTTCAAAGTTTTCCAAGAGGCAGTGACAGTTCTTTAACCTCCTCCCTTCTTGAATCATTGACTAAGTAAGCACTCATCAGGATAAGTACTGAAATTTGAAAAGAAACCCACTGATTGGGGTTCAAATGCTGTCATTCAACCACACAAGAGTAACTTTTTAAAATTAAGTATTGAACACTAGGTAGATTACAGGAGAATGGTAGAACGGCTAAAGGAAGACATTAGGGATGCAAAGAGAATCTGTGATAATAGGTCTTCGAAGAAAGGCATGCTAAAAGTGATGCTCCCCTTTTTTTAATGCTGCAAAACAAGATGTCATGAAAAAGAGAAAATGAGTTCATAATACATCAGGATAAGAAATTAAGATTTTGATATATATGATATTGGGAGATATCCCAATGTCATACTCTTTACTTATCTAAAAGGATGAATAAAAAAAAACCCACTACAAGTATGTGTGTGTGTGTGTGTGTGTGTGTGTATGTGTGTGTGTAAAGGATAGACTATAGGATCATAGATACAGACTTATAAGTGAAATTAGAGGTCATCTGGTTCAACCCCCTCCTTTTGCAGTTGAGAAAACTGAGAGAGATTGTGACTTGACCAAGGTCACAAGAAATAGGTGACAGATCTGAGAGGCAAATCCAGGTCCTCTGATTCTGACTGTAAATCAGGCTCTCATTCCAATGCATTACTGGTTTGGGTCAGAGAGCACAAAGCCTTCATTCCATAAGACTTTGGAAACCACTAGTAGGCTGAGACAAGGAATGGGGCAAAAGCAATGAACACACAATCTTCCTCAAAGCAAGAGTGATAAAGGAGCAGTAAAGAATTGAGAACTGAACTCTATAATTTGCTAGAGTGTCCATTTTTCTGATGCGGCCCAGGTTGGCCTTCATTCCCCCTGGTTCCTGTTGTTATATTCTAGACTTCAAAACCAAACTTCAATGCACATGCCTTTGCTGGACCTCCCTGCTGCCCCCCCCCCCGCCCCCCATTAGTTCTCTTTTATATCTTTTGTTGTTGTTGTTAGTCATTTTTTTTAGTCTTGTCCCACTCTTTATAACCCAATTGGAGGTTTTCTTGGCAAAGACACTGTAGTAGTTTGTTATTTCCTTTTCTATTACAATTTACAGATGAGGAAAGCGAGGCCAACAGAGTTAAATAACTTGGATAGTCTGAGGCAGTAAGTGTCTGAAGCCAGATTTGAACTCTGGAAGATGTCTTCCTGACTCCAAGCTTGGTGCTCAATCCAGTTTTTTGAAGGCAAGGAATTCCTTTTTTCCTCTCTTGTATTTGTATGCTCAGCACTTAGCCCAGTGCCTGGCTCATAGTAAGTGCTTAATAAATGCTTGGTTCCTTCCCTTCTTTCCTTGAAAACTCCATGTCACAGAATATGAGAGTTAAAAGGGACTTCAGAAGTCATTTATCTTCATCTCTACTTATAAAATACTTCCATATGTACAAGTTTTCAGCTTTGTAAGCACTCTGGATATCTGATCTCATTTGAGCCGAAAAGCTGTGGAAAGCAGGTATTGGCTTTGTTGTTTCAGCATATCTATAATCTCATCTGTGTTAGTATTCCCTCCAATTATGCAGATCACAATCAATCAAATCTTACCATCTTGAATGACAAAAATAGAATCAAAATACCAAACGTTCAGAGCTGAACGGACCTTAGGGACCACTGAATTCAGCACCTTCACTTTACAGATAGGCATACTGAAGCCCAGAGGGGTTTAGTGACTTGTCTAGTGTCATACAGTTAATAAGGATCTGAAACACCACTGGAAACAGCAGCATTTCTAACACCAAGTCTAGTTTCCTATCTCCTATCCCATGTTTCCTCTCATTGCTGTATTAGGGTCATAAACCTAGAGTTTGAAGTAACTCTGAGGCTATCTTGTCTAAACTTCTTTTAAAGATCAAGAAATTGACGTCTGATGAGATGAAGTAACTTGCCAATGGTCGTTCAGGTAGTTAGTCTTAGAGGTGGCATTTGAACCCAGGTTCTGTGACTTCAGGGCCAGTCCTCTTTTATTGACTCCTTTTTTCAAGTCCTCTTAGACCTATGCCACAAGAGGTCCACCCAAAATACTTGACGACTCCCCAAAACTCCCAAAAGAACTTTTGTATAAGTCCTTCTCTTGTACACATCCTTGCTTGTAATATGTTGTAGACTGTACATGATTATCATATTCCTCTCCATTACACTGTAGGTGAATCACATCTTTGTTGTTTGAGGATTCTGGTATCCCATGTCTTGATCTCACAGCTGTATGATAGCAACACACATTAGTAGAAGAATATCAATATTTTTAAATTGACCTTTGTTTCAGCTTAATGACTCTTGTTTGTGTTCTCTCCTCCAGGAGAAAGTCAAGGAACTTGAAGAATGTTTCTCTACTCTCCAAGTTTTTAGGGAGGATGAAATGTTCCTGAAGGAAACAGAAGTGATGTTTGAGTGGGGAAAGAATATGATCTGAGGTATACAGGGGGAGACTTCATCCTTGTTAGAATATAAGAGAAAGTTGGAATGTTTCACAAAAGAAAAAAAGAGAGAAAGACAGATATACAAATAGTACAGCTTAAAAACAAAGTGGAAGCTCTCCCTCATGGTGACAGAGTCAAATGCTCCGAGGAAGAAGGAGCTGCCTGGTCCCTAAAGAATAATATAGTAGAACTGCAAAAGCTACCAGGAGGCAGATTACCCAATGAGAGTCAGAGGAAGAAAAGAGCAGTAGTAATTGATGACCTCCTGCTCAAGAGTACCAAGGCAACTATTTTACTTGGTAAGAACAATGCAGTAGTCTATTGTCTTATTCATCTAATACATGACAGGGAAACTCACAAGACTTACTAAAATGGACAATAACTGCCCACTCTTGGCATTACAAATGATACCATCAAGAGGAGCCTAAAATATATTGCCAAAAACTAGGAAGTATTGAGCAAGAAACTGAAGAGCATTGGGGTACAGGTTGTGTTTTCTTCATTCTATTATTGCTTTGAAGGCAAAAGATAAAAAAAAAAAAAGAAATAATTAATTTGGAAAGTGGATAGCTGTCCAAGAAGGTAGTCCATTTATTTGGACTTGTAAACTGCAGCCCAAAAAACATGAATAACAGATTTCTGATCAAAGATAAAGTGTACCTAACAAGGTTTGGTAAGACTGAATTTTCCTAGAGACTTACAAATCTGGTTCTTAGCCTTTCTTTCTGGACTTTTTTTATATTCCATCCAAACAGGTATTCTTGCCTTTGCCTATCCATGACATTCCTTCTCCTGAATCTCTCTTTGGATAAATAGCAATCATTTTCTGTTCTGGTCAGAAACTGAGGATCTTCCCCTCCCAGACTGATATCTTTGTGTTGGTAAAGTGGGTTATCTTTTGTCTTAATTCTCACCCAGCCCTTAGTCATTGAATAGAAGTGGCCTCAGACAAAGGGAGACCTAGGAAAGACCTGTAATGTTAAGGGAATTTGAAGATCTTCCCTGCCCCTTACTAGGCCCATGTGCCCTGCTTTGAGCTTTAACTCAGCCCATAGCTCGAGTCGCGTGGACCCCATGGAGAGAGGAGCTTGCCAAATGGATAGGGCAGAAAGGATGGACCAGAAAGAGAGTGAGGCAGAGTTGAGAAGAAGAGGTAGAACTGAGGCAGCTAGCTTGAGTGACAGAGGGAGAAATTTTGCCTAGGGGAACTTGTTTGGAGAGAGGCCTAAGGAAGGGAGGACTTGGGGATGTCAGCACTAGCTTGATTGGTGATGTGTATAAAACTTCTTTATTACTGTGGTGGAATTGGCTTCCTGAAATCTGAATAAATATCTTGGTTTAGTCTTTGAAGAAGAGAGTTTGTTATATTTTGCAATTCAACCCTGGAAATATGTCTGCATATTCATAGCAGTCGCTATGGGTATTGCACTGGCAATATAAGACCTTAATTTGGAAAGGTCAAGGTCACCCAGTGTATCCCAGACAATCACTGGTACCTTTGTCTTGCCACTGGACTGAGATGACTCTGGAGAAGACAGCAACAACTTTTTGCACAGTTCTGACTCACTTAATCCAATTCATGCAGGAGTCAAGACATCACACTCATGATGTCATTGGTCCTCTTCGAGAACGAAGGATTTGCTACAACAATAACAACATATTTGCATAAGTTGTGCCCCATGTTTGGAATACTCTCCCTCCTTACCTCCAAGTCTTCAATTAACCAACTGGATTTATTAAGTGCCTACTATGATCCAAGCACTGTGTTCAGACTTGAGCACACAAAAACTAAAATTCAACAATCCTGGAAGCCCTAGCTCTCTTCAGAATTTTTTTTTCCCCAGGAGTCATCTCCTACATATACCCTTACCTGATCTAAGTTAGTAGTAGTTAATGTCTTCCCCATCTGTAGTTTAGAGGTATTTTGTATATTATAATCTATGTACTTATTGTATCCTCAATGCTCTCCCTGCCCCCATTCCAATAGAATGTAAGCTCCTTGAGGACAGTGACTATTTCCTTCTAAGTACGGGGCCTTACATAAGTAGTACCTAATGAATCATATTATTATGGTTTGTATTGGAAAACATCCAGACAAGGGTAACCAAGAATCTAAATGGCCTTGAAATCAAACGGTCTTGTGAGGACCAGTTGAAGGAACTGGTGATGTTTCTCTTGTGGAAGTACAAAACATCTATACTTAATACATAATAGTTGTTTCAAATATTTGAAGAGCTATCATAAGGAATATGGATTAGATTTAGCCTGCTTAGACTCAAAGGGAAGAACTAAGAACAAAGAGTGGAAATTTCAAAGAGGCAAGTTTAGGTTTGATGTAAGGAAAAAAAAACTTCCTCAAAATTAAAGTTCTATCTTGTTCAACTATGGGTTGGACTAACTGTCTTCTCTGAGATCCTGTGATTTAGATGAGGGAAGTTGTATAATAGAATTCAAATCATGTAAGTAATAAGGGGCAGAGCACCACAGTCCTATGACTCTTTTCCATAGGACCATGCTGTTTCCCTATTAAAACAAGTGATTTTATATTAAATTTTAAAGAATCCTGAAATACTGGGTTAGAAGGGACTTTAGAGGTAACCTAGTCTAACCTCTGCCCTAAATAAATTCAACCACTGATATGTCAAGCACCTACTATAAGTAAAGCTGTTTTCCTATGTTTGAAATATTGGGAGCATTTTCTATTTTTCTCTGCCTTCATCTTTCAATATCAAAGGATTATCAAGCTTCATTGATTTTAGTTTCCTAAAATAATTCTGGTTTCCATCTATTCCTCTGACCCAAAGACTATTACCCTGGTATAGGTTCTCCTAACCTTATACATTCACATCTCCAATCCATCCTTTAGACTAACTTCCTTACATTTATATCTAGTCCTGTAATTTCTCTCTTCAAATGACAATGACATCGATGACGATGATGACGACAACGATGATGATGCTATCTCCCTTTTGTTTGCTGAGTAAAATTCAAGCTCATTTGCCAATAGGCCTTCTGGAATCTGAAGCAGTCATATATTTCCAGGAATATATCATTCTCTACTACATCCTCTCTAACCAAACTTGGCTGCTGTCTGCATCCAAATGTTTCCTCTGATCTCCTGCCCCCTTGTTGTTTCTCCCCTCATTATCTGATATGCCTAGAATGACTTCATTTCTTCTCTTTGCCCAATGCTTTAAAGCATATCTCAAATATTCCCCTATAAAAAAATAAATTTATTAGGTACATTCTCAGACTTTGCATAGCTTTTAGTTTGTCTGTCTCTCTCCCAGAATATAAGCTTTATGAGAGAAGACTGTGTCTTTTTGAAACTATTTTCTCTGTTTTTAGTTCTAGATAGATAAATATGTACACACATATGTATATATACATATTTATGTATATATATGTGTGTGTGCATATATGTGGGAGAAAGAGAGCATGTAAGATGCGTCATCTATATTGAATACATGAAGAGTGTCCTTGTTTCTGTGCTAATTCATATGGCTCATTACTTGAAGGATTTTAACTCTCCTAGATTTGGAATTAGTAGGCAGCAAAATTGAAAGCAAAATATGAAGATAAGTGTATGCTAAAAGTAAGGGACCAGGTAGTGATGGAAGAAAGTAAAGTCTAAGTTAAAATGGACGGTCTCAAAAGCAAACTTCACTGATTTCACTGTCATTCAATCAATAATCATTTATTAAACACTATCTGTTAGGCTCAGTGCTATGTTTGGAGGACATAAAAGAAAAAGAAAGACAGTCCCTGCCCTCAAGTAACTTACATTTTAATGGGGAAGGAAAAACAGAAAAGGAAGCTGAAAAAGGACAGAGGAGAGGGGTGGAACAGGTACCACTGTCAAGGCATAACAGAAAAGTCTGGAGGATGCAGCCAGTGAGTAATGAAGAAATGACTGGTCTAGGAGTCCTCCTTGAATGGAGGTAGTGGGAGGAGTCATCCAATCAGAAGGTGAGATTTCAGGGGTGGGGGGGAGGTGTTTCCAAGGTGTCAATTTCAGGACTGAAATAATCTTCCAAGATGAAGAGGCTCCTGGGGCGTGATGGGGAAGCCTGAAGCAATGCAATCTGGTGGGAAATAAGGAGATAGCTGGTCTTCGTACCCTCTTTAAATGGAGGCAACATTTTCAGGAAACCTAGGTTCTAATCCCAGTTCTAAATGAACCACTCTGAGCATCAGTTTCATCAAGTAGACCAATACTACATTCACTACCTACTATAAAGGACTGTTGTGAAGAAAGCAAACCTGAAAGCCCAATAAAAATAGGAGCTGTCATAATTTACTGACTTGTTGAGGGCCAATCCTGCAAATGAGGGCTGTAAACATCCTATATTTTAATTTTTTAATGAAAGAGGAAAAGACTGTCAAATGCAAAATTGCTAAAAACTATAAAAATGCTAACTCAAATTAAAAGAGAGAAAGAGAGAGAGAGAGAGACAGAGAGAGACAGAGAGAGACAGAGAGAGAGAGAGATGTAACAGGAGAGACTTTTGCCAGATGTGAGCCTGAGAAATTAGTGTGTATGATATATTGGAAGGCTAGTGTTGTGATTTGTAAGAAGGGCAAATCTGACAAACGTATTTTTAGCATTTCAAAAATAGTAGAGGCCAAAGAAACACATGACCTGGGAAGTTTCAAAAGCTAATTATTTGCATATTGTCTGGAAGCAAGATGAGCAAGATGGTTTAAATAGTAGAGATGAATGAGTTGCTAGGAAGGGATAAAATTAACCATTATGTATGGGAAAAAATGAATGAGATGTTTTACATTCAGTGAGTATGTGCCATCCTATTGTATAGTCTTGAAGGCATAAAATAGCTCATTATAATTAGTGGTGGGTGAAATTCTAAAGATGTATATATTTGATAGCAACGAGCATTTGGATGTTGATCTGAAATTCATGTGTACTCTTTACTTCTCAGGCTGCAGAACAGAGGAAATCCCACAAGGAAATTGCTTCTAGGGCTTTGGAGTTATTTGTTTTTGGTCTATTCCAAAATGCATAAGAAGAGGAAGACAGCCTACAAATGTAAGGGTGAAGGGAAGATTGAGGAAAAGAAATAAGTAGAAGTCTGAAAGCCTGAAAATTGTTTGGTAATTGGATACAAATCAGAGGGGAAGGGAAAGGAGAAGGAGATTCAGAGAGAGAGAGAAGACAGAGACACAGAGATAGACACACGGAGACACAGATGCAAACAGACCAGCAGGCAGGTAGGCACAGAGACACAGAGAAGAGGAAGAAAGAAGAGGTGAGGAGGGAGAAGGGAGAGAGACCAAGACACAGAGGCAGGCAGACAAGCAGACAAGGAGAGATAGAGACAGAAAATAGGAAGAAAGGAGAGGAGAGGAGGGAGATAATAGGTAGAGAGACAGAAACATGCAGGCAGACAGGAAGAGACAGAAAGAAGGGGAAGAGAGAAAGGGTAGAGAGAAGGGAAAGACAGAAAGTGAGAGAGAAGAGAGGAAGAGGAGAGAGGAAAAAAGGGAAAGAAGGAGGAGAAAAGAAAGGAGGAGGAGGAAGTACACAAGCAGGGTCGGGTCATCTCCCTTTTCATCCAAGTAAATCGCTTTCCTCTAGATTATATATTTAGGTGGATAGACTCTACAAGATTCCCCAAATCACTTAACTTTCTTTCACCTATATCTATTTAGTTCAGCCGGTAGCTGTGTTCAGGAAATGAAGGCTTACCAATTGTAGCCGGGCTATCAGAGGGTGAATCTTTACACAGGGAAAGGATCAGGAAAGGTCTGGGCTGACAGCAGGAGCAGCCTGTGTGTCAGCTAGCAGGAGATGGAGAATGAGAGCCAAAAAAGGAATGTGCTTTTCAAAGGCTGCTAGCTAGCTCTTTATTCTTTCCCCAGATGTGCTTGCTCTTGTTGACTTCATAAAGTCCCTTGCCTTGTGTGTCTAAAATGAGACTGAGACCTTGAAAATAGACTGTTCCTAAGGCTCAGGGCCAGTTCATTAAAGCTTTAATTGCTGATAAAAAATGACTTCTTGGGACTTATTGCTTAAATAACCTTCCAGAGGATGGCTGGAAGAAGGTGGGGAATTTTCACTTAAAACCATCTACTTTCTGCCTAACCAAACATATTTCCACAATGCTATTTGGGAACATGAAGAAAAAGGGGGCAAAGGCAAATATGAGAATGTGCATGATTTATTCAAGGAAGACAGTTTAAACTCAGGCAATACATACCTGTCATCCTGTCAGCTGTCAAAGTGACAGTGGCCTTTTACAGTCAATTGTTTCAGTAGCTACTCTGTTATCATCATTTTTTTTAGAATGAACACTCTAATTAAAGCATAGACAGATGTGACTCCAAGTCTCTAGATGCTCTGTGTTTGTATATTGTACAGACATGTATGTATATATAAGTGGGGAAATGTATTGTGGTACCTATATAAAATACATATACATGGATATATTGAGTTTCCTCATCTATAATCTTGTGGAATAGGCTAGATGATGCCTAAGTTTTCCTTAAAGCTGAAAAATCTGAATATAGTCATGTATGTAGCCATCCTTACACAGGTAGACTTAATTTCATAGGATATTTGTCTGGAAAAGTTGTACATGAAGCAGATTTTAATCTTAATCCTAAATTGAGTGATCACAACACTCGATGTAACCTAGATATTTAATGGAATCTTGCTATGAATCGTTTTGGAAAAATAATAATCATTTTGCAAAATGAAGAATCAGTATTGGGATCAGAAAAGTTGGGAGTATAATGGTTACCATGAATATGGACTTTTATGGACAATGAAGATGTTTATGGAGAAATGAAAATTAAACTCCTAAATATTCTGGACTTCATTTTCATGCACTCTGCATTCTAGTTAGGCTAGCCCACCTGTTATTCTCCATACAGGACATTTCATCTCCCACTAGCAGATACTTGTAGCATGTCTCCCCTTCCTGGAATGTTCTTCTTCCTCATCTCTGCTTTATGACATCACTAGTTTCCTTTAATGACCACCTTTTGATGCTGTTTCCCCACTTGTTATACTCTCCTCACCCACCTGCCCCCAACTCCAAACTGTACATTTCAGATTGGATACACCAAAGTCATTTCAAACTCAAAATATCCAAAACAGATCTCCCCAAATCCACACTTCTTTCAAACTTCCCTATTACTATAGACGATATCACTATTCTTTCATTCACTTGGTTTCAAAACCTCAGTATTGTCCTTGACTCCTCACCAACGTATGTGATCCATTACAAATTCATTGTCTTTTTCTTTCTCTACAGCATCTCTTAGATATATTTCCTTCCCCCCACTCATATAGCTGACACTTTAGTTCAGGTCCTCATCACCACTCACCAGTACTACTATAGTAATTTACAGATTGGTCTCTTTGCTTCAACTCTTTCATAGTCCATCCTCCAAAGAATCGTCAAAGGGATTTCCCTAGGTCTCATCATGTCACCACCACCACACACACACACACACACACACACACACTCTCTCTCTCTCTCTCTCTCAATAAACTCCAGTGGTTTCTTATTACCCGTAAGAATATAATAGTATATAGAACAGAGTACATATAGATAGACAGATAAATAGATGGATAACATAACAATAGAAACTATATTTATAGATTTTTACAACTTTGCCCTTTCATAGCTTTCCTTTTTCCTTCCACATTACTCACATAAGAAATTCCATCTCTTGACTCTAAATGTTTTCACTGACTACCCTCCATACCTAGAATTCTCTCCTTCCCTGGCTTGCTCCCTCAGCCCAAACGCCACCTTCTTCAAGAGGTCTTTCCTGAACCACTCCCCCCCCCCCTTAATGCTAGTGTCTTCCATCTAAGATTATATTCAATTTATCATATATTGTCTTTACATAATGGTTTTCATGTTGTTGTCCCCTTCTATCACTACCACCCATCTCCACCTTCAGACTGTGAGCTCCTTGAAAGTAGGAATTACTGTATCTTCTTTTGTATCCCAAATTCAGTGTATGGGAGGCAGTAGGAACTTAATAATGCTTATTGATTGGACTTGACTTGTGTACATGCTATGATCCAAACATAACTGGCTTACATGCTTTTCCTCAGACATGATTCTCCATCTCTTGTCTCCAAGTCTTTTCACTGGCTGGTCACCATGCATAGAATTCCCTAACTCCTAATCTTCACCTCTTAGGAACCTTAACTTCCTTCAAGACAGCTCAAATTCCACTTTCTACAGAGAGATATATCAGCAAGCACCCTAGCATACCCAGGATGGCTGCTAGCACAGGTTCTTACATCTGCTTTTCTAAAGGAAAGCAATTCAAAATGGGTTAACAATCTCACTTCAATCAATCAAACACATATCATTTACCTAGTTCAGGGGAAAAAGTCAGCACCCTGAACTTCAGAGAATGCAAACAGAATACAAACACAAGTTAACAAGCAGAAATTACAAGCAGACAAAGAAACAGATCAGCAGATGGGCTTCCAATCATCTGATCATTACATCCATACCTATTCAGTTACCACACAGGGAAGCACCAACATCTGGGTTTTTCAAAGCTGGGGTTCCCTCTCCCCCAGCTTTGAAAAACCCAGATGTTGGTGCTTCCCTCTGTGGTAACTGAATAGGGGGCTCAACGGCTTCCCAGAGTTTCATCTGGCCAAATCACACAACTCTTTTCAAAGTGAGCCCCAAAGCAAAACCTCACATCAGGGTGTATACATAGCCTTCTCCTAGATCAGAGAATGTCACAGCCCTCTTGACCAACTGCCCAATCACAAAGCAGCAAGGCACAGGCATTCCCGAAAAACAAGCCTCCTGCCACAGGCTCCATGTGACCACATTCAGCCTATTAGAGGAAGAGTATATTTTCAAATCATGGAAGGTTCTCAGAGTCACTTAAGCCACTTAAGCAAAGGGCCTAGGGGCAGGAAAGATCTTCAGATTCCCATAACAGGAAACTTTTCCTAGTCTCTGCAATTCTAAGTGCTTTACTATCCAAGGTTATCTTGTATCTATTCTATATGTGTTTTTATATGATTGGGCTATGGTTTCAACTTCATTAGAATGTAAGCTCCTTGAAATAAGAGGTTATTTTTACTTTTTCTTAGTATGTCTAACTCTTAGCATAGTGCTTGCCACCAAAAGTTGTAATCTTTCGCTAAAGATTGCTGAAAACATACTTTTCTGCATACAGTTCCTTATAATAAAACATTGATTCTGATAATATGTACTTTTCCTAATGCAGTGAGCATGAAATAACTCATAAAATGCAGTATGCAAAGTAAAATTGGTAACATGCAAAACATTTTTTCTCACTAGTAATTCTCTAAAATTCTGTGACCTTTTGTGCTAAGATCTGAATAGAAAAAATGATTTCAGATAGTATTCACTTTATTACATATGAAATCTACAGTGCTATAAATACTATAGAGCAAATAAAATTTTAAAAACTTCAACATTTTTAACCTGATTCTTATCTTCCATTGTGTCAGATACTGATGTAAGAGTGTTTTAATGTATGCTATGCTATTATGAACCTCTCTCTCTACGTTGGCCACCCTCTGAAAACCAAGGGAAATTTTGCTGGGACTTTAGTCATTGCTGTTGGAAGACCCAAAGGCTGGTGAGGTCTCAACATTACCTCCAACACTGTTCTTCATGAATGGCAGGTGGCTTTGGAGATTGTACAGGATACATCAGCTGTAAATAATGCATCAGTGATGTCTGCTTCACACTGTTTGAGATCCTTAAGGGCCTTGAAATATAGGAGTATAGCAGGCAGTAGATGACATTTAACCCTGAAGCTATAATCAATGACAGGATTAGTGAGTGTGCACAGTTGCCAACTCTAAAGTGAAAATGAGGTTACTAATAAAATCACAAGAATGTTTGAAGTTGCAAAAATTCAATGCTACATGTTGAAGATTGACTGTATTAGTTTCATAACAAATACTTGTCTTGAATATCATCAGACCTCCTGAGTTGTGTTCCCCCAACCATAACTATATTTTAAATTTGCCCAACCTAAACTGAATATACAGTCAAGAAAACCAAGACTATCAAAAATTTAGATCTGGAAATGACATCAGAAAACATCTAGTCTAAGTCCCCTATTTTCTTGGAAGAGTAACTGAGTACAGGAAATACATTACCATGATACACTCTTGGTAACTCAGTGAGAAGTCGGATTTGAACCTAGGTTTTTCTTATTCGACATCCTTCACTCTCTTGGCTCTGCTATGCTTCTTCTCAAGGCCAGCCTCCTAGGCATCACAATTTCCTTTCCTGAAAATGAAAGGACTTTATCTGAGTAGATGAACACTTGCTTCCTGACTTTTTCATATGCATGTGGACTATTCAAAGTTTTTAAACTATGACTAGTCAGTCACTCCATAAACATCTGTCAAGATCTAAGGGGGCTAAGCCCTCGGTGTAAGATGAAAGGCTAAAACAATCTTTGTTTTTCAGAAACTTATATTCTTTGGGTGTGTTGTTGTTGTTTGTTTTGTTTTTGTTTGGAGACTGGTTCTTATTGGCTCATCTAAACTGGAAGTGCAGTGACCACTCAAGGATCTAATCCCACTACTGATCAGCATGGGGGCTTTATCTTGCTCTGTTTCTGACCTCCACCATTCGCCCTCTTCCTTAAATAACCTGTGTCATCCCTTCAACCCACTCCAGCTTCCAGGGGCTCATTCTATTGGCACTGATCTTGATGCAGACTTACCAATTAGCTTTTCTTACTCCTCAGCTCAAGCCACACACCAACATTTTCCCCCAACAGGAGAGACATTTTCCACCATGCAAGTCAGGGAGCTTACATTTTAATGAAATAGTCCGTTCAAGGTTTGGTAAAGTCTAAAATGGCCTTTGTCCCATAACTTTGTACGATGTATATTGGGAAATTTATTGAACCTCTTGCAAAAGGCAAACTGATCAGCAGGAATCCAATGGCTATGGATCAAATATAGGATAAACTGAAAGCAAGGAGAGATTAATTTGCATTCTAAGGAATCTGCTTTCACTGACAGGAGATTCAGATTCCTGGGATGCAGATTATTTTTTTTAAATAAACTTTAAGGCCTGCTTAGACTGTAAAACCAACTAATAGCAGTCTACAACTGGGATAGAAAAATAAAGCATTCCATAGGAGAGGTATAAGACCAATGCAATATTCATTGTACCCACCACGGCTATGAATATGCTGGTGTAGTTGTGAATCACAAAATGTAACAGACTCTCCACATGGAAGACAGAACCAAAGCATTCATTCAAATACCAGAAAGCTGAATTCCCAAATCAGAAAGCCAAATCCATCATATTAACCTGGAAGCTGGTACACATAACCAATGCAGTAAGCACCAACATTCCCAAGCTTCCCTCTGTCAGGCATTCAAAACAAAACAGGTTCCCTTAAGCAAAAATGCCCCTCTCTCACTCATGCTAGCTGCTCAGCCTCCATACTGCCTGCTCCCAGCTGTTCTGGTTCTCTCTCCTGCTCCTTCCTGCTCCACCCTTTCAGCAATCTCCTCCTCCCATGTGTTCCATGTGATTATATTTAACCTATTAAGGGGCAGGGAAGATCTTCAAATTACCATTACCATTAAAGAGAATGAGGTAGAGGATGGGAGAATCAGCCAAAGGAGAAAAGGGCAGTATTTGGCAAGATTTATTATTAGAATGAGAAAACATTCTCTGTTCAAGGGCAGGGGACAAGGGGAAAAGATCAACTCCTTTTATAATTGTGAAAGAAGTCCTTTTAGGCAGAACTGCAGATTCTCTCATCCAAGAACAACAAGCAATTGCTTCAAGTAGATGAGACCACTCACTTTACTGTGTACTTGCATAGGGATTGGGGACTTTCTAATATCAGGCCACCAGGAGGTTAGAGATGTCTACATTGTTAATACCTCAAGATGTCCTGAAATGATTATGGTTTCTAATTTCCCCCAACATGTGCAAATTTTTTATCTTTCTCTTGACTTATTCCTGATCCATTCCTTCCACATTTTTTTCACTTTCTTCACTTATGCCCACCTTTTCATTGAACTGTCAAATTATGTATTGATTTATTTTTAATTTAGAGACATCAAATTCTATACAAAATTTCTCTACAGCTTCATCTTCTGTAACCAGAGTTGATGTTTAGGCTGTAATTATTTTCATAGTAGTAGTTTTCTTTTGAACATTTATCATGAGCTCTGTAATTCAAGATAATCAAATATCCAGTGAGATAATGTTTCTTGTTGCCTTTTGGATATATGATGAAAGCAAGTCTGTCAACTCCTTTATTTCCTTCTCCAAAATAAATCTATTTTAAAAGACTTTATGAAAAGGAAAAAGAATATGCTTTGGTTTAGAGATAGGTTAAGAAAAAAGGAGAGCCAGAACAATTGTCTAGGACCATTGTAATAAACAGGAGGAGTCCTTGTGGTAGCAAGAAAATGGAAAATAATAACAGCTCATATTTATATAGAACTTTGTCCACAACAACCCTATAAAAAAGATAGTAAAATGTCCATTTTATAGATGGGAAAACAAAGGCTCAGAAAGATTAATTGTCTACATTCATACAGTTAGTAAATATCAGATTCAGGAATCATCCTTTTAAAGCAGCATTTTGAGGCAGTGGCAGAGTAGGGAAGAGTTCATTGGACTTGGAATCAGCAAGACCTGGGTTCAAATTCTGCCTCAGAAATGTACTAGCTTTGTAACCTCACTTAACTTCTCTCAGTCTCCATTTCTTTATCTGTAAAATGGCCTCTAAGATCCTTTCCATGTTTTCATGTCTCCTGAACCCAAGTCCAGTGGTCTTTCATGAGATACTACAATGCCTCTCAAAATAGAGATATAAATAACAGGTTAGAAGAGAAAGGAGAAAAATCTTCGGGAGGAATTTCAAAAGAATAATAATAGCTTGCATAGTGCCTTAAGATTTGGAAATAAATTTATACATATTCATTTGAGCCTCACAATAACACCATGAATTATCCCCATTTTACAGATGCAAATATTGAATTCAGAGAATTTAAATGATTCACTACAGGTCAAAACCAGTAAATGGCTGTGACAGAGTTTGAACTGAGGATATCTTGATTACGGAGTCAAGTACTCTATTCACTAGACTCTCTAACTGCCTTGTATGTAGGACCGAATTCTGGGGCAAAAAAAAACAAAAAGCAAAATGACAATATGCCTAAGTGTTTTAAAAGGACTAGGGGCATAGAACTAGGAAATAAAACTAGCAAACCCTGCACAGAAATTCTAGGCACTGCAGGAATGAAAGGAATTGAAGAATCCAGTCTTGGTGATTTTCTAAGTTCTAAGCAACTGAACCATCAGTATAGTTTGGCTAGACTTCCACTGTAATTCTGTCCCTCTCAAGCTCCCCGTCCCTCCTGCTTCTGCATCAACTGTGCTTCTTTCCCTCCTCTCTCTCTTCTGTTCTCTTCTCTCTCTCTCTCTCTCTCTCTCTCTCTCTCTCTCTCTCTCTCTCTCTCTCTCTCTCTTTCCCCTCCCTGACCCTCGTCTATTATCCAGACCCTGAAGATCAGGTGGAGAAATAAGAAGTGACAGAAAGATGGGTCTGCTACATCAAACACATTCCCTCTTCAGGGCTGGATCTGTGACTTCACTACTTATTTATGAAAGATCTGACTCTCCTTAGGAGATATGAAATGTCTAATTTGCAATTTGAATTTTAATTCCTAGCAAAAGTATTAAGCCACTCTTTCCAGCTTACATGACAATGCAACCAAAGGGGAGCCCAAGCATTGAACTTTACTGAGATTTTAGTAGTTACTCAATTTACTATCCCAAAGACCCCCAAAACACGCTGAATCCTTTACCCCTACCCCAGATTTCTTTTTTGGTTTTTGGTTTTTCAAGATGCATCAATGAATCATTTCATAAACTATTTAAATGACAAAGGAATGGGTTTCAAAATGGATTTGCCGTATCTCTTCTCGCTGTATCTATCTCTGTAGTATATGGAAAAAGTAGAAAATTGCATTAAGAACTCAAGAAAGGTATTCCTATAAGGGAGTCAGCTATTTGTATATCTCATAATCCTAGTCTACTCCTACTGATCAAGGTGAAAAATGCTGGTTTAGGTGAGGGAAAGCAGTGGAAAAGGATTTTGTTAGGATGTACATTGACCCTATCACCCTCATCTCCAATATACCCAGCTGTCAAGCTCTACACAGAAAAAAAAATGGGTTAAACCTGCCCTAATTCAGTATTTTCCAAACTGTGGGAGTAAAAATGGTTAATGTCCTCTCTTCCTGCTATTTTGTCTTTACTTTGCAAACTACCATTAGGATTGGGATGCATTCCAGAGAAGGATTTTTATTTAGCAACATGAAAATCAGGCAACCTACTTTCTTGTTTTCAGCCAAATTAGCACCATCACTAAGGAAATATTTTGAGCTGATCATCAACTGGATCATATCCTTCACATCAGCCTGCAGGGCTACCATCTTAGGTCCAGAATTGTCCTCTGTGAGGTTTGCTAATGCAAAGGAGAAGAAGAAAGTGTACCCTGTGCTGCCATCAGTATAAATCAAAACTTTTAATTATTTTCTAATTGTCCAAGTACCATCTTGATGTCAATTGTTTTCTTACATAAATGAGGAGCATGGACCCAGGTTCTTCTTGAATATCCCTCTTCATGCCATACTCCCTTCTGTAAGTATGGCTATCCCTCTTCTCCTTCTGCAGGTAATTAAACTCCATAAAATTCAGGATTGAATCCAATAGTTAAATAATTCATTGTATATTTAAAAGACAAGCTGTAC
This sequence comes from Pseudochirops cupreus, assembly GCA_028627135.1. NCBI lineage: Eukaryota > Metazoa > Chordata > Mammalia > Diprotodontia > Pseudocheiridae > Pseudochirops > Pseudochirops cupreus. The sequence goes on from CM053581.1 coordinate 79,385,166, forward strand.
TCCTCTCTTATTGAAGGTACAATTAAAAATACATAAAACTTTAATTCATATAATGTTTAATTGGTGGGTTTGAAGCCAATTATGGTACCAAAGTACTCTTCCGCTAATTTAAAGTTTTAACTCCTACATTATTTTTCATTAAAAATGTTAAATTAAAAGATATTGTCATTAAGCATCAGAAGAAGCCATCACTGAACCTAGCAGGCAGTGTCTGTTAGCAAAACTAAATGCACTTTAGGGAAATGGTTCCCATGGACTCATTTTTTTTTATCAGCACTGTCAGGGAAAAACACCCTTAAAATACTCTAATGCATAGACCTGAACCAGAGTATCAAAAGGTATCCACAACAGATAATGAAATAAATTCAGTCTCACTTACAAGACAACAAAATTGATCATCTCGGAGAAAAGGCAAATTTTCTACTGATGTCTGCGATTACCCAGCTTGACAGCTTTAAATGACATAGGGTAGCCACAATATTTCTTCTTTCCCTTTGTTCCACTTCTCAGAAGATGTTTCACTTACCAGAAAACCATTATGCCTCAATTATCTTTGCTGAGAAAGAGAAGGGTCCTGGAGGTTGGTTTAGGGAAGATGATGCTTTGTCCTGACCTGGGTTCAAGTCAGGCCTCAAGCAATTCATTGTGGAGGTGGGCCATTCATGACTGGCCAAGTATTTGGAGTTTTTCCAATTTGGAGCATTCTAGATGGGCACCTCTTTCCAGAATGACTGTTAAGTTCTTTTCCTGCTCTAGCAGTATCCTAAAGGAAAAAGCAGGAGATAAAGCAGACTTGTTTATTGCTGCAGGGTCTGGCTAGTGAGACAAACATTATGCTTTGAGGAAGAGCCAAGATAATTGAATATCTTCTTTACTTAGTCAATAAGCATTTATTGAGCACCTACTCTATACCAGGCTTTATCCTAAGATCAAGGGGTACAAATATAAAAAGAGAGTTCCTGCCCTCCAGGAGCTTTCAACCTAGTGGGGAAAGGCAACCTATAAAAGGAAGCTGGAAAGAGAAAGTAGGGACTCTAATTTGGGGGCATATTGGAGTCCAAAAAATGTGGCAGGCCAGGAAATGAAGTGGTGGCTGGCCTGGGAGCCTTCCTTAAATGAAGGCTTTAGTAGAAGTTCTTTATCTAGCCAGCTGTCCAGATCCAGGTCAGAGATTGCTGATGAGGCTGGGGTAGCAAAGCTGATATAATCTTGCAGGATGATGAGGTTCCCATGGCCACGAAGTTATTGATCTGCTTCTCAATTGACCTGTGGTTTACCAGAGAATTTTTTTCTAGCACATATGTTCAGTGTATTTCATACTATAATTCAACTCCAATAATCACTTTCAGTTTCTCTATTAAAATAGGATATTGGTTGTCCAAGACCATTTAGTCCAGTTTCCACTAGGCTAAAATTCATTTTTAATTTCGACTTCTTGTTGTCATTGTTATTATTCAGTTATTTCAGTCTAGTAAGTCCTTTGCTATTTCCTTCTCCAGTTTATTTAACGATGAGGAAATTGAGGCAAACAGGGTTAAGTGACGTATCCAGGGTCACAGAGTTAGTAAGTGTCTGAGGCTGGAATTAAACTCAGGTCTTCCTAACTTGAGACCCAGCACTCTATCCACTGGGGCCCCCAGCTGCCTTCACTGGAACTACACTCAAAGCTGTTCAAACATGGTAGCAACTGCCTAAGTTTCTAGTTCACTGTTGGCATTTTAAAGAAACATGAGTCACCACATCGTAAGGCAAGGAATCAGTGTACAGACCATAGAATAGACTAGTATTTGATAAATCTAAAGTCACAAAACAGTACCCTATGGAAATCACTATTCAGTAAAAGTTTCTTCAGAAAATTATTCAGCAGAAAAATAAGATTATATCCACATTGTATATTATAATTGGAGTCATATTCTCCACATGGATCAATTACATAAATATAAAAACATTCCTGAAAAATTACAACAAAAGGGAGTGAGATAGATAGATAGATAGATAGATAGATAGATAGATAGACAGATAGATGTGATTCATATTTTGGAGATAGTATGGAATAGTGAACCTTAAGCCTAAAAGACCTAGATTCAAATGTTATATACACATACTGGCTATGCTACCTTGGTCAAGTGACAACCACTCAGTACTCTAGGAAACTCTGTATAACCATAAGCAGCAGAATAGGTCTCAGCTTGAACTTGTGAAGGGAAGTTCTTCACTTGGGTGTTCCCTATACTGATTAAATCACAAGTGCAATCCCTATCTTTAGCCTTATTTTTTTTTAAATTTTGGATAGAAATTTATTTTGTCTTTATTTAACAAGTAGAAGAAATTTAGAGTACAAAAGGAAATTATTTTGATTATGTTAAAAATAAATCTTGCAGAGCAAAATGCAATATAGTCAGAATAAATAAATAGGAAAGAAAAAGATTGGGGGGGAATTCTTTGCTTTAAATATTAAGGATAAAAAACTAAAAGAACTAAAATTCTTAAAAAATTAACACATTTGTAAGATTGATTCCTAATTAATGAAAGGATATGAAAAACTAATTTTCAAAAGAAGAAATGTGAAATTCAGTAACTCCCTGAAACCTCATTTTAAAATTACTAATAATTAGAGAAACTGAATTTTAAAAAAAATCTTAGCTACCAGCTTACAATCATTCATTCATCCAAGATGGTTTAAAATGATACAATTTTATATTAATGAGAAAGTGAAAAGTCAAGTGCACTATTCCACATCTGCTAGAGCTATGAATGGTATAATTATTTTGGGAAACAATATGTCAATATACAATAACAGTTCTAAAACTCTTCATAGTCTTTGGACCAATGATTCCCTTAATAGGCCTATTCCCTAAGGCAATTATTGGAAAGAAAAATAATGCACATCTCTATAAAAATACTCATAGAAGCTGTATTTTGTATAGCAAAAACTAGGAAGAGACTGTGCAGTCTAAATTTTGAGAATGGTTGAACAAATTGTTTTGTGTGAATATAATGGAATATTACTGAACCTTAAGACATGGGAAATATGAATATTACAAAGAAATATGGGAAGATTTATGTGAATTGATGCAGAGTGAAAATGCTGAATCAGAGTAACTGCAGACTCCTAGGCCACAAGTATGAAAAAAACTTTTATGAAATAATACTAAGAGCATCAAAGATATATAGAAATAAGAGACAATAATGCGATGCAAATCCAAACATAGTATACTTGCATACATATATATATATTATAATACACATGTACATATGTATATATTTCATATATACATATACACACACGCATCTATATTTTAATGGAAGGAATCTCAGTAGCTATGTATTCTCAATATATCCTTAGTAAGAATCATTTGGGACAGACAATAACTAACTGTATTACATATAAACAGATTTTTTTCTTTTTCTTTGTATCTACAATTAAATGGAAAGAAGTGGGGTAAGATGTTTGCTTTAAATATCTATGAAAAGCCTGGCATCCAAAAGCTTTAAGAGAGCACAAAAGTATAGGACTAAGATCTTACAAAGTCATTTCTCAAAACTAAATATACAAAACATTGAAAAATGACCAGAAAAAAACATGAAAAAAATCCAAATTTCAGTAATGCAGTTTACAGTAATATGCATGTTATTTTAAAATTTTGGTGCCTATTTGAATGACTTTTGTTGAATATAAGAAAAGATATTGTATATGATATTAGATCTCCAGCATTACCCTGACCTACTACACCAGGAGTGCTAAAAAAAATGACAAGTTAGCCTAATTATTCTGAGTGAACAAATTCTCTTCATTATTGCTTTATTTTGTAAGTATTCGGTGACTAAACAATCTGCTTAATAAACTATTTAAGAATTTTTCTGGGACTCAATGTCCAATCTATCAGTCAGTAGTTTCCACAATATTACTTTTCCTCCTTGATTAAAGTTCCTACAATATTTGTTTCAGTTATATGTAATCAAAGTTATTTTTTTTATCTTTTAAAATATCTTTTATTTTTTATTTTGTTAAGATTAATATATATCTTACCCACAGTTGTGAGAAACATATGATCTGGTTTGCTTCTATTTTTTAAAATAGTGTATCCTTTTAGAATATATTGTGGAATATGTTATAAGGCATTCATCTACGCATAGTTTCTGTCAGACTGCTTTCTAGTTTTCCAAAGAGTTTTATCAAATAAAGACTTTTTCCTAGGTAATTTATGTTTTCCACTTTAATCTTACACTAGATTATTGAGTTCCATTGTTTTTGATTTTCCTTGGTTGAAACTATTTCATTGATTTATCTATTCTTCAACCAATACCATATGGTTTGATGGCAGCTGTTTTATAATATAGTTTGAGGTATGGAAGTGATATTACCCACTTACCTTTACTTCTTTTCATCTGTTCTAGCCCTTTCAATATGAACATCAATCTTTTTGATGTAGAAGACAAAAAATATATGTTGAGTACATGTATTGCCTCTCTTTTATCTGTTAATGTTCTGTAATCTTTCCAAAACAGTAGACTAATCTCTTCCATATTGTTCTTATTCCATAAATGGCTAAATAGGTTCAATTTATTATCCTTAATGTATTCACAAATATAGGGGAGCAATAGCATTATTTCTTCTCTTTCCTCATATTACCCATGCCTAGACCATGACTTTTCCCAGAGTTAGAGCTAGAGCTGAAAATTGTTTATGGGTAGTTAAATACATGTACCTTCCAACCTTTAAGGAATATTGGAGTGAAAGCATCCTGGCCACTGGGAACCAATATATTTGAGTTATTGACCCATTTAATAATGAAAATCATCATCTTCTCTTTCCATTGATTGGAAAATACAAGTGTAGCTTCTTAGTAATAGCATAATCAATTAGATATGGTGAAAAGTGAAACTATGACCAGTCCATTCTCTTGGCTGATTGATGTCCCCTTTGCAACATGCTTTTGAACATCAAAACTAATTCTGGATACAATTCTCCCTTCATTGCCCTTCGTTATTTTATCAGGACACATGATCAATGAAAAGAGGTCATGTCAAAAAGCATTTATTAAGCACATATTATGTGCTAAGTTCTGGGGATATGAAGAAAGGACAAAAAGTCCTTCTTCTCAAGGAACTCATAATTTTAATGTGGGATAGAACAGGCTAAACAACTATGTACAAACAACATATGTACTGGGTAGATTGGAAATAATCTCAGAGGAAAGGCACTATGACAGAGAACCAGGAAAGGCTTCTTAAGGCTTGAAGTAATTTAAGGAAGAAAGGAACCAAAACCAGAAGAATTTTGAGGAGGTACAGAAATTAAAGCATGGGGAAGAGAGAGTGAAAATGAATAGAGTCTGAGGATGAAGTATTATGTGTAAGGAAGAGTAAGGATGTGCCACACTATGTGAAGAGTAAGAGTAAGTAAGACTACAAAGGTTAAGAGGTCGGGTCATGAAGTGCTTTAAAAGTCAAATAGATTTTATATTTCATCCCAGAGGTAATAGGGACCACTATAAGTATAGCAATGGAGAACTATATTGCCAATGTGATACCCACAGAAGCTGCTGGCATATTTTCAGGTTTGAATCACAAGATATCAGACTCTATTCCTTGAGAACAAAACCAAGATATTTATTCACATACTAGAAAGCCAAATCTACCATGGTAATAAAGAAATAGATACATATTATCAATGCAAGGAGCACCACCATCCCCAAGCCTTCCCTCCATCGGCCTCCCCACAAACAAGCTCTGTTAGGCAAAATGCCCCTCTCTCATCTTGTTCGGCCTCTCTCTGCATTCTCTTTCTCTCAGTTCCACCTCACTCTTCCACTTCCTGCTCCACCCATTCATCAAGCTCCTCCAATCACAGGATCCATGTGACAGGCTCATGTGACTCAGTTTCAAAGCAGGCTACACAGGTCTATTAATGGGCAATAAAGATCTTTCTATTCAATTAACAATACAAGAACTCAAGCCCTCTATTTTTTATCCTTTGCTCTTACTACATGACCAGCCCATCTTTCAAGTTCCTTATTACACACTGCATCTTGGTCCCAATAAGCCTGTGATTCTCAATTGCCTTCTGAGTTAAACTTGTTTGAAATTCTTTGGATATTTGTTTTTCCATAGCTTACAGTCCTATGACTACCTGGATAGATTATTAGTATCATCAGATGGACTTTTGCTGTAAGAAAGATATAGCTCAAGTAGCATATTATGCAAGGAGACTTACTTTTTCCTGCCAACTGTTGGAGTCCTACTTCCCAAATTATTTTCTATTTAATAACCTTGTATATATTTCTATTTATTAATTTTATGTTTTAATGTATATCTATTGACATATACTTGATGTCTATCCTCATTTATAATTAAGCTACTTGTATACCAAGGGTCTAGAACAATGCTTAACACATTCTATATGTTTAATAATTACTTACTGAGTAGTTGATGAATATAGTCTGATTTCTACTTTTTTATAAGAAAATTAAAACTTGTGATGATACTGTCCAAGTGCGTTGATTCTCTTGTTCTTGATGGTTCAAATAACCCATTATAAAAAACCTTGCATATCTCTTCTATTTTTTTTCGGTTTCTTGTCTACTGTTTATTTTTACCCTTGAATAACCTTGCAATGATCTGCTTATTTGAGTTTCCAAACTTGCTATATTGAAATTATTTTTACCTTCTGCTGATTCTTTCTGATTTATGACACCAATATTGCTCATAATATTCCATCATGCATCTTTGTAAGGTTTAACAAAACAATTTGTATTGTAAATTAGTATTATCTTCAATTGCCATCTTTCTCCATTTAGCAAGAAAGGCAAATTTTTGCTCACAAGGGATCTCTTTTTGACTTATTTCCTTATTGTGTGTGTGTGTATGTACATGTATATATATACATATGTACACTCACACATATATGTACATATATATATTTAAGTATAAGTTAAATTCTTTTTTAAAAAACTAAAATTCTTCCTACTATCCTTTTCTCATTTTTGGCTTTGAGTTATTTCATTTGGAAGCCCTTTATTTTTTTCCTTATTATTTCTTCTGGGTTTTTTTTCAAATAATTTTGATCTTGTTCTCATAAGTTAATGGTATAACAATGCAAAACTCATTCAAGAATGAATCCCCTAACAGCAATGGGTATTTTCCTAACAGTTAATATATAATAATTTTTACTTTTGTGAGGTTATTCAGTATTTTCCATGTCCTTCCTAGAATAATATTTTTTTTTCTTAAAGAAAGTATTTATGATATAGGACAAAGTTCTGAGCAAAGAGTCTATGGATTTGCAGATAAATATTTGAGGGTGCATTAGTTTGGATGGAAAAAATAATTATAAGATTATTTTCACTAAACTCCAACTAAAACTTGCTATTTCCTGTAATTATGAATGTAGACAAACTATCATTCTGAGAAGGGGGCCACAGATTTTTCCCAGATTGCCAAAGAGATCCATGATTTTAAAAAAATGACTAAGGACTCCTAATGTTCAGAGATGAGGCTTCTTTCTATGTAGTCTCAAATAGAAATTTGACTTCTTCTTTATTCCTGACCCATATTTTTCAATATATTTCTTGCTATATCTATATATTTGTCCTTTTGCATTGAAGTACTGAATCTATTATCCTCTTTAGGGCAATTTTTACCTTTTCTATGAGCAAAGCTATCTGGGTCTGTGAAAGTCCAAATGTGGCTCAATCATTCTCCATGATGAAAAATAAGTGACGTTTTCCTTCAGCCTGCTGGCAATCCTTCATTTGGTAGGTGAGTTCATGAAATTTTATAGTTTGAGTATTACATATACAGAAATGGAGATATGAACACATATAAAAAAATCTGAAACTTAAAATGGAGTCTTAAAAATCTCAAGCCTGAAAACTTGAATATTGATAACTATTGTTGTTAAGGCATTTCAGTTGTGTCCATATCCCTGTGACCCCATTTGAGCCTTTCTTGGCAAAGATATTGTAGTGGTTTGTCATTTCTTTCTCTAGCTCATTTTAGAGATGAGGAAACTGAGGCAAACAGGGTTAAGTGACTTGCTTACAAGTCATACAGCTAATAAGTGTCTGAAGCCAGATTTGAGCTCAATTCCTCCTCACTCCAAGGCTAGAGCTCTATCCACTGTGCCATCCAGCTGCGTAGAATATAATAATGAATACCAACATGTCACTCCAAACGTGACTAGGGTTATTTTCTAATAGGATTATAAAATAATATTTAGAGTTGGAAGGTGTGGAGTCAATGCAATATTTACAGCACCCACAATTATGATAAAGACTGTGACTATAAATATTGCATCAGGTTCCATCGCAAAATATACCATATTCTCCAGGTAGAGAACAGAACTGAAACATTTATTTAGACACCAGAAAACCAAATCCCAAAACCAGTAAGCCAATTCCATCATAGTACCAAAGATATTCAGAAGCCATAATAACACTGAGAGCCATGGCATCCTTTAACCTTCCCACAAACCAATATGAGATCAACATCCACTCATGAGCTTATTTGACTCCTTGCCTGAAATTATCTCTTCTCTCCCTCACCATCTGGCTCTGACTACCAGCTTCCTGTTGGATCTGCTTCCCTTTAGCAAATTCCCTCCATCACAGGCTCAATGTGATTACATTCAGCCTATCAGGGGGTAGAGTTTACTTTCAAAGCAGGGGAAGTCTTCAAACTCTTCCCTAAGTCTATTAAAGGGCAGGGAAGATCTTCAAATTCCCATTCTCATTACAGAAGGGAACTTAAACATGATCTAATACAGGGTTTCTTAACTTGCTGTCCCTGAACTTGATGTTTTTTTTAAAAAACAATGATTCGCTCACTATGTTTTAATGCAATTAGTTTCCTTTGCATTTTTATGCAACTTTCTTTTATTCTTTATTATTACTATATTGATTATATTATATTAATTAAAAATCTATATATTTATTATTATTAAATATTATTCTAGGAAGGAGCCCATATTTGTTGCCAGACTTCCAAAGGGCTTCATGATCTACCAAAAGGTTAAGAATTCTTAATCTAAAGTAGCTCCTCTTTTTCTTTTTCTTTTTTTAACAGATGAGGAAACTGAGACCTATAGGGATGTACTTTAAGGTTTGGCTATATGTGAAGGGGTCAGATGCATTGGGATTTAAAGCTAGGAGGGAGCTTAGAGAGCATTTTTATTAGCTGGTACCTTTTGGAAGAAAATGACAATGACTCCAATATGACACTGATCATGTTGAATTCCATGGGTAAAGGACACCAAGCAACGATCAGAATGGGGAACTGAGGGAAAATGATAATAAACACTGCAGCCCTTTTGACAAAGTAGCACATATGACCTGCAATAGACAAGGATATTTGTTTTCCCCCTGAACCTGATCCATCTGAGAGCAGGCATGGATTCTGGTTCTCTACCCTGTGAAGGGAACTGCAAGCTAGAGCTGTGTTTGCCAATGTGCAGCCCCAAGCAGTGCAAAGAATAAGAGTAACTCCCCAGGGTCTCAGGAAAGGGCTGTGCTTTCCAATTACCTATCATCCACCAATCCAGGGGAAAAAGGAAGGTTTCATCTGACCTACTGTTTTGAAAATGAGGTATGCAGTCTCCTCATTAAAAGGGGACAAGGGAGCCTTCTACTTTACTGATAATGCTTTAATGAGGGCTGCAAAGGTGCTGGGCCTAGTTCTGGCCAAGATAGCTAATTAAGCAAGAAAAAGATAAAACCTTGAAGTTGGTCCTGAACTTCATTAATTGTAGATTTGGAGAAGTTTATAACCACCTCTCTACTTCTGACATTCTGAGAAAAAATGTCTCCTTGCCATTGGAGTTTCAACTGTGGGTGATGCCCTGTTTTCTAATTCTATTAAAATTAGGATCAATATGCAATGGTTGGAATGTTGGCAGGTAGAACTCTGCTAACTCTGCTTTCTTTATTAGAAAGAACTTTCTGGGAGAAAGATGGTGAGGTGATAGAATATAGGATTAGGTAAGATTCTAGAATCTCCTTTATTTGGAGATTGCTAGAGAAGAATGACCCTTAGACTCTACTTGGAATAATTTGGGGATTTCCCGATTGGATGGGAATATGACAGTGGGATAGAGCTATAGGAGAGCTGAGAGTGGTGCTTTTTATAGTCCTAAATGGGAGGGAGTCTTGAAACAAGTAGAAAACCTATCTCATATTGCTTTTTGTTTTTTAATGAGTAGTCCTCAAGTGTTATAGGATCAGAAAGATTACATACATTTAATGAGGAAAGAACTCTTACCCCTTTCACCCTACTTCCCTTTTCTATTCCCCTATAATCTCTTTTCCCCAACTACCTTGCTTTCTTATATCTTTACTCCCTACTTCCTTAACCTTACCCTGCTAAGAAAGGGCTGATTGTTCCAATTATTTTTAGTTATAAATAGACCTGGGAAAAGTCACTGTACCACATTTATTACGTTATACTGAGTGTTTTAAGGACTGCTGCACAGGTGGATAAAATGATTGCTTTTTGTAATTGAATAAAAGTATTGATATGTAAATGAATTTAAGTATCTACACTCTTTTTCAGTCTTATCTCTCAGTGCCAGGAACATAGCAGGCATTTAAATAAGTGTTTGTTGATTGTAGAAGGAAAGGCTTTCCCTGTTGAAGTAATATAGAAGGTGGGGTGGACTGGGAAAGTGATGGCTAGCTTTTAGCCAGAACCACTAAAACCACAACATGTTAGCGTCTGCCCACTCCACCTATGTATAAGACCAACATTTCTATGAGTAATTGAATTACAGAATACTTCTTTATACGTTAGAAGATGATGAAAATCAGAATGAAAGTCACTATTTTCCTTTCATCCCACTCTAGAAGATAAATTAAGGATCTGTGAAAATATCCTGAACTTTTCAGGTGGCCCTTAGAGGTGAAGCAGAGAAAACAGCTGACTTTAGCTTTCCACCCACCTACACACAGCTTTTGTTTGTTTGTTTTTGCTTTTTTGGAGGGGGGCAAGGCAGGGCAATTGGGGTTAAGTGACTTGACCAAGTTCACATGACCAGTAAGTGTTAAGTGTCTCAGGTGGAATTTGAACTCAGGTCCTCTTGACTCCAGGGCTAGTGCTCTGTTCACTGTGCCACCTAGCTGCCCCAATCACACAGCTTTTGGGGGTAAGAAAAGAATCCTGAGTCTTGGGAGGAAATGGGCATTGTGTTAATGGTGGGGTGGCTAGTGTTTACTCCTACGAAGAAAATCAATATCTACCTTGAAGTCACATAGAGCCACTGAAAGAGATGAAGTGCTGGATATGGAGTCAGGAAGACATGATTTGATTTCAACCTCAGTTATTTTCCAGCTATGTGACTGGGAAACTCATAATCTCTCAGAGCCTCAGTTTCCTCATTTGTAAAATGAATATAATAATATCTACCTAATGTAATAACATCTACCTCACAAAGTTGCTATGAAGATCAAATGAGAGAAAGTATTTAAAGTGTTCTGTAAAGTCTAAATCATTAGATGTGAAACATTTTTATTGTTATCTCATTCACATGTTGTTCATGAAGATAACAGCTAACATTTATATAGTGTTTATTATGTGCTAGGCACTGTGTTAAGTGCTTTGCAAATATTAGCTCATTTGACCCTCAAAACAGCTCTGGGAGGTAGGTGCTATTACTATCCCCATTTTTACAAATGAGGAAACTGAGGACTTGCCCAGTATTACATAACTCCGAAGTGTCAGAGGGTAGATTTGAACCCAGGTCTTCCTACTCTAGGCTCAGTGCTATATCCACTTCATCACCTAGCTGCCACCTGAGACAAGACATTATTCTGCTATTATTGTTCTTTTAAAATTAATGTTCTGAGGACTAGTGTGTGGGCAGATAAAATGACTGATTTTCAAAATTAAATAAGAGTATTTGTTTGTAAGGTCATTTTTTTTATTGAGTTAAGAGATATTTACATGTTTGACTTACTGAAATAATCTCTGGAACACCTTCAGTAACAGACAGGATATTAATGATGACATATATGTCTGTGGTCCCAAAAGATTTTTAATCTCTTGCACTATGTCTGTATTTCGAAATTTTCTCCCCAAAGAGACAGAGTGATATAGTGGACAGACAGCTGGTCTCATATCCAAGATGACCTGTATTAAAGTCCTGATTCTGTGCCATGCTGGCTGTGCAATGCTGGCCAAGTATAGTCAAGCCTCTAAAACTATGATCTCTGACATCAAGGTTGGCCTTCTCCCTGATAAAATTAACCCTTCTGCCCATGAACTTGATCCCATCCCCTTCTGTTTTCTCCAACAGATTGTGTACTCAATCATCCCTCCTTCTTTCTTAAACTTTCAGTCTCGATCAACTGGTTTTTTTTCTACTCCCTTTAACAATGCTCAAGTATACCTACTATTCCTTGACAAATCTTCACTAGGCCTTTCATTCCCTCAATTCCATATTTTTCTATATTTTTTCTCTCTTTCTCAGACAAATTCCTTGAAAAAGTGGTCTATCTCACTGCTTTCACTTTTTCCCCTTCTCACTCACTCTTTAGTGCTTTGCACGCGGGCTTTTGACTCAACAAACTGCTCTCTCCAAGGCTCACAGTTTCTTGTCATGGATGCAGCTATATACAAAGATGTTATGAAAATACAGTCCCAATGTTGCCCAGAGCCCCTGTCCCCCGTGGGGAGGGAATAGGGCTCAGGAGTAGGAAACACATAGAGGACAAGGAGAGAAGGGGATAAGTTTTCCCAAAATCATCAACTCAGTCTCCTCATCGTTTGAGGAATTTGCTGAGCCCTCTGTAGGTTCCATCTCTAGCATTGGTGACTAGGCCTAAGGCAGGATGCTAGGAAGAGCAGAGGGGAATGGGTTTTAGGAGAATAGCTGGATTCAGCCAGCATAGAGATATCACAGGTCAATCTAGGTAAGAAAATTCATTAAACTGCCCTTTGAAATCCAAGTCAAAATGATTAAGTCAAAATGTCCATTTTTTTTTCATAAAAGCTGTTTGAGGCCAACCAGACAGACAAGTGGCTCCAGTGACTATTATTTTTATAATATTCTTACATTTTGGTGACATTGATGTTCTCCCACTAGTCGAGCTCTTATAGTATTCACACTGTCAGTCCTAAATGGCAGTCACATGTTTCTTTGTCAGAGACGATGAGCCCATCAGAGGACAGTCAATTGTCTCAGGTGTGCAGGACAGTGTTAATCATATATTTACAAGATAAACAGTAGCTGATCCATTCACTTAAAGTCACATCCACCTTACCTGTGAACAGTTCTACCTCTTCTAACTTTCCCTTGATGATGGTCACCACATTGTTCAGCTTATTGGCCATGGCAGTCTTTATTGACTAGTATGAGATGTTGGAGCATTCAGTACTAATCACATTGTGAGCCACACAGCTTTGGTTATGAAGATGACAATGTTGGTACCTGAGCCCATGTTCAGAACAGCATTATCCTTAAACAGGAGTTGATGATAGAACATGGTTTCTTTAGATAAACATTCATGCTGTCATTACGCATTTCCTTGTGGATCCCCAAGTAGGCATAATGGAGGAATTTGAGTCTTTGGGCTTTGTGTCCTTGGTGGTAGAATTCTCACTGTTCTTGAGCTATATGTATGACACTTCTTCAAATGGAATTGCCTCACCCACCCCCAATGATCACTTAAATGACAAATCTTATGATCCCTCTCAATCTATCTGGTATATTTGATATCATTGACTTCCCTCTCCTCCTGAATATTCTCTGGATTTTTATGACATTACTCCTTCCTGGTTTGCTTCCTAATGTCTAACCATTCTTTGCTGGCTCATCATCTACATTATGCCCTTCGTAACTGTAGGTGTTTTGCAAGTTTCCAACCTGGCCCCTCTTCTCTTATCCATCTCAATTCTCCCTTGGCTAAAGAGTTCTCTCTCCCTCTCTCTCTCTCTCTCTGTTTCTGTCTCTGTCTCTCTGTCTTTTTGTCTCTGTCTCTGTCTCTCTGTCTCTCTCTCCCCACTATGAGTGCAACTATGATGTCTATGCAGATGATTCTCTTGTCTATATAGCCAGCCACAGTGCAGATTCTTCTCAGAGTTTCTGTCCCATTTTTCCAATTACCAATCAGACATTTCAAACTAGATGTCCTACAGAAATCTTAAACCCAATATTTCTTGTTGAATTCATTATTTTCCTCCCTAATCTCATTCCTTTCCCAAATTTTACTTCCATCCAAAGTATCATTCTCCTTCCAACATCTAAGATCCATATTCTCAGCATTACCCTGAACTCCTCACTCTGACCCCACAGATCCAATCTTTTTCCTGGTTTTGCTATTTTTACTTCCACTTAATCCATCACATCTATTTTTCTGTCTACTCACATAGCTATCACTTTAATTCAAACTCTTTATCACTTTTCAATTCCAAAATTGTTCATGTAAATTTGTAGTATTTATCACATAGCCTGTGAACCTCCATCAGTCCCTTTCCTCCTTATTGATCTGGAAGTGTCATTCTTTCAAAAGATGCCTCACAACAATGGGCTCTATGTTGTGTTAACATTGTACCGTTTTTTGTCGGGTCAAAATTTAGATCTATTTTCTATTGTTTACCATGCCCAAGTATATGTTTAAAAACTGCAAGCAATTTTAAACAACAAGCAGTTTTTAAACCACAGCAGACTTAAACTGTCTTTCTGGAAGGTGATATCTTTCATAGAATTTTTTTGACATTATTTTTGTTAGTGGAGTGTTTTAAATAGACCCCAGTTTTCCATAGGCAAATCAAATGCACTAGAACTCTCACAGATCTTGGATCTAGTTTATGTAGTTGTAGTACAGGACAAAGTCATGAGTTCAGAAAGGACCTAAAGGCTTTCCAATAATTAATCAAGTCAACAGAAATGTAACGGCTCTATGGGGATCACTTCTTCAGTAGTTATAAAATCAATAATGAGTTACTGTTTACACAGCTGGGATTTTTTGACACACTCATTTTGCTCCTTAGCTAATGAATTATTTTCTTGTATGTATATAATATACTATATACTAAGCAGTCACAGCTTGCAGACCTCAACAAAAGTATAAACATTTCATTGGGATGTGTTTAGAGTAATCATTGGGGTTCACTTCTTTTGATAACAAGTATGTGATGTCTTCTGTTAAGAATGAAATTATGTTTACATAAGATATAAAGCTAGCGAAATGTTTTGTTAATAATTTATGCACCCTGTGAAATGCTTGACAATATTTATGAATCTTACTCTGACATCATTTTTTCAGCTTTGCATTTGTAGCAGAGGTGCAGAGTTGGGGTTTTTTGGCTTAACCAGAATACTAGCCACTACCTCTCTGGTTCCCACCTTTTGTGTTAGTAGAGCTATACTTTGCCAATTTTTTCCTTGAGATATGTGTGGGGGAGAGAGGCTTCCTTTAGTTCATGCTTCTTCTCTACCCCTCACTTAAGAGCAGGACAGTTTGTTTAGAGAATCATAGGGGAATGAACTCTTCTCAGGCTCCTGAATCTTAGGGTATAGTTTCCTTATCTTGATTTACCCAGTCTCCTTTTCCTCATCTCTTTATTCATTACTCAGACTTTTTATCATTGAAACATTTTTTAAATGCACAGAAGGGAACAAGAAAGCCAGAAAAAAATCTCAGGCAACGAGGACAGCTTTGAAAGTTGCATATCTAAAAAAAAAAAGCAAGCTGTACATAATCATGATTTATAGCCTCACGAAGAAAAAAATCTTTTTCTCTTCTACTATGTATATGGAAATTACCATCTTATTTGTTGGTAAATAAGTTTAGAATAAAAAAATTAAAAAGAAAGAATAAAAGTACAGAATAGGGATGTAAGCTTTCTCACTGGAAGCATCTTTAGAAAACAATCTAATAGCAGAGAAGATGGCAAGGTTGGTATGTATTTCATCCTATTACTACATGTCTTGACTTTCTTCTGCTAAGTCTATATAATATGAAAGATTTTCACTCACTTTAGTGTGGGGATGATGACTGTCAATATAGTAGTATCTAAATGTTCTAAAATTCTTATGGATTCAAGTAAAGTCTGGGTGATTGTTGACAACTCTTTCAGTCAATAATCAACAACTATTAAGCACCTACTATGCACCAGGCTCTAAGTACTAGGATACATTTAAAAGGTAAGAAATATGATACTCATTTTAAATATGAAGTCATGCAAAACACATTTAAATCTGCATTAGCAGTGAGTGAGCCTTGAACATGTGTCTTCCTGACTTCAAAGATAGATCTCTTTCTATCATATTAGGATGCTTCTCTATACAGAATAGGTATATAATAATCATTCGCTATGTGTATCACTCATACCATCATAACACCAAGCAGTAGTTAACTGATAGTCTTGCATCATATATGTGTGTATTTGTGTGTGTATGTGTATGTCCACCTTTCTTAACTAGACTATGAATGAAGATTTCAATAGTAAGAACTAGCCCATGCTTCTTTCAGATGCCCCATAGCTCTTAGTGTAGTATTGGGCACACAGTAGGTACAAAATGAATACAATTGATGGAATAAATGATTGAATCATTGAACCTGAATCTTTAAGTGCTTCAATTCAGATAATAAGTCAATAAAGCCTTACCTTGTTTCCTTATTATGCTGTAGACTCTGACATGATTTGGTGCCTTTCTTTTTCATTGTGGTTAGAGATCACTAATCACTTTGCAATCATGAAACATATACATAAACATGCAAACATGCATCGTGTGATGTATTAGTTACATATAAATATGTCGTATAGTTATATTATTATATATAAGATTTACAACTTTATTTTTGTATGAATATATATGATATCATATTATACACACACACACACACGACACACACACACACACACACACACACACACACACACAGTATGAGTATATAGCTTTCCACTGCATTGACAGTGAATGGAAATTGAATTCAGACTGTTGGCAATATGAGACACACACTGTTTGGGTCATGTCTAAGTGAGGATGCAAATTGATAGACAAAAAAGAGAGATGCAGCATTTAAATAAACTTGCTCAGAATAGAAAACACAGTCTGTTCTGACCCTCCCTTGCAGTTCTATCATGTGACATGATTTTTATTCCTTATCAGGTTGTACTTGTCAAGCACCACAGAAAGAATTCGGAGTTGTACTTTTAAATCTGGCCCTAAATAATACAAGCACTGAAGCTGAAAGAGACCTTCATTTGCTGGGGTCAAAGGCATAGTTGTCCATGATGTTGGCTTATCTAGTGCCCTACACACAGAATTAGAAAGTGCTTGAGAGGTCTAGGTAGAGATTATATTTAAGAGGAATTGAGGCTGATTTCTTTTTCAGAGCCTACGTCACCCCAAGAATCTATGCTTCTAGAGGAGAAAATGACTTTTACCACACAAATGGATGTATATGGAGCAGAGCTCTGCCTGCAGGACCCAGTATAATAGTTACATCATCTAAGGTGTCTGACCCCCTTCCCCCTGTCTTCATATATAATGGTATTTTTCCCACTTGGCACTCATGGATACCATCTACACCACATGAGGATATATTTGCATATACATGTCATCCACTTGTTCATATCTTTTTTAAAATTTATTTTAGTTTACATCATTCATACACCATGAGATTTTGAGTTACAAATTTTCTCCCATCTTTCCCCTACCCCCCCCCAAATAGCCATCCCCTTGTATGATCCCTCCCCCAATCTAATCTCTCCTATGTCCTCCCCCATCACTCCTCTAACTTTCCGATAGGGCAGGATGAATCTCCCCTCCACAGTGCCTGTGAATCTTAAGTTCCAGTTGGATGTAGTTAATAATAATAGTAATAACAATTGTATATATGTATATATGTATATACATATGTATACATATATATTGTTAATGTTTGATTATAGAGCTTTAAATTCTAGATCTTTCTCTTCTTCCCTCATCAGCCACCCCCACTGGAAGAACAAGCCCATCAAATATAGGCTGTACATGTGTAATAACGCAGAACCTCTCCACGGTGGGCACATTGTGAGAGACTGATTACATGTCCCTCCTTCCTA
>CM053581.1:79403710-79437815 GCA_028627135.1 Pseudochirops cupreus
TGGCCAGGTGGTTCTAAAGCATACCTGGGCTTTTGCTGTTAGTGCTTGCTGGCTCCACCCACCTGGGTTTAGGCTCCGTACCGTACAATCTCCCTTCCCCCTTCCTCAGTGATTCCCAAGCCTGGGGCTGTTTACACTAATGCAAGAATGTACTCTAGGTGGGGCTTTTAGCTCTTGATTTTTTGTGTGTCAAGGAGGGGGATGAGAGCCCCTGGATTTCATTCCTCCATCCCAACCTCTGAAAGTCTGGGCAGGTAGCTTCAAGAAACCTGGCCGCGGGTTGCCAGCCCCAGGAAAAACCGCTGACCCCGCTATGCGCCCTGTGTTCCCTCCTACCCAGTTCCGTTGGCCCTCACTTCGGCTGTGAGAGGGTTGCAGAAGCCTCCGGCTGGGTGAGTCTGCTGGGTGGGGATTCCCAGTCTGCCGCACTCTGCTCTCAGGTCTGCCTGGTGGCACTCCTGTGTGCTCCGTTCTCCCTGCCCCAACCTGATTAGGCACTTCTCTGGGCTGGGAATCTGTCACTCTCTGTCTCCCAATGGGTTCTGTCACTCTTAAATCCGCTCAAATTTACTTTTTAGTTCCCAAGGACGAAATTCTTAGGGAGCTTGGAGAAGTCACTGCTTACTCTCCCAGAACTCAATTTTTTAAAAAAGAATGTTTAAATTGTTTACATGAAATGGGAAAATATTTAACAAAATAAAAATATATTTAAAAGAAGAAAAAGAGATAGTCACTTCACACCATATTCATGTGCTTGTCTACTCCCAATTCCACAAAGTAAACATTTCATATTTAATCTTCAATTATTATCTGAAAGTATTTATCTTTTTAATGTAAAATCAGTTTTCATGTTAAATGCTCTGTGCAGATCTAGGTTCTTCTGAAGGAATGGATTCAATCTTCCCTTTTTTTTCTGACTGTCCAATTATCTTCACTTATGTTTATGTTCAACTTTTAAGAATATAATGTCAGGGATAACTATTTTAGGATGCTATTTTTTTGGATCATGTTCTCTTTAGCATATGTGTGTGCAACAATGTGGTTAGAGAGAAGATGGCTGAGAAGTTAAGTGAAGTATGAATGAAGCTCACCTCCTTACCATGTGAGGTACTACTCACCATTCAAGAGAGTGGAGCCCAAGGGAAGAAGTTCTAGCTCTGAAAAGGGATAAATATCCCAGAGCTTGGATTTTAGTCTAGGTAGTAAGGCAGAAAAGGAGAAGACAGAAGGAGACAGATTATAAGTGAAACAAAGTTGAGGCAAGCCTACATATACGTAATGTGTGTTGCTTGAGGTTTTCACCATTGTGGTTTCATCCTACCATGTCTCAGTGCTACCTATAAGAACAAATGGACATTTTTGAATGAGGATCCCTACTTCACCTTTCTTATCACAAGTTAAATTTGCTTACAGATAGATGTATTTTGCAGCTGAAGTCCAAGAAAAGTAATTAAACAATAACAACAATAACTTTTGGACACATTTTATCTCCACTTAGTTTCTTCCTACTCACTTTTCAGATCCTTATAATCAGGCTTCTGATCTTACTGCTTTGAAACTGTTCTCTCCAAAATTACTAATTATTTTTAATTGCTAAATCTGATAGCCTTTCCTCAGTATCAATCCTTATCAATCTCTCTGCAGCATTTGACCCTGTTGATACATTCCTTTTTTTATATCCTTTCCTCTCTTGGTTTTCTGGACAACGTTCCATTCTTATTTTATTGCTATCTGTTCCAATCATTTCTTTTCATTTTCCTTCACTGTATCATTTCCTGTATCCTGTTCTCTAATGAAGGCTTTGTCCTGAGGCCCCTTTTCTGCACTCTCTTAACCTGGAGTCCATGAAGTTGTAATTTCTTTAAAAATCTCAATACCTGCATTTCAACACAACTGGTTTGCCTTGTAATACTATGTGTTTTGTGTTCATACATTTAAAAACAAAAATCTGAGAAGTAGTACATAGGCTTCACTAGTTTGCCAAAGTGATCTATTCACTGGTATGCTGTAGTCAGTTTATACTGGCAGAAGAAAGTCAATTGTTAAAATTTTAGTGTAAGCATTTACATCTCAGAAATCAGCAAACACTACAAATCTGAGTTTGTTTTACTGTGCTATTGATAATCTGCATTTCAGAAAGTGACAAAATATTATTTATTTATATTAGAACTGAGTCACATATGCATTTACCCAGGGAGTCAGTTGTTAAATATTTCCCAGCACAACCCCTGGATCAATGACATGAAAAGTTTAAGAACTCCTTCCCTAAACCATCTATCTTGATGATCTCATCAGTATCCATCAGTTCCATTATTACCTGTATGAAGATGATTTCCAGAGGGAGTTTCTTCACCCAGGAGTTTCCTGTACCAGTGTGTGGAAGAGACACATTTATATTTTGTTTGACTTCAAAGATCAAATTTGGAAGCCTTGATGAGGAAGTTATATGGGCAGATTTCAACTAGATACAAGGAATAATATCTTGTCATTTAGAGTTGTCCAAAAGTAGTATGGGCTTCACTGTTAGGTAGTGAGAGACCCATCACTGGGGATTTTCAAGTAGAAACTATAACAAGATCTCTGCAATACCACAGAGAGGATTCCTTTTCAAGTGTCTTTTACTAAAGGATCTCTTTCAACTTCTCAAATTCTGAATTTTTGATTATAAAAAGGAAACATTCATTTATTGCAAATTCATATGTCTGTTTAGATCAATTGGCACTCATCATGGATCAGATCAATGAAAATCCAGATAATCCATATAGCTCTGTCAGATGCCCATCCCTTGTACAGGCTAGACATATCTGAGAGAAACATTTTCACTAATAAGAACAGCAGAATTCATTCCAAAAGAAATTGTCTGTGCCAGATAGGGCAACTTGGTTGTCCCCTACAGTGTAACCCAAACATCAAATTGTGTAAGCTGGAGACCTGCTATAATAGGAGGCAATTTCCTTCAAATTTTATTTCAAGCATGAGATCCGAAGAAACACTGCACTGTAAGGCACATAAAAGGGAGCTTTCCAAACCAGATTCTGCTTAGTTGTAAATAGCTACTTTTCCCTCCCAGGAACTGAACACAGGGAATTCAACTAGGCAGCTCAGTGCTGTGTCAGGTTATTTCAGGTTATAATTGGCTCTAACCCAACACTCCCACAAGCTATAGTCATCATTACTTATAGCTATGCCAGTAGCTTTTCAAGGTGTGAAATAATTTTTGAGTTTGAAAATATCCAAGAAAACCAAAGTGATAACTTTCAATCAAAGACTTAGTAAGTAAAGTCAATGGATTAATATACCTAGGGGCCAAACACAACAGCTAAACCAAGGAGCAGTTGTGGGTGATGTTGAACTTAATATGTGAGTTGTTCCATGAACAAGAAGAAAAATGGTGGATAGAAAGATTTGCATACTTATTTGGAGTTTTTTTTTTATTTTGAACCAGATTTAATGGTCTCATTATTCAACAGTGGATGATAGCACATACGTCATATATACAAAATGTCTATCACAAACGTTAGTAAGAACTAAGAAATTGTTTAAAAGGTTTAAGAATGGCTCGGGGGGTATACAATCCTATGAAACAGCAACTGATTCCTTTGAAGGGTTAACGCGTGTTTTCTAAGAGCTTGTGACACATTAATAGTCATCATGTTTTAGGAGTGCCTTTTATTTACAAAATTGGCCTGCTAGAATTTCTGTTCTGAAACCTGTTCATTAATAAGGTTGGCTACTGTTGCTAATAGATATTACCATTGCATTTGCTCTATCCCTGTAGAATAGTAGTCTTCAAATGTTTTTGATCATGAGCCCTTATCAATAAATTTTTGTTTTTGTATATGCTAGTCTGTCAGGGAATTTCCCAGTGACATTTGCCACAGCTGCTTCTGCAGGTGCCTTAGGTGAGATTATATTAGAGCCCTGAGTGATTGACTTTGGGTTTAGGAGGGGGAAGGTTGAAAGTTTGGATGGTAGGAGGTGATGGAGTTGGGGGGTTTCAGGTTGCAATAAGTGAAGGGTAGGTGTCATTGTATTGGAGAAAAGGTCTAAAATTACTTATCATGGTAGGATGGCACATGACTCATCTTATTCCACTGAATCAACTGAACACCACTGGGAATATATCCTGGTCCCCAAGGTGATCTCATATCCCACTTCAGAGACAACTGCTTTAGAAGACAATACCACTGTGGGCACATCATAGATTAGGGCCACAGATGCATATGTCCCCATAAAAAGCAAATTAAAATTCTTATTTTAAAATGTCCAATATAAATGAATATCAAATAATAAATACCATTCTCTACCTGATTAACTAAAAGTAGAATCTGGTTTCTCATTCGTATGTAAAATATGAATCCTGAGGCATTCTTTGTAGATAGACTTCTAAATGCAAGCCTTATGAATAATATCTTGAAATGTAGATCCAAACATTTCTTTTCTAATTGAAAAGGATGGGTTGAAAACTCAAAGTGTTTTTTTATTGCAATTATGTTTATCAACATTTTGCTCTATAGTCTTCTTTGTTAGGGTTCACTGCTAGTTGCTAATGAAGCTGTGAGCACAAAAATCCAGCTAAGGCTCTTGTCTTATTATCTGTCCTTTTCCCCCTCCCCCAAGAAGCTTACATACAGGAAGATAAGGGTTTTATGAAGACAGAAGAAAAAAAACCCATTAATTGCTTTTCCCACTTTTATCGATAGCTGCAATTGAAAATGTTATTGAAAAACAAAGCCAAAATAAAATCCTCAAATGCAAAATTCAGTCAGACTTAGCATGCTGAGGAAGACATCCTGGCTACATCTATAATGGCTCCAAGGTTCAGTGAGCACCTTTTTTCAAAGTCTTATCAAGAAAAACACCGTAAGAATGGCCTGGCCCCCAGACAAATGTGCATTCTTCAAAGACATCTGCTCAAACAACTTGAATGGTGGGATTGAAAGAAGGTTAAGAGGGAAAGTGGTGCTTTCCCTTCAGTATCTTTCCTAAAACCTTGGCTGCCTAGACAAGTTTTTTTGTTTGTTTGTTTTAGAAAACACATTTTTTTAATTTAAAAAAAATGGGAATTCAACATCAACTTTTTGTTTAATGCCTTCAAAACAACAGAGGAGGCAAAACTATCCATCACCAAGAGCCCATAA
This sequence comes from Pseudochirops cupreus, assembly GCA_028627135.1. Taxonomy (NCBI): domain Eukaryota; kingdom Metazoa; phylum Chordata; class Mammalia; order Diprotodontia; family Pseudocheiridae; genus Pseudochirops; species Pseudochirops cupreus. Next base: position 79,408,852 of record CM053581.1, read on the forward strand.
TACAAACGTGATGTAATAGGAAATGGCTTTGCTCAGCCAGCCATTTGAATGGCATTTTCCAAATAAAGTTACATTAAAATCAGGCACCAAGTAAACAAACTCTGGAGTCTTGGATGACACCCTTTGAAGCAACTAAGTCACGATCAAAAGTAAATCATATGGAAAATGGTTTCAGAATGGAAATCTATTTGCCTGGATGATTAATCAACTTGTTACCAGAGGAGGTTAGGCACTTAGAAAAGGGTACCGTTTTGTGAAAATCAGTACAGAAAAGGACCAGAAAAGGGGGGACACATTCTGCTATCAGTGCATCATAAATTAAGGGTATTCTCCAAGTTGTCAAAATAGGGAATAAATGTATCAAACTTGGTGATACCAGTTGATTGGTGTCACGCAGATGACACAGATTGTCCAAAGAACTATGGGGATGAATAAAACGATGTAGTTGTTTGTTTTTATATGGTGTGGAGATTGCTATGGACCAAGCCCTGGAACTGTAAAGGGGAGACTTTCAATATGTACACAAAAATTATCAAATGGGCTGATTTTATACTTTTTCCTAAATTATACTAGTCAGCAAAACCTTGAATTAAAAAGGAAAGACCCTCAGTACCTTGACTCAGAGAACCCTTCTTGTAGTACTTGTCAAATGAACTCTAAAAAAATGTTTTGAATGTCCACCTGATGCAAACTTTAAGAAAAGGTCATGATTTTTAACACATAACAATTTAAAATAGTCTTCAATAGTCAATCTGCCATTCACAAAAGACTAGGTGAATAGGAAAGAATATTCTCTCTGAAAGCACAATGCTAATACTATATACTTTTCCCTCCCCAGTAAAGAATCTTCAGCTTTCTTTACTGAAATATGAAGACATTAAATCTTGACAAAAAAGAATTAATTTATCATTATTATCATCAAAAGGCTTTATAAATCACGCATTTGTTTTTGGTTCTAGACAGTATCATGAACCTTCATTACCATCTGAAAAATAATCTTAATTTTCCTATAAGAAAATGAATATACATATAACTTTGAAAAAATACACAAATGCTCACATGGCATCTGGGACAAGGAATCATTGGGAGAAGTTATGTATATAAGGAAAACCATAATAATGTATATAGTTTACATTAATTTACCTATTTCACATTTTAATTTTTTTGATTAATAAAAAGTATGCAACAACTGTATATTAACTCATCAGTATGTATTGATGATCTAAGTGTTCCTTAATGTACATATTTTCTCAGAAATTGAAAGAATAAGACAAATAGGTTGAATGTTCAGTTATACCATCATTGATGGCACACCATATACCACTGATAGGTAGGGGTAGTAGAATTTCAAATTTTTTAAACCTTTCTCTTCATCTTTTTCAAAAGTCACTTTTCTCAGCATTCAGTTCTTCCATAGGTTTTTATTCCCAACCTACTGGTGAACCACTCTGAACTTAGAGGGGCTGGTCCTTGGACAAGAAACATAATGCCTATCATTTGTAACTAAACTTATAGGCTTTCCAGTTAATTAGACTTTACAATATTTGGACTCATCTAGGGAGCTAAAAGAGCCAGACAACAAGAGGTATAGGAGAAGGACTTTGGCAGATCTAGAGGTTACCAAATCCTAAATTCATAATAATCCTCCATTACTATCTAACAAATAAACAATTCAAGCTTTCAACTTTGATGACGTAGGTAAAATCCACTGAATACAACAGATGTTCTAAGCTAACTTCCATTTTATTGCAAATTGAAAGCAATTTTAAAAGGGAAATTAATATTTCAGGAGATTCTGCACTGATACCTTTTTTTCAAGAATGTTTTCACAATGGAAATGATTACCTTCTAGTACACTTATTGTGTAAGCTTGCCTTTGCATAAATAGATTTGCTTAAAGTAGGGCCCACCCATATGCTGGTTTATTTAAATAGGTGAAATCTTTCTCCTTTATAATCAGGGCGAGAGGGATCCATACACAGATTAAAAAAAAAAGATTAATACACCAAAGAATTGATACAGTAATCCAAACAATTATTTTTCAAGTTTCAGAAAGCAATGTTCCAGAAGTTGGTTCCATAACCAATTATGGCAGACATTGCAAAAATAATATTGTAGATCAAAACATTCATTTTTAGAAGATATCTGGAGGACAGGGGAAAGTTAATGGGAAAATCTAGTTCCATGGAAAATCATAAAATTAAAGACAGAATGCAAAATTGTAAATGAAAAGATTAGATAAGTGGTATCTGAATAAGGCCTTTGTTTTACAATTTAAAATGCTCCTATATTGTGTGATCAGCATTTTTCTCCATTCTTGTTGATTTACTGCATAGACAACTACAAGGCAAGTCCTTATGTAAAAATATTATGAGCACACACAGTTCCTAATTGCTTTTAATGTATTTCTAGATGTTCTCAAGCAAATCTTTCAGGAAGTAATAGGTCACCTCCTTCCCTTAAATCTCAGTAGTTTCACCTTGAGGCCAGACCAGGGAGAGGTTGATGCATTCTATTTGAGGCAGGAATGGAGACAGTCCATTTAGCTACGTTGCTAATGAGAGAATCAACATTACACCCTTCAAAATACTAAAAGGCCTAGGGTATATTCCTATCATTGAGAGCATCAATAAAAACAAAGACCTGAAGTATTTGCTCTTACAGGAATTCATTACAGGGAGGGAAGAGAGAGAGGTAGCTTCATAGAGGATATGATTAGAAAGCTGAGGACCTCTTGAATGTTGTGGTTAATGTTTCATATTTTTTATAGCTCCGACACTTTGCTTTTGAAGTTCCTGAAGGGAATCTTAGTAGAGGAGTAAGTGTTCTAACAATGGGAAGCCTCAGGTCTTGAATGGTGTGGATTAGCAGTGAAATAATGACAATACTGAATGAACCACTTCTTTTTTTTTAAAATTTATTTATTTATTTACTTTTAGTTTACAAGATTCAGTTCCACAGTCCCTTGAGCTTCAAATTTTCTCCCCTACCTCTTTCCCCACCCCCTTCCCCCATGGCGGCATATAATCACATATAGGATCTGCAAATACTTTCACATTGGACATTAGTCTGGTTGTGTAGAAGGGTTGTAACCAATGGAGTGAACAATGGGAAAAAAGAAAAAAAAACATGAAAAAGAATGCTAGCATGTAGATTGCTTCAGTCTCCATTTAAACTCTGTTCTTTCTATATCCTTCTCTGAAGAGATTGGGACTCATCTAGGGAACTCAAAGAGCATACTTTTTGCCTAAACATCTAATATGTTTGCTACCGTTCCCCCTTTTAAATCATCTAAAAATGTAATAAACATCCTGAGACTTTTAGAGTTGTCTTATAACTGTGCATTGCTGAGAAGAGTTCAGTTTATCAAAGTTGGTTGTCACAAATGTGTCCGTGATTGTATACAAATTTTTCCTGGTTCTGTTCTTCTCACTTAGCATCAGTTTGTATAAGCCTCTCCAGGTGAATATGAAGACCATTTCCTCCCCATTTCTTATAGCACAATATGAACCACTTCTTTTATAAAAGATAATAGCATAGTACTACAACAGAAGTAATTAGAAGTTTTATAAATTATGTAATGACATCAAGCAGTCATCCTATATAATCTCAGAGAGATTTTCAGGTTCATTCATATAGAATTCTGAGATTCCATTCATATATAAAAAGACTCATTTGGAGGAAATTTCTCCCACCAAAAATTATGAAAAAAAAAATATATATAAAATTTAAAAAGCTTCTCAATGGAAGGAGATAGCTGTAGAATTCTTGCCAGTACTCCATTCCTTAAGTTGTCGGGTCTAGGTTCCAGTCACGTGTATTGTAATATACAAGACTGAATTTTGGCAGAATGTTTCCCATTTTATAGAATGTCACTTATAGTGGACCTTGGAGATATGTTTTAACTCATCTCTCAACAAGAATACCCTTTACAACAATATTTAGCAGGCAGTTATCCAACTTTTACTTGAAAATGTCTATGTGTCTTTCTGTCTGTCTCTGCCTCTGTCTTCTGTCGTCACTCTCTCTGTCGCTATATCTCTTGTCTCTGTGTCTCCTCTCACACTGAGTCTATCTTATCTTGGCTAGAAGTACAGCACTCCATTATAATTAAATCCCAATGGCAAGGAAACTTTGACCTGCTCTATTTAAGGACTCATTCTCTCTTCTTTCTTGGATTTCGCCATATAAGTGTCAGAAATGTGGACAGACGGTCAATTTTAACCACATAGTAGCTCAAAATTCCCAAATTCAGGACATCCTCTAGTCAATACCTCTCTAATATCAGGGATGATAGGTATGTGCTACTACACCTGACTGAAAAACCCTATTAAGAGAACACCCACTAGCCCCAGATGTGACCTGTTCTAATTTTTAATAAGTATAATTTTAGGAAGTTTTCTTTTTCTTATATCAACCTAAAAACTGATTTCCTGTAGTTCTTCATATTTCTGCCTTCAGGACCAAACAGGTTTACTTCCATTTCCATGCTGAGACCCTTCAAATATTACAAAATAACTATTATATCACATATTATCCTCTGGGCTATAAATCCTCAATTCCTTCAACCAGTCCTTCTATAGCAGTGGTTCTCAACATTCCTAATGCCACAACCCTTTAATACTTGTATGTGGATGTATCTGCATGTGGGTGGACTCGCCTGGAGATGCATAGAGGAATGGTGTCTCGGTTCCTAAGACCATCGGAAATATGTGTTTCCCAATGGTCTTAGGCAACCCCTGTGACCCCTGTGAAAGGGTCACTGGATCCCCAAAGGAGTCACGACCCACAGGTTGAGAACCGCTGTTTCATAGTGTGAACTCAAGGCCCTTCACCATCTTGACTACCTTTATGTGGACACACTCCAGTTTATCAATATTTTTGTTAAAAAGCACCTAGAACTCAACAGAATATTCAAGATATAGTTTGCCTCTTACCTCCTTAATGCAGGAGACTATGGCTTTCTCACTATTGTTTAAGATCACTTTAGCTCTTTTGATGGCCATAACACACTTTGAATTCAGATTGAGTTTGCAGTCTACTGAAAGCCCTGGATCTCTTTTTTTTTTTAATTTAAGTTTTGTTTAGCCATGTCTTTCCCACTTTATACATTTTGATTTGTTAAAAATGTAATGTCACTCAATTCGGTCCAAGCTACAGCTTTACTAAAAGCTTCTCTTGATCCTGACATTGTCATCTAGTGTGTTTGCTACCATTCCCCCTTTTAAATCATCTAAAAATGTAATAAATATGCCATCTATCCATTTTTCAATTCATTAATAATGATGACAAAATTGAGAAATTTAAACAGCATAGAGCCAAGTCAAGTGGACCATGGAACACTCCATTAAAGACAGTTTTTCAAGTTGACATCAACCCCTTAATGAATATTTTAGATACCCAACCAGTCTACCAATTTCAAATCTATTCAATAATACTAACAGCTTGTCATAGAATCATAGATTTAAGATAGAAAGTGACCTTAGATATCATCTAACCAAGTCACCTTATTTTAAAAATAAGGAAACAATATAAAAAGTGGTTAAATGACTTGCCCAAGGTAGAAAGTGTCAGAGTTTGCATTTTAATTCAGGTGTTCTGCCTTCATATCCAGGAATTTTTCTACTTCTTGACCCATTTTCTTATCTGTCTCACTATCCCACCATATCATGAGATGATTGTCAAATGCTCTATTTGACTTTAGGCAAAAAGTATAAAATAATTATCCTCAACTACTTACTGGTCTAGTAATCAGTACCGGAAAGACAATGAGGATGGTTTGCCCTGATCTATTTTTGACAGAGCCTGATTTTTCATGATCACTCTTTCATTTTCTTTTTTTTAAACATTTTTACTTATTAAAGTTTTGAGTTCTAAGTACTATCCATTTCTCCCTCCCTCCCCTCATCCCTTTCTGAGATGGTAAGCAATCAGATATAGGTTATACATATGTAATTATGCAAAATATTTCCATATTAGTAATTTTATATAAGAAAACAAAAAATGAAAATGAAAAAATAATATGCTACAGTCTGTATTCAATCAATATCAGTTATTTCTCTGAAGGCAGATAATATACTTCATCATTAGTCATAATGTTATTATCTTAGATAACTGTGTTGCTGAGAATAGTTAAGTCATTCATAGCTCCCCATTGAACAATGTTAGTCATTATGTACAACATTCTCTTGGTTCTGATCACTTCATTATGCATCAGTTAATGTAAATTTTTACAGGTTTTTCTGAAATCATCCCGCTTGTCATTTCTTACAGCACAGTCATATTTTATTACTATCATATACCACAGCTTGTTTAGCCATTTCCAAATGGATGGGTAGCCCCTTGATTTCCAGTTCTTAGCCACCACACAAAAAAAGAGCTGTTGTATTAAGTATTTTTGCACAAATAGGTCCTTCCCCCACTTTTTTTGGAATGTCTTTGGGATACAGCCCTATCAGTGGTATTGCTAGATCAAAGGGTATACACAGTTTTATAGTCCTTTGGGCAGAGTTCCAAATTGCTCTGCAGAAAGGCTGGATCACTTCACAACTCCACCAACAGTATGTTAGTATCCCAGTTTTCCCATATCCCTTCCAACATCCAAAACTTTTCTTTTTTGTCATACTAGCCACTCTTCAGACAAGAAATGGTTGGTAACTCAGAGTTGTTTTAATTTGTATTTCTCTGATCAATGGAAATTTAGAGCATTTTATATGATTATAGATAGCTTTGATTTGTCTGCAAAGTTCCTGTTCATATCCTTTGATCATTTATTGAGAAATGACTTGCATTTTTTATAAATTTGATTCAGTTCTCTATATATTCGAGAAACAAGACCTTTATCAGATGTTCCCATTTTGATCTTATTTTGGTTTATAGTGTGAGATGTTGGTCTATACCTGGCTTTTGCCATACTGTTTTCCAGCTTTCCCATCAGTTTTTGTAAAATAACAGGTTTTTGTTCCAAAAGCTCAGATCCTTGGGTTTATCATATACTAGATTACTATTGTCATTTACTATAATGTAATTTGTACCTAAACTATTCCAACGATCCACCACTCTACTTCTTAGCCAGGAGCATAATACTTCAATGATTACTGCTTTATAATATAGTTTGAGATGTGGTATAACTTGATCACCTTTTTTTGTACTTTTTCATTGATTTCGTTGATATCCTTGATTTTTTGTCCTTCCAGATGAATTTTGTTATTATTTTTTCCAATTATAAAATATTAATTGATAGTTCATTTTTATGGAACTGAATAGACTAGGCATAATTGTCATTTTTATTATATTGTTTTGGTCAACCCATGAGTAAATTAATATTTTTCCAATTGTTTAGATCTGCCTTTATTTGTGTAGTTGTTTTCACATAGTTCCTGGGTTTGTCTTGGCAGGTAGGCCCCGGAAGAATTTTATATTTTCTACAGTTATTTTAAACAGAATTTCACTCTCTAGCTTCTGGACTTTGTGGGCAAAATAGAAATGTTGATGATTTCTGTAGGTTTATTTTGTATCATTCAACTTTGCTAAATTTGTTATTGATTTCAAGTAACTTTGTTAGTTGATTCTCTAGGATTTTCTTGGTGTCATATAATCACAGAATGATAGTTCTGTTTCCTAGTTGTCTAGTCTAATTAAATTTGTTTTTCTTCTCTTACTGCTAGAGCTAACATTTCTAGTAAAATATTAAATGATAGAGGTGATAATGGGCATCCTTGCTTCATCTCTGATTGTATTGGATAGGCTTATAGCTTATTCCCATTACAGACAATACTTGCTGATGGTTTTAAATATTCCTTACCATTTTAAAGCAAATTCCATTTATTCCTATGCTCTCTAGTTTTTCTCAATAGGGATGGGTGCTGTATTTTGTCAAAAGCTTTTTTTTGCACCTACTGAGAATCATGATTTCTGTTGGTTTTGTTATTGATATGGTCAATTTTGCTAAGATTTTTCCTAATATTGAACCAGCCCTGCATTCCTAGTATAAATTACACCTGGTCAGTGTATGATCCTTGTGATATGTTGCTACAATATATTTGGTAATTTTCTAAAAATTGTGCCATCAATATTTATTAGGGAAATTGATCTATATTTTTTTTTTCTGTTTTGGCTCTTCCTGGATTGGGTATCAGCACCATATTTGTGTTGTAAGGGGATTTTGGTAGGAACTCTGATTATTTTTTCAAATAGTTTATACAGTATTAGAATTACTTGTTCCTTAAATGTTTCATAGAATTCGCTTGTAAATCTATCTGATTCTGGTGATTTTTTTCCTAAGAAGATCATTGATGGCTTGTTCAATATTTTTTTAAAAATAACATTGGGTTATTTAAGTATCTTATTTTTTCTTCTGTTAATCTAGGTAAATTACACATTTTGGTAGATATTCATCCATTTCATTTAGATTGTCAAATTTATTGGCACAAAATATCTCCTAACAACTGTTTTAACTTCCTCTTCATTGGTGGTGAGTCCACTTCTTTCATTTTTGATATTAGTCTTTTCTTTTTCTTCTTTCCTTTTTTTATTATATAATTTATTTTCAGTTTTCAACATTCATTTCCATAAGATTTTTGAACTCCAAATTTTCTCCCCATCTCTATGCTCCCCCCACCCCAAAACAGTATGCACCCCAATCACCCCTTCCCACAACCTGCCCTCCTTTCTATCACCCCCATTCTCCCATCCTTTTCTCCTCTATTTTCCTGTAGGGCAAGATAGATTTCTATACCCTGATGCCTATGCAGCTTATTTCCCAGGTGCATGCAAAAACAATTTTTACCATTCATTCCACATTCTCTCCCTTCCTCCCTAACCACTCACCTTCACTGAGAAAGCAAGCAATTCAATATAGGCCATACATGTGCAGTCATGCAAAACACTTCCATAACAGTCATGTTTCAAAAGACTAACCACATTTCCCTCTATCCTGTCCTGCCCTCCATTTATTCCATTCTCTCCTTTGACCTATCTCCCCACAAAAGTGTTTGCTTCTGATTACCCCTTCCCCCAATCTGCCATTCCTTCTATTATCCCCCCTCTCTTATCCCCTTCCCACCTACTTTCCTCAGGGTAAGATAGATTTCCATCCATGTGTTATTCCCCCCTTAAGGCAATTCCAATGAGAATAAGGCTCACTTATTCCCTCTTACCTCCCCCCTCTTGTCTCCATTGTAAAAGCTCTTTCTTATCTCTTTTATGTGAGATAATTTACTACATTCTATCTCTCTCTTTCTCTTTCTTCCAATAAATTCCTCTCAACACAATTTTATTTTTTTTTGTTTCTTTCATAATGTATGTATGCCCTCTGTGTCTCTACACACACACACACACACACACACACACACACACACACACCATATATACACATAAATACACATACACACGTTTGTGTACATATATGTGTATATATCTATACACACACACACACATACACACACATATATTTCCCTTCTAACTACCCTGAGAAAAGTCTCATGAATTACAAATATCATCTTTCTATGTAGGAATGTAAACAGTTCAACTTTAATGAGTCTGTTATGGCTTCTCTTCCCTGTTTACCTGTTCATGTTTCTCTTGATTCTTGTATATGAAAGTCAAATTTTCTATTCAGTTCTGGAATTTTCAACAAGAATGTTTGGAAGTCCTCTATTTCATTGAAATTTCATTTTTTCCCCCCTGAAGTATAATACTCAGTTTTTCTTGGCATAGGTGATTCTTGGTTTCCATCCTACCTCCTTTAACATCTGGAATATCACATTCCAAGCCCTCCAACCCCTCAGTGTAGAAGATGCTAAATCTTGTGTTATCTTGATTATGTTTCCACAATACTTGAATTGTTTCTTTCTGGATGCTTATAATATTTTCTCCTTGACCTGCAAACTCTGGAATTTGGCTAAAGTATTCCTACTTTTCTTTTTGGGAATCTCTTTCAGGGTGTGTTCAGTGAATTCTTTACATTTCTATTTTACTCTCTGGTTCTAGAATGTCAGGGCAGTTTTCTTTGATAATTTCTTGAAAATTATAGCAGGTAGACCAATAATTTCTAAATTATCTCTCCTGGATCGATTTTCTAGATCAGTTGTTTTTCAAATGAGTTATTTCATATTGTCTTCTATTTTTCATTCTTTTGGTTTTGTTTTATAATTTTCTTGATTCATTACCTTTCATTTGCTCCATTCTAATTTTTAAGAAATTATTTTCTTTAGTAAGCTTTTGGACTTCCTTTTCCCTTTGGGCAGTTCTGCTTCTTAAGGCATTCTTTTCCTCATTGGCTTTTTGAACCTCTTTTGCCATTTGAGTTACTCTATTTCTTAATATGTTATTTTCTTCAACACTTTTTGGGTCTCCTTTAGCAAACTGTTGACTTGTTTTTTATGATTTTCTTGCATTGGTCTCATTTCTCTTCCCAATTTTCCCTCTACTTCTCTTACTTGATTTTCAAAATCCTTGTTGAGCTCTTCCATGCTCTGAGACCACTTCATATATTTCTTGGAGGCTTTGTATGAAGAAGCCTTCACCTTGCTGTCTTATATAAGTCATATGCTTTTATCTTCCTCCAGTTGTATGTTTTGATAATCCTCATCACCAACAACCTAAAAAAAAATACCTTTCACCAAGAAAGTAACCTTCTATAGTTTTATCTTTTCGCTCTTTGCTCATTTCCCCAGCCAATTACTTGACTTTTGAGCTCTTTGTTAAGTGGAGAGTATACTGCCCCAAGTTTTAGGGTCTTTTGCAGCTGTTTTTAGAGATATCTCTAGGAACTTATAAATTCTCACTTCCTCTAAAGTGATATGATCAAACGAGAAGTGTTTACTCCTCTCCTAGCCTGTGCTCTGGTCCATAAGCAAACCAGAAGCACTCTTTTCTGCCCTGTAATTGTGAGGATTCCCTCTCCACAGCTGCCACCACCTCCACCACACCAGTGCTCCTCCTCTCCCCAGGGCTGCCACCCAGGACTGTGAGCCAGATCAGCTGCTTGATTCCCCTGCTATCTGTAGGCTGAAAGCTCTAGAAGCAGCTGCCACTACCCTGGGATTGGGTCTGGGTCTGGACCCAGAGAAGATGCTCCTCTCTCACCCAGGTGAGAGAGCTTTCCTACTGACCTTTGAAGCTGTGTTTGAGTTCAGAAGTCTAGAAACCACAGCAGCAGCCAGCCAGTGACTCAGTGCCCTGCGGCCTGCTCCAGTCTCATCTTTGCCAGTGCAGCCCATACATGGCTGTACTCTGCTCCAAATCTGGCACAATAAATTCCTTCTGCCAGTCTTCCAGATTGTCTGTTTTACTCTGTCATTTTGTGGTTTCTGCTGCTCTGGAATTTTTTTTAGTCATTTTTTTACAAGGCTTTTGAAGGGTTCAGGGGGAAGAGTTCAAGCAGGTCCCTACTTCTACTCCATCATCTTAGCACTGTCCCCCTCCTTTCCTTTTTAAAATCACATTAACCAACAATTTATCTACTTTGTTTTTTGTCCCCATAAAACCAGCTTCCAATTTAAGAGTTCAATACTTTTCTTACTTATTATTTATTAATCTCTCCTTTGATTTTCAGGATTTCCAAATTGGTGCTTAATTGGAAATTTTTAATTTGTACATTTTCTAGTTGTTTTTTTTTAGTTTCATGCCCAGTTCATTGATCTGATTTTTCTCTATTTTATTGATGTAAGCAATTAGATAAAATTTCCCCTAAATACCACTTTGGCTTCATCCTGTAAATTCTGGCACATTGTCATTTTCTTTAATGAAATGATCAGTTGTTTCTATGATTTGTTCTTTGACCCCCATGTGTTGTTCAGGATTAGATTATTTAATTTGCAATTCATTTTTAATATCTCTTTCCATTGTCCATTACTGAATGCATTTTTTATTGCATTATGATCTCAAAAGGATGCATTTACTATTTCTGCTCTTTTGAGATTGGGTTGTGAGCATTTTATGTCCCATGATGTGGTCAATTTTTGTGTAGGCACCTGGGGGCTGTCTGCCCCTGAATCCAAAAGACTATTTGGTGGATTCAGGAAGGAGCTGGGACCATGGAAGGGGATCCAAGGAATCAGAGACACCACCTTGAGTCAAGATAAAGAAAAGACCTCCCTGTGGATGAAACTGAGGTTTGCTGGACACCAAGGGGTGGAGGGTTTGTGTGGTTTTCTAATGATTGTATTCAGTGACTGATTGCTAGATAAGTGACTGACTGAGTTGATCTGTGGTTGCCCCATGAGTGGAAGATTGATTATTGTATTGTGAACTGATTGAATGATTAAGTATTGATTATTATATTGTGAATTGATTGAATGATTAAGTAAGGAGGGTTTCCCCCTTAGGGAAACCAGAATATTATCCTTTTGTTCTTTGTTCTAAATATTGTGACCACTATAGTGAAAACTGTGTGGCCATTCTAATGTTAAGCTGTTGTGAACACTATATTGTGATTTTTTGTGATAAGATGTAATGTTGTGAATATTGTACCATACCTTGCTTTGTTGTGAATATTATACTGTGATTTGTTGTGAATGTTGGCCTTGATTTGTAATGGAATAAATGGAGTGTTCACTATACTGTGTAATCTGAATCTTAAAAGCTGTTCACATTAGTATTCTTTCAAGAATCTGCTAGTGTATGGCATTACAACAATATATTGTAGGATTCCAGTTTTTAATCCATTCTGTTATCCACATCCATTTTGTGGGTGAGTTCATTACATTCACATTTATAGTTATGATAACTAATTGTACATTTACTCCATGCTGTTTTTTGCTTGTTTGTCCCCCTTTCCTTTCCCTTCTCACAAGTGTTTTACTTCTGATCACTATCTCCCCCAATATATCTTTTTTTTTTACTTAGTTCCCTCTCCCCTTCTATTATTCCTGCCCCTTTTTACTTCCTTATAGGGTGAAATAGATTTCTATATCCAACTGAAGGTATACATTATTCCTTCTTTGAGTCAATTTTGATGAGAGTAAGGTTAAACTTTGCCCACCACATCCCTGATTTTCCCTTCCATTATAATAGCTTTATCTTGCCTCCTTTATGTGGGATAATTTACCCCATTCACTCTACCCCCGCTTTCTTCCAGTGTGATTCTCTTTCTCATTCCTTTATTTTGTTGTTGTTGTCAGGGTATTTTTTTGGGGGGGAAGGTATCATTCCATCAAAGTTACCTTATATCCTCACCCTCTGTTTACTCCTATTTGCTCTTATAGTAATAAAGCTGTTAAGAGTTACATCTTGTGATACAGAAATATAAACAATTTAACATTACTGAGTTTCTCATGTTTTCTCTTTCTTGTCTCTTTTATGTTTCCCTTGAGTCTTGTGTTTGGAGGTCAAATTTTGTATTCACCTCTGGTCTTGCAATTAGGAAGTCTTGAAAGTCCTCTATTTCGTTAAATTTCCATTTTTTCCCCTGAAAGATTATATTCAGTTTTGCTGGATTGGTGGTTCTTGGCTGTAACCTTAACTCCTTTCCTTTCTGGTATATCATATTCTAAGCCCTCCAGCCATTTAACGTGGGAGCTGCCAGATTCTGTGTAATCCTGACTGTACCCTCACAATATTTGAATTGTTTATTTTTTGCACTTACAATACTTTCTCCTTGATCTGTGAGCTCTGAAATTTAGCTATGATGTCACTGGGAGTTTTCATTTTGAGACTTCTCTCAGGCAGTGATTGGTGGAATCTTTCAATTTCTATTTTGCCTTCTGGTTCTAATATATCAAGGCAGTTTTCTTTGACAATTTCATGAAATATGTTCTCTAGATTTTTTTTTTATCAGGTAGTTATTCAGGTAGTCCAATAATTTTAATATTATCTCTTTAGGTCATGTGTTTGTTTTTTTCATAATGAGTAATTTCATTTTTTTTTTACTTTGTTGATTGTTTTATTGTATCTTGATGTCTCATAGAATCTTAGAGTCATTACTTTCCAATTGTTGAATTCTAATTTTTAATGAATTATTTTCTTCAATGAGCTTTTGTACTTCCTTTTTCATTTGGTCATTTCAATTTTAGAAGGAGTTATTTTCCTCAGTAAATTTTTGTATATCTTTTCACATTGACTCTTTTTTTTTCAAGATTCTCTTGCATTACTCTTATTTCTCTTTCCAATTTTTCTTTGGCTTCTCTAATGTGCTTTTAAAATCTTTTTAAAGCTCTTTCAGGAATTCTTTTTGGACTTGAGACCAAATTACATTTTTCTTTGAGGCTATACATGTAGCCATTTTGACACTATTGTCTTCCTCTAAGTTTATGACTTGATTGTCCCTATCACCATAGTAACTTTCTATAGTCAAGCTCTTTTTTGGTTTTGTCTTTTGGCGGTGAGTTTTTTTTTTTTTTGCTTATTTTTCTGTGTTTTTTGTGATTTGGTTTTTATGAGTTGGATTCTGGTCACTGTCCAAAGTGTTTTATGTCAGGGCTCTGGGTCTCACTCCTGGCTTTCAGTGGGCTTCAGGGCTTAGCTACTTGCTTTCTCTTGAGGTTAGGCTACCCTTATGGCTTGTACTGGAGGGTGGGGCCCCCCGCTGGTCTACCCTGAGTGCGGGTTTTAGTTACTGGCTGGCTCCAAGGATGGGGCCTTGCTGCTGGATTGCTATGATAACAAAGTCTGGTGGCTGGCCCTGCAGGAGTAATTTTATTGTTGATCTGGCAAAGGGGTGGGGTCCTGTTGCTGGGTTGCTATAAAAACAGGGTGAGACCTTGCTTTGCTACACAGATTTGGTCACTTGCTTAAGGGTCTGCTGGTTTGCAGGAGGGTAGGGCCTCTTGCTGTGAGGCTGGCTCCTACTGCTGTTCTTAGAACTTGCTCCCCTCCAACTCCAGTGTGTTAGACTTTTCCTGTCTGGCTGGAAAGTTGTTTCCCTGTTCCTAAAGCAATTCTAAACTGGTTTTCTAGTTGTGTGAAGGGGAATTTGGGAAGGTTTCAGAGGGTTCCTTCCTAACCACCATCTTGGCACCAGAAATCCTCCTTCAGAAAAGTTCAATGACCATTCATTTTAATATATGTTACTGCATGTTGTCAGAAACTGAAGTCAAACTCACTTGACTACAGCTGGCAGACTCTACTCTCATCTTTCACCAATACCTGTAAACCATTATGAAAGACAAGAAAGTAAATGCAGATTCTGCACAATGATGGTAAGGGTATGTGCAGGTGACTGTCAGTGAGTTAAATGTCTCCATTGACCATATTTTCATTGATAGATTTTACTTGATAGTGGTTGTCTCCAGTGTATTTGTGGAATATTTGGAATAGTACAATGGGTTCCACTATGGAATTCTTCAGAAAGACTGAAACCTGGGGTAGCTAGGTGGCACAGTGAAAAGAGCACCAGCCCTGGAGTTCAAAACTGGCCTCAGACACTTAACATTTACTAGCCATGTGACCTTGGGCAAGTCACTTAACCGCAACTGCCCTGCCCACCTCCTTCAAAAAAAAAAAAGCAAAAAAAAAAAAGACTGAAAACAATGACTTAAAAAAATAAAACAATTCATCCAGCCATTCATATCCATACCTCTGGGTTAACCTCAAAACTTCCAGTTTTAAACGCAATCTTAACTCGTTTATAGCATGACACTCTACACTGCACATACAGAAACATTTTCTAAACCTGGATTGTTATTTCCTCTCTTCCTTCCTTTCCTTTCTTTTTGGGTATGAGAGGAAGCATTGTGTAGTGGATAGAGGACTGGTCAGGAAGACCTAGGTGTGATTCCTCTGGAGACATACTAATTATGTGACTTTCAACAAGTCAGTGACTAAGGAAACTAAGCCTTAGTTTCCTCCATTGTAATGTTAATGGAAACCTACCTTATAAGCTTTTTGTGAAGTTAAATTTAGATGTTTGTAAAGTGCTTTGCAGAGTTTCATATACTACAGAAATATCAGCTTTTTATTTTCTGTATCATGTATCATATATGAAGTATTTCTAGGAATTAGTAAGGAAATACTGGAACAATTTTCCAATTATTGTTTTAGAACTTCCCCTAAGGGCAAATGAAAGTTACTTTAAACTAAAAGAGTACATTTCAATAATGAGAAAACTTGCTTACCTTGTGTCATCTCTTACACACACACACACACACACACACACACACACACACACACACACACACACATATTTTCAATTAATTAGCCCTTAGTCTTTGTTTAATAGCACAGGCACTACTTCTATTATTCACATGGATCTTTAGTGTAGGCATCAGAAATAGCACCTTCCCTGCTATTTTCCCGTTTCCTGTAGAAACATCCAGACCCTGCCCAACATCTTCTTTGGTTCTGAGAAAATGAGCCACTAGGTAGAGAAGTTTATAGGGGACAGTTAATTCCACTAATATAGAATTGTCAAAGGTGATTGGCCAAGCATTGTTTTATGTCTTCAAACTTTGGCTAGGTCACTGTACATTACTCATGCTATTACAAAACAATCTCAGTTGGGGCAATTTCATATGAGGTTTTCTTATATATCTAAAAAAGGGTTAATGATCGAATATCTAAATCTTGTATGTTGAAAAAGAGTCAAATATAAATAAGATTTTACTGTGAACTTAAAAAAACTAATAATGTTGTAAAGGTAGATATGTTTATTAATCAGTTTACCAACTCATGTACATTACAGATTACACTGCCACATTCCAAAATGACATATTAAAAAACAATGCTTTGGGGAGCTAAAGACAGACTTGTTGGTCAAATTGCATGTTCCTCTGTTATCTCAAATAGTAATCTAATAGCACTACAGAGGGAGCTGGCCAAATATCAAGTGGGAAAATCCTTCTTTAGTCAAAGAGGCATACCATTTACTTGGGCTTCTTTTTCCCCCTATTAATAAGTTTTCATATCTCCTTCCTCCCCTTTGGATACCTAGCAAAAGCCAATCAAAACCTAACAATTTAAAAGTCTGTATGAGCCATATTTGCAAGCATGGTTGTATTAATGCAAGGTTATACAAGCTCTACATGAGTAGTTTCACAGCAAATCTTGAGTGCTGACAATATAACAATATACACACCATAGCTAAAGTAGAACTCCAATGTTTCTAATTGGCCTTCATCTGGAGATGGGGAGAAGCTTTCCAGCCTGTTAAATTATTCAGAAGTTGTGTACTTTCTCCTCAATTTATTACTCTGGCTTGATCTATAGTTTTAAACATAAAATAAACTCTAGAATCTGAACTTAAAAGGTAATAAAATAACTGTCTTTGGGGACTCAGGCTGTAAGGAAACTTCCATTTTCATAATTCACTGACAGAGACTATGTTTTTATCAAATTTATTTTGATGGAAAGTTTAGCAAGTAAACTGGGAGGAAGAAATCTAACTAAAATAGCATTCAGTACTTTAGCTTCAGGACCATGTGAGGGCAAGCAATAATATATTTTTGGTTAATTGCTTCACACATATTCCTGTTTTTAACACTTCCATGGTAAATTAGACAAGACTTCTAAATGTGTTATGGGAGTTATGTCAAAGATCACATATTACCACACTTAGGATTTCACTGTTATATTATTTTAGGGGGAAAAGCAAAAGTACAAAAAAGTGGTACTGAATACAAAATGATTCATGATCAAGCAAAAAAGTCTCTGTAATGTCAGAGTCATAATAGCTAAGTTGATGCTATTTACTTAATTTTAAAAGTATAGAAAATGTGGTCTTTGAAAACTACAGCTAAAAGAACTGGAATACTTGAAGGAAATATTATGGGTTTTTTTGGGGGGGTAATCAAATCAAAGAAAAAGAATGGCATTTTTGGATGACCCTTTTTAATAGTTTAGTGGTTAAACATAAGCAGGAGAAAAAAAAAAGGTCATCAAGTCAACCATATCATTTTCTGATCTTTGGTAATGATGTTAAGGTGAGGAAGAAATTGAATAGGACAGAATCTGCTGCCTTCAGAGTTTGTAAAGGGATTCTTGGTTACTTTGCTATATGCTTTTTCTGAGGCAGAGAAGCCAACACAACCAGTCAGTGTTACATTAAATGGAGGTGGCAATGGGACTGGTCTGACCAACAGAAACTAGAACTTAGAAGTCTAGGAGATATTATTGATTGGGGTGGCAACAGGTCAAATACTGAAGAGGCAAAAAGAACTAGCAAGGTCTGTAAGATGCTATAAGTTAGGCAAAGAAGAGATCTGGTTCAGGAAAATAAGCCAAGAGAGAGAATTTAAATAAGTACTATAAATCTAACCAGGCAATCAAGGTCCAGAGTCTAGGAGGTCAGAAAGGCTTGAGCAGTTCACAAAACTCACTAAACAATTATTAATATTGTTCTTGACTTTCTACTATGAAGTTAACAGACTTTCTACTTGCATGCATGAAGCAGAAGGGCTTAGATAGAAAGCCATCTGCCTGCACAAAGTGCCAGGCTAAACCCAGATCCAAGCCTGGCTCATAAATGACACATTCTGCTGCTGTGAGTACCTACCCACTTCTGTCTTTTACTTTGCTCCTGCACCAGTCTCCCAGGCAAAGTAATGGACCCATACCCAGATCCAGCCCAGCTCTCTCTGGCAAAGCGGATCAGAAAAGGAGTGGGAAGCTTTCAGAGATTTGGTATACAGCGCTGAATTTACTCACCCGGGCGAGAACACTTGCAAAGTTCGAGACTGGTATAATGAAAATAATTGGAAAATTGAGAAGATACCCAATGAAAAAGGAGAACCGCACTGGATTTACCAGCAGGACAGCTGATCTGTCTCCAAAAAGGCAGCATTTAATTCCACCAAAAGGAAAGTGCAAGTGAAGGTTAGAGAGATACAGGATTCTTGGCTCAGTAAGGATGCAGATGAAATTCAGTTGTACTCTGATAGTAACAATCCAAAGTGCTTTTATGATGCCCTAAAGGCTATTTATGGGCCAAAGACCTATGGTGCATCTCAACTACTGAGTGGTGATGCAGTCACATTGATTAGTGATAAGGACATGATCCTGGAGAGATGGGCTGAACTCTTCCAAAATGTACTCAATAGACCATCATCAACCAATGCTGAAGCCATTAACCATTTACCTCAGGTTGAAGTCAATCCCTCTCTAGCTGAGTTTCCAACTGAAGAAGAGGTTTTGAATGCTATTAGGCTCCTCTCATGTGGCAAAGTGCCTGGTGCTGATTCTCTTCCAGCCGAGATTTACAAGGCAGGGTGTCCATTGCTCATACAAAAGCTAACTAAAATCTTCCAGGTTATATGGCAAGAAGTTATGCCCCAGGAGTTCAAGGATGCCTCCATTGTCCATCTCCATAAAGGGAATGGAAATAGATTGTCCTGTGACAATCACAGAGGGGTTTCTCTCTTAGTCACTGATGGCAAGATTCTTGCCAAACTCCTCCTTAACAGGCTGATCCTTTACCTAGAAGATGGTCATCTTTTTCTTTGATTCAGGGTGGCTTAAAAAAGAGCCAAGGAGTGATTGACATGCTATTTGCTGCCTGACAACTCCAGGGGAAATGCCAGAAGCAGAATAGAGGTCTGTACACAACATTCATTGACCTAACCAAGATCTGTGGTACAATCAGTCAAAACGGTTTATGGAAGATCATAGTCAAATTTGGTTTCCCAGAGAAGTGCATCAGTATTGTATGTCACCTTCATGACAGCATGTTTACACAGGTTCTGAATAAAGGATGATGCTCTTATTCTTTCCCAGTCAAAATGGAGTGAAGCAAATCCGTGTGATTGTTCCCAAGCTTCTTAACATGATATTTTCCACAATGTTGCCAAAGGCGTTCAACCAGAATGAAAATGACATTAAGGTCAGTTACCACATTAACAGTAAATTACTGAATTTGAAAAGGCCAAGACCAAAGTGGAGAGAGTTGATATACAACTTTTTGTTCTCAAGATGGTTTTGTACTTAATTCAGTCTCTGAAGGTGAGCTGCAACAGAGTATGGATTGGTTCTCTGCCACTTGTGCCAATTTTGACCTGACAACCAACATGAAGAAAACAGAGGTTCTCCATCAGCCAGCACCACATTATCCATATATGGAGCCATTGGTTACAGCAAATGGAGAAATGCTGAATGCTGTATATAAATTCACTTACCTTGGAAGTATACTTTACAGGGATGTCCATAGACATGATAAGATTGATGTACACACTGCAAAGAGCTAGCTCAGCATCAGGAGGAATCAAAGGAAAGTGTGAAAGAGGAGGTATTAGACTATCTATCAAACTGAAGGTTTATAGAATGATTGTGCTGCCCTCTTTGTTGTAGGCCTGTGACACCTGGACAGAACAGAAGTGCCATGCCAGGAAATTGAATTGCTTCCATATGAATTGTCTTAGGAAGATTCTGAAGATCACCTGGCAAGATATGCTATCAGACACTGAGATGTTTTCTCTAGCTTAAGTGCCAAGCATTCAAACTCTACTGTAGAAAGTGCAACTCTGATGGGCTGGCCATGTTGGAATGCCAACAGTACTTTTGTCTAAAATGATTATTATTTTTTTTACATCAGTCATGTTGTAAAGAAGAATCAGAACCAATGTAAGGAACCATAAGAAAGAGGAAATGAAGCAAAACAACAACAAAAGAGAGAGCAAATGGTATGCTTTATTCTGCATTCAGGCTCCAAAGTTCTTTCTCTGGATATGGACAGCATTTTCTATCATGAATCTTTTGGAGTGGTCTGAGATTCTCACATTGTTGAAAAGAACTAAGTCTGTCAAAGTTAGTCCCTAGAACAATGTGGCTATTACTGCACACAGTGTTCTTCTGGTTCTACTCACTTCACTCAGCATCAGTTCATGTAAGCCTTTCCAGATTTTTCCAAAGGCTACCTGCATATCATTTCTCATAGCACAATAGTATTCCATTACATTCATATACCACAAATTGTTCAGCAATTCCTGTAGCACCAAGCACCCTAGCATACCCAGGATGGCTGCTAGCACTGGTTCTTTGATCTGCTTTTCTAAAGGAAAGCAACTCAAAAAGAGTTAACAATTTCATTTTAATCAAACATATATCATTTACCTAGTTCAGGGGAAAAAGGACCTTGAACTTCATAGAAAATATAAACAGAAGTTACAAGCAGACAAAAAATACAGACAGAGAAAATAACACAATTAAATAGACAGGACTTCTAGCTGTCTGACCATCACATACATAGTTATTTACCAGAGAGAGAAGCACCAACGTCTGTGTTTTCAAAACCAGGGGGCTCAATGGCTGCCCAGAATCTCATCTGGCCAAATCACACAACTCTTCCCAAAGTGAGCCCCAAAGCAAAACCTCACCTCAGAGGTATATATAGCCTTCTCCAGGGTCAGAGAACATCACAACCCTCATGCCCCACTTGACTACAAAGTAACAAAAGTTGTGGCTTCTTGAAAAACAAGCCTCTTGCCACAGGCTCCATGTGACCACATTCAGCCTATTAGGGGCAGAGTATATTTTCCAATCAGGGAAGGTCCTCAAATTCACTTAGGCCTATCAAGGGGCAGAGAAGATCTTCAAATTACCATTACCATTACAATCTGATGGGCATCTCCTCAAATTCCAATTCTTGGCCACCACAAAAAGAGCTGCTATAGATACTTTTGTACATGTAGGTCCTTTTCCCATTTGTATGATCTCTTTGGGATATAGTCCTAGAAGTGCTATTGCTAGGCCAAAGGGTATGCACAATTTTATAGCCCTTTGGCATAGTTCCAAATTGCTCTTCAGAATGGTTGGAACAGTTCATAACTCTACCAACAATGCATTAGTGTTTCAATTTTCCAACATGTTCTCCATTTATCATTTTCCTGTTTTGTCATGTTAGCTGATCTGATAGCTGTGAGGTAGTGGCTCCAAGTGGTTTTGATTTGCATTTTTCTAATCAATGGTGATTTAGAGCATTTTATTTTTCATATAACTATAGACAGGTTTAATTTTTTCATCTGAAAACTGCCTGTTCATATCCTTTGACCATTTACGAATTGGGGAATGATTTGTATTCTTGTAAAGTTGACTCAGTTCTCTAAATATCAGAAATGAGGCCTTTATCAGAGACACCGGCTATAAAAATTACTTCCCAGATTTCTGCTTCCCTTCTGATCTTGTGTGCATTAGCTTTCTTTGTGCAAAAACTTTTCAATTTATTGTAATCAAAATCATCCATTTTACATTTCATAGTGTTCTCTATCTCTTGTTTGGTCATAAATTCTTCCCTTCTCCATAAATCTTACAGGTAAGCTATTCCTTGCTCTCCCAGCTTGCTTATAATATCAGCCTTTATATCTAAATTGTGTACCCATTTTGACTTTATCTTGGTATATAGTGTAAGATGTTGGTCTATGCCTAGTTTCTGCCATATTGTTTTCCAGTTTTCCCGGCACGTTTTTGTTAAATAGTGAGTCCTTATCCCAGAAGTTGGAGTCTTGGGGTTTATCAAACAGTAGATTACTATAGTTAATGACTATTGTGTCCTGTGTACCTGACATATTCCACTGATCCACCACTCTATTTCTTTGCCAGGACCAAGTAGTTTTACCGATTGCTGCTTTATAATACAATTTAAGATCTGGTATGGCTAGGGCACCTTCCTTTGCATTTCTTTTCATTATTTCCCTTGATATTCTGGACCTTTTGTTCTTCCAGATGAATTTTGTTATGATTTTTTCTAATTCTATAAAGTATTTTTGGTAGTTTGACTGGTATGGCACTGAATAAGAAAATTAATTTAGGTAGAATTGTAATTTTTATTATATTAGCTTGGTCTACCCATGAGCAACTGATTATTTTTCCAAGTATTTAGACCTGACTTTATTTGTATGTAAAAAGATTCTTTTACCGAGACCTCACACAAGGGGAAGATAATCCCTACAATTAAGTAAGGACAGTGCCCACAACAGAACTAAAAAAGTGAAAAGGGAGAGATTTGAAACAAGGTGAGGGGGAGAAGGAGGGAGGGAAAGATCATACTAAAAAGGGTAGAGTTCAGTTGAAAAATATTCCCATGTAGTAAGAAGTATATTTTTAAATAAGTGTAGGGACCTTATGAAGGTTTAATCTGTAAAAATGGGTGTATGAGGTGTTCAAGGAGGACTAGTACCTCTGGTGGTAAACCCTTTTCAGGGCTGCTCATCTACATTTGATGTCTACTTATCACTCAACTCTCACCTGTGTCTTCAATAAGCTGTAGCAAGTGCAGAGGCTACATACCAATAAAACCTTCTCCGGAGATAAGCTAAACCAGTCTGAGGGTAACCAAAAGGCCTCAAACCTATTGGTGAGGTAGGGGGAAGTCTACCCCAAGCACGTGGAATGAGCAGATGAGATCAGTTATTCCAATGGCCACAAGGGTGACTGAAGTAGGTACTGTGGAGCACCTAGACCTTGTCCAGAAGTTAAAATGCCAAGGTCATCCATGGCATCCCAGGTCACGGGCAGTCATCTTGACTTCTGTCTTCCTCCTGGACTTTAATGACTCTGGAAGATGGAGTGAGGCTGACAACTTTGCATGATTCTGCCTCACATCCAGTTAACATGTAAATTATCATCCATCATCCATTATTTAACTCTTTTGCTATTTAACTAATATCTTACTATTTTATTATTTTACCTACCTTGAACTTCTATGGCAATGGGCCCAAATACTGGGAGCTGTAGCCACAAGACTGAACAAAGGCAACTCAGGACATTGGGTATCTTCTCACTGGACTGGAGAGCAGTGGGATTTGGCAGCCCCCTCAGTGTCTGGGCAGGCTTTTTAAAAGACCCCACTGCTCACCTCCTAGCATGTGGAATAAAAAAGGCCCTAAAAGTTGTCTGCTTTAGAACCAGGAGAATATTGTACACAATTACAGACACATCGTGTCCATGATGACTGACTTTGATAGACTGGGCTCATCTCAGCAATGCAATGTTATAAGGCAACTCCAAAGGACTCATGATGAAAAAGGCTATACACATCCAGAGAAAGAATTACAGAATCTAAATGCAGATTGAAGCAAACTACTTGCTCTTTCTCTTCTTCATTTCATTTTGTTTCTTCTTCTGTGTTGTCCATTGCATTGGTTATAATCCTTCTTTACAACTTGACTGATGTTTAATGTGAATGAAGGTATTTGTAGAACCTAATATCAGACTACATGCCACCATAAGGGAACAGGGGGGAGGAAAGGAAGGGACAAAAAATTTGCAACTCAAAAGCTTGTGGAACTGAATGTTGTAAATTAAAAGCAAATTAATTAATTATTTTTTTAAAAAAATGTCTGCTTTATCCAACCCTGGCCTGCTTACTATGACAGTTGAGGATCCCATCCTGTAGATAAAACACACAAAAAGTATAAAAATGTGTGTGAGGATGATTCCACTCACCATCAGTACATGGAATGTGCACATGCTATGGACAGCATGGAATCTAATAGATCTGAGATACAAACAGCTTTTGTTTTGAGAGAACTCATAATGTACTCATCTGAATAGCAGCTCTAAATGAAAAAAGGCTGGCAAATAAAGGCTGTTACTTTGGAGCTGGATACATGTTTTTCTAGGGTGGCCTCTGTGATAAGGAGCACTGTGAAGGTGTACTGGTATAGGTTTCATAATCAGATCTAATCTGGTCAGAAAACCTATATGCCTCCCAAAATGAGTTATCAAACAGGCTCATGACAATGCATCTGCTACTTGCAAGAAACTGCCACATCACCATGTACATGCTCCTGCACTGATGAGCCATGATGATGACAAAGAAAAATTCTATGAAGTCCTGGAGATCCTCATCAACAATGTGCCTAAAGAGGATAAGCTTGTAACTCTTGGTGACTTTGGCACCAGAGTAGGCACAGACTATCAGACATGGTAGGGAGTCCTTTGGAGGAACCAAGTTAGAAACAACAGCAATAGTCACTTACTACTGAAGACTTGTATTCCTCAGGACCTTCTCATCACTGATACTGTCTTCTACTTTGTAACTACAACAAAATATTGTGGATGAACCTCACAGTAATCACTGATATTTAACAGACTATATCATTGTAAGGAGAAGAGATGGTCAGGATGCAAGAATGATGAAGGTAATATGTGGTGCAGTCTGCTGGAACAATCACAGACTCACTTTCTCCTAGCCAATTATTCACATTCAACAAAAGCAACAGCTTCGAAGCAAGATGACTGCCATGACACTCAATGTCAACAGATTAGAGTACTTTGCACTGTGCGAACAGTTTTACTATCATTGCTAACCTGGAGGGAAAGTAGAGTCGGCACACAATTAACAAGAGTGGAGCAGAAAAGGAGTGGGCAGCTTTCAGAGATTTGATATACAGTGCTACATTTGTTCATATGGGTCAGACAATTCATAAACATCAGGATTCTTGCCATGTACTCCTCAACAGGCTGATCCTTCTCCTGGAAGATAGCTGTCTACCTAAGAGCCAGTGTCACTTCACAAAAGGTCAAGGAATAGCTGACATGATGTTTGCTGCCTGGCAACTCAAGGAACAAAACATGTCTATATACAGGATTCATTGACCTGGTTAAGGTCTTTTGTATAGTCTGTTGAAAGTGCTTGTGGATGATCATAGTAAAATTTGGTTGCCTGGAGAAATTCACCAGTATTTTATGCCTGTTTTACCATGGTTTGCACACATGTGCTCTGGATAATGGATGATGCTCTCATGCTTTCCCAGTCACCAATACAGTGAAGCAGAGTTGTTTGCTTGTTCCCATGTTAAGGGTCAGGGTACAGTTTGTACCCTGATGATATTTTTTAGTATGATATTTTCCATAATGATGTCAGAGGTCTTTCACCAGGATGAAAATGGCATCAAGGTCAACTACCACATTGATGGTAAACTATTTTATTTGAAAAGGTACAAGACAATATCAAAATAGAGAGAGAGAGTTGATGTGTGACTTTTTGTTCACAGATGATTGTGCACTCATGGTAGTTTCTGAGACTGAGATGCAACAATATTTCTATCAATTCTCTGCCACTTTTGCTTATTTTGACCTGACAATCAACACTGTGAAAACAGAGGTCTTATATTAAGTAGCACTGCACCATCAATACATGGAACCATTAGTTCCATGGTAAATGGAAAAATTTTGATAAGTGGGTAAGTTCACTTGTCTTGACAGTATACTTTCTAGAGATGTCCGTATAGATGATAAGGTTGATGCATGCATTGCCAAAGCTATCTCAGCATTCAGGAGTCTCTGAAAGAAAGTGTGGGAGAGAAGTATTATGCTGCATGTTGAACCAAAGGTTTACAGAGTCACTGCACTAACTTCACTGTTGTATGCCTGTGAAACCTGGATAGTTGTCAACACCATGCCAGAACACAGTGAAACACTTCCATTTGAATTGTCTTGGGAAGATTCTCAAGATTAACTGGAAAGATAAGACACTAGACAATGAAGTCCTTTCTTGATGGTTTGTCACATATACCAAATGCCAAACTCATGCTAAACTATAAGACCATTTTATGAAGAACTAGCACAAAGCAAGTGCCTACAGAGTGGTCAGAAGAAGAAGTACAAGGTGACATTCAAGGTCTCTCTGAAGAAGTTTAACACTGATTGTGAGACATGGATGATGCTAACACCAGAATGCCCACGATAGTGCTCCTGCATCAAAGCTGCTGTACTCTTAAAGCAAAGCAGAATCACAAAGGAGACACAAACTGTGCAAATCCAGAGATATCTCCATCTCAAATGTTTTAACAAACTACTCATGCTCAACCCATGTTAGAGCTTTCCAAAATCACACTGGACTGATCAGTCACAGCTGAATAGACTGTACCCTGAACTTAACACCATCATGTCATTGATTCTCTAAGAAAATAAATGGCCACCCCCAACAAGAATCCATAAAATGTTGGTTAACTGGGAGACTACTTCCTCTGAATGACATGCATTAATGAGCAACATCATGCCATGGGAAAAAAAGAAATCAGAGATGCTATGGACAACTGCCAACCAGAAATTTGGAAGGGCATAGACTCAGATGGGAAATTTTTTAGTAAACGAAAAAAAGAAGAAAATCATTGGCTGGAAAAATAGGAGAACTGGACTGCACAATTTGAAAAAAATAAAAAGAAATTTTCTACTCTGGGACAATGCTTCTATCTTCATTATATAACTCATGAATTTGATTAGTGAAAAAAAGTAAGATACAATAGAAAAAAGTATAAAAGACAAGATCTATAGAGGCAATAATATAGAGATTGATTAGAAGAAAATATTCAAATTTGATTTATATTTATATATAAATTTAAATATTTATAATATTTAATTCTATGAGAAATGCAAACAGGGCAAACAAGGAAAAAAGAGCACTAATACATAGAGCACTAATAAAAGAATAAAAATGCAGCCTAGACAGAAATAGAAGGTAAGTAAAGAAAAAAAGGCAGAGAAATCTTTCTTAGAAAGAGGTGGAGAAACAGGTGAAAGAAACTTTAGGAATAAACATGAAAGAGAAGATAAGAGGGAGGCATTTTGAATACTTAACAAAGAGGAGGAAAGAAAGAGGAAAACAGGAGAAACATTGTATGACAAAATAACAGAGAAGAAAAAGAATTTATTAGGTTGAATAAAACTCCAAAAATGAGAGAAAGAACAAACAAGTGGAAAAGGAGGAGGAAAGGGGTCTGGGAATAGCAGGAATAGTGTAGTCTTAAAGTAGATTAAAAAAGAAAATCATAGGTAGAAAATACTGACTTAAAAGAGGAAACAGAACCGAAATATCCTAAACCTAGGAAAAAAAATACTAGAGATGTGAGAAAATTATAAAATCTCATAACCCGAAATGTGAATTTATTAAATGACCCCCAAACGAAAGTGGCAGATTATATGTATGTATGCATATAGAGAGATATAGAGATATAGATAGATAGATATATTCATACAATAAAAATAGGAGGCTGAAATTAAACTTATTTTGCAGCAAATAAATATTTTACATCAGAGATTGTAATCATATTATGAGAAAAAGCAAGAAAAAATTATCAAATTAAACAGATATAAATAAGGGAATTAGATTATACTGAAAGGGATCACAAACAGCCAACAATTATCAAAGTTAAACTTATGTGTTCCAAAGACCATAGAATCTAAAAGAAAAAAAAACACTGAATTTCAAAAATACATATTAATAGTAACAATAGAAGTCTTTAATGTTCCTTTCTCAGATTTGGAAAATTGTACAGAAAGATGAAAGAATGGGAAAATATAAGATTGAACAAACTGATAGTGTCTTACTAATGGATTCACTAAATAAGAAATATCCATTTTTAAGTACCACCTGGCATTAATACAAAGGATTATAACATGAAGAAATTGTCACATATGTTAAAAAGGGGGCATATTAAATATAAGTTTAAGGACTAAACCACAATAAAAATAATTATGAATTATGGGAATACAAAAAAGAGCACAGACCTAATTGAGGACTTAAAATGAAATGCTAAATTACAAGTGATTCAAAGAATAATTCATAGAAATAATTAATTAAAAAATGGACAATTATGAGAAATACAGCGATAATGATAGACAACATATCAAAACTTCTGGAATGTGGCTAAAGCAATCCTCAGAAGAAAAAAAAATCCCTAAAAATACATTAAAAATATAAAAAAATAATGAAATGAATGTGCATTACAAACAAACTAAAATAAATAGAAAGAGAAAATGGTAGAATTTAGAAAATACCTAAATAATATGGAGAAAAGATTCTGAAAACTATGAACAACAGCCTATAAACAAACTAACTACAAAATTAACTTATCTTTATCCAACCTAGTTAAATAGAATAAAAGGGAAAATAAAATCAACAAAAATAACAAAAAATATGAACAAGTAAAATTACAATACAACCAGAAGAAATGCAGACTCTTCACAACCAATAATATATACTCACATATTAATAAAAATGAGAACAAAAAAGAAATAAATGCTTACTTCAAAATGTAAAATCTGTAAAATAAAAGAATAAAAAGTTCTTTAATAAACCAAAATGAATTAAAAAT
>CM053581.1:79443548-79463634 GCA_028627135.1 Pseudochirops cupreus
AGAAAGCATCCTTCAAGAAATTCTCAAGGAAAATTGCCCTGATATATTAGAACCAGAGGGCAAAATAGAACTTGAAAGAATTCACCAATCATCTCTTGAAAAAGATCCCCAAAAGAAAACTCCTAGGAATGTTATAGTCAAGTTCCAGAGTTCCCAGATCAAGAAGAAAATATTATAAGCTGCCAAGAAGAAACAATTTGAATATTATGGAAACACAATTAGGATAACCCAGGGTCTTGCAGGTTCTACATTAAGGGATCAATGGGCCTGGAATATGATATTCTGGAGATCAAGGGAGCTGGGATTAAAACCAAGAATCACCTACCCAGCAAAATTTAGTATAATATTCCAGGGGAAAATATGGTTATTCAGTGAGGTGGAGGACTTTCAAACATCCTTGCTGAAAAAACCAGAACTGAAAATTTGACACTCAAATATAAGAAGCATGAGAAGGTATACATGGAAAAGAAATCATAAGGAACTTATCAAAGTTGAACTATTTACATGCCAACATGGAAAAATGATAATTGTAACTTATGAAACTTTTCTCAGTATGAGGACTACAAATGTGTGTGTGTGTGTGTATATATATATATATACACACACATATATATATGTATATATACACATAGGTCTATATAGGAGGGTTTATATATGCATACAAACACATATCTGAGTTTGTGTGTATATGACTACATAGAGGGCACAGGATCAATTGAATAGGAAGGGACAATACTCTAAAAGGTGAAATTCTGCGGTGGGAGAGGATTAGAATGAGAGGAGACGGGGAGAGACAAAATTGGGTTAATCATCTCATATGGAAGAGGCTAGGGATAATTGTTACAATGGAGAGGAAGAACAGAAAGACAAAAGGGAAAGGGTCAACCTTACTCTCATTCAATTTGGCTTAGAGAAGGAATGACAAAAACTCTAAACTGGGTATCTTCCCACACAAGAGAGTAGGGGGATGGGGATGAGAGGTGGGATGATGGAGGGGAGAGCAGGGTGGGGGGGAAGGCTGCTGGAAGTACACACTTCTTTAAAGAGACAGGGACAGAGTAGAGAATAGAACAAGGAGGGGTGGGATAGGAAGGAGGGGCATATAATCAGTTTCTCACAATATGCCCACTGTGGAGATGTTCTATGTAATTACACATATACAGCCTGTATTTAATTGCTTGTCCTTCCAGTGGGGGTGGGTGGCGAGGGAGGAAGGGAAAGAATCTGGAGTTTGGGGTTCTATGATCAAATGTTAAAAATATATATGTGTGTATATATATATATATATATATATATATATATATATATATATATATATAATTATTATTAATAATTACATCCAACTAGGAATTAGGATATACAGGCACTGTGGTGGGGAGATCCATCCTGCCCCACCGGAAAGTTGGAGGGGCAATGGGGAGGACATAGAAGAGACCAGATTGGGGGAGGGGTTATACAGTGGGATGGCTTTTTTGAGGTGTTGGGTAGGGGAAAAATGGGGAGAAAATTTGTAACTCAAAATCTCATGGAAATGAATGATGTAAACAAGAAAATAAATAAAATTATTTAATAAAAAATTATTTATTTAATTAAAAAAAAAAAGAGCAGGCAAAGACAGCCAGAGAATGGTAGTAGAGACACCAGGAAGACACTTCTTTCTAAATGTATTTAAGAGAGGGGTGAAGGCAGAATTCAGGTGGAGGTAACAATGAAGAGATGACTCTGGAACATTAGGGACAGAAACTCATGGTTCTCTAACTACAGGTGAATGAGTGTTTTGGATTTTTTGTGTTTATGTGTATGTGTATGCCTGTTTGTGTGCTTACATGACTAAATTATAAAATGAGAGGGTATATAGAAGGGTAGAGGAGAAGAGTTCAAGTCAAGAACTAGCAATGAAGTAAAGGTGACTCCTGTGGTTTCTCAGGAAAGTAAGAGTTTATAGTGGAATGGATGAGGAAGTAGGGCAGCAATTGAAAAAGAAGGGCAAAAGGGGAAAGCCTTCTTTTGGTGGTGTAAAGGGGTTCTGCTGATGAATGATTCCATGGATGAAGAGATATTTTGTGAAGGGAGATTGTGACTTTGAGTTGAGTGTTGTCTGTAGGTATTTGGTGCCTAAAAATACCATTTATAGGTGGAGCTGGAGTTCCTAGAGGCAACTGGAGCCTAGGAAAATGGGAGGGCATGGGCCCAGGTCAGAGATTTTGAGGCATATGGGGAAGAAAGTTGACCAGGGGCAGTACATAGATCAGACTGGATAATGGGGACAAAGAGTGGAAGGATTCTACCATGGGGCAACGTCTTCTCTGTCACCAGCAGGAAATGACATTATTCTGGGAGTGAGGTATAAGGGAAATGGGGATCCTTGGATCTACAATGAAATACAAGACATTGCTTAGACAGGAGAGTACAGAATGTATTAGCAATTTTGTTTCCTTGAGGCATGCAAAGAATAGAAAGGGACTACATAATATAGCACTGACAGAGAGGATGGGTAATAGAGTGAAAGAGAAATCCTCTATGGAAAGGGGCACAAAAAATGAAATTTTAAAAACTGATAAACTAATTGAAGAGGAAAAGATGAGGTTGTTTACTTAGCTATCTGAGAGGGAAAAAAAGAAACAAGTAGAAAAAAGTAGGAAAGGAAAAGGAACTAATAAACAAAACTCCAAAGGGAAACATAACATGTAATAAAGGAAAAGGGAGATTAGAGGTGAGAGGGAAAAGCCATCTTTAAAAAATAAAGCTAAAGAAACTGAATAGATATAGTTTTTTTCTTTAGAAATACTCTTCGTTCTATAGGATGGCTTTCTGGGAAGGGGTGGGATACTAGGGGAAAACTACGATATAAAAAAAAAGAAAAAAATACATCCTAATCCACAACTGTTTCAGTAGAAGAAAAGTGTTGATAAAATACAATTCTCATTTATCATTAAGTCATATAAACATAAAAATAGAGAACTTCATAAAAATATCATGAAAAGCGTTAATCTATAACCAAAAGTATGTATCAAATGCAGTAAGGACACACTAGAAACTTTCCCAATCAATATAGAGAAAAGCAAAGATCATATCTTGACATTTTTTTCCCTAGTTCTAGAAATGCTAGCAAAAGCAATAAGAAAAATATTCCTTGTAACAAATATACATAGTTAATCAAAACAAATTTCTTTGATACATACATGCTTTGAAAATGCAGGACAAGCAATCAATCAATCAGCATCCTAATTTTCTTTTCTTTCCTTTTTTAACAATGAGATAGAAGGAAGGAGATAAAGCATTTCTGTTCATTTGAAAAAAATAGAAAGGCAGGTAGTGCTACATATGTAGAATGTTTTAAGCATTTTCAGATCAGGTCAGCTTTATCTGATTGGTATTTTTGGTAAGAGGAAAATTCTCAAAGAATAAAGGTCATTTAAAAATAGTTGTAATGTAAAAACCAAACTAATACTTTCAAAAAGTAATGAGAACAGAAAGAAATTTAAAGCATAAGGATAGGAAAAGAAGAGGGGGAAAAAAACCTATCCCTATTTGTTAATGATATTTTGGTTTAATTAGAAAATCCTCAAGAATTAGCAAATAAATTAATAGTGAAAATAGCTTCAGCACAGGTGCAGGCCACAAAACAAACCCCTACACTAAAATTAACTCAACATTTCTATATAATAATAACAAAATTCAAGAGAAAAATAATAGAAAGGGAAATTAATTAAAAATAAATATACATAAAATATTTGGGGATCAATCTATGAAAACATACAGAATATATAGACTGAACTATAAAATCTCCTTAAAGAAATAAAGAACAATCTAAACATCTGGAGGAATATTCAGTGCTTGTAGGTAGGTGTGCCAACATAATAAAAAATGAGAATACTATCAAAGTTAATTTATAATTTTAATTCTATCCTGTTCAGACTAGCAAAAGTATACTTTACCAAAAAAAAAAAAAAAAACCTAAATGAAACAATGACAAAATTCATCTGGAGAAGCAAAAAAAAAAAAGAATGTCAGGGCAAATAATGCAGTATGAGAAAGGATAACTATAAAGCTTAAGGTAAAGTATGAAAAGAGTTATATGAACTCATGCAAAGTGAAATAAGCAATAGTAAAAAAGCAATACTGTGACCAAGGCAGCTAGGAGGCGCAGGGAACAGAGGAGTGAGGCTAGGAATAAGAAGACCCAAATTCAAATTCAGCCTTGGATACTTACTAGTTCTATGACACTAAGCAAATCACCTCACCTCTATTTTCCTCAGTTTCCTCAACTGCCAAATACAAACAATAAAAGCATCTATCTCACAAGTTTGTTGTGAGGATCAAATAAGATAACATCTGAATTATGTGCTTGGTCATAATAGATGCTATAAAAATTCTTGTTCCCTATTCTCTTACACCTACAGTGACTACAAGAATGTAAATGGGGGGAAATCATTTAAGTAATTGAAAATGAATGTTTTGAAATTATAGTGACTAAATGTCACCCCAAAGAAATGTCACCCCTCTCTCCCTTCATCAAATAAATGGGGACTATGGGTGAAAAATGTCTCAGATAATATCAGACTTCATTTAGGTTTTTTTTGTTTGGTGGACTTTTAAAAAATCTCTTTTACACAAGATTTCTTGGTCAGGTCAAGTCAATAAGCATGAATTAAGCACTTAACTTAAATCTAGACAATCAATAAAACAATAAAGCAAGCCTTGATTTGTAGGACTTGGTGATTTATGAGGTGTAAATTCTCACACTGAAATTTCAATAATCTCTTGCAAGTCTACATGCTGATTAGAACAGGCTCCAGCACATTCCAGATTTAGACTCACCCATTTCTCACTAGCTGCTCTTCTGGACATCATGATCTCTAGAAACTCATCATTCTAGAAATCAATTGTCAAACTCACATCTCCTAGGCACCCTCTGTTTCTGGGGCCACTCTCTCCCTCAGATTGGAGAGGGTGAGAGAGGAACTCTAATCCTCCACCATTTCCGGAAGGCTCTCAGGGAATTCATGTCATCCTTTCCTGAACTTCATGATCTTCAGAAACTCATCATACTGCAAGATGAAATCAACTGTTAAACTCTTACCTCTTCAGATAATTTTCATCCCCAGGTATGGAGGATTTCATCATGCCCCTGAACTGGGTAACCTTCCTCTCCTTCCTAGCTCTTTCAATTTCTTTTTATATGCTGCCTTTCCCCATTAGGTTGTTAGCTCCCTGAGGGTAGGAACTGTCTTATGTCTTTTTTGTGTGTTTGTAGCCAGTGTTTAGTACAATACCTGACACATAGTAAGCATGTAATGGATGTTTATTGATTATTATTAATTGACCTATACATAAACTATGGCAATTAGGAAAGCAAAACTTCCTGCCTCGTATCTCACTTACCTAACTTCAATTCACCTTCCAGGCAAGATGATTTTTTTCAGAACCATTGATTTGACCATATCAACTCCTGCACCTACTCACCCACACAATGAGTTCCAATGACTCATTTTTCCACTAGGACCAAATACAAACTTTTTAAAAAAAATCTTTCAAGTCTTCTTACATTTATTTTCCTCTAATCTTATGGAGTTTTCTTATATTCTAGTAACTGCCCTTCTTGCATTTCCTTGGACAGTATTCTTTATCTCCCATCTCCTCAACTTCACAAATTATTGTCCCTCATGCCTAGAATATTTCCTTCACATCTATCTCTTTTTCCCCTCATCTTCCTTCAAGACTCACTTCAAATTCCACATTAGAAAGTCCTGGTTCCCCCAGCTTCTAACGTTTTCCCCTCCCTGGGTCTCTTCCATCTACTTTGTATACATCCTTTATCTACAAAGTTGTTTACTTAATCTGTCCCCCAATAGTACGTAAGCTCTTTGAGGACAGGGAATGTGCTATTTTTCTTCTTTGTATCTGCAGCACTTAGAATTGTTCTTGATACACAGTAAGTGTTCAACAAATTCTTGCTGACGATGTCATATGCCATATTCCACAGGGAGTTCCAGATGGATAATTGATTAAAATCTACACATTTAAATGAACTACAAAAAGAATGGAAGAAGATGAAATGTATTTACCTCAGTTGTGAAAGAGATGATTCTTTTCAATTTGACAAAGAGAAGGAATTATTAAGGATAAGGTAGCATGTTTAAATTTAAATGGCTACATTAGTAATAATATTAAATGAGAACATTAAACAAAATATTTACATGTAACATGATAATATAATTTAAGGGAGAAGAATCTTAAGGACACATGCTTTTGTTCAATATGATAACTATATACTTGACATTTAAAAAATATAGAGGACTGTTAAAAATTATGGTAACTACAATACATAATCTTGAATGGTTAGATTTCTATATTTTAAAAAGCTCTTCATTCCATGTTGATTGGAAAGTACAAAAATTTCAAATGACATCTATTAAAAACATCACCCTTAAAATACTTAGATATCAATGCTATGTCTCAGTGATAGTGAGAAATGACAGATCTGTCTATAAAAATGTTTCAATTTCAATACAATTTATGTGCTCCATCTCAATTGCATTTTGAGATCTATATTTGGACTATTAAAGTTTTTCCTTGGTTAGTTCATGAAAAAGAGCATATTTCTCAGTCATCAGCTCACGTCTTGCTCGGTATTTAATAGTTCCTAGTATTTACAACCTGCAAGGTTATACTGTATAGTTTCTATGATCTTGTACTGGTATAGACGTCCAATAAACAGTTCTTAGTTAACTTTCCATTTCTCTTAACAAATTCACCTGACAGGGCTATTTTTTCAATCCATTTTTTTCTGACTGAGTTCCTGTGTGACACCTGTGTGGGGACCTTCTGATGTCATTGTTGAATCCTAGATTATTCACTTTCTGTTCAGAAGTAAATAATTTTTAATTACTTTCAATAAATTCAATGCCATGTACCTATTGCCAGCCTTTTTTTTTTATTGTTCAGTAATGTGATGACATCTTTTTCCAAAAACATTTCTGTGTGTTTTTAACTGGTTTAACATGTGCCCTAAGAATGTCTATTAAATCAATCTCTCTCTCTCTCTCTCTCTCTCTTTTTTTTCTCCTCCTTCCTGCCCCCCCCCTTTTTTAATGAATAAATGTTATTCTTTCCAGAGAGGCCTTAGGGTGATTTCCATTGTATTTCATCAAGATTGCATAGGATTTTGTTGCATACTTTCCAAATCTGTTATTGTCTAATCTGTATTTCCAAAAGCATATGTTAAATCTAGCTTTGTATATATACTTGCAACATATTCTTCAAACTGACCCTTGACTTCAGGATATAAATAAATCTCTTGGCATATAAAACCATAACTTTCTCCTTGATAGCTTTATGCACAATGTATCTTCTCTGGAGAAGACATATTTTAATAAGATATTCCCTTTATCTATTGGATCAATTTTGCCTTGAGATTCAAGTCTGAACCATGGAGTCTCTGTCTTTACTATGTGTATGTCAATAATTTCATGCTGACTACATACAAATGGCATTTTGATGCTATTTGAAAGATTCTGTGAGATAGATTCTATAATTAATGTTTGTCAGTTGAGCCATATAAATTGATTTCTCTCCAACATATCATGTGATATATAAGATATTTCTGCATGATTCCCTCTTTAACCTGGAAGGCATACTGTTTTCCAGTTCTTCAGAGAATCTTGAGTTTCAGTTTCCTTGCATGATGTAACTCTTCTGTCAATCATGTGTTTCATGGTGCACAAACATTCGATTTGAAATTTGATCCAACCAAAAGTTTTGTCATGCTGTACTTCTTGTAACTATATAGATGACATTAAATTTTCTTCATTCTCTTTATTCAGGAGTTGTCCCTCTCTTCTCTGATTTCTTTGCTCCCTAAACCTCTAAAATAGTTTTTGATTGCAACTGAATAATTTTTTCCTCTGCCCTACGTTTTGTATTATCTTCATCTTTTGACTTTTGTTTTTAACTGCTGATTTAGAAAATCTAGAATTTTACTATACGTGTGCTTTCAGGATCCCTTTGCACATATTTCTGTTTTGTTGACTTTAATAAGGCAGTGTGAACTTTATTTCCTTCTATGTATACCAAATAGGTGTTGATGTAATCTTCTAATGCCTTTTTGCATATCTTCAAGAGTTTTCTCAAATTGTTTCTGCCACTAAGAGGTCTCAAGTCTTTGCTGAGGAGTATTCCTTGAAAATTCCACCTCCCTATCGCCACCACTGTTCTCACTGTAGCAATGGGTGATTGTGTGTGTGTGTGTGTGTGTGTGTGTGTGTGTGTGTGTGTGTGTGTTAGACCCTTCCCCAAACCATTTTTGAACCTCCAGGACCTGAGAAAGGTCTAAAACCTGTATTGGCCAATCAGGAGAGACATTCTGGCCCACTCTGAGCTTCACCTTTGCTCTATGAATGAACTCAAAATATCCTTTCCTGTGTCAGCAACTACAAGGTCAGGTGAAGCTGACCAGAAGCATTCTTCTGTTTATGACCACCAAGGACAAGGCACCTTAACTCAAACACTATCTTGAGTAATGTGACTTTTCTTATCTTGGCAGTCTACAGATATATGTTATGGATCTATAATTTCAACTGACACTTTGGCATTCCCCTATCTTATTTTATTTACAATCTATTCACTTAAGAAATTCCTTTCTCATATTATGGTGGGCACATATGGAAACTATAATTTTGGCTATGCAGGCATCCTGAGCCAAGAAGAGAGGGAGGGATAAGAGAGAATTGCTCTGCAGATATAATGTCCCCTTTGTATGTCCATCCTTGGGTTCATTTCTACAATGAACTGCCATGTGTATCTCTATAAGCACGTTCCACAAACTTTGAGAGAAATAAACACACACATGAAGCCTAGTTTTGTTTTCTCTTTCTTAGAACAAACTCAGTAATGGTTGACTATATATGTATGTATGTATGCATGTATATGTGTATGTGTATATATACCTGTACAGATCATGAAATATTTAGATACTTTCAAATATTGAGAGGGAATAAGGTGTTTTATGAAGGATATAGAAAACTCATGCTTTTTAAAAATTATTTGCTTGTATATTGTGGGTTATTAGAAGGCTTTTTGATATGCTAACGTTTGTCCAGGTTATAATCAAAATTCTGTGAGACATTAATATTGTTTTTGTCAAATGTTTTCTTCTTAGGGAAAAATTTTTGTGCACCTAGGTAGTGCAGTGGATAGGTTGCTGGTCCTGGAACCAGAAAAACTTATCTTCCTATGTTCAAATCTGGCTTCAGACACTTACTAGCTGTGTGACCCTGGACAAGTCATTTAACTCTGTTCCAGTTTCTCATGTATAAAAATGAGATGAAAATAGAAACTGCAAACCACTCCAGTATCTCTGCCAATGAAACCCCAAGTAGGGTTATGAAGAGTCGGACATGACTGAAAAACAACTGAACAATTCATGTGTTCCAGGCACTCAAAAATATTAGAGAGTTCACTTTTATTCAAGGTCTGCTTTTCTTTCTTATATTATTACAACATTTTAGAGATTAAATTATTTTTAGTTGCAAGCCATTTTTTGACTTCTTTTTATTGCCAAGAAAACCCAAATAGAGTCACGAAGAGTTGGACACCACTGAAACAAATGAAGAACAAAAACACTTCTGGATTTTGCACACAGTAAAAGATGTTTAACATCCTCTGGTTCAACTTTTCCTTCTTTGGATTTTAGTATCTCCTTTATTTCAGTACTAATTTTACTTAATCTGTACTAAAAGAGGTATTTATTTTTATAATTGACCTGTATTGGTCTGTGACACATTGTGGTATGACTTAAAACTTTAGTGACCAGAAGTAGTACAAAGTCCTAATCTATGATTTGCAATTTCTGTATGTGATAAAAAGTGAATGCATTTGAAATATAGTTCCATTTTCAGGAAAAATGTTATTATGTCATGTCATATCATTCAATGTCATGTTATGTTATATATTATTTTTCAACAATAATGGTATAGTCTAGAACATCATGGAATATTTCTGAACATTTTAGAATGTGGATGTAGTAAATTTCCCTATGAGGAGGCTGAAATTTTTCGTTGGACAACTTGAGATTATCTCATTCAATCATGGTCAAATGTAGAACTAATATGACACAGTTAATTTCATCTTCAGAAAGACCCAGTTATTCTTTAAGCCTGGGGCTATGACTAAAAAAGGGGAAAGGGGGTAATGAAACCTGGATTCTTTGTGATTAAGGCATTTACCCCTATTAAAATATAAACAATTTAAGAGACCAACACATTAGATCATTAGAGGTCATTTACATCTAAATGAAACAGTGATCAGATCCTTTTTTTTTTTTCAGAGCCTATTTTGAGAGGGGAAAGGAAGGAAAAGGATGATAGCACTGAGAACCTGGGGGAGGCAGGGGAAGCAAGCAAAGAGAAACCAGAAGAAAGGGAGTTCTGAGCTCATTGACTAGTTCAGAATTTTTGAGACCTAAAAGTTGTGCTTTCCTTTTGGTATGATTGTTTCTAAACTCTTTTTAATAAGTTAATTTAAAATGATGCAACCTCTTTTTTTTTGAGGATAAGAAGCATTTTTGCTTCTCCTTCACAGTAGTGCTGAAAATGTGGTAATACTGCATATCAATATCACCACCCAGATATGAAAGAATGGTGCTCAGGTTCCCTGACAAAATGCCATAAGAGATTCAGGAACTGCTTTTAGGGATATAAAACTGTCCATTTGGTCTTCTTTCTAGTCCTGCCTCCCTGCCCCACACAGTAATCACTGGAGTTGTGATCTTGAAGTGAAGTGACTTTTTAGCCACAGTGTGGTATCATGAAAAAAGTCGTAGGTCCAAACACAGAGGTTCTAGCTTTGGATTCTAGTTCTGTTATTTAATGATTAACCATGGGCAGTTCAGTTCACCCCCATGGGTAATATTATCCTTATATGTAAGATGAGTAGATTAGATCTATGATTCTTAAAGTCCTTTCTAACACTAAATTCTATAATCATTTTGTAGACTCTTTTCCCACACTCAGCCACATGCTTAAATTATTGGGCCAGATGAGCTTGTTATAATTAAAATTATGGAATCATAGTGCCATAGATTTAGAGTTAGAAGGTCTAATAAGTCTAACCCCCTCACGTTATAGATGAGGAAAGTGATACTGAAAGACAGTAAGTGGTTTTCCCAGGGCTATACAACTCCTAAGTATGTGAAACAGAATTTTAACTCTGATGACTTCAAGCCTCGTTCTCTATCCACTGCACTAATTTTATTTCTTTCTTTCCAAGCAAATGTGAAATATATGGGTAAAGTTCTGCTAAATTTAGAAAGCACCTTCCTTACAATAATACCATAAGGTAGGAGATACAAATATTATCCTCCCTACTTTACAAATGATGAAACTGAAGATCAAAAAGTTTACATGACTTGCCTAGGGACATCTATCTAGCCAGAACGGAGTCAGAATTAGATTTTTTTTAAACCAATTCTATAACTTTACATTTATCTCTACAAATTCCATCGTATCAGATTTGGTGCCATGTTCTAAACAGAAGAAATGCTTTGGAAATTGATCCTATCATCCAACATTTTAGACTCCCCACCCCTAACCTGCCAACTTTGCGTCATTTGCAAATTTAGTGAGCAGGGCAT
This sequence comes from Pseudochirops cupreus, assembly GCA_028627135.1. Classification (NCBI taxonomy): domain Eukaryota; kingdom Metazoa; phylum Chordata; class Mammalia; order Diprotodontia; family Pseudocheiridae; genus Pseudochirops; species Pseudochirops cupreus. The sequence continues at coordinate 79,455,181 of CM053581.1, forward strand.
CTAAGTCACTGACAAAATCGTGGAACAGCACAAAGCTAAGCATAGATAACTAGGGCATAATACAAGAGACCACTTTCCAGGTTGTATTTATAATTCATGACTTCTACTTGGATCTGATCATTCAACTATTTCTGTACTCACTTAACTGCACTAATTTTCTATCTATATATCACTGTGGGTCTCTGAAAACATCAGTAGGTTCCCTAACTTAATTGATAACCAAAAGGAATCTCCAAGTGATCATCAAGCCCGTGCTAGAAAACCTTCAGAAAGGAGGAAGGGTCTTATTCTACTTTTGCAAAACTTTCATTACTGGGGACTTATTTTGTTTTGTTTAATTGTTAGCTTGTTTTCTCCTGACATTTATCTTCATTTTACTCCTTTGCAACCTCTTTTTATTGCTCTTGGTTCTGCCTTCTGGGGCCAAAGAGGACAAGCTCACTTTCTCTATCACATAACAACCCTGAAAAGAGCTGTTTAAAACAGTTATCATACTCTTCCTCAATATTTTTTTTTCTTTAGGACAATGAGAAACTTTGTCAAATGCTTTCCTAATACTTGTTAAACCTTCTAGTATCCAGATACTAGTATCTAGTATCACTGTTATACCAGTTAAGTAACTTTATCCAAAAATTATCAGCTAATTCTGGCATTACTTGCATTCTGATGAAGTCATATGGGAAGGTTATTAGTGGTCATCACTACTTTTATTAAAGGTTCAATTACTATGCCTTTAATAATAAATTCTAGAGCTGATGGGATCATCAAGTGAAGTATTTTAGAAGGAAAAAAGTGGGGCCCAGGATAGAACCCTGAGGAATATTTATGGTTAGAAGAGATGATCTGGATGAAGATCCAGCAAAGTAGATGGAGGAAAGGTCAGATAGCTAGGAATAGAATCAGGAGAGAACAGTCTCTAAAACTTTGAGACAAGAGGGGACCAAGGAGGGCAGGATGATTAACAGTGTCAAAGGCTTCAAAGAGGTCAATGAGAATGAGAATTGAAAAACGGGCATTGGATTTAACAACTAAGAGATCAATAGTATCTTTGGATAGAGTAGTTTTGGCAGAATGATACAACTGAAGCTGCCAGTAATGGGTTAGGAAAGGAGTGAAAGGAGAAAAAATGGAGGAATCTGTTGTAGATGGTTTTAATAAGGAGTTTACCACAAGTACATGAATTTCCTCAAAACTGTGTTTCTTCCATCAAATGCCTCCTTTCTGTATACTCGGTCTAGTCCAGCTGCACTTATCATTTAATGTTATTTCTATATCTTTGTACATTGCATTGGGAACTTTATTCAAATTGGAGTAACTCCACTGTAATTTATAGAGAAAATAAGTTGTTATTAAAAGTCTCAAATTTTTTCTATCGTTGTCTGCTTGTTGTTCTCATCTAATTTCCATAAATGTAGATATTCTTAATATACAATGCCACCTCACACACATAGCCAGTGAACTGACTGACATTAATTAAGTGCCTACTATGTGAAGGACACTGTACTAAGTGCTGAGGATACAAAAAAATAGTTACTGCTTTTAAGCAGTTTACAATCTAATCAATTAGCACAACCATATGTTAATTTCTCTGGTTTCTTCTGAATAAGATATGCTTTTCTAATAATTGCTAGTATTTACACAGAGCTTTAAGCTTTGCAAAGTGTTTTACAAATGTTAACTCATGGTATCCTCACCACAACCCTGGGAGTTAGGTGCTATTATTTTCCCTATTTTTCACATAAAGAAACTGAGGCAGAGAGGTGAGTTGCTCAGAGTCAAATAGTTATTAAGGGTCTGAGGCCAGATCTGAACTCATCTATTGCTGACTCCAGCTTCAGTGCTGAATATACTCTGCCATCACAATTCATCTCCTTAAATCTCAATGGTATCTGAGATAAATTTGTTTCCTTGAATAAGGAGCTCTAGCTCACAGTTTATTGTCCATACTTTGTGCATTTGTATAGATATCTGAAACCATGGATTCTGGTATTCTTTTCTTTCAATTTTTCCACAGTGTATTTTTTCCTCTCAAATATTCCTGTTACTTTATAGTTATCTCTTATTATATCCAAGTCAATTTTTTCTCTTTTCATTTGTAATTGTTTTTAATAGGTTTGCAAGACTTCAGCTAAAGATAGTTTTACCAGCCCATTTTAGGTAAACTGCATCCCTGGCTAGGAGTCTGAAATTCCCATATTTTAGTCCTTGGTCTAAAAAAAAACTTTCTAATTTTTAACCTCTGTAATCATTCTTCTTCTGGAAAAAAAACTAGAACTTTTCTTCATGCTTTCTTTCCATGAGGATAGGGGAGAAAAAAAAGAGAATAGGTGATAATTCATGAATTTGTATAAGTCCAGCATAAATATTGGAGCTAAATAGATTTTGGTGGAAATTTTGTCCTCTCTAGTATTTGCTACATGATACCACTGCTACATGATGTAGCTAAATTCTTTTTGATTAAGAATTCAGATTCTGTGTAATTATTACTAATCCTTGTGGAATTTACCTTTATCTTTCCACTTTTTCATTCACTTGCCTTTGTCCCAACTGTAATTAGTACTATGCAAATTTGTATTATTATAAACCCTCTAATGTGTTACCAATGAATCCACTGTGTCCCTTGCTCTGTGGAATGAACATTTTGTTAAAAGGAAAATACTGAATGAAGATCAGTGGGATTATAGCCATGCCCACCCACTGGGACCGTATGACCACTGCTGGAAAGTCAGGGATTTCTGATGAATAAAGGCAATTATGAATAATACTATACACAATTTCTGACTTTGAACATATGGCAAAAAAGCATATGTTGCCAAGAAAATCGTGTTTCTATCTTCATTTATTCTAATGTTGCCCTCATAAGCTTTACGCACACGTGTCTCAAAAAAAACATAAGAAGAGCTTTGTTGCCCCATACTATATCAGAATTTCCTTGAAGGCTGGATTCTAAAGAAAATCATCATAGGTCACATGCAACAGAATATTAATACAAAATGAGATTGTTAGAGGTTGCCTTTACTATTTTAAATTCATACTTCTTAAGCAATAACTGGCATAGTCACCAATATAAAATACTAACAAATTATAATCTGAAAATTTATTTTTATTTATGGAAAGCACATGAAAATTTTCAGTTTTTTTTAAACTAATTTACTTAAATGTGAATAATCTGTGTTTTTGTTTCATAGGTTGTCATGGCCAAAGAATCCATCAACTATTGGCCAACCTTATGGTAATAAACCTCTCCATACTTGGCTGAGCTGGTCCTCTGACAGAAAACACAGTCTGTCACCAGGCCTATATTAGAACTCTTTCCAGCGTAGTAGAAAGTGCCAGAGGCGGTATTCAAAAGTTAATTCTTTAATTTTTTTTAAAAAAGAGGGAGAAGACAATGCTTTTGATGATTCTCTGGGCCCATGAATCAAAAATCATAATGATCTTCGTAGAATCAAAGTTTAATCTAATCTAAAGAGCAATGGAAAGATACAGAGTTTTAGTTAAATAGGTTGAAGCATATTGCCAAGGCTGACCACTATGCCAGATGGTATAAAAGTCAAGGGCAGGGATAACCAGAAAAGATGATAGGCTCATCATATAGAAAAAAAAATGAAGGATGGACTGAATGCTGAGTGCTATACTGGTTTCCATGGCATAAACATGAACAAGTCTTTAATATAGTGAGAGGATTCTTTATGGATGTTTTTTGTAAAGACATGGAGAACAATGGAGAATGAGAAATTGTGGATCAACTGCAGTTTATTCCAGCAAAGGCATCAGTGAGACCAAAGACACATCTAACCAACGCCCATTTCTAAGTCCAGTGGACCCTATAATTAGGCCCTTATTGTAAAGGTTATTTTAGGGAGATTCCTCAGCTCTCTAAAGCCAGAGATGTGTGCACTGACATAGCTATACAAAGTTGCTGTTCTTTATGTTTAAAGATACTATAGCTCTTAGTTTTGTATAAGAGTTTAATAAATTTTTAATGAATTTGTACCTCTAATCTTTACGAATCTGACTACAAAGTGTATTACAACATCTCAATGAATCCCCCCCTGAACGGAAATATGTGTTCACTATTAATAATCACTTAAAAAGTTGTTATTAAGTGCTTATTACATGCCAGACACCTTACTTACTAATTGCTGGGGATACAAAAAGAAGTAAAAGATAGTCCTGGACTTCAAACCAAGTATCAGATCAATGAATTGGGTGTACAACTAAAAAAACTAGAAAAACAAATTAAAAATCCTCAATTAAGTACCAAATTAGAAATTCTGACAATCAAAGGAGAGATTAATAAAACTGAAAGGAAGAAAACTATTAAACTAATAATAAATAAAACTAAGAGATGATTTTATGAAAAAAAGTAAAATAGGTAAACTTTTGTTTAATTGATTTAAAAAAAGGAAGAAAACCAGATTATCAGTATCAAAAATAAGAGTGAATTCACCACCAGTAAAGATGAAATTAAAACAATAATTAGGAACAGTTTTGCTCAACTGCATACCAATAAATCTGACAATCTAAGTGAAATGGATAGATGTTTATAAAAATATAAATTGTCCAGATTAACAGAAGAGGAAATAAAATATTTAAATAATGCTAATTTGGATAAAGAAATTGAATAAGCCATCAATGAACTCCCTAAGAAAATATTCTGGGGCCAGATGGATTTACAAGTGAATTCTGCCAAACATTTGAAGAACAATTAATTCCAATACTATATAAACTATCTGGAAAAATAGGTGAAGGAATCCTACCAAGTTCTTTTTATGACAGAAATATGGTGCTGAGACCTAAACTGGGAAGAGCCAAAACAGATATAGAAAATTATAGAACAATTTCCCTAGTGAACACAGATGCAAAGAATTTTAAATAAAATATTAGCAAAGAGATTATAGCAATTTATCATGAGGACAATATACTATGGCCAGGTGGGATTCATATCATGAATACAGGGCTGGTTCAATATTAGGAAAACTATCAGCATAATTGACCATATCAATTATAAAATTAACAGAACACATATGATTATCTCAACAGTATCAGAAAAAGCTTTTGACAAAATACAACATCCATTCCAATGAAAAACATTAGAGAGCACAGGAATAAATGGAATCTTCCTTAAAATGATAAGTAGCATCTACCAAAAACCATCAACAAGCATTATAGGTAATGGGGATAACCTAGAAGCATTTCCAGTAAGTTCAGGAGTGAAACAAGGATGTCCATTATCACCACTGCTGTTCAATATCGTTATTAGAAGTGTTAGCTTTAGCAATAAGAAAAGCAACAGAAATGGATCATTCTTTGCAGATGATATGATGATATACTAGAGAACCCTAGAGAATCCAGTAAAAAAAAATCTACTTGAAATAATAAACAAATTTAGCAAAGTTGCAGGATATAAAATAAACTCACATAAATCATCAGCATTTCTATATATCTCTAACAAAGCACAACAGCAAGAAATAGAGAAATTCCATTTAAAGTTACTATAGACATTATAAAATATTTGGGAATCCACCTGCCAAAATTAACCCAGGAAGTATATGAACACAATTACAAAACATTTTTTCATACAAATAAAAGTCAGATGTAAATAATATCAATTGCTCATGGGTAGGTAAAGCTAATATAATAAAAAAGACAATTCTACCTAAGTTAATTTACTTATTCAGTACCCTACCAATCAAACTACCAAATAGTGTTTTATATAGCTAGTAGAAATTGTAACAAAATTCATCTGGAAGAACAAAAGGTACAGAATATCAAGGGAATTAAAGAAAAGAAATGCAAGGAAGGGAGGCCTAGACATACCAGATTTTAAATTGTATTATAAAACAGCAATCATCAAAACTACTTGGTACTGGCAAAGAAATAGAGTGGTGGATCAGGGGAATAGGTTAGGTACACAAGACATAACATTCAATGACTACAGTTATCTATTGTTTGATAAACCCAAAGACTCCAGTTTCTGGGATAAGAACTCACTATTTAACAAAAAACTGCTGAGAAAACTGGAAAATAGTATGGCAGAAACTAGGCATAGACCAACATCTGACACTGTATACCAAAATAAAGTCGGAATGGGTATATATACCATTTAGATATAAAGGCTGATACTATAAACAAATTAGGGGAATAAGGAATAGTTTGTCTATCAGAGTTATGGAGAATGGAGGAATTTATGATCAAACAAGAGACAGAGAACAATATGAAAAGTAAAATGGAAAATTTTAATTATGTTAAATTGAAAAGTTTTTGTACAACCAAAGTCAATGCAACCAAGATCAGCAGGGAAGCGGAAATCTGGGAAATAATTTTTACCACTAACATCTCTGATAAAGGCTCCGTTTCTAAAATATGTAAATAATTGAGTCAAATTTACAAGAATACAAGTCATTCCCCAATTGATAAATGGTCAAAGGATATGAACAAGCAGTTTTTCAAGGAATAAATTAAAATTATCTATAGTTATATGAAAAAATGCTCTAAATCAATCACAGGTTGTTGTGTTTGTCCTTCATTTTTTCAAAGGACCATGCCATCAGGGAAATGATGACATGACTTGCAGTTGACTTTGATCTGAGGGAGGGAAGGGTGGGCAAGGTCACCAGTGTCATTTTCTCCTCCAGAGCCATCTGGATCCAGTGATCAGATAATCATCAGAATGACTGGAAATGACCAGGATGCAATGAGAGATCCTGGTTCTTTTAGGCTAAAGCCTTTTCACTATTTATCAGAGAGATGCAAATCAAAACAACTCTGAGGTACCACATCACACCTATCAGATTGGTTTACATGACAAAACAGAAAATGGTAAATGCTGGAGATGTGGGAAAATTGGAACACTAATGGATTGTTGGTGAAGCTGTGAACTGATACAACCATTCTGGAGAGTAATTTGGAACTATCCCCAAAAGGCTATAAAATTGTGCAGTCCCTTTGATCCAGAAATAGCACTACTAGGTGTGTATCCCAAAGAGATCATATAAAAGGGAAAAGTACTCACAGGTACAAACATATTTATAGCAACTCTTTTTGTGGTGGCCAAGAATTGGAAATTGAGGGGATGCCCATCAACCCTCAACTGGGGAATGGCAAAATAAGTTTTAGTATATGAATGCAGTGCAATACTATTTTCCCACAAGAAATGATGAGCAGGCAAATTTCAGAAAACCTTGGAAGGACTTACATGAACTGAATCTCAGTGAAGCCAGCAGAACCAGGAGAACATTGTACACAGTAACAGCAACATTGTGCAATGATCAATTGAGACTGACTTAGCTCTTCTAAGTAATGCAATGATCTAGGACAATTCCAAAAGACTCTACAGAAAATGCTATTCACATCCAGAGAAAGAACTATGGAGTATGAATGCAGATCAAAACATAACATTTTTCCTTTTTTTCTTTCTTGTGGTTTTTCTTTTTTGTTTTGATTCTTCTTTCACAACATGACTAATGTGGAAATATGTTTAATGTGATTGTACATGCATAGCCTACATCAGATTGCATGGCATCTTGGGGAGGCCAAAAAATTTAGAACTCAAAATTTTATAAAAATGAATGTTGAAAACTAAAATTAAATAAATTTTAAAAATTAAAATTTTGGAAGCTATTTTAAAAAAGGCAAAAATAGAGACTGGAGGCAGGAAAGGCAATTAAGAGGATGTTAAAAATAATTTAGTTGAGGTGTAATGAAGTCTTCAACTAGCATGGGAATTGCCAGGCTTCTAAAGAGGAAATAGCAATAAGAGCCACTGGGAAGGCAGAATTGATAGAATTTGGCAAATGGCTGGCTGTGTGGGATGAAATCAAAAGAAGAGTTAAGTACAGTTCTGAGGTTACAAATTTTCATGATAGAGAAAATACTGTGCTATCAACAGAGCCATTCTCTATCTTTACATCTTTTCTTAACACCATTAATCGATACTTATTTTTAAAATAAATTTAATTTTTTCAGTTTACAAGCATTTATTTTGCCTTACCCCACCATGAAAAGAGAAAACCAAAATCTTTGTGGCAAATATTCATTGTCCTACAAGACAAATTCTCACACTGGCTATGTCCAAAACTCTATGTCTGATTCTGTGTATCTTCCTTTCTACAATACTTCCTTTTAGGTTTTTGGGGGGTAACATTTGTATCATCAGTCTTCTAGTATCATTGGTGGTCCTTTTAATGATCAGAATTCTAAGGTATTTTCAAATTGTTTTATAATATTAAAGAAGAAATCACTTTCCATGTTCTTTCTTCTTACTTAATCCTATGTCAGTTCATACATATTTTCCCAGGCTTCTTTGAAACTGTGTAACGATACTGGGATTTGAAGATCTTCCACGCCCCTTGAGCTTGCTGATGTAGCAGGAAGGGGTGGAGCAAGAGAACGCCGGAACCAAGCTAGTCTCCGTGCGGTGCTGACTGGAAGCGGCGTCAGAGGCAGTAG
>CM053581.1:79464134-79491948 GCA_028627135.1 Pseudochirops cupreus
ACTGGACGGTGACCCCCCAAAAGGGGACGGAGTATAGAACGGAGATATCAGGAGTGAGGTGAGGGGGGAGGGGACTCGGCCCGGGAGAAGATCCAGGAGAAGACTGAAACGGGCAAGGCAGAGTAGGGCCGCTTAAGCTTGCACAATTGTAATCACTTGTAATAAAAGTTAATGAGCCGCCTTGCCCGAGGCTGGTGTCGTTATGTGGGGGAGTGTTCTCTAACCCGTGGGGTTGGAGCCAGCTGCAGCTGAAGACTGAGTAGAGATCTTGGTGGGAGGAAGCCAGAGGGGTAAGTGCCCTGGTTGTCTTAGGGACCTCAGAAGAATAAAGGATAAATCCCTAAGACAATAATTTTTAAATTAACTCTCTTGGATCTATTTTCCAGGTCAGTGGTTTTTCCAATGAGATATTTCACATTGCCTTCTATTTTTACATTTATTTTGATCTATTTAATAATATCTTGATTTCTCATAAAGTCATTAGCTTCCATTTGCTCCAATCTAATTCTGAAGGAATTATTCTCTTCAGTGAGCTTTTGAGATTCTTTTTCCATTTGCAAATTCAACTTTTTAAGGCATTCTTCTGCTCATTGGCTTTTTGGGCCTCTTGCCATTTGAATTAGTCTATTTTTTAAGGTGTTATTTTCTTCAGTCAGGTTTTTGACTCTCTTTTCATGATTTTCTTGCATCCTTCTCATTTCTCTTCCCAATTTTTCCTCCACTTCTCTTACTTGATTTTCCAAATCCTTCTCGAGCTCCTCCACAGCCTGTAATCAGTTCATATTTTTCTTAGAAGCTTTTGGTGCAGGAGTTCTGACTTCATTGTCTTCCTCCCATTCCATGCTTTGATCCTTTTTGTCCCCCCAAAAGAATCTAAAGTTGGATTGCTGTGCTTGCTTTGCTTCCTTTGCTTGGTCATGATGCCACTCAATTACTTGACTTTTGAGCTCTTTGGCACAGTAGAACTCTACTTCCAGAGGGGAGAGCTTTGTTCCAAATCGCTGGGGTTTTCGCAGCTGCTGGTGCTATTAGGAGGGCGCCATCTCTGTAGCCCCTACAAACTCTGGCTCACTGGTCACACACCTTAGGACCACCATCCAAGACCATGAGCCAGATCCAGGCAAATTAAAGAAAGAGCAATTACCCTCTGAATGTTCGTTTGGCCCCCACTATGATCTGTAGACAGGGGCCGGACCTGCTCTTCCATCCCCCCAGTTCCCACAGGGTTCTAGACTGCCCTCTCACTTTTTTTTGGCAGTTACGGGTTGATAAGTCTGGAAGCCTCCATTGCTGCTGCTGATCCACTCTCCCAAAGTCCACTGCAGCTGCTGGTTGGGGCCACCCTGGGGCTAAAACTGTGGGCTCACATGGTTCTGGGATTGGCTTCCAGAACGCTGCAACGAACCCTTCCTGTCCACCTGCTGGGCTACCTTCAGTGGGAGATTTGTTTCTCTCCATCACTTTGTGGGTTCTGTATGTCTAAAATTTGTTTAGAGTCATATTTCATAGGTATTTATAGGTATTTGGTTATGGTGGGAGCCATGGAATTTTCCTGCTTCTAAGCCGCCATTTTGAGAAGATTAAAAATTCAGGGTTTGGGTAACACCTAAGCACCTTTTGTGAAATTTGTCACTAGCAGTACATTAGGATATTTCTAATCAGGCCTGTTCAATTTCATTAAATCATAAAATTGTATAGCTGTGGTCAATTAAAAGTAGATTTCAAGTTCTCAAAGCCAGTGGTGAAACAGGACACAAAATTACAAATGTCTTTTTGCTACCACTTATCCTGGAACTCTATAGGTACCTCCTGCTTTCATTACTACCACCACCACCAACACTCCTACCACATACACAAACAACAGAAGACATCTGTATGAAGGAAATTTCCATAATGATGCCAAAGCATCCCAGGAAACTGAACAATTTAGTTTATTTGTATGTTTGTCTCTTCTCCACAATGTCAACTACCTTGAGGATTGACAGAAATTTTTCATTTACCCACCTGAATGATTTTCTGTCACGTAAAAATAACTCCATTGCTTCACCAATAAAATGATGGGACTGGACTATGATCTCCATTCTCTTCCAGCTCCAATATTCAAACACTATCTAGTAACCCTGATAACAACAGTTCATATTTATACAGTTTTGTTTGCTTTTACAGTGCAAACCATCTCCCTCCATATACTCACCTTGATTTGGCTGATTACTGAGCTGTTGCATTAGATATAGACCCCTGTTGATAGCTCTCTTGGTAGAACAGTCAGCCCTATAACTATGACAGGGTATCCAGAATACTCCCCTAAGGCATCAAAACTTTGAGCATCTGTATCAGCAAGCACCCTGGCATACCTAAGGTGGCTGCTACCACAGGTTCTTAGATTTGCTTTTCTAAAGGAAAGCAACTCAAAATGGGTTAACAATCTCACTTTAATCAATCAAACATGTATCATTTACCTAGTTCAGGGGAAAAAGTCAGCACCCTGAACTTCAGAGAATGCAAACAGAATACAAACACAAGTTACAAGCAGAAGTTACAAGCAGACAGAGAAACAGATCAGCAGATGGGCTTCCAAACCATCTGACCATTACATCAGTTACCTATTCAGTTACCAGAGAGGGAAGCACCAACATCTGGGTTTTTCAAAGCCAGGGGCTCAATGGCTTCCCAGAGTCTCATCTGGCCAAATCACACAACTCTTCTCAAAGTGAGCACCAAAGCAAAACCTCACATCAGGGTATATATATAACATTCTCCTGACACAGGGAATGTCACAGCCCTCTTGACCCACTGCCCAATCACAAAGCAACAAGACACTGGCCTTCCCAAAAAACAAGCCTCCCACCACAGGCTCCACGTGGCCACATTCAGCCTATTTAAGGGCAGAGTATATTTTCAAATCAGGGAAGGTTCTAAGAGTCACATAGCCACTTTAGCAAAGGGCCTAGGGGCAGGGAAGATCTTCAGTTTCCCATAACAGCATCCTAATAGCACTTGCAGTTCTTCAGAAGTCAAGAAACATTTACTTTAGCACTTACTAAGGGATAGGAAATGGACTTGTAATTTTTATTTATATGAGAAACTTTCTGATGACAAGGTCAATACCCTCTCTGCAATTTAGAAAGTTGCCTAGAGAACTGAGAGATAGCATGACTTGACAGAGCACAGTATATGTCAAGGTCAAGCCTTGAATCCAGGTCTTCCAGACCAAGGCTAGCTCTCTGATCCACTGTTCCATAGCAGGCTTTTACATATTTCATTCCTACTCAGCAAGAATTTGGCAAAATAAGAAGTTACCAAATGGAAGGTACTTTCTCCCCACTACTGACATTTTATCCTGGAAAACACAGCCCAAGGAGATGGGTTCCTCCCTGTTCCCTGACCTCCAAAATGCTCCCCAGGAGAATTCTTGTCACTTGACCTGGGCACATTTTAAGCTGCTTGCCTTGGGTAGAAAAATTGCTAATGGTGGTTCTGAGGAAAGAGTATTGAAGCTGTGTTGTGTGGAATGAACTTGGCCCGGTCTCGCAACCTTTGGAAGCCCTGGTAGAGTCTCTATCCTCAAATTTGCTCCTGCCTTTGAGTAACCAACTGAATAGCCTGAGGAAGGGGAAGAATATTCCAGAGACAGAACCTCAGCAGAACTGATGACTCTTAATGGATTTTATCACATAGTTGAGCACAAAACTACACTTCTCAGTTACAAGACCTGAGATAAGTTGCTGCAACATGTACTTTTTGTTCATTCATCTATACAAATTAGTATTGCACACTGCTTATTAACATAAATCATTTGTATTATACGTCTTTATGAGGAAGAGCTGACACTTCTATTGTGCTTGGAGGTTTCCAATATGCTTTATTCATGGCCATTCTATGAATTAAGGAGTGCAAGGATTATTATCCATATCCTAAAAATGAGCAAAATGAATCAGAAAAGTTAAGCAACTTTCCCAGTATTACACTGCCAGTCAATGTCAGAGACAGCATATGAAACCAAAGTCTAATGTTCTTTGGACACCACATTTATATGCCAAGGAAATAAACTATCAAAATTGAATGGCCCAGGCCCACTTTTTCTATTCCAATAAAATTTCTAAAGGAAATTATTTGGAAACATAAAATGGAAAGTTAACTTATTCCTTGTGTATGAGCTTAAGAAAAATTTGCATGATTGCTGAAGTCTCCCTTTGGTATGGATTAGTTGGCACATCCTACAAGGTTCTTTGGAAATAAAATCCTGTCTAGCCTATCCATCAATAAGCATTTATTTAAAAATGTGCTATGTGCTAGGCACTGTGGTAGGCACTGGGGATTCAAAGAAAAGAAAATGAAACATGTAAGCTCCTTGAGGGCAAGGACTCTTATTCACCACAAAGTGAAAAAGGACTGAAACTCATTACAAGTTTAGATCAAAGATAAAGAGATGAAAATGTCATCAGGCTCTTTCCCAAAATGTAGGTTATATTATATTAAGAAACCTTCCGGGAAACCAACTTAATAGGAAATAAACAATCATCCCACAATAGGCTTCTTTTCCCTTCCCAGCCAGGGTTTCATAACAATCTTTGGTATTAAGAAGTCTCCTGCATTTAATTATGTAGCCTCTATTTTTCAAGGAGAATGTTCTTATGGTCAACAGTAAGATTAACTATGGAAATAAATAACAATGCGTACATTTTATTTTCTAGCATGTTAATCTTTGTTAAAACACTGCTATTTGAGGGCTATTAATATGACTTTGACCACTGTGATGTGTTACATTTGTCCCACTTGAAATCTTCAATCAGTCTCTCCCATCTGTCAAAATTTTATAGCTGTTGAATGATAAGGTCTCAGTTGCTATGGCAATTATTCCATTACCTAGGTGACAGTGTTCTAATGATGTCATCGCTAAAGTGATCTAACTCCTGAAACATTTCCAGTTTTAGCTCCCAAGAAGACAGACTAAAAATCTACCTGTGATCCCAGCACATAATGCCCAAGATGAGAAGATGAGTGCCCCTCTTACTGAAGTGGTCACAAAAGTCAATGTGAAGTTATGCTACAATAAGACACATATTTTCCAGGAACAAGGAGGTGACTCTGCCCTTAACTGACTTTATCTTATATACTGTGTTCAGATATAGGTGTCACATGTTAGGCAGGGCACTGATAAGATGGAGAGGGCCTGGCAGAGAGAAGCTAGGATGTCTATTTTTTATTTTTTATTAAATGATGTTTTTTTTATTAATTGAAGAAAATGGGGCTGTTTAGCCAGGGGCAGAGAAATCAGGGATGACCTGACAGCTGACTTAAAGAATCTGAAGGTCTGTCCTAAGGAAGAGATATTAGCCTTTTTCCACTTGGCCCCAGAGGGTAGAACTGGGAGCAAAGGTTTGAAGCTGCCAAATTTCTTCTGTAGATTTGATGGAAGGAAAAACTTCCCTGATCATTAGAGAAACAGCAGTGGACAGGGCTTAGTCAAAAGGCTCAGGGTTCTGTGCCATCTCCTTCACTGGAACTTTTCAAATTAAGGCTATATCACCACTTGCCAAATGTATAGGGGGTTCTTTTTCAGGTCCAGACTGAGGTCTATTTTCAGTTGGGTCAAATGTTCACCTCTGCCTTCCAAATTAACTAGGCCAAAGAGGGCAACCCTATATGAGAGGAGATGAAACTAAATAAGAGTAGGGAATACTCTCCTGCACCTCTCCCAAAAAAGTGAAGACTAAATTTATCTTATTTTTTTTTCTAAACCCCTGGAAATCAGATGAATCTAACTTTCTGAAGACATTGTAACTAAGAATGCTGTTCCTCAAAATGTTGGACAACATCATGATTGCCAATACAGGGGGAAAGTGTCTAAGGAAAGGAAAATAAGAGATATATAGACAAAGAGATCAGAAATGTGGTAATAGATTACAAGTACAGAATATGAAGGAAGAGAGATCCAAAAGGGTTGAAAAAAGAGGAGGCAAGAAATTGGAAGTTATTTTTTTTTTCTGTTTTTCAAACTTTAACAGTTTGATAGTCGTATCTAGAGGAAGAATGACCATTGGTTGGATTGGCTCCATTCTTTTGGAAAAGATGGTTCACAGTTTCTCTAGATCCAACATAAAGCTGAGATTTGGAGTTTCCAGAATGAGTAAAGCTGCAATAAATGTTCTTGTGAGATGTAGTCTTATTTCTGACTGATACTTAAAGAAAATTCTTCAGTTTCAGATTCATCCTGAGCCAGTGATGAACTCAACCATGATACATGGTGATAGGCTCTGTCTTGTGATGATCATGCAACAACTATGCTGGAAAGCCAGTGAATTTTGTCTTGGAGCCCCTGCTTCCTCTTTACTCTGTGTTAATGTTCCCTCTCTCTAATATCTTAAGATCTTATCTCAGAGCTGAGAGCAATCTTAGAGTCATTTCGTTCAGGTTCCTCCCTTTCCTGCCAGAGAGACTCAGAAAGATTAAGTGAGTAGATCACATTGGCATTAACTGGAACAGCCAGGATTTGAATCCAGATCCTTCTGCTTCAAATCCAGCACTGTTTAAACTATATCATACTTTCTTGAGATCAGGGGAAAGTATCTGAGAAGCAGTGTGGTATAGGGGAAAGAAAAATGGATTGGAAAGTCAGAGAACTGAGTTTGAATTCTAGTTCTGCCTTTACCTTATGAACTTGGGCAAACCATTTAAACCTCTTAGACCTGTTTTCTTAAGATGTAAAGAGAAGGCTTTAAGCCAGATGCTGTCCAATGATCTTTCTAGGGCTAAACCAAATGAATTCTCCTTTCTAGCAGTAGATGCATTTTAAAAGAGAAACCTGGAGAGAGTGATGCTTAATCCTAAGGAATGAAACAATCATTCATTGGTCACTCATTAAACACTCTACCTTGTGCTAGGCACTATGGTAGATACACTGGAGATATACAAAGACAAAAATGGAATACCCTACCCTCAATGACTTTATATTCTTTGGGAGGAGTTGTATGTGTCTGTGTATATACACACATTCAATACAAAGTGATGGGGCGAAGTATTAAGAGTTAGGGGGATCAAGAAAGGCCTTATATCAGTTAGCATTTTTAGTAAGCTGGCATGTAGGTAGGAGAGATTCTTTTGTACCTTTAGTATTATTTCATGTAGATGACTCTCCTAATTAAAGTATGCAAAACAATCAATCAAAAACCAGCCCTGGCCCCACCCTTAATTGAAGTATAGGATGAAAGGGAGGGGAGGAGCAGGGAAAGAGAAGGGGAAATAGTTGTGTATTCATATGTGTATAACTGCATGCATCTGCGCTCAGTGGCCTGCTTTTCTTTATCAGTTGCTACAGAAATTGTTACTGAGCCTAACACCTGCTTAGCTAGCAGATCTTCAATTTGGGTATTCCTCCAGTTTTTTAAGTACTTTATGGTTGCCCCTTTCAGGTTATTCAACAAGCTTTTTTATGCATAACTAATTGAGCACACATCTTTTTTCAAATCAGTTTTTCCCTGGGCCATATGACGTCACTCAACTTTGCAACCACAAGATGGTGTTAAAAACCAAAAACACTAAAATGAACTATGTTACTCTACCCTGTGTGTTGGTTTTAAAATCTAGCAGGTTGTCTTTCTCTAAGAAAAATACCTCGGGTTGTGTCTCAAAATGTCTGGAATCTAAAATAATGTGTCAAATTGAGCCACGGCTGTCATAAATCAGGCTCATTAAAAGCATCTTATAATATATGTCTGCCATACATCATAAGAGAAGCATTTGGTAGCATGCCCTTTCAAGCAGGATTTTCATGAGCTGCTAATGTTAGAACTCAGAAGAAATGGCCATCCAAGGGAACAGCTTGCAATAGTTGCTTCTGTATCATAATTACAGAAATGACTACAGCAGCAAATATTAAAAACAGTGCAGTTATGCATAATTTCTGCAATATGCAATCTAATTTACAAGCTGTAAAAACAGTAATAAAAGCATTGCCCAGTGATGGCACAAAACAATTTCTAGTCAAGAGCCTTAAAAATAACACTAGTTTCCTTACAGCTGGATTCATTGTTAACATAGTTTGCTAAACATGCTGTTGGAGAAAGTCTAATCAAATCCTGTGTTATAACCATATTAACTAAAGTATGATCCTAATGGACTTTTCATGCAAAGCAATATAGATTTGAGCTTTTTCTACACAGCTGGCACTTTCTAAAATGGAGAACTGGAGCCCCAGGGGGGAGCTATCATCACCCACTTCTCATAGGGAATAGTGAGATTCTACATATACTTTTGAATCGTAGGAAGCAATAGGTTGAGCCATACATTAGAAATCAAATGTTACTTCTCAAATACCAGTAGAATAAAACCAGCACATCTTTCCCTGACAAAGCATTTAAAATATACAGCATGAAATCAGTAATTGAGTGCATTATTTTAAAACTTCAAATAACTGGGAAACTATTGAACTAAAGTTTATCTTTAAAGACGCCTAGGGATAAAAACAAACTAGTATTAAGCGTATTAACACTAAATCCCAAGAGGAAAGGGATAACAAACCGGTTTCAATATCAATTAATTCGCATTCAAACACATATGCTCATTACAAATATTTCCAGTTATAATTATTTAAACAAAATATGCTAATCACAGATACTTCTTTAGAATTTTTCTACATTACACATTTTTACTTATACCACAATAGATCTATGAACTAAGGTGGATGATCTCACCATTGCAGCAGATTCTACTAAGTCATCCATGGTTTTGCTTTTGGTTTTGTTTTTTATCCTGTTTGTTCCTAATCCATATCTCTGAATAAATCTTCCAGACAGAATTTGCCCAATGTTCTGGAGTTCTTCCTCTAATCCTTTTTTGTGGATACAAAAACATCCCTTACTCTTAGGACATGATCAGCTCCTCTTCTCTTCTAGTCATGCATAACCTGAATGTAATTTAATGTAACTTCCATGCACAAGTCACTATTAGTAGCATGCAACAGCATAATTACCCTCACTTTTGTCACTCAATTGTCCTTTCTATCACCTACAATTTTGATTCTTCTGAGATCAAGGAATTCCATTATTCATAGTCATATACTAGGGGTATACTGGTAAATGCTTAACAACCAGCACTTCAGTGGGCAGGGGAATGGATGTACAAAATAATTAATCTGCATTATTACTATTTTCTTTCTCACTTTCTCGAGTTAGAAAGTCAACAAAACAGTCAAGCCCTGATGTATAACATTTACAGATTTCTGAAGTGCAAATGCTTACAATGAAAATTTAACAATTGGCACTCCTGAACCACTTCAAGCTGATTCTGTAACAACCTTTCATATATATTACTTCAAGTGTCTATAATTTTTTAAGTATCAAATATTATTATTATCAAATATTAAGAATCAAATATTCTTTCCATGAATGGACACCACAAACCCTCTATGACTTAGTTAACTGTCTGAGAGTTGCTGTAGTTCAAAGCATCATGACTCTGTGGTCATGCCAATGATAAGTCTTGCTTAATCTAACTAGATTAGAAGAATATTAGTGTTTTCTTCAATAAAAAATAATTTTGGGAATCACCTTGCAATCTCTGAAGTGTTTTAAATATACTACCCAAAATCTTCTTCAATTCTGGTCCATGTCTAGTGAGTGCCTTTCCAGGATATATCTATGGCCTAACTAAATGTGCTGCCCATCCAACTTTGTGTCATAATTTATGTAATATGAATTCCTAATGCATTTTTTCCTATATGGATTGTAAGACCAAACACTTCTGAATTTTTGTGGATTTCATTGAGAACAACCTGGTTGTATTCTGGTCTTCTATGAAATCTGAAAACAAGAGTGTTTGAAGAACTTTACTATCCAAAGCAAACCCTTCTTCCCTTTGGATGGCACAGAGAAGGGGCACATCATTATAATAGGAAGCATTTTTTTTGTGAGGACAAGTAACTTTATTTTATGCATTGCCTACTACCAATATTCAGAGGACCATTTGAGTATCTCTGCAGCCTCCTCTATCCAGGGAATTTATGAACTTTATGTGAATGGGAGACCTTTTGTTTGAGAACATCCATTTAGGTTGCAATTTGCTCTATTGAGTGAATTGTTTTGAAATGGTTTTTGTTCAATCATTTAAAAAAACATTATTTATATTATCTACATCTATGGCATGGAATTGAAGATGATGCTTACTGCAGAAAACTGTCTTTGGTGTCTTTAATTTTTGTTTCTCATATCTTCACCATGCTCTTGATATACCATTATAGTTAAGATTTTATACAGATAAGAAAATAGATTTATGAGTCAGTAGTTGATGTCTTCTTGGCCATGCTTTTGTTGCTATAACACCAAATGTGATATTTTCCATTCTTTGGACTCTTTCCCTCTTTGAGATATCATGAAAAAGAGGCTTGAGAACTTTAAAAATATTTCAACTCCAATGTAGATTTCTTCTATATATTTTTTGTTGCTCTTTTTCTCTGTTTCCAATTTTGTGCTCTATGAGAGGAAATGCAGTTACTTACACTTTTCTGAGGACAGAACTCAAATATATGGTCATCAATAGTAGAACTGATCGTTGACAAATCTCTCTTTTTATATCTATTTGTTGACCTTTAAGTTTAATCTATACATACCCTCAGAGAGATGGCTTAGTTTGTCCTTAGATTTCTGGCTCATCTCTCCCTCCACTAATCCTTGTTATTTTGTGGTGATAATATCCTTGATTTTCTATTGTCCTTCTTTATAACAGATTGTTTTTTTTTTAAAAGCAAGGCTGTCCTTCATTTCCCTACATTTCTTAAAGAAGATAAAGACTTTGTTGGATAAGGCTGATTTTAGGGCTTTTTTAGTCTTTTAAATGAAGTGACTACTTTAATATCATTCATTTACCCACTTCACATTAAAAGGAAAGCAAAAACAATACAACTTTAAAAAAACAGTTTGAGCTGAAGTTAATGTAATTATAGTTTCTTCTTTTTCTGTTTATTTTTCCTTCTAACTCAATTTTGATTTTTGTTCTAATTGTTTAGAGTTGGACAACCTACAGTTAATGGATTCTGAAATGACTCCGAAAATAGTAACTGATTCTTCTTTATGTAATTAAAAAAACTTGCAGTTAAAGTATTTTATCCAATGTCAAGTATTATTTTTCTTCCCCCAACCCTCTTCCCTTCTACAAAGAACAAGAAAAGCAAAAGTCTTATTGAAAATATGCAGTATCTGTCAAGCAAAACAAATTCTCATATTAACCAAGTTCAAAGACATATACATACATACCATGCACATTTTTTATTCTGTACCCTGAGTCTATCTCTGTCAGGAGGTAGGTAGTATTCTTCCTAATCTGATCCCTGCAATCATGTTTAGTCAATGCTTTGGTAAGAATTCATAAGTCTTTCAAAAAAACTGATTGCTTTTGTAGTATTTTTATTATAGGAAAAATAATTCTCCTGGTTCTTCTCACTTTATTCTGCACCAATGCATAGAAGTCTTCCTAGGCATCTCTAAAATTGTTATTTTCATCATTTCTTACTGCACAATAGTATTCCATTAAACCACACACACACACACACACACACACACACACACACACACCTCTTAGTTTCTAGTTCTTTGTCATTACAAAAATAGTTATGATAAGTATTTTTATATAGAACATTTTCTTCGTTCTTAGATTTTTGGGGGGATACATGCCCTGTGGTGGCATGGCTTGGTAAAAGGGTATGAACAATCTAATAATTTGGGAGGCATAGTTCCAAACTGCTTTCCAGAATGGCTATACCACCTTGGAGCTCCACCAACAGTGCATCAATCTGCCTAGCTTCCCACACAGCTTCTAACCTTGTGGTTTTCCTTTTTTTTCTTTTTTTTGTAAAACTTGACAAAATTTGAGTAGAAACAGTGTTGCCCTAAGTTGCACTTCTCATTATTAGTAATTTGGAGGCTTTTTTACAAATGGGTCTCAAAAGTTTGGATTTCTTCCATTGAAAACTGCTTCATCATATCCTTTAACCCAGAGTAAATAATCATTTATAGTCTGCTAATAGTAAGGTATTTTCAGATTTTTGTGTGAGATTTTTGCTTGCCATGGCCTTCTAATTATCTTCTTGAAGGAAGTCTTTGTGATAGGTAAGTTTGAGATTTCTATGTGATCCAGAAGGGTCTGATCTCTTTTATTACTTATCCCTGAAACTTTATTTTTAAATATATTTTTGCCATATTTATGTGTGCCCACATTCATATTAAAGACACCTATTGATTGATTCAGGGCTCATTTGCACATTATTCAGAATGTCTTTGTTTCCCTCTGCAACAGACGTTGTGACATAAACTACTATAGTCTTTCCAGTAACCTGCTTGCTGAATTGTTCCTGAATCTCCTTTGCTGGATCATTCTATATATTTTACTCTCTAGTTTTGCACATAAACCAAGACTTTATCTCATTTTCCTCTCTGTCTGTCCTGAAATTCTGCTCCACATCCTATGAGGCCTTTCTGCTTTCCTTACCAAATCATGTTTTCCTCCCCACCTTTGAATTGCACTGCATATATCATATATGTTTGTGTGTGTGTATGTATGTATGTATGAATGAATGCATGTGATACACACACAGACACACACACATACTATAAATGTGTATGTGTTGCAGCTAGGAGGCATAATGGATAGAGCACTAGGCTTGGAATCAGGAAGCCTTAGATTTATAAGTTTAAATCTGACCTTAGACACCTACTAGCTGTACAAACCTGAGCAAGTCACTTAACTGTTTTGCCTCAGTTTCCTCATCTGTAAAATGAGTGGTAGAAGGAAATGACAAACCACTCCATACCTTTGCAAGAAAACCCCAAATGGGATCACAAAGAGTTGGATATA
Organism: Pseudochirops cupreus; assembly: GCA_028627135.1. Lineage (NCBI taxonomy): Eukaryota > Metazoa > Chordata > Mammalia > Diprotodontia > Pseudocheiridae > Pseudochirops > Pseudochirops cupreus. Next base: position 79,476,981 of record CM053581.1, read on the forward strand.
ACTAGTGACCGAACAACAGAACAAAATGCTTATGTATATACATGTTATATAATCCTATAGGATATAAACTCCTAGAGGAGAGAGACTTAGTTTATTCCTTTATTTCTCCAGAATTTTGTACAGTACCAGGAACACAATAGAGAACTTGATTTATTGACTGATCATGAATACTGCCAGGTGAGATAATCAAGTATAAAATTATTCCTATTTAAAGGAATTATTATTAATCAAAGCTGACTACTTATAAATGTTTATTATCTTGATTTGACCATTTAAACTATTTTAATAATAATAACAATAGGCAACATTTATATAATGCTTGCTGTGTTCTAGGTATTGTGCTAAGTGCTTTAAAATAAATTTCTTTTTAGCTTAAAGAATTGATAAGGCTCTCTAAGAACTGACTGGAACCTAAAAGTGCTCAAGCACCACCTTATCATTTTATAGATAATATCTAATTACTTACTCAGGCATTTAACAGTAGGGATTCAAACCTAGAGGCCAAATCCATTGTTGTTTTTAGCATGACACACCCCCATTTAGAGGATGCTACAAAACACTTCAGTCATAAAAATTCTGTGAGATGAGCAGAGCAGGTATCATCCCCATTTTATAGATAAAACTTGGAGAGGTTCAAGGTCTTGTCTACAGTCACACAGCTTAAAAAGGGTCTTTGCCAGATCAGAGTCCAGGTCCTCTGTCCCAGAGTTCAATACTACTTCCACTGCAGTACAATGTTCTCAATCTTGGCCTTTGCCCGTAAGCAGTATCATTTCTATATGTTTTCAAGTATTAAAACTTCCTTGGTATTTTTTTTTGAGGAGGTCATCATATAACTGAGATTCTTTGCTAGATCATATTGACCTTCCTTCAATTACAGTTAATTGACAAAGCTTAAAGTACTTTTTTATTTCCAAACCATTTTCCATAGCACTCCCAAGGAATCATTTATGTATTTAGAAATATATACAAAATATGTGCATGTATGCATATGCATAAACACATGTACATCACATATATGCAACATATATACAAATTACCCATATGGACAGATGTATTGTCATATGTATTTTTATATTTAAATACATATACATATACATATAATATACATACATGCATATGTATTTATATTTCTATGTATATATGATTATATATGCATGTGTGTTATATACACATAAAACATGTATGTGTGTATGCACACACATATAAATACACATACACATATACATATATAAATGTAAGCTGTGGTCTCCCAGATAAATGCTAACTCAGATGACTTTATATGCTCGGAGTTATGAATACTATAATTAATTACATACTAAATTCACATGCACGTTCAATATCTTACTGGAGAATTATGTCAAGCTTGGGTTCCTGGGGGCCCCAGGTCATCTTTCAATATAATACTTTCCCCTCGTCTCCTTTACTGTTTTTCTTACAAATAGAAATTTTTCTTTCTCCTATTCCCAGAAAAAATGTTTAGTAAGTTTAATAGAATCATTTTAAAATTACAAGCTATATCCAAAAACTAGGTATTAGTCAAAGCTGTGGCATTTGAAAATTATAACCAGAATATCTGGAATTCTTAATAGAAATTTCAGGAAGCCCCAGGACTTCTGAGAAACGTGCCACAGAAAAGTAAAAGAAATCATCTTGATTCAAGGAAAACCCTGTTTGCCTAAAGTAGAACTACTGATGTGGCCACAGCATGTGTATAAACCAGTATTTAAATGTGGTCCTTCTTTTGACACTTCTTTTCTGGAATTAGAAAAGATTAGATTAGGCAAATTCTTTGTCTTTCTTTTCTGATGTGACTGTGGGTACAAAGCTAGAAACTGAAAGCATGGCTCCCTTAAGTAAAATAGCACTTCATTAAGATGTGTGAGAGGCAGATTTGGCCCAGTTGATAGTCAGGAAAATGCGAGTTCAGGTCCTATACAGAACATATACGGCACTATGCTACAAGGGCTAAGTTATAGTACTATGTCACAAGGAGTAAGTTTCTTGCTCTTAATCAAATGAGATCATGTATGTGAAGCACACTGCAAATATTAAAGTGCCAATTAAATTTTACTACTATTATTAATAACCTCACAGTGTCACCAAGGTCATTCTAAAAGGCAAAGAAGAAATGCTATGCTGCTTTGAATCTGCAGAAAACTGCTTTTGAGCAGGTGGAGGATTTTCACATGTAAGAGAGGTCGGACTTCTTTGGTTTGGCCCTGACATTCAGAAAAAGGAACAAATATTTGATAGAAAGTTACAAAGAAACAAATTTAGGATTAAGGTCAGGAAAGACTTCCTAAAATGTAGAGTCGCCCAAAATTACAAAGCAATGCCTCAGGAGGTAGTAGAACCCTCCCTTGTTCTTTGCATGTTTCTTCAAGGAGAGGCTGCTTGATCATTTTCCTTTTAAAATTTTTATTAATTTTATTTTTAATTTATGGAATAAAAAAACATTTCTATAACAGTATATTTTTAAAAGAGACTGCACATGAAACTGCAAATTTACTATATACAACTTGCTATTCCTTTTAAATATAAAATCATATAATAACATATGATCCTTTTGGAGGTAAACTATAGTGGGGCTTCTTTTTCAAGTATGGGTGGAACCAGGTGGCTGCTTTGCCCGTTTCCCGGTCTGAAATTATGATTCTGTGATTCCCTGATTCAGAAGTTTCCATATCATTTCCTACCAGTTGGGGAAAAAAAATGTTTTTGTATTTTCTGTGCTATGTTATAAATACTATTTATTTGATTTAGCAAAATTGCACATGCATTTTAATGATAAGCCTTTGAAATCTGCCTTTAATGTGAATCATCATGTTCACAGATCTTAAAGTTAGATTCATTTGTTTACTCCAAAATGCACTCAAACAAGGAAGCAAGCACTTATTATTTGCCCACTATGTGCCAGACACTATGGTGGGCACTAGAAACAAAAAGACAAAAGTAAAATAGTCCTGTCATTCACAGAACTTACGTTATAATGGGAAATAGAGCATGAAATAGATGTAAAATATATGCAAAATGAATAAATGCTAACTTGGGGTGGAGGGAAGGTCCTAAAAGCTGGGGAGAACAGAACAGGTTTGATGTAGTTTTTGAGATACTTACTGAAAGAAAACAGAATCCAGATCAAGGTGAGAAGGGAGTGCATTCTAGGCATGGAGGACATCCTGTGCAAGCACAGGACATCAGAAAATTGAACATGAGGCATAATTAAGAGCATATAGGCCAATGTAGCTATACTATACTGAACAAAAGACATGATATATAATAATTAGATAAAATTAAATTGTATATAAATTAAATATTATAATTAAAAAGGAACCATATTTGAAGAGCCTTGAAAGCCAAGAAAGAGAAGTTTATATTTGATCAAAGAGATAATAGGCAGCCATCGGGATTATTGAGTAGGAGGGAGATAGAGATGAGCCATCTGAAAATCATCTTGACCATTGTGCTCAGGATAGACTGGAACTGGGAGAGTCTTGAGACAGGGAGACCAAATAAAAGGAAATTGCAATAGTCCTGGTGAGAGGTGGTAAAGCCCAAACGAGAAGGGTTATTATTACTAGGTGGCTAGAGAGGAGAGATATGATGGAGTTATAAAGATAGAAACGGTAAAATTTGGCAAATGGTTGAATATATGAGATAAGAATAAGGAATGAGGTTGACATGTATGTGAGCTTGCTTGACTAGAAGTTCAGTGCTGCCCTCAGCAGTAATTGAGAAGTTTGGGAGAGGGGTGGGTTTGGGGAGAAAATAATAAATTCTCTTTTGGACATGTAGAGTTTGAGATGTCTTTGAGATAATGTACTTTGAAATGTTCACTGAGCAGTTCACTATACATGACTGAAGCTGAGGAGAGAGACTAGAGTTGGAAATATAAATCTAGGAGTTTGTAAATTATTTAAATAGAGCTGATCATTGAAGTGATAGCAGCTAATTAGATCACTAAGTGAAAGATTATATAGAGTGGAGAAAACAGAATATGGCCCAGATTATAGCCTTGTGGCTCACCCACAATTATTGGATGTAATCCGAGAAATGAGAGTAAGAAGACAGATAAATTGGGGGGGGGGGGGGGCAGGGCACGCAAGGGTGTCAGAAGAAAAAAAAATAACCTAGAAATTACCTAGAAGGAGAGGGCAGCTAACAACATCAAGTTCTGTAGAAAATGAAATAAGGATGGTAACTGAGAAGGGACTTTAGATTTGGCAATTAAGAAATCACTGTAAACTTGGGAGAGAGCAGTTTCAATTGGATGATGAGGTCAGAAATCAGACTACAGAGAGTTTAGAATAGAGGAAAAGGAGAAATGGAGGCAATGAGTGTAAACAGCATGTTCAAGGAATTTAACTGACAAGGGGAAGAGATGTGTCAGATAATAGCTTCAGAGTATAGTAGAATTTTTTTTTAAGATAGCAGAAACTTGTATGAAGTAGGGAAGGAAAACAGGGAGATACTGACGATTAATGAGAGTAGGAGATGATTGTGGGAGCAATCTTCTGGAGAAGACAAGTAGAGGGTAATTGAGAACTTAGTAATAAAAACCCTCTACCTTGGATCTGGACCTCTGCACTGTAAATCTTTGTTTATTCAAACAAAACTTCTTGGGCTAGGAAGTTAATTCACTCATCTTTGGAACTACTACCTAGCTGATTTTAACTGAATGACTCTAAACTAATACTCTTAACTCACTCTGGTTATAAGGATGAGGCCATGCTTCATTCACCTTCACATCCCATCCAGTCATCCAAGTAGGCCATTTGTCATCATCTGCCTATTGCCATTCTATGTACCTCTCTCCTCATTCCTCTTCTTACTCTTTACATAATAATCAAATTAAGTATCATTATGACTGGAAAAGGTATGTAAGCTCATCATCTCTTTAACTTCCTCATCCAAAATTCCTTTCCTCTTTGAAAATGAAGGACAAAAATCAACAAACTGATTCATAATGATTAGGAAGGAAGGAGCATGTAGTTGGATGTTTCCTAAAGCTAAACCCACTATCCTTTCTACCACACTATATCTCAAGTGACCCAAGATACTTCATGTCTCCAGACTTCTCTTTCCTCAAGTGTAAAGTGAAAGTTATATTAAATCATTTTTAAGATCCCCTATAGCTCTATAACTCTACTACTCTCAGGTGCTAAATCATTCTCTGTTTCTGAGATTGTAATTATCTGAACTCTTACCCTGAAAAAAATTAACCTATTTTCCAGGGCTAACCAGTCTGCTTCCTGCTCTTTGATGGGATCATGCCCATTACATAGCAAAGTGAGCCAAGAAGGCCAGGGAGCCTTATGAGCAGCTGGCAGACAGTGTGTGCCCCTCATTACCTCCATCTGCTGCTGTTTTGTACAGTGGTGAGACCTGGAGCTGCTTAGGATTCTCCAAATGGCTTCCTAAGCATCTCCATCAATGAGCCTTGCTGAATTAAACGGGAAGACAGCATTCCCGACAATGAGGTCCTGGATTGAAGCCAGCCTCCCCACTCTGAAGCAATATATACTGAAACATAACTCTTCTGGGTGGGATGTAAAAGGGAAATGAATGACAACAGAATTCTTAAGCAGCTGCTGCACAGTGTGCTCCAATGATGGGCAGGAGACATGTTGTCTTAAGTATATAATAAGAGCCCAATTACTGAAGAGGCAATGCAGCTATGGATTGCTGGGAAGTAGAGGTGACAGACAGCCTGACCTGGGTGTAGGGCAAACCAGGAATGGAGCAATCTAAAAGGCAGTATGAACCACCAGGCTAGCTAGGGAGCAGAATCAAGAGGGCTGGGTTCTGAAAATAGCACCTGTGAGGCAAACCAAGGAATATTCTTGCCATGTGTACCATTCATTAGTAGTGCCAATTACTTGCACTATGCATTTGGCACTTACGCTGCCTTGAAATGTTTGGTTTTCCTACTACACATGTACTTTGCCCTTCTCTACACACTGACTGTAAGCTTTTACATGTCATACATCTTCTCTTAAATATCTTTGTAACCTCAGTACCAGGCAAAGAATCTGGTAGATGACAACAATGATATTGCTAACAGAAGCAACAGCAGTCTTTTATAGTGATTTAGTTTGCAAAGTACCTTACATATATTATTCCATTTGATCATTGTTGTTGTTTTCGTCTGTCCTCCATTCTAGAAGAGGACTGTGACATTTGGGAAGGTGATGTCAAGATTTGCATGGGAACTGGATTCAAGTGAGGCAGAGCTGTGTGCAAAGTCATCAGCCCCACTCTCTCTTCCTGAGTCATCTGGGCCCAGTGGCAAGATATAGATCAGGAGCCTGGAGATGGCCTGGGATGCTTTCATTTGCTCAATGCTAAGTTCTGGGAATACAAAGCAAAACTGAAATATCCTTTGCTTTCTATTATCTGGCATTCATATGGGGGAGAAAACATGTGCATATATATACATATGTGTATGCATGCATATATGCATATATGTATACACATACAAACATGCACACATACATGCGTGTAGGTGTATACACACATATCTAATATATACAAAATGAATCCAACATAGTTTAGGGAAAGAATAAGAAACCTCGCCACAACCATGTGGCCTAGATACTACAGGCATTAGTGTCCTGCTTGAGCAATGAGGGAATAGACTCAGAGACATTAAGTGGTTTGTCCATGGGTCATGAAGAAATTGATGAAATTGAGGGGATTAGGACAGCAAGTGGTTAATTGTTGGAATTGAATAAACCACTGATTCCATCTTGTGACTCAATTCTGGAGCTAGCTCAGTTTCCTTTCTATTCAATTATGAGTCTAGTGCAAATTCTATCTTGTGAGAAAAGTTTATTCAATTGCGGGAATTGGGAGAAAACTTTATAGCATTGTGTGAACCTAGCACTGCATGGCAGGGAAACTGGACCACTTCTACTTGCTATTTAGAGACCTTTAGCTAAGGACCTTGTTATGCTGCCCAAAAACTCAGTTCCAAAGAGTGATAGGAGTTTTATCACAATTATGGATAGATAGATAGATAGACAGATAGATAGACAGACAGACAGACACATATAGATACTTACGTATATATGAAGCAACCCATATAACTTATCTAAAAACTGCCCCCATTCTGGTCATTCAGTTTATTATTTCCATTTCCTTTGATTGTTTACAAACACTTTTGGGGAGTAGGACACCTTTTCTGATTTCAGGGATTTATACCTGTTCACTCTCCCCCTCCTACTTGGAAAGTCCCTAACATCTCTTCCAATTAGAAATCAGATTACTTAATATTGTATTGTTTCCTTTTCATCCGTTTCCCTTATTTGAATAGTTATTTTTAAGGTACAAAAGTCTGTCTCTCTCTGTATTTAAGGTCTAGCCCTAACCTGAGTAGTTCTGGTCCTGAATTGCTAGGCAACTCGCACGTATCACTTAATAAATTAATATGCTTGAAAGATTAAATCTTTGTTTCCTCTGCCATTTAATCTTTTACCCAGCTCTGCTAATATCTTTCAGAGCTAGGACTTGAACCTGAAATTTCCTAAGTCCAAGTGAAAAATTTATTGATGACGTTGAACTAGTTTTATCCCCTGTCACGGACTGGAATAGTGATCTATGAAATCCAATAAGCATTTATGCATCACTTACTGTATGGAAAACCTGTGGTTGGACGTCAGTTTCCCAAGTGGAGGAATTGATTCATGTTGGTCTTTGTAATCCCAGCACACTGAACAATGTCCTGCACATGATAAATTCTTGCTGATTGATTGCTACGGACTAGGGACACCAAGACAAAACAAAGCCCCTGACCTGAAGGATCTTACTTTCTACTGAGATGATGCAGCATGTAAATAGATAAGTTTACAAATGGTAATTTGCAAAAGAGGGAAAGATCACTCACAACTAGAAAGGATTCTCATGGGAAGTGGCACACAAACTATGCTTTTGAAGGAATCCATGGCGTTATATTTAAATAAAACAATGCAGATGAATGAATGAATGAATGGTAAAGCATTAATTATTTACAAAGTACAAAGCATTGTGCAAATTTTGGTGATAGAAGAGCAGTACCTGCTCTCAAGTAGTTTTCATTATAATATGGGGAAATAATACACGCAGGAGGTTTCAACTGTAGGTCAGATGTATATTCCCCTTGGTCAGTTAAGTGATTCTGTGGATACAGCCCTCAAACTTGAATCAGGAAGACCTAAATTAAAATCTTGCTTCACAAACTATGTGACCCTGGGCAAATCACTTACCTCTGTCTGCCTAAGTTTGCCAACTATGAAATGGGAATAATAGTACTTCCCAGGGTTGTTGTAAGGATCAGGAGAGATAATATTTATAATTTACTTAACATAATACCTGGGATATTTAAGGCGCTTAATAAATGTTTGTTTCCTTCTTAGTGTACAATGGCAAAGCAGACAGTAATCTACTGTCTTTAATATCTTTTTTGATGCATAAAACCATATCTTTTTCTAATGTTGAACTATTTGATACTACCAAGGGCTTTGGTGACATCTAAACAGACCAAACAACAACAAAAATGACAAAGATAAAGCTTGATTCCAGAATAGGAGTCTGGGGTGAAGGAACTTAGCTACTCCTGGACATGGCCTCTGGAGGTTTAGCTTGAGGTTGTGGTATGAAGTCAAATCAACAGACGGCTAAAGAAATCTAGATTGAAGTAACCCTGAAAAGACAGACTATTCAGCTGGGGAGGAAAGGTCACAACATTAGCGTTGTCCAAAGTGCTGAGTGGAATCAGAAGGGGGCTAAAATAATACTCTGAGAAAACAGTATATCCAGGTGGAGAGACTTAGGGAACTGTATTAGATCTGTCCAAGGTGCTGAAGGGACTTAGAGAAAAGAGAGAATGTATGTACTTTGTAAGTTGGAGAAACCAGTCAAATAGGTGGCACTTAAGTGTTTCAACCCTAAAGAACTGTGATTCCATTGCACTGGGTACCTCTTTCACCAATACAAAAAACAGTTCCTCTACTTAGGAGGAATTCTTCAAGAGTTATTATACCTGAGAAGTAGAAAGGCAGCTAAGTGACACAGTGGATATGGTACAAAACCTAGAGTCAGGAAGACCTGAGTTAAAATCCAGCCTCAGATATTTACTATGATTCTGCCTCAGTTTCCTTATCTACAAAATGAGACCAGTAATAGATTTTCCTTCCAGAACTGTTGTGAGTTTAAAATAATATTTGTAAAGTGCTTTCCAAATATTAAAGCATTCTAGAAATGCTGGTTTTCATTAATGTCATCGTTGTTGTTACTATTGTTATTATTCACCCCACTCAGTCACTCCAGATGTGAGATGAACCCTCACTGAGTTTAGTCCAATCTGGTCCTCAGACAACAGACCTAGAGTTCATCACTAAGATGAGACTTTAATATTTTCTAGACTGATAAAACCTGCAAGAATTTGCGCTACTTTCAGAGGCAAGCCTTTCAAAAATCCAGGGTCACCTGATGAGGAATTGAAAGAAGACTTTCTAGGAAATGTAGGTTTATGGGAAAGAAAAGAAAGTATGGTTTTATACAAGCAAGCAGTAAATATATAAAGTTTGTTATCCTAAAAGTTGATACAGAATGGAAATATAAATAGGTTCAAGAAGCAATAGTACCCACTTCACTCCAAGGGGCAACCTTTGTAATACAGAATGATAATATAATACAATGAGATATGGTTTAGGGATCATTCCTAATCACTTCCATATGTCAAATTACACTCTCAGAAAGCGATTTCTTCCTAGTGCTGATGTAATTGCCCTTTGATTCAAAGTCCCAACTGAACCTCTGGCACTAAGAATCAAACTGGGAGTAATTTTCTTTTGATATTTTCAAAGGCCAGTGACAATTCTTTCTTAAAGCCACTCAGCTAGAGATAAAGACTACTTTAGCTCAGGAGAAGGCTAATTAACATCTCTAATCCTCTGACTATTCTACCTTTGCTAAAATGACTGGCAGGATTCACCTTCATGTTACCTGCCCATCCATAATCATTTCGGTAAAAAGTGAAATTTTTCATTCATTCATCCAGATGAGTTTTCTTTCTTTATAATAAGGCATGTCTATATACTTCAAAATATATTGATGTTTGGATTTTATTCAATGGACCATTTTTTTTATGCCATAAGTATAGTTTCATGGTTTAGTGGAGAGAATATTGGATTTAACATCAGAGATATACGTTCAGATACTAGATGTGCTATTTATATCATATGTGTGGTACCAGGTCTCGGTCTCCTTATTTATAAAATAAGGAAATCAGACAGACAAGCTCTGAAGGCACTCCAGTCTTATGATCCTATAATCCTATAACCTCAACCAACCCCAAGATGGGCCTTTCTTTTGATCCATCCAGAGACTTTCATTGTCCGTATGAACAGAAAGCACTTCAGCAAAAAAGCTTAAACAGGCTCACACAGGTTTCGACTCATGCTCCTACTCCTTACTCTGAACCAGCTCTAAATAAGACTGTTTAACATAAAGCAATGCCATCTCCATTGCCCCTTTATGGCCACTTTTCATGCCCCTACCACTCCTAATACCTCCTTTTACAACATACAGCTGAGGCACAAGGAACCTACCATTATTATGCTTTTGCTAACTCTTTTAGGAATTTGCTATTATGGTATTTACTGAAAGTTGAGAATCTTTTGGTATCATGATTATTAGCACTTCATAGTGGAAGGGGTCTGTAAGTCAGCATGGTCAGACACATCATTGATAGAGTTTCCAAAAACTGTTACTTAGAAAAATGCTTCTTTTTTACAACTCCTAAATTTATATAGGCACAAAGTGACCTATATCTCTCTCCCAGATATGTCCAAGTTTCTCTGCAATTGTCACATAATTATGCTAACAACAGATTGGAAATTATATCCTATAAACAGAAATGCACCTTAAGACTATGTCATATAAGAATTAATTAAAGGAACTATGGATGGTTAGCCTGGAGAAGAAAAAAATCAAAAGGAACATGATAGCTGTATTCAAACATCTATTATCAGGTGGAAGGACTAAATTTGTTTTGCTTGGCTCCACAAAGAAGAACCAGGAGCAATGGGGAAACATTACAAAGAGGCAAATTTATGGTTGCATCAAGAAAACCATCCCAACAATTAATGCTGTCCAAAAAGGGAACAAAGTGCCTCCAGAGTTGTTGGATTATTGCCCATTGTCAGTATTCAAACAGAAGCTAAACAACCCTTTGTCATATGCATTATGATGAACATTCTTTGGATTATGATTTGGAATAAATGGCCAATTGTAATGCCATGCACAAGCAGATTCCCAAAAGAATGCTACTGTGAACAGCTTTTAAGGTTCAGATTACACAGTATAGTGAATACTCCATTTATTCCATTACAAATCAAGGCAAACATTCACAACAAATCACAATAATATAATATTCACAACATTACATCTTATCACAGAAAATCACAATACAGTGTTCACAACAGCTTAACATCAGAATGGCCACACAGTTTTCACTATAGTTGCCACAATATTTAGAACAAAGAACAAAAGAATAATCATCTGGTTTCCGTAAGGGGGAAACCCTCCTTACTTAATCATTCAATCAATTCACAATACAATAATCAATCTTCCACTCATGGGGCAATCATACATTAACTTAACATAATCAGTCACTTATCTAGCTATCAGTCACTAAATACAATCATTAGAAAACCACACAAACCCTCCACCCCTTGGTGTCCAGCAAATCTCAATTTCATCCAAGGGGACTTTTCTTCATCTTGACTCGGGCTGGTTTCTCTGATTCTGTGGATCCCCTTCTGTGGTCCCAGCTCCTTCCTGAATCCACCAACAGTCACCTGGATTCAGGGGCAGACAGCTCCCAGATCCTTGTCCAGTCTTCCAGGCAGTCCCTGGCACACACTGAAGTTCACAGGGTCCAGCACATCTCAAACCCTTCACCACTTCTGTTGCTGGGAACTCAAGGATCAGCCAGGCCACAAACAAAGTCTTATCCTGGTCATGCTTTTTCAGTCCTCCAGCAGTTCAGCTGGCCCTAGGACCCAGTAGAAAAACTCAGCTTTCCAGAAAGCAACAGCCACTTTGGCCTTTACCAGATTCTGGTCTCAAGAAAAACTCCAACTCAGTTCCCAGTCAGCTTCCAGATGTTGGGAGAGAAACTCTCTCTCTCTGTCTCAAGAAAACTCCAACTCACTTCTTCAGTCCAGCAGCCCAACTCACAGATGCTGGGACAATCCTGCTTCCTCCAACAGGAGCCACCATCTGTCTCTCTGTCTAGGACTCTTCTTATATACACACACTGGCCTTCTGTCTCAGCCAACCCCCTCCTGCCAGGTCAGGACAGGAGAAGAGCTCAAACCTTCTCTACTTAGCCCTAAGTTACTAAGGGTTAAGTATCTGCTAAATTGATTACTGTTACACCAATGAAGTCTCTTCCATTTCTCAAATACTGTGATTCCAACAGGTTGCCCTGAAAATCAAACTTGAAGAACACAGGCCCTGGATTACATCACACTGTACATGTTTGTATATGTACATGTTTCTCATCCCCCTTTGGGAACTTTCTCTGCCCTCAAATATCCAACTTCATTTCAACACCCCAAACCTTTCCATCTGATTTGCAATGAAACCCCCCCCATATATGTGATCTCCTCCGTTATGATGTGAGCTTCTTTGGAGAAATAACTGTCTTTTCCACTTGTTTCCATAGTATTTACCAGAGTATAATAATAAGTGCTTAACAAATGTTTTATTTATTCATTCAAATTTATACCTGATAATTATACCTCCTACTTCACAAAGATTGTTATTATTTGATGTGCATATGAACACTCAGCTCTCTTCCTCCAAAGTTTTAAACTTCTCAGCTCCACTCTTATCCCTAATTTTCTTTGATCCCAAGAGACAAAAAGCATACCTACTTATCTCAAAGGATAATATGTTCATGATCACATCCTATCCCATTTCCAGCAGTTAATTATTAGGACTTTCATTCATCATCAATCTCCACTTTACCATTATCTCCTTGTCATTTTCCTACAAACACACTCAAGTCTTTTCAGTCCTAGAGAAGCCTTCTCTTGATTTTTTCTAATTCATCAACTCTCAACTCTCTTCACTCCTTAAAGCAGTCAAATATTTGGAAAATTTTACTGATGAGAGAAGCTTCCACTTCTTTACCATATATTCTCTCCTCAAGTCACTACAACTGACTTTACTCCCACTACTCTACTGAAGAGGCTATCTCAAATAACACTAATGACTCCTTCCTAATCACCAAGTGCAACAGTCTTTTTCTTTTCAGTTTTCATACTCCTTAATCTCCACTGCACTTGATACAGTTCAGTAAGAGTTTCTCTAGTATTATCTCTGTCTCTTTTTGTGTCTCTCCCTCTGTCTCAATCAGGCTCTCTCGCTCTGTCTCTCTGTCTTGGACACTGTACTTCCTAGACTTTCTTTGGAACTCTTTCAACCATCTCTCTTCTGTGTTCTTAGCTATTAAAAGTATTCTGGACTCTTTAATGCTTGTTCCTTCCAAAGTTTTTTCCTTTGCTCTCTTTGATTTTCTCTATACTCACTCCCTTAGCAATGTCCTTTATTCCCATGGCTTTAAATGCCCCCTTTTATACAGATGAATCTCAAATTTATACTGCTAGTCTTGACCTCTTTACTGAGCTCTTGAAACTTTTATGTAATTGTGTAAAGGACATTTCTACCTGGAAAGCCAGCCAACACCTCAAATTAATCATGTTCCTAAACATGCTTATTACAGAACAATTAAATCTTACAATTGAAAGAGACCATCTAGGGGGGCAGAGCCAAGATGGCGGCATTGGAGCAGCAAGGCACTGCAGCTCCCACTTAGCCACCTCAAATACCCATAAAATATGACTCTAAACAAATTTTAGGGCTCCAAAAATACAGAAAAACACATCTCCCACTGGAGGCAGCTCAGCAGGAAGGGCTCATCGCAGCGCACTGGGAGTCAAAACCAGCCCAGCCTGAAACCGTGGCTTGGCCCTGGGGCAGCCAGGACGAGCTGCAGCTGGAGCTTCAGGAGAGTGGATCAGTGGCAGCTGTGGAAGTTTCCAGAATTATCAAGCTATAAGGAACAAGGACTAAGTGAAAGGTCAGTGGAACTCAGCTAAACTTGGGGGAGAAAAGCAGTCTGGCCAAACTGCCTCCAGGGCAAGGAAGCGGCAGAAGCTGAGGCCCTGCAGCCACCATCACATGGCTGCTTCAGAGCTCCCGGCCTGCAGACTGGAGGGGGGCCAAGCAATCGTTAAGAGGCCAAGTGCTCTTGTGTTGAGCAGCCTGGATCCGGATCATGGTCTTGGGTGGTGGTCCTGGGGTGTGTTTTCAGTGAGCCAAAGCTGGTGGAGGCTGTGAAAAAACAACAGCCCCCAATAGCTCTGGCAGCTGGGAAAACCCCAGCAATTTTGGACAGGGCTTTCCCCTTGGGAAGCAGCGTTCCACAGAGCTAAAAAATCACTGACTGGCCAACATGAGCAGGCAAAGGAAGCAAAGTAAGAACAGCAACCAGACTTTAGATTTCTTCTCTGGGGACAAGAAGGATCAAAGCATGGAACTGGAGGAAGACAACACAGTCAGAACTTCCGCACCAAAAGCTTCCAAAAAAGATGAAGACTGCACAAAAGCCATAGATCAGCATAAACAGGATTTTGCAAACTAAATAAGAGAAGTGGAAGAAAAATTGGGAAGAGAAATAAGAATGATGCAAGTAAATCATGAAAAGAGAGTCAACAACCTGACTGAAGAAAATAACACCTTAAAAACAGATTTACTCAAATGGCAAAAGAGGCCCAAAAAGCCAATGAGAGAGAAGAATGCTTTAAAAAGTCTAATTTGCCAGATGGAAAAAAGAATCTCAAAAGCTTTCTGAAGAGAATAATTCCTTCAGAATCAGAATGGAGCAAATGGAAGCAAATGACTTTATGAGAAA
>CM053581.1:79492448-79524412 GCA_028627135.1 Pseudochirops cupreus
CATGTATGCACACACTTGCACATGCATGTGGCACAGTGGATAGAGTGCTAGGCCTAGAGTTCAAATCTGGCCTCAGACAGCAATTGTGTGAACCTGGGCAAGTCACTTAACTCTGTTTGCCTCTGTTTCCTCATCTGGAAAATGAGCTGGAGAAGGAAATGGCAAACCACTCCAGGATCTTTGCCAAGAAAACCCCAAGTGGGGTCCACGAAGAGTCTGAAATGACTGAAATGAGTAGTCAACAAAAATACTCCTTTAACAGTGAAAAGGGCCAAAGTTTGGACCTGATATATGTGAGCCCAGAATTTTATTTCTAAACTATGGATTATGTAAACTAGTCAATCTATGAAAAAGTATTTATTTAAGTGCCTACTATTTGCCAATCACTATGCTAGATAGTGGGGTTACAAGTACAAAGATGAAACAACCTCCTCTCTCAAACAGATTATATTTTAAAGGAGTAGAGAAGTACATACACAAACATATGAAGCACTAATAGAAAATTAACAAATGGAATGACTTGCACAAAACAATGAAGAGCAAAATGAGCAGAACCAAGAGAACACTGTACACAGCAACAGCAATATTTTTTAACAATGAGTGAATAACTCACTTTGTCATTGCAAATACCCAAATTAACTATAAAGGACATATGAAGAAAGCCACTATCTTCATCCAGAGAAAGAACTGATAAACAGAAGCATGTATAGAATAATATTTATACACACACACACACACACACACATACACACACACACACACAGAGATACCTATTTGTATCCAATGGTAGCCATCTCTAGGATGGGGAGGGGAGGAAAAAACTTACATGACAATTTTTTGTATATTTGAAAGGAACAGCAAGAAGTAGCATGGCAGATTTGCAGTTTCATGTACAACCATCTTTTTATTGTGCTATGTTATGGAAATGTTTGTTTTCTGCCATAAAGGAATTTTTAAAAAGATTAAAAACAAAGGACTTTTGGAGGGAAATCATTAGCAGTAGGGATATAAGAAAAGGCTTTATGCAGAAGATTGCACTTGGGATACATCTTAAACAAGAGGAAGACTCAGGCAAAGGTAAGAAGAAGACTGCATTATAGGTGTGTAATATGGCCAACACAAAAGCAGAGAGAAGGGAAATGAACTGTTGTCTTTGAGGAAGACAGAAAGAAGGCCAGTTTGACTCTATCTCAGGGTGAGGGAGAAAGAATAATATCCAATATGGCTGAAAAGATAGGTTGGGCAGGGTTTCCAAATCTTCTGAAAGTACAACGGTGGGACACATTCCCCTGGTGCAAATCTCAAATGGACTGACCACAGGGAAAAGACACAAACTTGCACAAGAGGCAAATTAGAAGACATTGAGAACGGAATATCTCCAAATTCCATTAAAGTGTAAAAAAGTCTAAATGCTCTGGAGCAAGCCACATCCAGTAGGCAATCAGCATAGCCTGATGCCTAACACAAACAGTACCATGACAACATGGTTGCAAAGATTTATGAGAGAGGAACATCGACTACTGAGAGAATACAGCTGAGTATGTTGTCATTGTTGGCTGTCCCTATTAGAGGAAATGATACTTAGTCTATAAGTCAGAGATTTCTCTTATGCTATTTGATATTGCTTGACTACACAGCGGATACAAGATAATGCAAAGCAGTAAATGAGGAATTTCACAGACAGAACATTTAGGCAGGAATGCTAATATTTCACCTTCTTTTTAAGGGGTCCTTTCCTCAATTTTCCTATTGTGTTAGTTCGCGTCTCCGCCCAAGAATCAGTCAATTCAAGTCTGGCACCAGGAAACTACATCCTTTTTTTGTTTGTTTGTTTGCTTGTTTCCAAGGAAGCAGGGAATGCACTACTCTGTACCTGCTTTTGTGTAATGGCAATTGTGAATATTCAGTTAGAATGGCCTGAGTTCCATAGACAGTTAAAGGGAGATGGCTAGTGAGGAAAACTAGCCCTAAACATGAATGAGACTCTGAAGCACTCCCTGTCTCTATTTTCAATGAGGGAGGGCTACTCAAGAAAGAAGATAGGAGGTGCTTCCTTGAAAATAAACTTAAATAAAAATTTAGATCAGATAGGTTAAATTATATAAAAATAAGCCATATTATGTATTCTATCAGAAGTGATTCAATTTGAAAATCTGAAGAAACTATTAGAATCACTCAATGAATAGAAAAGCATTTAAGTTTTTACTATGTACCAAGTATTTTTCTAAGTGCTGTGGATACAGACAGAAAAAAATCAAGTCAGTCCCTGCTCCCAGGGACCTCACACTCTAATAGAGGTTAGTAACAAATAAAAGAGAGTTCAGCTTCATGGCAGTTAGAAAGGCCTTGATGTGTTAAGGGCACAACAGGGGGGCAGAAGGCAAGGTCCAGAGGTCCTCAGGCTACAGAGCTAGCTAAGATAACAGTCAAAGAATCCTTAGAATGATTAGGAGTAAGATTGGAATTTCAGTCACTGCTAAATAACACCTCCTAAATTCAAGGTGTCTGAATGGGGTTGGAGAATTATTACACAATTAAAACATACACCAAAAAGGTTCCAAAAGGAAAAAAAAATACTATAACAGAGCTACTGTAATGACTGAATTGCTTCCTGCCACTTGAGTTCTCCTGGGAAGATACAAACTTAAAAATAATTAGTGGTGATTAAAAAAATGAGAGGAGAATTTTTATTCCTTCTCCATTTCCTCAACTGTTGCCCCACTTGCTTTTGCAATGTAGTATATGCTACACATGGGTAAGGCTTGACAACTAAAACATAGGCCTGTCTCCTGTGCCATGATGAAAGCTATTGGAAACTTGAAGTCTTGGGTAGCAAGGGAAGGGTTCACATCTACAGCCAAACCAGCAAAATTGTTTAGTCCCTCCACTCCCCAGATGTTTCAGAGAACCAGCAAAAAACAAAACAAAACAAAACAATTGCCTAACTGAAGTAGACCCAAAGGTATATAATGAGGGAGGCAGTAAGAATGAATTTAAAAGTAGATTAACAATGTAAGAAACAAAGGAAGCACAGTGGTCTTGGAGTTAAGAATTAATATTTTTCATTAAATTCCAAGATATATAAAGAATCTATAGTAGTAGTAGGAAAAGTAGTAGTAATAATGTGTGACCATGTGTGTGTGTCTGTGTGTCTGTGTATGTGTGCATTTGTGCACAGATGTTACTACAAAACCAAATAACTGGTTGTTCCGGGGCTCTTGTTCCTTTCCGACACCAGTTGATTGCTGTAAAAATATCTTTATCTTCCCAGGAAAGCTAAAGCACATAGTAAAGCCTCTACTAATTGGGACACTCAATTAAGTCAGACACTTTATCTCAAGCTTGGCTTTTAGGGAAAGAAGGAAAATGAAAACAAAATAAACTGTCAGGGATTTTGTAAATTTAATCCAATTCAAACAACATTCATTAAGCATTTACAATGTGCAAGGCACTGTATTAGATGCTCAGGATGCAAGGAGATTACATGTTCCTGGGAGGATCTAATACGCACAATGATAGCATGTTACAAAATAAACGTTATATGATGTAGAGAGGGATGGTGGTGACTTGTCAACTAGAGTGTTCCAAGAATATTTAAGGAAAAAAGGAACATTTTTTGCCCTGGGAGATCAGGGAACATTGTGATGAAAAGGCTGTGCCTGAGCTAAGCCTTGGGAAAAAAATATAAGGATTGTTGAAAGGCAGAGCTGAAGAAGGAATATATTCCAGGCATGAGGAAATTAATAGAATTAATAAGTTTAATGGAAGATGGTAATTTAATATCACATTTGCAGAATGGCTAATAGCACATACAGTTTGCCTAAAATTAAGAATATTTAAAGGAGGAAAATGTGAAATGTGCCTGGAATGGTAGGCTGCAGTCAGGAAGTAAAGGTCTTCAATGGCTGATTAAGGAGTTCATATTTTATTTGAGAACAGGGGAGCCATCAAAGATGGCTGTGGAAAAGAGATAGTAAGGACCAAAATCTTTGGAAGATAGTTTTAGCAGCAGGAAGATCACTTTTCATGTGAGTTATACTGGGGATTTCTTTTAGTGGATACACTGAAAAAGATGACTGTGAAAGTCCCTTCCAACTCAGATTCCATGAATTAAAAATGAGAGTGATTAGAGATTGGAAGCTTCAAGACAATTAAGAAGCATTTATAATATTTCAACCAAGTGGTGACAAGAGTTCAATAGAGGATGGTAAGTAGAGAGATTTTAAACAAATCTATTTTACAGAACTTGGAGACAGACTGGATATGGATTTGAGGGAAGGGGGGAACAAGAGATGTCCAACAAGTAGTTAGAGATGCAGGACTGACGTTCAGGAAGGAAGTTACATATTGCTGTGCAGTTGTTTTTCAGTCATGTCATCACTTTTTGTGACCCCATTTGGGGTTTTCTTGGCAAAGATACTGGAGTGATTTGCCATTCTAGTGACAAAGAAAGACATATGATACATATGTCACATGTCAAGGAAAGACATATGAAGCATTAAATTGACTTGCTTAGTAAAAGAAGTGGATTTGAGCCCATGTCTTTTGAACTCCAATCTAGTATTATTTCCATGAAACTACCACCACTCCATGAACTCACAAAGCTAGGAAAAGTTACTTTTGGATAGAATGTAAGATTCCTGAGGGCAGAGATATTTTCATCTTTGTCTTTGGAGGCTAAATCTTAAATGGTAGGGGTTGTAATACATAATTTGTGGGGACCTGTCCAACTCTAAAATTGTCTGAACCAGACAGTTACTGAATTCAGGTATTCCTAATTCAGTCATCTTTTTGCTATACCATGTGCTATCTTCTACTGCCTCTGAATAGCCAGTATTCTATCTTGTACAAATACCTGACACTCAAAATCTTTCTTATCTTCTCTCCTCTGGAGATCTGTTTTCCATTTCAGCATCACATGTCTTGCCTTTTGATTAGATATGTACACTTTACAGATTATGATAATATGTTTGGCTAATACACAGACCACGGCTTAAAGTCCTGAACTAAAGGCTGCTATAAAAATCCCATGCATAGAGGAGAAATGCTATTGTTCCATATATCAGTGAGTTTACAGGTGTCTTTTACAATTCCCAGATGATAAACCATCTTTTGACTGCAGAAACTGCTGGTACAACTGATGGGTTAAGAAGAAATTTTGAGACTAATTCAAATATAGGAAAACCTCATTACAAAAGCCTTTATCTTGCTATGTGTTTGGATTATGAATGGGTCAAAATCAGCGTCTTATGTTCTAAAGTCTATAAGGATGTATTCCAAATCTCCTTCCTTATATTTTGTTTGTTTTGTTTTTGGAGAGAAGCTTAGGAAATAAAGATGTCTACAAGTCATTCCACAATTGATAAATGGTCAAAAGGTATTAACAGGCAGTTTTCAGAGGAAGAAATTAAAGATATCTATAAGCATATGAAAAAAATGCTCTAAATCACTATTGATTAGAGAAATGAAAATCAGAACAACTTTTAGGTACCACATCTCATTGGTCAGACTGGCTAACATGGCAAAACAGGAAAATGATAAATGCTGGAGAAGATGTGGAAACACTAATGCATTGTTGGTGGAGTTGTGATCTTATCCAACCATTCCGGAGAGCAATTTGGAAGTATGCCCAAAGGGCTATAAAAATATGCATACCTTTTGGCTTCTATACCACTAATGCCACTTCGAGGGTTGTATCTCAAAGAGAAGAGACAAATGGGAAAACGACCTGTATGTACAAAAATATTTGTAGCAGCTCTTTTTTGTGGTGACAAAGACTTGGAAATCAAGAAGATGTCCCTCAACTGGGGAATGGCTAAACAAGCTGTGGTATATGAATGTAATGGAATACTACTGTGCTATAAGAAATGGGGAACAGACAAGACTTCAGAATAACCTAGAGAGAATTATATAAACTGATGCTGAGCAAGGGGAGCAGAACCAGGAGAATAATGCACACAATTACAGATGCATCATTTCTGTGATGACTGACTTTGATAGACTGGGCTCTTCTCAGCAATACAAGGTTATAAGACAACAAGGACTCATGATGGAAAAGGCCATCCACATCCAGAGAAAGAATTATGGAGTCTGAATGCAGAATGAAGCAAACTACTTGCTCTCTATCTTTTTTGTTTTGTTTTGCTTTGTTTCTCCCTCCTCACTGTTCATTCCACTGGTTATAATTCTTCTTTATAACTTGACTAATGTTTAATGTTAAGCTATATGTAGAACCTATATAGAACTGCATGCCACCATGGGGGCAGGAGTGAGGGGAGAAAATTTGGAAGTCAGAAAGTTGTGGAATTGATTTTTGTAAACCAAAAGTAAATATATTTTTAAAAAAAGAAATAAAGACATCATAAGAAAGGAAATCTGTTTCTCCCTTAAACAAAAGTTCATCTTTTTAACACCAATCAATATTCCTTCTGTGATACTATATAGCTGAGAGTCATTAAAATTTTGGGTTACCCAAATAGCAATGGAAATGTGCATAGTAGGTGTGAACTGGCTGTAACACATCACAAACAAAGAATAATACAGGAGAAATAGTAGGATATCAAAAAAGTAAGAAACAGCAGAAAAAGAACATGGGCCACACATGTAGCAGGACCAAGGAATACCTCATGAATAGCATGTATAGTCCACTGGTATCCTTGAGGAAATAACAGAAGGCCCCCAAGCATATCAGAGGTACCCTCTGTGATGGGAGGACTTGGATAAGAATCACTTAGGATGGATGAGCATCAATGGGATATGATATGCATTCTTGGTGGGGATAACTTCAATCTATTAGATCATAGATCCATTGGCATACTGGGGTATAACATATTTTAGATACGTGTTATGTTCATTCCCAGACACTAAAATTTCAAAGTGTTCTTTTTTCTCAAATAGGGCATTTCTCATCCAATTCAATTTAAAATAGTCTTTCACCTTCTCAGTCAATTTAAGCAACAGTTCCTCCAGTGCCAGTCACTTTCCACCAAGGCTTAAGATAGGAAATACGATGAAGAAAATGTTCTGATAGAATGCCAAGCTTGGGGGCCTTATCTAAGCCCCCAGAGAATTCAGATGGCAAGCCTATCAAGAACAGTGGTGAGACCCTCCAGCTACACAGATGAAAATCATCATTTCCACTTTGACAATTGGACCCAGCACGTCATTTAAAGTCTGAAATTAGGATTGTCAGTAAAATAACCCTTGGTAAATGCATTTGAATGGGGGGAAAAAACAACTTATCAATGTAACGTTCTTCACATTATTTCCAGAGTAATTCAAGTGTAAATACACAAGATTAGATCATTAACTAGAGAACACCTCATCTGCTATGGTTGCTTTAAGCAAAATATTACAGAGACTTTCTCTTCAGTTAAACTTTTACTGTATCTACATGAAGACAGAAACTAGGATTAAAAGTGAAAAAAAATGGGGTGGAGTGAAAATCAGTAGAGGAGGGGGATTTAGCAAGAGTATTGTAAAACAAAGAAGAAAAAGAGAAAGCATTAATGAAACTTTTTTTAAAATACAAAGAGGAGAGCAATGGAAGTTTAAAAGGGGACACCAACAAGCAGAGCAGTATTGGTAGAATCATGTTAGACATAATGTATACTTTTAAAAAAATAATGTAGATGGTGTAGATTCATAGTTTTATATACATTCCCCTTTTTAAGTCCTTCCGTATTTATTGGGAATATTCATGTTTGTTGATGACTCTTAAGATATAATAACACATATTAAACAAAAATTAAAATTCCAATCCATTCCATCATTTGGCTATCTGGGACTATGTGAATAAAGAAAGCAATTGATCAAAAATCAAATCTTCTATGTTGAGTCCTTCCTTATTGGCAAGGAACTCCTAAGGGCAATTAGAAGAATTATGAAGCAGGATCACTGACCTTAAGGAAAGTATAACTGAATTGGGAATAAAAAACATACAGACCCAAGCAGTAAACAGTACATACCATGTGAGAAGTAAAGTAAGTTCCATGGGAATTTAGAGGCAGAGGTCATTTTAGCCTCCTGTAGAGAAGAAGATGGGATTTGAGCTAGGTCTTAAAAAATAGCATAAAATATCTGGATAACAGTGATTTTTTTTTTTGCTTTTCACTTCCACTTTTAAAATTATTAATATATTGTGGTTTGTATGTTTGTAGCATCAGAGAAGAATAATATTGTCACTGGGATTAGAGTGTAGCTTTGGTTTAGCATTATCACTTAGTCAACCCTATTCTGTTATTATTTGGAAACTGGGATATAGAGCTATATACATTATAACTATATAAACAGTATATGAATGCAATGCAACAAGCTATCTGAATGTACATTCACATAGGTATCTACATAACACTGAAAAATTTTAAAGACCTGGAAAAATAACAGTTCCATCTTTTCTTTTTCTTTCAGGATAAATCACATTTTATTTTTTTTTCTATTTTTTCATTTTTCTAAAACTTAAATAGAGTTCTTTATTTTCAAAGAAGCTCCTATGAAAGCATTTTGATCAACATTTTCAGAATTTCATCAGTGTTCATAATCAGAATTATTAATTGTATCACCCTTAGCAAACATTAAAACAGGTGCATAAATAAAGCTATATTTTGATCACTGAAATCCATTTTGAGTAACTAACAATATATCTTAACTTGCCATTACTGTACCATTCAGTGTGAAAAGAGATTTCTGAATGATTATGTAAATTTTAAGAAAAACATTCAAAACTCAGTTTAAATATGATGTAGAAAACATGAAAATGTATCTATTTCTCATTTCATAAGCAGAGTTAGTCTATTTGTATTTCAGAAATCTAATACTTAGTGGGAAAAAAGACATACATGATGCTGGTTAATATAGTTGTCATTGGCACAGATGCAACTGGGAAATTCCTATAAATATGTCAATGAATCATGATTGGCCAGGAAATCTGAAAATATGAAACAAATAAAACAATGCATGACAGAAAGACAGAATAAGAATGATCAAAATGTGAATCAAAAGAAATAAAGGTGGATAGAAAAGAGAACAAACAGCCAGTTCCACGATGTAAAATACAAGACAGTATTGAATGCTACGTAGAGCAGCTGTCCCAGGAGATGAACAAAATCATGTTGATAGAAAAAGAAACAAGACCTGGCTTTTAAGAAGGGAAGGACTAGGCAAGGCTGGGTTCTGTAGCTATGTTGTATCTGTAACATGCCAGCAGATTGTTAGAATTTTAGAGCTGACCTTTGTAGATATAACTTGATTCCTAATGATTTTATTAGCACTTGAACTCTGAACAGATGTTTGAGCCAGTGCTAATGATTGAGAGCTCATGGTGGTAGAAGACTGAAGAGAACTCAGGATTGGAGTTTACTCTCCAGGGTTGAAGCTTAAAGCAAACTTTTCACTTGAGTAATGGCATCAAGTCCTAGGAGGCTAGCACTTGGCCAGGAATTTGCTATAGAATATAATGGACTCCACAGTACCAAAAATCTAACGATAACAGGGCAAGGGAAGTAGCAGTGGTTTCCATGAAAACGAGTGCATCAGAGGTTCCCTCTCTGCCCTGTAGCCTGGCATCAGCTTGTCATTCAATTAATTTTAAAGGTACATGTGCTATTCAGTTGCTCAGTAACCCTGTGGTTGATTGACGGAACAAACAAGAGTTGGTCTGTTACAGATACAGATGCACTGTCTGGCTCACTCGTTACTCACACCTTCATCCTGGACTTTCTAGAATCCTAAAGTCATGTAGGCCAGTCCTATACAAACACTGCTTTCCACTGTAAATTCACCCAAATTTAAGAGTTAGAATGGACCTAAGAGATTATATAGTCCACCATTAGCTCACATGATTCTCCTTTATGAACTCTATACTCTATTAAAAGTCATCTTTTTTCTTTTTCCCTAAGGATGTCCCGTATTTTTTCCATTTGCTTTCCCACTTCAGTGCTTTTACTTAATTCTTCATCCACCTAGAATGACTTGGTCTCCATCTCTGCTTCCTGGAATCCTACTGTTCCAGCAAGGCTCAGCTCATATTTCAACTAATCCATGAAGCCTTCCCTGATCTCTCTGAGGGAAATAAACTCTCATAAAATTTGTTTGAACCATTTTTATTCATTAATCACCAACATCTTCATTATACATATTTGTGTACATGTCTCTTCTCATGGTACAGTGTAGAAGGTCCATCAGAGATCCTTGGTTCAAATTCTGGCTTTTCCACTTATGACTTATAACTTATGTGGCCTTGGGTATGTCTCTATGGATAATGGTATCCTCACTTTTAAAAAGAAGGTGGCCTTTTAAACAACCCCTAAGGCCTTATCTAATTCTAAATGATATTGTCCTATACGTACATATTCCTTCAAGACAAGAGCTAATTGTTATTCATATTTATAATCAGTGAGTGAATGAACGCATTCTTACACGTGAGGAATCTGGTGCATGGAGTGGTCACAGGATCCAGGAGGCAGCTGGGCCGTGCAGTGGTAGCTTTGGAGTCAGGAATATCGGAGTTCAGATCTGGCCGGAACACTGAATGGCGGGCCACTTAACTTCTATTTGCCTCAATTTCCTTATCTTTGAAACAAAGACAATAATAGCACCTCACTGCCAGGGTTGTTGAGAGTAAAAATGAGATAATCTTTTTAAAAGGCTTAGCTTTACACAGTATCGAACATACACTATATAAGAGCTAGTTATCGTTATCACTGTTACTACTATTAGTCATCATTATTTTCATCATCATCATAATCTACCCAAAGCCATGAAGCTTTGTTTTAGGATTCTCAAGTTCTAGTCCCAAATGGTTGCTAAGTTCTAGTCCAGAGCATGATAACTGAAAATCACAGATTCAGAAGTCAAGAGACCCGGGTTCTAGGCCTGATTCAGCAATTAACTAATTGTGTGACCTTGCTCAAATCCCTTAATTTCTTTGTAACTCAGCATCTTTACCAATAAAATGGAGATAACAAAAACTTTCTAATCTACCTCATGGGATTCTTTCAGGGTCAAATAAGGTAGCAGAAGCATCAACAATTTACAAAACCTGTGATTACAAATCTAACATACCACTATTATTATTATTATTATTTTAATAACAATGCTAATATTGCCAAGGAGTATAAGCCATTAATAAGCGCCTGAATTGTCAGGGAGAACTGTGACTCTGAAGCCAGAGAACTTGGGTGGGAGCTGAGACATATGCATTGATTCCACTATATAAAAATAGCATTTGTGTTAATTCAGTGCCACCTTCTTCTTTTTTTTTTGTCTTTTACTTGATCTCCTTTCAAAGCATATTTTTTAAAGCTAGTTGAAGAGCAATGTTTAAATACCTCATTTGATTCTAGGATATTTGAAAAAACAGGCTAGCAGTCATTTGAAATATGGCAGAAGATGACTAAAATGATGATTGGGGGGCACATAAAGGGTCACCAGCTCTCTGTGTCCTGTAACTGAGCAATCTGAGTTGACTTACCACATAGCTAAATTCACAGGAGAAAAAAACTCTTTGGAACCACATTTTGCAACTTGTTGCAACAGGAGTCTTGAAGGATAACAGGTTGATATGACCTGTCTCACTACCTAGAATTAATCATGGACTATTACAGATGGAAGCCATTGCAAAGGTCACTACCAAGTCCAACGCCCTCATTGTTCAGATGAGAAAACAGACCCTGATGGGTTAAGTGACTTGCTCGGAGTCATATGAGTAGTTATTAGCACAGTCAAAAGTAGACCTCTGGGGTGTAACTTCCACAAGTGCTCTCTTCAGGATTCATGGAAGGAGAATTGAATATGGAACCGTAAGGCTCAGGTCGGCCTCTTCCTAGGTGGGACCTTGAACAGGGCTCTTTATTTCTTTGGTCTCTAATTCCTCAGCTGTTAAACAGAAGCAATATTGCCTGGCAGAGCCAAACAGGGTTCTTTTGGGACACAAATGAGATAACTTATACAAGAGTGAAACTGAAATGTCAGCTTTGGCTAGATAGTTTTACCCTAACGCAATCTCCCCATAATTAGCAAAAGCAAAAGCAACATTCCAATCCAGAATTTTTAGGATAAATCTGAGGATTACACACTGATTTGTACCACTAAATATAAATAAACTATTAATGAATGAATTTTTGTTGCTGATAATTAAAAATGGTTACACCTATACATGTCTGAAAATAGGAGCTGGGTTCAGAACAGTATAGGAAGAAGGGACAAATGAATTCTATATAAAGATGATTCAACTTGATTATATCAAGGACATTCACACAACCTTCTACTGAATCACTCCCTCATTTTGCTTCAAGAAAACATTCCATATCTTTGATCTGGCAAAAAAAAAAGGTATTAAGATAAATGGAGAGTCCTTAAATCATGTCACATTTTCAGACTATAATGGCATCTTTCCTGAGACCTATGCAAAAAAAAAGGATCAACAATGGCAAGCCCAGAAATCAGGACAGTATGCAAAATAGGGTCTTGTTTGATATGAATGTATAAGAGAGACAAGCCTCAGGGATGGAAAGAGGTCTAGATTACATTTTTTAAAATCTACATAATGAATGCCACTTCAGACCAACAGCCTAAAAAAGAGGGAAGAAAAACCTCACATTATGCTAGGGAAATCTTAAAAGAAGAAAGTACAGAAAGTCATCCCGTGTGTAACTGACAAACGGTATTTTAGTGACTGATGGGAATTGCCACTCCTTGGAACGTCATTGGTAATGACTAGCAATATGATATTTCAGAAATTATTGGGATAGAAGTTGAAGAAGGCTCGGGTTGCAAGTAGTCCATAGAAAGAGACAAACAACATGATATATTGGGAAGAACACTGGATTTGGAGCCAGGGGATGTGAGTTTAATCTGAGTCTTCTACTAACTACCTGTGTGACCCTAGGCAACTCATTTAACTGTTTCAGTTTCATTTGTATGTCTGTTTTCCCCCAGCTTTAGTTTCTTTATCTTTAAAGTTAGGGAGTTAAATTAGATGATATTTAAGATTCCTGGGGGTTGGGGGCAGAGAAGTAGTGCAAGCCAATGGTAGTATAAAGGAAGAGGGGAGAGAAGACTGTGGGGAAAAAAGAAGGAAGCTGGAATTTTTTATGTCAGTCCTCACAATATTGCCTGCATCCTGATTTAGGCCATCCTTTACTGATTTAGGAATGATGGAGAAAGCTGCCAATGCAGGCCTCCCTTCAACATTTATAGGACTTTCTGCCCAAATATTTCAGTTTCTGTCTCATCTTGTCAATCCTAGACCTCCAAGCTACTTCCAGTTCTGCTTCACACCACTACAAATCAGACCACTATCCTTTACTTCCTACTCACCAGTAACCTGTGCTCCACTCCTGGGTCCCGTATCTCTGATAATTTATCTTCTCTTCTGCCTTATACTGTTAGGGTCCAGACCTCTAATCAATTCCTTTCCACTCTTCCATGTCACTACAAGTAAACCATCCCCTATCCAACTCCCCCTTATATGCTGTTTTCATCCACTAAAGTATAAACCTTCAATGGAACTAACTTATTTTCTTGTATTTTTATCCTCAGTACTTAGCACAGTGCCTAACACAGCATAAATACTTTACAAATGTTTTATGTACCTATCTATACAAGGCACCAATCAGACACATTTGTTCATAAAAGACATTGCAAAATCAGAAGCTTGGGATAACACATCAAGCATAAGGATAATACAATTCTTAGTTAAACTGTGAATATTCATACCACGTGAACTCCTGTACACATTATAAGAAATAAAGACAGTCAGCAATAATTGGGAGCCATTCCCTTACACAGAAATTATTAAATAAAATGATGTCGTAAGTCAGCATAAAAAAACAGAGGATTAGAAAGTGTAGGGTTAAAGTTAAAGATGACAATGCTGAAACTAAAAGGTAAGGCAGTATGAACAGTACTCTGGAATTATTCAATGAACAAAATGCAATTCCTCGTGTATATGGCAGGGCAATGGGCAACCCAATACAGATTTGAACACTGGGGAAACAACATGGTATCATCTGAAAGCCCAACTCTGTATACTTAATATGCAACTTGAGATATTTCCTCACTTCTTTGAATATTAGTTTTCTCATCTGTCAAATGAAGAGGTTAGAGTAGGTATCCTATAAGTTGTCTTTCAGTTCTAAATTTATAATTCTATGATTCTTGGTTAGCTGGTTTAGAGAAGGACCAGGGCTTTATTTCTTAAAGGGAGGAATACTCTGCAGGGACAAGCCAAGACACTACATCATAGTTACTTATGGGAAGCAACCAGCGTAAGCAGCTGTTGTTAGCCTCAAGCCAGTCTCTGAAGGGGCTGATCATTTATAACTAATCAACTGTATGCTCAATAGTGTGACTACAAAAAAATGAGAATAATCTTTATATATGTCTTATGGAAATTAATTCTCCTAATTTGGGGGTAATTCGTTATCAGTCGCCATGCCAGACTGTTTAATTTAATTAGTTTAATGGAGGAGAGTTACAGGGTAAAGGGGAAGAACAGGCAAACTATGTACCTTCCTCGTGGTCTATAATGTGGGTGTTCAACCAATGATCGTTGAGTATAGTGTGATTTGCCATTCTAAAAAGATGAAATATTCATCATCTGTATCATTTTTACCATTCTAAAAAGATGAAATATTCATTATCTGTGTCATTTTAAAATATTATGTGTACAGCAATGTGTGCAATCGATATATCAGTGGAAACTGACAGGCTATATCATAGGATAACAGGTTTTACTCTCTGTGATAGCACTGATATTTAATATCACCCTCACCATGTCCCCTCCACTGTCATCTTTATCACAACCAAGTAGGTTAGGTTTGCTTAGTTTCTTTCCTCCCTAGAAGGAGACAAAGTTGTCTCCTAGACTTGATTGGCTCAGGAGGCTAAGGTTCAAGTTGGGATTTCCTGGAAATAGCATCCTGGTGACCTCTGACTTTGTTCTCTTGGTTTTCTATTTACCTAATATCATAAAAAGGCTCACCCAAGTGGAGTCAGGGCAGATAGGGGGCACAGTGGATAGAATGACAGGCCTAGAGTCATGGAGACTCATCTTCCTGAGTTCAAATCTAGCCTCAGCCATTTAATAGCTATGTGACCCTGGGCAAGTCACTTAATCATATTTGCCTCAGTTTCCTTGTCTGTACAATGATATGGAGAAGGAAGTGGCAAACCATTCTAGTATTTTTGCCAAGAAAACCCCAAATGGGTCACAAAAGAGTCAGACACAACTAAAAAATGATTGAATGAGTGGAATCAAGGCTCTTCAAACTTGGAGGGTGAGTCACCACACCCAATCTTTTCTCTAAGAGGCATCTGAGAAGTCCAATCTACGCATGGTAAGCACAGAAATGCACTTATTGAATAGCCTTTCTTTTGTTGTTTGCTGTTTTTCAGTGGAATTCACTGGGATTCCTATCCCAGCACTCTATCCACTATACTGCCTAGCTGTCTCAGCTGTCCTTTATTTTATAGCTAAGTAAACAACCTTTTATTCCTAATTTTGTTCCAGCACGGAATCTACATTTACAGTGACTGACCAGAGCAGTCCGCATTCCCCCACATCTAATTATATTTTCTAAACCTAAACCTTAGATGTTCTGGATTGTAATCCTGGAACTACACAGGGCTACTGTTTTTAGTTTTGCATACATGACTCATTTTTAATTCTTTGAAAATAGGTATTTGATATGATGGTCATAGCTTCTAAAAGTGGATGATACCACCCTCGAGGGGAGAGGTGGTGGTGCTGGAACAATCCAAGGGGTGGTAGTAGACTTGGGTGACACAAATTTAAAAAAAATGTCAAAGAAATCAGATTTCCAGAGGGGCACTGAGAAATCTTTTTTTTTTTTTAAAGGGGAGAGTATGTTTTGGAACCTCTGGGTCTATATCTATATAGTCATTCTTAGTCAAACAGACTAATAATTGACTAACTTCAATCACTCTGCATAAATGATAATTCCTTTGCATTTATAAAATAATTGTTATGCAGGCCCTTCCAATTGAAAGTATTTTCCTATTTAAAAAAAGATAATAGGTGTAACTGTCACAAATAGGATGTCAGTTCATGGTGTACCATGTGGCTGGTTCATGACCTCTCAGTTCCTCTGTGGTTGTATCAGTCCCTATGTTGTAAATATCTGGCCTTCATCTAATTCTTTCTGGGTACTTCTCCCTAGCAAGAGAGCTAAACTACCAGACAAGGTTGAATCAGGATGTGATGATTGTTTCCCAGGAAACACATCTACTCCAAACCTTTTCTTTAAATCCACTCCAGCTAGATTCTGAAAGACTCTGATGACTCTCCATAGATTCAGAAGGTACCTCAAGAGTCACCTAGTGCAATTTATTCTGTAGATAAAGAAACTGCGGTCTAGGCAGCTTTATTGGCTTGTGCACATTCACACAGAGAAGTAAGTAGCAGCATCTAGACCTAAATCTACATCCTCTGGATACAAATCCAGGGCTCTTACCCCACCTGTATCAGGCCGCATCTCATATTCATGGACTTCTGTGTGAAATAAATGGATTGCTGACCCATTAACAGCCTGGTTTGTGGGACTGCTCTCTTTACACAACCACAGCTGCCATGTGGCTTTGCTTCTAGGGGAAGATTTAGAGCATGAGCATTGAGAAAATACTGCTGTAGGCAATTTGGTGCAGATGAAGTTGCTGCCAAGATAAAAACACTGCCTGGAAGTAATAATTGGAGGGTCAGGCAAAAATAACTGCTCACACTGTGTTCTTATAAGATATCCAAAAATAACTGGTAGTTAAGGAGAGTCTGGGCTAAAGGTAATAACTGAAGGGAATGAATCTTGATTTTACTCAATGATTGTTGAGCCCACTTACTCCCAGTCTCGTCCATATCATGACTCTGTGGCAAATGGTTAAGAAGATAAAATGGCCAAAAAGAAGCTTTATTTTTTGAGAGAGAAAGACAGAAGTGAATCTGTAAGCTAAAGGATGGGATCATTTCTTTTACTAACAAGGACATCTTCTATTCTTAAAGACATGGGCTTACAAATCAGAAATGGGGTCATGAGGTAGACATAGTGCAAAGGCTAAAGAATTTTTGTAGCCAAAGATGACATGGTTACAACATCTCGGTCATTTTCATTATTTCTGAAATTAACTTATATATTTCAGGAAAGAACATGCTTTAAATTGCTGCTGTCGTGGATACCAAAAACACCGTTTTTAAATGAATCTCATGCTAAAAGGGACAAAAGAGATGATGAACAATTCCAAGACAACAAATAGATTGAAGATATAGATATAGGCTGGAACTTTCTTTAGCAGAATCTTCAATTAGAAACAGTGTGTGGGTGAAGGGTGGGAAGGGATACAGTTGATGAAACCAAACATGGTTCAATGGCACTCACCATGAAAGCTGTATTCTCACCTCCTATAGAGACAGTGAATCAAAGGTACAAAAGATTCCAATGAGTTTCACTAGGCAGTGGGTGGCCTAGGTTCCTCAATCCAGCTGCCTTTTCATGTGAGAGAGAAAGCTGACATCACTGCCACTAATCCAAGTTTAAATTTACTCTTTAATTTTCACTCAGCTTTCAATGATTTTTTTCTTTTTCTAGGCCCTCCTTCCTACTGAGATGAAGACCCTTTGTTGTTATTCCCCCATTCAGGTTAAACTATTTTCCCCCTCTCAAAGAAAGAAGGTCATTTTTTAAAGCATTCATCATATATCTACACTCTTCAAAACATGAAATATTTCTGATTTGTGGATCACATCTACACAGATGTGATCCATAAACCTTTAGATTTGCATAATGCTTTGAATAAGTTATTTCATTTGATCTTCACAACAACCCTTTGAGGTATCATATTATTATTATTAGTATTCCCATTTTATAATTGAGGAAAGTTGAAGAAGCTAAATTAAGTTAAGAAACTTGTTCAGAGTCACACAGCTAGTATCTGAGACAAGATTCAAACTTAGGTCTTCCTAACTCCAAGTCCAGCACTCTACCCATTGTCACCTACCTGCCTATAAAACAATGTCATGATATTTCTCCATATTCAATTTTCATGGAATGCTCCAGGTAAATGAAACTTCCACCTTGACTACCATCTTCCCTTAGATCCTTATAGAGACAACCGAGGCCTCTGAACCTGAGAGCTTTGGGAATATCACTGCCCTCCAAAACTATCAAACCCATTTTAGACCCAGCCCCCATAGCCACTACTAAGGGGTGAAATCATTTTAGAGAGGGTGCCATCTTCTTCATCAGTACCGGCAATAACTGATGACCAAATTCCATCAACAGAAGCCCTGGGAGTGACAGCATCTCTCAGATCACAAATCCAGCCCAACTCACAAATAATCATCACCTACGGAAGCAATTCTTATTGAGAAGGGGCCAACCATCCCTAACAACAGCCATCAAGTTGCCACAGACAGGGTAGGCAAGCCAGTTTAGTTGAATCATCAAACAATGGAGGGAGAGATAGGAGGCAGCATGTGCCAATCAAGTTATACACTTGTACTTCCTCGATCATCTTTTCTCAGACCCCAAAGGAGATACCCCAAGATCATTAACCCAAGAGCTCTGAGAATAGCAATTCTTCAGATCCAATTCCCTCAATCATCATCCTGGCAACTTCCCGTGGGGCTGGTATAGCCACAGCTACTGAATGAAGTCCCAGAAAAGAAACTGCTTGCCAACAAAGTCCCTAGCACTGTCAAATGGTTCAACATTAGAAACTGATATAGTTTTATGAGTGGAAATTACATTAAAGAAGAGGTATTACCATCTGCTTTGCTGCTATGCCCTTAGGATCATGGGACCTTTTCATGTGACTTGCAGCTAAAACTTTCCATATGTGTTGGCCTCCCCCTATTAGAAATGGGAGCTACTTGAGAGCAAGAACTGTCTCACTTTTCTATTTATATGCTCAGCCCTCAGCACAATGCTTTGAACATAATATGCATATAATAAATATTTGCTTCCCTCTTTCCTTCCTTCCAAACCACAAACCTAACGTTACCCATTTGGCAGCATATCCAATGACATACAACCTATGATGGTAGGAAATTATTCTATGCATTTCAACCTACTTGTTTACTACTATTTTCCCTTACTTCCAATGTTTCTATGGGGGTAAAAACAAAAGCAAAAAAAAAATGTCATCAGACTTGAGGTTAGAGAATTCATAGTTACTTTTAAAAGATTTTCAATGAATTCATTCATTCACGTGCTCATTCAATGTTTATTAAATACTGTTCTTATGTCATTGCATTAGATGCTAAGAAAAACCCAAAGGTCTATGTCAGAGCCCCTATTTTCAAGGAGCTTACAATCTAGTAAAGGTTAAATAAAGCATATGCAATTAAATATAATGTAATGTACAACTGAGATCAATTAACCAGGACTTATTGAGCACCTATAATATGTCTATCACCCCCTGTTACAAGGCAATAAGGGAAGAAGTTGTAGTACAGTATAAAGAACACACAACTTGAGTCAGGCAATATAAATTCAAATTTTGATTCTGCAACTAATTATTTCTGTGACCATGGGCAAATCACCTTGTTGGGCATCAGATTTTTCATGTGTAAAATGAGGCAATGAAGTAATCTTCTCTAATATTTCTTTCAATTCAAAAGTGCTATGTTAAAAAAAAAATTAAGTGCTATGTTACCCCAGAGAAGAAGATGGGGACCCTGGTCAAAAAGAGTTTACAGTCTAGTAATGAGTCAACACAGTGTAGCAGATAGGACATTAGTCATGCAGTCGGGAGTACCTCAGTTTCAAACCTGCTTCATATACTACATTATAGTCTAAAGATGCTCCCAGAGGAGCAATTAGAGAAAATGACAAAGTCTATTTCAGCAGGGCAAATTCCTATACAATGGGCATCAGTCTTCTCTGTCAGATCTACCATGGGCTGAATAAGGGATGCCAATTAGCCTGTTAACATTCAATGCTTTCCCCAACCATATCTACAAATTTGATTTTTGTAATACTTTCTTTTATTTCATAGGGGAGGTTGATCTGAGACCCCATTGATCTAATTGATGAATGCTATAATCAACTAATTAAAATCTTAGGGGTTGGGTCTTTGTCAGAAAAACTTCCATTGAGTAGATGTGGTCTTTATCCCTTTTTTGAAAGGGCAAATAGAAATCCTCTGATTGGCCAACTGATTGGTTAGTGGTTTGGGTGGCTTCCAAAATGATTGCCATGTAAAAACCAGGGGGACAAACTCTTATTGATGGAGACCCCTACTTTTATCTTGGTCTATCAAAGCCAGCTATAAAATAGTTTGTCCCTTTTATCTTCCTATTCTTTCTTTCCTTGGTCTTCCAGACCAAGGTGAAGGGGGTTTCTCCCTCTTCTCAAACTCCTTCCCAATCTCCTCTCCTTCCAAAGATGATGATGACTGTCAAAATAATGACTGATGGCAGAACGATGACAAAAATGATGGCTGATAGAAGAAGCACAGAGCAAGAGCTGCCTGAGCAAGTCAAAAGGGGAGTTCATGGATTTCAGTACCTGGATGCATTCTGTCTTTCTGAACACGAGTGATCAGACATCTTCCATGGAAGTGTAAGAGTTCTAGAAATAAAGAATTCCTGAGTTTGAATATCCAGACACTAGATCTTCTAGAAGCAAATTTTCTTGGTAGCATGCGACTGGTAGACTGTCCTCCAGCTAAATATGTGAAAGCCATTCCAAGGATGAGAATGGAACCTGGTTCTTGCTAACCCTATTACAGCTATGAGTTGTTGCTATAAATCTGAATGGGGAATATTTATTCAGTAGTTTCCCAAAGTGTCTTAAATTTAACAGAGGAGTCTAATGGGCTATTTTTTGCTTTCGGTTTCTTGTTTTGTTCTTGGGCTCCTGTAAGTCCTTTGCATCTTGAGCATTTTCTCAGGTGAGTAAATTACAGGTGAGTAAAATAAAGACGGTATCTATTACCTATATTGTACACTGATTACCTATGCTGGACTTTGGTGCTCTTACACACTTTTGTGGAAACCTAGACACAAGCCAATTCTGTGTCATCTCCTCTTTAGGCATGATCCTGAATCAGTTCCAGGTAGGATCAACAATCCAAAGAGATAATCCTTTGGATCAACCCCTGAAATCAGACCTAATCCATAAGAGTCTTTAGCCTTTTAGAGGGCCTTGGGTCGCAATTTACTTTCTATTTTTAGTAACCAATAATTCACTTCCAAATACAAGTGAAAAGCCAGTCCCCATCAAAGCCATCATCTTGTCCTGATGCTACTGTTGGGCCTCCTAAAACAAATAGCATATATCTGACCAGTCATCCAGGAAGGTTTCTGTTGTAGGGGAAACATTTTGAATCTGTAGTGACAAACGTTTAGCAATACCTTTTGTGTTCCTCACTGGAAATGAAGATGTGTGTCAAGACAGAGATCTGAGGCAGCTACATGGCACAGTAGGTAGAGTATCAGCCCCGGAGTCAGGAGGATCTGACTTCAAATCCAGCCTCAGACACTTGACACTTATTAGCTATGTGATTCTGGGTAAGTCACTTAACTCCTACCGCCTTACAAAAAAAAAAGAGAGAGATTCACTTGTTTCATTGCCTATACAAACGTGCAAATGTCCCAAATAGATGGAAATTGTTCACCAAATTCAGAAATAGTGTGCAAAGCACTTTACATATATTATCTCATTTCATCCTCATAACAACCTTGTGATGTATGTACTATTATTATCCCAATTTTATAGTTGAGCAAACTGAGGCTGACAGAGGTTAAATAATTTATTTAGGGTCACACAGTCTCTAAGGATGGATTGGAACTCAGGTCTTTCTGACTCCAGATGTAATGCTCTATCCCAGGGGTGGGGAACCTGCAGCCCTTAGGCAACATGTGGCCTTCTAGGTCCTTGTATGACACTTTTTGACTGAGTCCAAGTTTTATAGAACAAATCTTCTTATTAAGGGGATTTGTTCTGGGAAGTTTGAATTCAGTCAAAGGGCTGCACTTGAGGACCTAGAGGGCCACATGTGGCCTTGAGGACACAGATTCCCCACCCCTGCTCTATCTGCTGCTCCACCTTGCAACCTCTTATAGAATGATTAGAAGGGCATCATCACCCCTGTCTATGAATACATAGATAATACCTATGAAATCACTGTTAATGATGTATTGCTTTGATAGTATGCATTTGCTTCAAGAAAGGAAT
Organism: Pseudochirops cupreus; assembly: GCA_028627135.1. Taxonomy (NCBI): domain Eukaryota; kingdom Metazoa; phylum Chordata; class Mammalia; order Diprotodontia; family Pseudocheiridae; genus Pseudochirops; species Pseudochirops cupreus. The sequence goes on from CM053581.1 coordinate 79,514,639, forward strand.
TATTCTATTCTTCTGACTTGGATGACTGAACTTCAAAATGGTATCTCTTTTCTCTCCATTATAAAGCACACCCGATGTCCTACTATATATAGAACAATTTAAAACACTAAGCATTTGACTTTTTTTAAGAGAAAGATTTTTAAGTCTTTTTAAAGGTTTAAGCAAACTTGTTTGAAAAAAAAAAACACCCACAACCTTATTTCAAGCCATATTCATCTAGTACTTTTCATATAAATGCTACCAGCTGCCAAGTAATTTAAAGGAAAGCAGACACACAAAGCAAGAAAACAGTGTCAGTAAGTTAACCATGGGTGATCATAGAGGTGACAGAGAGATATAGTGGAGTAAAGTAAATGAAGAAAAGGAAATTTGAAACCTTAGATACATATGGATTTCTTTAAAATACTTCCCTAAAAAAATCCACAGGCAATAACGAGAGAACGAATTCTTCTTCTTTAATCACCCCTATTGCATTATTCTAGAATAAAATCATTCCACGCTTAAAAAGCTTATAATTCATGCTGATACACCAAGATGGACATAACGATTAAAGGAAAAGAGAAGACTGGCCACCAGAAGCATAAGGAAGGAACAAAGTGGTAATACCGGGTACTGTTCTAATTTTACACAGTCTGACCTATGAAGAAATTTACCCTGGGGAAGAGAAAGCTGACGGGTTATTTAACAATAGCTGTGGTTCAGGGGATGGTGGCTGATTATTTCTGTCTTTACTGGGAACAGAACAAGGAGAAACTGCACAATGAAAGATTGCCAGTGTATTTGTCCTTGTGGCCCATGTGAATCAATGAGTTGTCAAACTCAGAAATGGATGATGAAGGAAGGGAGGACGGGAGGTTGTACATATATTCTATTTTCTGTGGGGATCTTCCCAGAATGGTTACATTCTCCACTGCTTAAGGACATACGCTTGCTTGGAGTAAGAGGCTAGATGAAATCTCTTCAAAAGAAAGCAATGGAGGTATCTTACTGAAAGGTCAAATCTCAAGAATGTCCTGCTAACCTATACCTCATCTTACCTACCTGTTTGCTGGTGCCTCAAATTCCTTTCATGAGATAGGATTGCATTCATTCCAGCATAGGAAATATGATTTAAATGTGCATACATCTGTGGAGAGAGGATTATGATTACAATTCACACTAAAGTACACATGACTAACAGACATCTTTACAACTGTAATAATAACAATAATAGCACTGTATATTCTAAGGTTTGTAAAGTACTTTATAAATATTATTTTGTTTTTTCCCCACAACAACCCTGAGGCATAGGTGGTATAATTATCCCCATTTTGCAGATGAGGAAACCAAGGAAACTATGGTTAAGTAACTTTCTCAGTCATACAGGTACTAAGTATCTAAAGTCAAATTTGAACGCAGTTTTTCCTCACTAATTTTCTAGCTTTCTATCCATCGTAACACTAGCTGCAAGTTTTGATGCTGCAAAGATCACTGATTGCCTAAAGTCAAATAATGAGAAATCCTGGGTAAATAGAAAAAATAGATAGATAGATAGGACACTGTGATAAGAAAACAAACAAACATTTTCTTTCTTTGACAATTTAATCTAGGAGGAATTTTGTATGGTATTAGATTTTTATAATGGCTTAATGTCTTGCATGTATGGATGAGTATCAATGTGTGATAAGACTCCTTTGGCAGTATGGTGAGGCCTACAGAGCCCTTCTCTAGATAATGTCATTAAATGAATATAATAAAATAAAAAGAATTAAAAAGGAAAACCAATTATATTGAAATATAGTTATCAAATTTTAAAATACAAAGATACCAAGTTAAGAACCCCAGAAGAATAAATTAGCATTGTACCTATAATTTTCATATAAGCCTTCTAGCAATTAGTCACTTTGGTTTAATGGTATGCCCTATATTGTGCAAAATAAATTATTCCTTAATGACCTGATATATATTAAATTGCTTTATTCCCTGGCATCCAAGATACTAGAAGGACACAGAGGGAGCTCGGTGGCTCTGTGAATATAGCACTGGGCCTGGAGTCAGGAAGACCCATGTTCAAATCCAGCTTCAGACACTTATTACTTATGTGAAATTTCGCAAGTCAACCTATCTATTTACCTTAATGCACTAGAAGGAAATGGCAAACTACTCTAGTATCTTTGCCAAGAAAATCTTATATGAGATCACAAAGAGTCAGAGAGGACTGAACAATAGCAGAAAAACAAAAGTGTGTGCCCACATATGTGTGATATCTGGGAAACAGAGCTTCTAAATGAATCAAACCTAAATATCTCTTTGGTATTTTTCTATTTATAAAATATCCACTGTTTTGCTTCTGAGGAACACTCTAATTCTTTTCTCTTCTCCTCTAAGTGAGCCTGTACGGCTCTCTCTCCTCTGGCAGTTAAGAGAGTCCTGGGCAAGGGACACATTAGGAATGTCAGAGAGCAACAGCAGTGATCAGATGATGAAAGTCAGATATTAAGACAGTACTTCCAACTTCACCTTGCAAGCATTCATCAATGAGCAAGGTTTTCTGACACCTCATCCATCACCACAAAACCCCCAAGAGGAGGAAATTAAAATTAAATAAATAATATAAGAAAGACATGGTCATTGACAAAGGGATCTTTCAGCTTGATTTTCAGCTCTCTGCAGACCAGTTTGCTGAGTTGTCATAGCCAGAATAAATGAGAATTTAAAAATAAATTAATTCATTAACTAAAAGGATAATATTGTTGCCTTAAATGGGATTCCTTAAAGATTCTAAAGGTTCTAATTTTCTATTTATTTAGGTATATGAAATAGACTTTCTTTGTTATTTTATTCAGAACTGGTGCCACCTATCATACCTCCCCTCTTCCTTCAGGTCATCCAAACCTTATCACTGACCACTGGTCCAAAGGTAGACTCAGCTTCTCAGGAATTTAATATAAGCTTGTATAGGGGCCTCAGTAGTCTTCCCACCCTGCTAAATAAAACTCTAGGGACATTCAAGTCCCCTAAATTACCCCACCAAAGTAAGGCCTGAAGTAACTGCTGAAAACCCTGGTGGATGGAGTTTCAATAACGACTAGATGCTAATTCCTCAGGTGTCTAGTCCCTTCCCCCTATGAATCAGCACCTCCCTAACCTTGATCCGTATATCAGGTAGAAGAACACCATCAACCCACTCCTTCAGTGATGTCTTTATTGAACAACTAACCCAGCCTACCAATAGGGCCTGTGAGAGATACAAGAAAGGGAGAATATATAGTCCTCATTAAGGAGTTTTCTTTTAGTTGGTAAGATGGAATCAAGTATCAATAAAATAAAAAAAAATAGGATTTCAGAGAGGAAAAAAGAAACTATGGACTGAGGAGTATGAGAGAAGCATAAGATAAATAGTATGTGAATAGGTAGAGAGGAAGTAGTAGGTTATTCCAGGAAGAAGTATCATCACGAGTAGAGACTTAGAGGTGGGAATAAGCTTTGCATTTTTAAGGGACAGTAAGAATACTAGTCTTGTTGTAACAAAAATTTCATTTGGGAAAGAAAAGTAAAATAGAGGGAGATTATGAAGAACCTTAAATGTCCAACAATCCAGTTTAGATTTTATCTTTTGGGTTAAGGGGAGGTATTTAGGGTTTTTGATTAAATGAGGGATATACTAATGATGCTACTTTAAGAACTTGAAGCTGAATGCACTCTGTAGAACTAACTGAAAAAAGTTTGGAAGCACTAAGTACTTCGAACAGTCACTTTATTGCCAAAAGCTGCCCATTACTGATAGCAGGATCAATGAATCACAGAATTTCAGATTTAAAAGGAATTTCCAAAGGGATCTAATCCATACCATAACTGAGGAAAAATCCCTTCCAGAATTTATTAGATAAATGGACATCTACTCTTTTCTGAAGACATCGAATGAGAGGCAAGTCACTATAATTCTGGGTAGCCTATTCTACTTTTAAGTTGTTGTCATAACAGTACTCTGAAGCCAACATTTCCATGAAACCAACATTTGACCCTTTGAACTTCTACCTATTATTGCTAATTTTGCCTTTTTTGGGGGAGGAACAAGCAGAATAAATCTATTCTATTTTCTTTCCCTGCAGTCCTTCAAATACTAATAGATAGCTATTGATCAATTGAGCAATCAATAAACATTTATTAAGAACCTACGATGTGCCAGGCATTGGGTTAAGTGCTGGGCATACAAAAAAGGCAAAAGACAGCCCCTGCCCTCATGGAGTTTACAATATAATGTAGGAGACAACATGTGAACAATTTATAGAAAGTAAGCTGTGTGCAGGATAAATAGCAAATTAACAGAGGGAAGGCAGTGGAAGTAAGAGGTTGGGGAAGGCTTCCTGTAGAAGGTAGAATTTTAGTTGAGACTTAAAGAAAGCCAGGGAGTAGTAGGAGGGCGAACCAAAGAGAAGGCCTGGAACTGAGAAACAGTCAGGAGGTCAGTGTCACTGGATCAAAGAGTATGTATTGGGAAGTAAGGTGTAAGTAGGACTGGAAAGACAGGAAGGGGATAGGCTATAAAGGGCAAAATTGAGACAAATCTTCTCTAAGTTAGACATTACCAGTTCCTTCAAAAATATGACCCAAATTCAAGCTTCTTTTCCATGCTCATTGCTTTCTTCAGGAAATTCCTTTTTATTCATATCTTTCCTAAAGATGGTTCCAGAAAACGGAACATACTACTCCAGATGTGCTCTGCCAGTGTGCTGTAGAACTATCACCTCATTATTCCTGGGAAGCTATCTCACAGCAAAGCCTAGTATCATATTAGTTTTCTTGGCAACTATATCATACTGTTGATATGTGTTAAGTCTGTAGTCCAGTAGGGCCCCCAGATCTTTTCAAAACAACTTTCTATCCAATTATATCTAATCCATCTTGTACTTTTTACTCTTTTTTTTTAACTATCTGGGGTTCTCACAAAAGCTTATCCCAATTTCATGGTACTCTGTAGGTGTCAATTCACTTTTTAAAAAATGACTCACAAGTCCCCATAGATATATTTACTTTAGTGAGCCAGAAAATACAATTAATTCAAATCAAAGTTGTTTAATTAAATAATAAAAAAGCATCAACCAAACATTTTCCCCATAAAACTAAGGCACATAGATCCACAGGTGCATAAGCAATCCATAGAAAGAATGAGCAATCATAGGTAACAAATATGGGCAGGTCAATTGTTTGGAAGGGCATCTACTTAAGGAACTTATTGATCAGGGTACGTATGTATGAGGACAACTCATGCTTCTGATATTGCACAGCCATCGATTGATGTATTCTGATGATGTTATTTCATATCCTCCCACTGGGCCTGACCTTTGTTTGTTTTATATGGCATGCATTCTCTGCTGGGCATGTGGATATTGATTAGGTACAGGCTCTGGGAACCCCCCTGAATGCTGAATCTTCCCATTTGATGAGGCATTTGCCTGAGGCCATAAGCCTTGACCCAAATTTCTTGTTACTAGCCTAGCCCTCTTTTGTCTAGCAACTTCCCACCCTTGACCCTCCCAAACTCTCCATTGTCTCATCTCACCTTAATCTCCCATCATTTCATTTGATGACTCATGACCTAATTTGACTCCTCCTGAAGACATTCCCCAAACTCCTCCTCTAGACCATCCCTAAAATCCTCCCACAACCTTTCTGTACATAAGACTCCATCTGGCCTCCAGGAGGTATAATAGCACCAGAGAATTATCTAGCACAAACTTAAGTCTGTCAGATGATTCTGGCCCACTTGCAAGTGTCACAGATACCGCGGCTCCTTAAGAGTCTACCCATTATGGTGAACTTTTAATAAATTTTGCTTTTCTTTGGCTGAGAGAAGATTTGAGCAGAATTCATTTGGCAGGATCTGGCATGTTGGTATTTTGGGGTCTCGAGCACCCCTAACCCTATACCTCAAACATTTTATGTTTCCCTTACCTTATCAGATATGGCACGTGGTCTCTGCCTGGGATTATTGCCTACTTCAGCCCTCTGCTTTTTTTATGTATGGATGGAAGGAAGGAAGGAAGGAAGGAAGGGAGAGCCTAGCAAATGTTTTTCTATGTAAGTGGATAATGCAGGATGATGCTAAAGGAATTAGAAAAAGATATCAAGACCCCATAATCTCAAATGCAAGCATGCTCAAGATAATAGGAAAAGACTTGGAAGATCTTGTTAGTTACCAATGACTTTACATAACAGTCATCAATGTATAAACCTTTCAACATTTCCAATGTTCAAGATCTCATGGAGTGGGTTGCACAAGGTTTCCTGGGGATTCATACACACAACAGAGTGGGAACATGAACATATATACACAAACTCACCCAGGTAACTAGACTGTCCAAAATTACATGACTTTGACACAAAGACAGTTCACTTGACATTCTTGCTCTCTTTAATGTCAAAACATACAGATCTACTCTCCCATTTACCAAATACCAGACTACATCCCTAAGATCTCCTTTTCTATTCACTGCCTTCAGACCTTCTTCAGAATAAATGAAATCTTTAAAATTAGGTCTGTTGGTGAAAGGGCCTGTCTTCCGAATCACAGATCAAATGTCTTATCTTCCAGATTTGGGTAATAGAAAGGGGAAAACTAATGTAGTCATCTCTGGACTGGATCAAGTGGATAAGCTTGATACAACCCAATAAATTGATCTAGTGCTGGAAAGGCCCCAGAAGTACAGCTCCAACTTCTACTGCAAGGCCTACTCTTTGTTCTGGGTATGTCCCAGATTGTATTGGATCGTTTTATCTCCCATGTTGCCATCAGGTTTACAAAGATTTCCTACTGATAAGCTCCTATGTTAGAATAAAAGGAACAGAGATCACTCAATGAGCATTTATTAAGCACCTATGGTCTGCCAGGCATTGTACTGGGTATTTGGAACAAACAGAATAAATAAAGCTCTTTTTTACAATGCGTTTAAATTACAATGAAGAAATAATGAGACATATAAGTATACAGAGAACAGGAAGAAAATAAATACAAAGAAATTAAATATGAGATAATTTAGGAAAGAGGGGATTAGCAATTAGGTGGAGAAGAAAATGCTCCATATAGAAATTAATACTTGATCAGGAGCTTAAAGTGAGTCTAGAACAGCAGTTCTCAACCTGTGGGTCGCACGACCCTTTCACAGGGGTCACAGGGGTCACCTAAGACTATAGGAAAACACATATTTCTGATCGTCTTAGGAACCTCTTCTATCCTTCTCCAGGTGGGTCCACCCACATGTAGATATGCCCACATATGACTAAGGGTCACAGCATTAGGAAGGTTGAGAACCACTAGTCTAGAAGGAAGAGGAGGCACAGATATATAAAGGCCCAAAGACTGGAGATGGAAGATTGAATGTTGATAGTAAGAAATAGAGAAAAAAGTCAGTATAGCTGAATCTCAGAACACAGAAGGATGAGAAATGCAAAATTAAACTCAAAGGTAATTTGGTGTCAGGTTGCAAAAGACTTTAAAATATCAGCAAATATAAAAGATAACAAGAACGTGACAGCCAGTCCAAATTTCACTCTTGGACCACTACGACCTTACTTTGGGATCCCAGATTAAGGCTTGACCTTAAGATAGAGCAGTTATTGGCTAGCAAGCCGGTGGTACAAAAATAGGCAACATTTGCCTGTGGGCTATAGTTTGCCATTACCTGATATAGAGCACCAATTGCAAGGGCCAGTCCCAAACTCTATAGGTGTCAGTCATATGAATAGGCATTTGACTCAAGCAGAGTTCTATTGAATCAGCCCCTCAGTTGTTAGGATGTCTAATTGTTTTGCTTTAAGACTTTTCTTATCTCTGGTGTCCATGAAAGGAAAGGAATTATAGGCATTTCTCTTTCCTAGGGAGAAAAGGAACATGGGGACCCAAGCTGCCTGTTTCAATAAGGTTACACTCATATTTAAAAGACATTCAAAGGATATGCCCATGAAGCACAAAGGAAAAGCACCCAAAATGGATTTTCTAGTAGAATTATTGTCACTTAGGTCACTACAGTTTTTATATTCCTCCATATCTGGATTTACTTAGCCCGGCTTTTTATGACATGGCTTTATTAGGTCACCCACAGGCACTATCAATAAACTATTCCTTGTGTTTTACCTAGAATGAACAAACCACATATATTTCCTGATCTAGTAATTGGTTCTACTTTTGCTATCAATTATGTCTCTTCTAAGACTTGGGCTCCAGAACTGTTCCAATGCCAGGATTGCCTCTCAAAAGAGGGAAGCATTGAATTGTCCCCATTTCTCTTGTGGGAACCTATATTTTTACAAGGTACCCACAACCCACCACCAAACACACAAAAAAAGAATGAACAAATAACAACTTGGCCTCAGCAATAGGATAGGAATGGAAATCTATATGAATTTAAGTGTCTAGTAATAATAACTTTAATTTATAAAGCACTTTAAAATTTTCAAAGTACTGTCCTCACAACAATCCTAGGAGATGAGGGTTTTTTTTGCATATTAAATAAGTTTATCAAACTGATTTCTAAGAAATTCCATTCTTTTTTTAAAAAATTTTGTTTATTTAAGTTTACATCATTCATTTCCACGAGATTTTGAGTTACAAATTTTCTCCCCATCTTTCCCCTACCCACCACCCCAAAACAGCGATCCCACTGTATACTCCTTCCCCTAATCTGTTCTCTCCTATGTCCTCCCCCATCACCTCTCTGGCTTTCCAGTATAGCAAGATGGATCTCCCTACCCCACTGCCTGTATATCTTAATTCCTGGTTGCATGTAATTAATAATTATATATATATGTATATATATATATATATAATTCTTTAAATTCTTTAATAAATAAATTCTTTATAATAAATAAATAAATTCTTTATAAATCTTTAAATTCTAGATTCTTTGCCTTCCTCCCTCATCACCCACCCCCACTGGAAAGACAAGCAACTCAATACAGGCTGTACATGCGTAATTACACAGAATATCTCCACAATGGATATATTGTGAGAGACTGATTATATTTCCCTCCTTCTTATATTGCTCCCCCTTGTTCTATTCTCTACTTTGTCCCTGTCCCTTTACAGAAGTGTGTGCTTCTAACAACCCTTCTCCCCACCCTATCCTCCCTTCCATCGTCCCTCCTCTCTCATCCCCATTCCTACTATTCGCCTGTAGAGCAAGATACCCAAATTAGAGTATATGTCATTTCTTCCCTATGCCAAATTCAATGAGAGTAAGGTTGACCCATTCCCTTTTGCCTTCCTATTCTTTCCCTCCATTGTAACAGTTATCCCTTGCCTCTTATGTATCAGATGATTAACCCCATTCTGTCTCTCCCTGTCTCCTCTCATTCTATTCCTCTCTCACCTCTCAATTTCACCTTTTAAAATATCATCCCTTCCCTATTAAATTGATCCTGTGCCCTCTATGTACACATATATACACACACTCAGATATGTATTCATACGCATATATATATACCCTCCTACATAGACATATGTGTATATATACATTTATATTCCCTTCACTATCCAGCATTAAGCATGACTGGAGATGTGAAAAGAAGCAACCAGGCCATATAGGTAGTTCAGGGAATGTAATAGTAATTAGTTTATCAGGATACTTAGCACTTAGTACTACTAAGTGCTAAGTGTGGAAGGTGCAAACTCTGTCCCACTGTTGAGAAGGCATGAACTCCCCTGTTGATGTGGAAGAAGGGGATTGGCTGAGGTGTGTATATAAGCAAGAATTCCAGAGACAGACAGACAGAATTGGAATGTTGCCCTGGGTGAAG
>CM053581.1:79533639-79546233 GCA_028627135.1 Pseudochirops cupreus
TAGGTTGTGGGTCAGCCCCCCTACCAATAAGAGTGAAGGCCAGTTGCGGGGGTTGGGTTTCTGCATTGGAAGATTATATAACCATGGGCTGGCTTCTACCTGTTGCTCTCTCCTTGCCACCATGTGGGCGACAGGGGCAGGGTCCTTTCTCATGAGAAAGAATAAAGACCTTTTCTGACCTTAGATTCAGACTCTGAACTCTTTCATCTCACACAAACCCTAACCCTCCTTATGGGTAACCTCATCATTCCCCTTATACTGGGAAACACTGCTACTCTCAAGCTGTTCTTCAGCCAGGACTGGAAGGTACATAAGCCTCTCTCTTTCCCTATTGCATTGCCTTCTTGTTCTCCAAGTACCTTAGAGGTGTGTTTTTTTGTGTTTTTGTGGGCCTGACCTCTCAGATCCCATTATAAGTCAGACAGTTAGGTACTCAGCCTGACCTCAGGTTCTTAGTCCTGTTTGGTTATTTTGGAGAAAATGCACATGTGCGTAGCTTCTGAAGAATGGAGGACAAGGACAGACACCCCATCTGAAAGTGTAAGCCAGATTCTTTCGATTCTCTCAGTGCTAGGGAATTGGGAAAACTTCAGGTACTTTTTTTGTGGATTTTTTTTTGTTTGTTTTTTGAGGCTTACTCTCAAATCTTCCTTTATGGAGGAAGGGACTTCCAGGCCCTATGCCTGTAGCTCCCAAAAGGAGTCAATGAGATCAGACTCCAGTAATGAGTTTGGGGAGGGTCTTCAGGAGGAGTTAATGAGGTCAATGCAAGGGTGAATTGATATTTTGATAGGCTCAAGGATGGGAAGTAGATGAACAATGGAGGGCCAGGCTAGTAACAGAGGTTTGGGCCCAGCCACAATGAAATGCTTATGGCCTCTGCAAATGCCTCATCAAGTGGGAAGATTTAATCAGACTTCAAGGGGTTTCCCAGAGCCTGTACCTGAAAGATTCAAGGAGAACTCAAGGGGGGTCCCAGAGCCTGCACCTCATTGAATGGGGAGAGCTTTTAAGTTGAGACTCTCCAGAGGCAGTATTGGAATGTAGATCAGAACCTTTGTTTAGGGTGGACTAGAGACAGACCGGTCTCATTTAATTACCGGAATGCAGACCAGAACTTCTGTTTGGGAATAGGGTGGGGACAAGTCAATGAGGACGGGAATTGCCTCCCTAGGTGAGATTGTGCGCCCCACCTTTTGCTCAAGCAGAAGCAAAGGATAGCGGGACAGAGGGACGAATTTTTCTTTGAATTCACGCTGAAATGGGACTCTGCCCCTCCTCCAATGAGAAGTCAAGGACACCCTTGACTTTCCCTGGGCTGAGTTTGTACCCCCGCGTTTACCCAATAGAAGTTAGGTATGACAAAAGAATGTACTTTTTATGACTTTTTATGATACTCAGGTTTTTTTTAAAAGAGGGCACCTGGAGGGGCTCACTCTCTTTCTTTGGACATGCATTGGAGAGGGACTTTCCCTCCCCGCTTCCAGGGTATTTAAAAAAATAAACATTCCTGTCCACCGCAAGCTGCTCTTCTGCATTTCCTTTGATTGGGTAAGTGGGGTTTCTGACCCACACATCATCAATAAGACTACTATAAGCATATGCAATAGAGACGTTTAAAAACAATAGGACCTCCAATTCATTGTAGACATCTTCCCTCCTGCCTCTGCTAGTGATTGTGTTGCTGTTTAGAGTCAATAATCAGCAGGAAAACAACCTTTAATTCCCCTCATCACCCCCCACTATAATTGGAGTATTTGACTCTATTCTGTTCAATCACACACATACACAGAGAGGCACGCATGCATGCACATATGCACACGTGCACACACACACCAGTTTTAAATGACTCTTATTTGAAAACCTCTGGAGATACAATTACATAATACAACATGGTCCCTGTCATCAAGAACTTATAATCAAATAGAATGGTAAAAATGTATTGAAATTATTATGATAAAAGCTATGATGTAATAAAGCTAATGGAGAGATCCAAATGAAATGTCCTGGGGAAATTTGAGAAGAGAAACTTTTGTAGGGGGAAGGGGATGACAGAGATTAGTGTAGTTTTGGGTCAGTGTGTTGTAGAAGGTTATTGATCTAGCATTTAAAGGAAGGGAAAAGAATGGTTTCAGGAGGTGAAGCTTTGGAGAGAAACACCTCCCAGGCATGAATAGAGGAGGAGCCCTATTTTGGTGTGAACACAGTGTTCATCTGGGAGAATAAGGGCCTGTTGCTGATATGTCTGAAAAACATTTAATTTTGGGGGGTATCTGATTAATATTAAAGAGTTGAGATGGTTCTAGAGACAAAAAGTGGTACAGAAAATAAATACATTTTTAAAAATCTAAAAAATATAGAATTTCAGAATTGGAAAGGCCCCATAAGCTCTCTAGTGGTAACCTGCACCTGCAAAAGGATCTCTTCTGTGACATATCTGACCAGCCATCACCTACCCTCAACTTTAAGACCAGCTGTATATTGGAAACCACTAGCTTCCAGGGCAACCTATTCCACTGTGGCATAGCCTTACCTATCAGGACATTCTTTTTGGGGGAGGGAAAGGGGAAAGGGAAGGAAGATTGTTTTTTCTCCCTAAGTCAAGCTTTAATAAATCTCTATATCCCTCACCTGTTGGTCTCCTCCAAGTCTAACTGACCAAGCCAAATGATTCTCCGTGTCCTTCAGATAGATACACAATGATCATATTCTTCCTAAATGCTCTCTTCTATGGTGTTAGCATCTCTCATTTTTTGAATTAGGTCTCACATGGATTAATTTTAAGGCCCTTCATCCTGTTAGCCTCTCTCTCAGTACTCTCCAGCTTATCTGTATATTTGCAAAATGGTGGTACCCAGAGCTCCACAAACTACTCCAGATATGGTGTGACCAGACCAGAGCACAACTTAGTACCACTTAGTCTTCACTTAGCAATGTAAGACAGTAATGATATCTTCTTGAATATTTAGGTCTTATCTTCCTAATTAGATTTAAGTTCTTTGGTAGCCTTATACATCTTTATAGCGCCTATGACATCTAGTGAATAGTATTTTGCATATAGTTGGTGCTCAACAAGCCAGTTGGTGAATGAAAAATACTACAGTTTGGTTTTTTCCCTAATGAAAATAAACCTATGATTCTGGGAACTGTAGTCATTTCATTTTAAACAAAGACCTACAATATGAGTACCTTTAACATTGGCCCTGGTGGTTGCAATTTTGTGTTGTATTATTTTTCTCTTTAAAAATTAATCGTCTTGTAGCATAGCAGCTGCCTTTTAAAATTTATTGGCATTGATTCGAGTCCACTCCAGGGCTATGATGGATAGCTTTGATTTGGGGCTGGCAGCAGAGAAGAGGATGAAATGAGGGCTTTGCCAACAGTACAGAGGGCTGAGAGTATAAATAAGAATATATTTTTATTTTTGTTTTATAAAAAATACCTGCACTTACAGGAATGATCACAGGGATCCCAAAAATTGATTTGTTACTTTTTCTCCATTTTTTTTTCCTAACAAAAGAAGGCATATTTGAATGATGTTCTTTCTACTCCATTCGCTATTAGCAGGGGTGATGTGAACCAAGGAGGTCTTTATAGATCTATAAACCTGCCTTTAACCTTCTATTCACCTCTTCTTTTATTACCCATATCTCCCATTTGCTAATTTTATAGAGAAGATGGAGAATATGGGTTAGACAATAGTATACTTAGGTGAGTTTGGAATTGATTGAAAATCAAGATAAAGAATGCAAGAAAAAGAATTATTAATAGTTTGATGTCAACTTAAATGAGTATCTCTGGCAGATTGCCTTAGGAAACTGTGCTTGGCCCTATGTTGTTAAACATTTTTATCAATGATGTAGAAAAGGCACAGATAGTAATTTATAGTTGACAAAAAACTATGAAGGCCAACACAGTGGATCATGTTGGACTGAGAATCTAAAAAAAGATCTTGATAGTCTAGAATAGTGGGTCAAATTTAATAAGAAAACACTGATCATGGATACATTTTGTATAAAATATATTTTTAAAAATCAATTTTATAAGTAAAGATGGGTGAGTTAGGGCTAGATAGTAGTTTAACTTTTTTTTTTGCTTTTTGGAGGGGGGAAGGCAGGGCAATTGGGGTTAAGTGACTCGCTCAAAGTCATACGGCTAGTAAGTGTTAAGTGTCTGAGGCTGGATTTGAACTTAGGCCCTCCTTACTCCAGGGCCTTACTCTATTCACTGTACCACCTAGCCGCCCCAAGTGGTTCAATTAAAAAAAAAATTCTGATCATTACAGATTTAACGGGATAAAGGAAAACAAAAACTCAAACCTTGCATCGAATAAACCTAATCAAGTGAAACAAATTGCTACCTGGGTCACGTCCAAAAATCTGTCTTATTCCACATCTTGAATCTATCACCTCTTTGTCAGGAAGTGAGTGACATGATCCTGGGCTGTATCTGTGAGCTAGGAGTCAGCACATGTCGAACGAGCATGATACCTGTACTTCAGGGAGTAAGAACATTGTTGGGAACTGTTACTGGGGGCCCTAACTGTGGCTTAAGAGGAGTAAAGGAGAACCTGAGGTTGGGACCCCAGACAGAATTCAGAAAGTAATAGTGACGAGGACCTGAGACCTGGGGCACTGTTACCCACAACTCAGAATTAAAACCTGATTACAATAATAAACTGCTAAAAATAAAATAAAACAAAAGAAAAAGAAAAATGAGCAAGCAATAGAAAAAGAACCGAACCATAGATAGCTGCTGTGGTATAAAAGAACATCTAGATTCATATTCAAAGGAAGATAACGCATTTAAAAAAAGCTACTCCTGCCACAAAGAGTAAGGTCAGATAGTCAGCAAGTCCACAGTGAGTTCTGGAATGAATTTAAAAAGAAATTCAAAAATCAAATAAGAGAGATTGAGAAAAAATTAGGGGAAAAAAAGCAATCCAATAAAATTATGAAAAGAGAGTTAGCCAATTAGAAAAAGAGGCCCAAAATCTTAAGGAAGAAAATAACTCCTTCAAAACTAGAATTGAGCAAGAGGAATCAAATGATGTTATAAATAGAAATAATAAAACTAAAATAAATAGAAGAGAATCTGAAACATCTCATTAGAAAAGCAACTGATATGGAAAACAGATTGAGAGACAGTAAAGGAATTGTTGGACTACCTGAAAGTTGTGATTAAAAAAAAATCTTAATTATTATAATATAAGAAATTATTAAGGAAAATTGCCCTGAAGTTCTAGAACAAGATGGCAAAGTAGAAATAGAAAAAAAAAATCTACCATGTGCCACATGAAAGAGATCTCTCAGGAGGAACGCTTATAGGAATATCATGGCCACGTTTCAAAACTCTGAGGTTAAGGAGAAAAAACTGTCAGCAGCAAGAAAATAAAAACAATTTAAATACTGCATAGATAAAATCAGTATTTCATGAGAGCTAGCAGCTTCTGCACTAAAATTGTAGGTCTTGGAACATTATATTTCAAAGAGCAAAAGATCTGGAGTTGCAAGCAAGAATAACTTACCCAGCAAAATTGAGTATAATCCTGAACGAAAAAAAAAATGGACATTTGACTGACTGAAAGACTTTGAGGTATTTATTACAAAAAGAACAGAACTCAATGGAATATTTGATATAAAGATCCAGCAGAAATATAAGGAAAACATTAAAGACTAATTATAAGAGACTCATTAAAGTCAAACTGTTTATTTCTTATATGTGAAAATGTTTTCAGCATTCTTAAAACTCATCATTGCCAAGGTAGTTTGAAAGAAAAGTTGCAGCTGAGTAGTTTACAGTGGGTTGATTCTAAAAAACAAAATTGGGTAGGAAAAAGTAAAAAGAAACAATTATCTCATAAAAATGGGGTGTGAAAGGGAGAACTGATATAGAAGAAAGAAGTGGAAGTGGGAGGCTTGTAATGTTGGAACTTTTACTCTCATTGAATCTGTGTTAAAAAGGAAACAACTTGTACATTTAGAGGTGTGTAGAACTCTTGACTTATAGAGATGTGAGACAACTCAGGGACAGGGTTGGGGAGAGACCTTTAGAAGGATGTATATGTTAAGATTTAGGAGGGTAGGAGAACAGGATAAGGGAAAGACTCTCAGAGTGCCACATGCATAGAATAAGGAATAGGAGGGTAAGGGGAGAAGATAAGGTAACTCAGGGTAAAAAGAGAGGCTGAGAAGGACAATAGTGAATAAAAATAAGATGGAAGGAAATTCACAAATAATCATTATAGTTTTGAATGTGAATGAAATGAACTCACCCATAAAATGAAAATAACAGAATGGATTAAAAATAAAAAAATCTAACAATATGTTGTGTACAAGAAACAGATTTAAGAATGAAAAATAAACACAGAATTAAAATGGAGGTTTGGAATAGAATTTATTATGCTGCAGTTTATGCAAAAAAGACAAGGGTAGCAATTATCTCAAACAAAGTTATGTCTAAAATAGGTTTAATTAAAAGAGATAAAAAGGATAACTACATTTTGATAAAAAAAAAGTACCATATACAATACCAAACTTCTATGCACCAAATACTATAACATCTAAAATTTTAAAAGAAAAATTAAATCTTAGAGGTAGAGATAAATAGTAGTGCTACAATAGTGACAGATTTCAATCTCCCCCTCTTAAAAATAGATAAATCTAACCAAAAATGAATAAGAAAGAAGTCAAGGAAGTGAATAGAATTTTAGATAACCTATATATGACAGCTATCGAAAGAGAATTGAATGGATATAGAAAGGAATACACCTTTTTTCCTTAGTGGTTCATATACCTTTACAAAGACTACCCATATATTAGGACATAGAAATTTTATAGTTAACAGCAGAAAAACAGAAATAATGAAAGTGTACTTTTCCAATCACAAGGCAATAAAAATTATATTTAATAAGTGACCACCAAAACGCAAATTAGAAACTAATTGGAGATTAAACAGCCTAATCTTAAAGAATGAGTAAGTTAAAAAAGAAATCGTAGAAATAATGAATAATTTCACTGAAGAAAAAGATAATAATGAGACAATATATAAAAACTTATGGAATAGAGCAAAAGCAGTGATCAGAGGAAAATTTGTATTTCTAATGGTCTAATGGTAGCCATATTTTGGGTGGGAGAGAAAAAAAATTACATGATAACTATTCTATATTTAAAAGGAGTAGCAAATTGTGCATAATAGATTTGCAGTTTCATGTGCAATCTTTTTTTTTATTATCCTATTTTATGGAAATGCTTGCTTTATTCCATAAATTAAAAATAAAATAAGAAGACTGGAGTACTGGGTCAAAGTAAGTTTTTCCTGTAACACTTACTGTAGCATAGCGCACGAGCACTTATAGTAGGATATTGCCATATCTGCTGTCACCCTCCTCTCAATGATCAGATGTCTTCCTTATTACATTTTTTAGTTTTAATTGAAAAGATTATTCTTCAGCCTTCCCTTTTTGTGGAAACTGAACTATGATGCTTTAAAGATTTAGAAATTAAGCATGAAATGCTATTGTCTCTGCAAACACAATTCATATTATTGCATAGTAAGCGATTATATTTCCTGACTGCCTAATTTTTTATAATTGTTAGAACAATTAGAGACAGAAATCTATCACTTAAACTTTGATAGAAAAAGAAACCATTTAAGATGGCCACTGAGCCATTTCTTTTCTTAGAATGCTTTTAAATGAGCAAACATTTGGGCAGTTGTCCACAGTTCCTGCCTCCCACATATCTGGAATTAATTGCATGTAGTTTCCAAGAGAACAATAAGTCCATTTCTACTCCTAGAATTTATTTTTCCCCCAAAGGAAAAAGTGCAATGTAATGTATATGTGTATATATACACAAACACATACACACATACATACATATGAGTATGTATTATAAATGGCCTAACTCTACAAAGGTTGTTTTCCCTCTCCTCCCCCCCCCCCATTTATCCTGTGCTATAAACTTTCTGTTGAGGAATCAGATGACTTGGTCTTAATCTACCCCAGAAAGTATGTATACACACATGTATGTATTTATACACATGGACATGCATATATACATATATGTCTATATTTACATATATATATATGTATATCTCTTTACTGAAAAAGAGTAAGGGCAAGTCATTTGATTCCTCAGCAAATATTTTATCACTTAGGATAAACTTAAATAGTAAAAAAACCCCACCTTTGTAGAGTTTTGCATTTTAAAATATACTCTCTAGTATAGGTGGAAAGTTCATGAAGAATAGCAAGAACCTCCATTATGATTAAGGAATCTGTCTTTCTCCCCATATTTTACATATACAGACTCTTTCTCTCTCCCCTTCTCTCCCTAAAACAACTTGCTAACCAATTTCTCAGCCTACTCACTTCCCACAATCTACTCCATCAACCCTTTTTCAGCCACATACAAAGAATATCAATCAGATCCTTGAGCTTGCCACCACACACAAATGTACTATGTTAAAGATAGTGAAGTTCCCTTATCTATCTATTGACTATTCACTTCTTCCTCTGCCTTCCCTTACCAAACCCTGCTTTTGATTTTGATTTCATCTCATTCAAATTCTCAGTTCTCTCTCGGGGCACATCTCCTGTAATAGCCACTCTTTCCTTTTCTATTGTCTTTACACCTTGGTGAACAAGGTCAACTCCACATTGTCCTATACCTTTTCTTGAATCCCTAGTCCCATTATCATATCATCAGTTGTGCCCTCTCAAGTCTTAGCCTTGGAGTATTCCCACTGTCTAGCACCTTTACTCTTATACACATGCTGCTGAATGAAAGTGAAGAAAATCATGCAATTATTCTGTCAAGTCCACTAAAAATTCATGTTATACAATATCAACTGAGCCCTCGCCATTCCTAGGCAATTTTATTATACTTCCCTTATCAATGCACAATTCTGCTCCCTATTGTGACTTTTTTAAAACCTTATAATCCCTCCTCAGAACTCCTGTAGTTCTTTCTTCCCCAATTTCTTAATTAAGAGCATTGACTCGTATTTCACAGTAAAAATTGAGGCCATTCACTGTGAGTTCTTCTCTTCCACCCTCTTTACCTAATTTGACTCAACTGTCTTCTACCAGCATCTCTTCTTCAGCCCCTGCTTCATACAAGGAGGTGGCCTTCTCCTAACACAGACTAATCCCCCTACCTGTTCAAGAGATCCCACTTTTTCCCATCAACTCTAACATATTGCCCCCTCTATCATTCCCACTGTATCACTTTTTAAATTCTCTCCCTACTTCTGATTCTTTCACTACTGCCTATAAATATCCTAATATCTTCTCCATTCTTAAAAACTCACTTGATCCTTCTGTTCTCTCCCATCCTCTATCTCTTATGGCATTTGTGTCTCAACTTGAAAAGGCTATCTACAATAAGTACCTCCAGTTTTTCCCTCTTACTCTCTTTTTAAGCCCTTATAATCTGGTTTCTGTTCTCAACATTCCTCTAAAACTTCTCTCTCCAAAGTAAACAGTGATCTCTTAATTGCCAAATCCAATGGCCTTTTCTCAATCCTCATTCTCCTTGACTTCTCTGCAACTTTTCACACTGTTGATCACCTTTTCCCTTTGATACTTTCCTGTCTCTAGGTTATCAGGACACCATTCTCTCCCGGTTCTCCTCCCACTTATCTGACTATACCTTCTTTGTCTCCTTTGTTGGATACTCATCCAAATCATGCCCTCTAATTGTAGGTGTCCTATTGGGTTATGTCTTAGGTACCCTTCTCTTCTCTCTGTACTACATTTGGTGATCTCATCAGATTCCATTAATTTAATTAACTATCCCTATGCTGATAATTCTCAAATATACTCATCCTGCTTTAACCTATCTGCTAACCTCCAAGCTTATATCTCCAACTGCCTTTCAGATATCTCATACTGGATGTCCAATAAACATTAAGATGTCAAAAATGACTCGTTTTACTCCTATGCCCCTCTCTTGTAACTTTCCTATTATTTCAGGGGGCAATACATTCTCAGAGTCCCTCAGGCTTGCAAACCAGGTGTCATCTTAACTCTTTACTCTATCTCACCCCACCCCCATATCCAGTTTGTTGCTGGGATATGTCAATATAACCTGTCAGTCAGCAAACCAGTAAATATTTATTGAGTGCTTACTGTGTGCCTGGAACTATACTAAGCACTGGAAATATAAAAAGAGGCAAAATATGGTCCCTGCCTTCAAGGGGTTCACACTCTAATAGGAGAGACAACAAACAAACATATACACACACATATGTACACACACACATATATGTACACACACATATATGTACACACACATATATACACATATAGATATAATATTTATTATAACATAATATATAAATGAGCAAAAATATATTAGGTATGAACAATCTCTATATAGAATAAAAAGGAAAGAGTTAACAGAAAGAAGACATTAGGATTAAGAAGGTTTGGGAAAGGTTTTCCTCAGAAAATGGGATTTTAGTTGGGATGTAAAAAAAAAAGCCAGGAAAGTCAGGAGGGAGAGAATTCAAGGTATGGGGGACTTTAAGAGAAAATGCCTAGGGGCCAAGAGATGGAGTGTCTTGTACATGATCCCTGGATCAAAGAATGTTTGGGGGAGTAAGGTTTAAGAGAGCTGGAAAGGGAGGAGGGGGTTAGGCTATTTAGGGCTTTGAACACCAGAGTATTTTGTATTTGATGCCAGAGGCAATAGGTGGCCACTGGAGTTTATGTAGTGGGGAGATGACATGGTCAGATCTGTGTTTGAGGAAAATCATTTTGGTGGCTGAGTTGAGGAAGGACTGGAGTGGGGAGATACTTGAGGCATGCAAACCCAATAGGTTATTGCAAAAGTCTAGGCATGAGATGATGAGAGCCTGCACTAAAGTGGAAGAAAGGGAGGAGGAGAAAGGGAGTTACATTTGAGAGATGTTCCATGACACATGTAGGTTACTCCAACTCTACTGGGTTCTCACTGTTACTAGACAATCCTTCTATACTCCTGTACTTCAGCTCACTATTCCACTCTCCACATCAGCTCTTCAAACCTTTTCATCCCTCCTTAAGGTTACCATGGCTTCTTGTAGCCCAACTCTGTCAGCTGAGAATCTTGCCTCATATTTTACAGAAAAAATTGAGGTCATTCACCATGAGTTTCTCCTTTTCTCCTCTGCATCTCATGTTATTCATTATTCATTGGTTCTCTCTAAAATCAAAGGACAAACAACAATAAACATTATTGAATGACTGATTATAGGTAGGGATATAGGTTCATGCTAGTAGTTCAAGGAAAATTGTAAGCTGCTGGATATGCAGTCTGATATTGAACATCTACTTGTTTGTTTGTTTGTTTGTTTGAATTGTTTAAAAGTGGAAGTACAGAAAATCCTGGAAAAACTTATAGAATTGATGCTGAGTGAAGTGAGCAGAACCAGGAGAACACTGCTCACCAAAACAGCCTTTGTTGTTGTGAAATTTATGGTCTTGGAATTGTTCAGCATCTCTTTTGTTCCTTTTAGCATGAGATTCATTTTAAAACGATGTTTTTGATATCCGAACAGCAGCAGTTTAAAACATATTCTTCTTGAAATATATAAGTTAATGTCAGAAATAACAAAAATGACCAATTTTGATAGACTTAAGCCCTTCTCAGCAATGCAAGGACCTAAAACGGTTCCAGAGGACTGACTTGTGATGAAAAATGCCATCCACATCCAGAGAAGGAGCAATGGAGTCAGAGTGCAGAGCAAAGCAGACTATTTTCTTTTTTGTTTTATTTTGTTTTGCTTTTTTCTTTTCTCATAGTTTCTTCCATTCATTATAATTCTTCTGTGCAACATGACTAATGTGGAAATGTGTTTAATTGGAATATATGTGTAGAGCTCATATCATATTGCATACTGTCTTAGGGAAGAAGAAGGGAGGGGGAAAAAATTTAAAACTTACAGAAGTGAATATTAAAAACTTAAAATAAATTGGAAAAAAATACTAGAAAAAGTACAAAGTACTTGGGAGTCTACCAGCAAGATATACACAAGAGCTATATGAATTTAAACTGCTAATTACAGAAATAAAAACATACCTAAGTTAAAAATAAAAGAGGATGTGTAAGAGGAGTTGGGTGAGACTAAGGAGATAACTGAGGGCCAGTGAAAAAACAGCAGGGAGCAAAAAATTAGAGGTCAAGTTCAGTAGAAGGATGCAAGAAGTAGAACTCAAACTAGAATTGGGAAGAGGAATTCATTGGTCTTAGAACCAGAAGACATGAGCCAAGATGGCGGCGTAGCAGCAGCAACACATCGCAGCTCTCACATAGCCACCCCAAAATACCCGTAAAATAGGACTCTAAACCAATCCTGGAACTCCAAAACGCACACAAAGATACTTCCCACTAAAGTCAGCTCGGCTATGAGGAAACATATCAGCACTGCGAACCAAAACCAGCCTGGCCTGAAGCCACGGCTGTTCCCCGGGGGCAGCTGGACAGGAGGAGCTGAGGAGCCTCTCAGGTGAGAGGATTAGCAACAGCTGCGAGTGGGATTTGTGAAAGGGGGAGATAAGCAGTCCAGCCAGAAGGCCTCCAGAGCAGAAAAGCAAAAGGCAGAGGT
>CM053581.1:79546733-79566180 GCA_028627135.1 Pseudochirops cupreus
AAAGTCATTAGCTTCCAATTGCTCCAATCTAATTTTGAAGGAGTTATTCTCTT
This sequence comes from Pseudochirops cupreus, assembly GCA_028627135.1. Classification (NCBI taxonomy): domain Eukaryota; kingdom Metazoa; phylum Chordata; class Mammalia; order Diprotodontia; family Pseudocheiridae; genus Pseudochirops; species Pseudochirops cupreus. Next base: position 79,546,787 of record CM053581.1, read on the forward strand.
CAGTAACTTTTTGAAATTCTTTCTCCATCTGGCAAATTTGGCTTTTTAAGGCATTCTTTTCCTCATTGGCTTTTTGGGCCTCTTTTTCCATTTGAGTTAGTCTATTTTTTAAGGTGTTATTTTCTTCAGTATTTTTTGGGGTCTCCTTTAGCAGGGTATTGACTTGCTTTTCATTATTTTCTTGCATCATTCTAATTTCTCTTCCCAATTTTTCCTCTATTTCTCTTACTTGATTTTGAAAATCCTTCTTAAGCTCCTCTATGGCTTGTAGCCGGTTCATATTTTTCTTGGGAGCTTTTGATGCAGGAGTTCTGACTTCATTGTCTTCCTCCTGCTCCGTGCCTTGATCATTTTTGTCCCTAAAAAAGGATTCTATGGTCTATTTGTATTTGCTGTGTTTGCTCATATTGCCTGCCAATTATCTGACTTTTGAGCTCTTTGCCACAGTAGAACTCTGCTTCCAGAATGGAGAGATCTTTGTCCCAAATAGCTGGTGTTTTCACAGCTGAGAGCTAACAGGAGGACACCCTCTCTACAGCCCCCACAAGCTCTGGCTCACTGGTCACACACCCCAGGACTACCTCACAAGACCATGATCCAGGTTAAAGCAAGAGCTATTACCCTCTGAATGGTTGCTTGGTCCCCCCACAATCTGTAGGCCAGGAGCTCCTGAGGCAGCCAAGAGCGCTGCTGCACCACCACCATGCCTCTGCTGTTTCTCACTCCGGGGGCAAGGGCTGGACCATCCATTCCTGTTCCAACAGAGTTCCATACTGACCTTTTACTGTGTCTTTGGCATTTATGGGTTGAGAAGTCTGGAAACTACCACAGCTGCTGGTGGTTTACTCTCCTCAAGTCTGCTCCGGCTGCTGCTGCTGGTCAGGGCTTTCCTGGGGCCAGAACCATGGCTCACCCAGGATTGTACTAGGCTCCCAGTGCGCTGCGATGGACCCTCCTTGCCAGTATGCCAGGCTTCCTTCAGTGGGAGATTTGTTTCTCTGTCACTTTGTGGGTTCTGTAGCTCTAAAGTTTGTTTAGTCATTTTTTTATATGTATTAGAAGTAACTGGAGCAGGAGCTCATGCCAAGTTTGTGCTTCTACTCCACCATCGTGGCTCCACCCCCCCATATAAATATCTTTATTCTCTATTTTGTATATTTGCACTTATTGCTTGTTCAGTTAGAATGCAAGTTTCCTGAGAGTACAGTTTTTCTTCTTTGTATTTGTATTCCCAGAACCTATGACAGTGCAGGCACACTGTAGTCACTTAATAATTACTTATTTATTTGCTGACTGCTTAGAAAACAGCAGACGTTACAAGTATAAAAGACAGAACACAGAGGTTCTGTCCAGAAGCTAGCCTTGACAGCAAAAACTGACAAAACAATAGCATGTCACAGATTTTTTTTTTTGAGGATGAGGACAGTTTATTAGTCTCCACGGGGTTGGTGGGGACAACAGCAGAACCCCTCCCCAGCCCAGCTTTCCCCAACACACACCCTCCCCCTCTCGCCCCAGGGTCTGGGGTCTAGGTGGCATCAGGGAATGATACTGTTCCTTTTATTAGGATTCTCAGGAACCAGTACCCAATTTAGAACCTTTTATTCTCCCCCTACCCCTCACTACATGGAGGTGTTTCCATGACAACCAGCCACCCCAGAAGTCCTTGTCATCATCTCTGGACTTCATAGCTGTGCCCTGGGAGGAAAAAGACAGCTGCGCCTCTTACATCATCCCAGTGTGGACACATACCCCACCCCCACTCTGTACAGTTCTCTGTAACCTAAGTATAAATACCTCCCTGCAACCTCACCCAACTGCAACAGCTCATGGGTGCCAGGGCCATGAAGCGAGGTGACAAGTGGGGGCCCTTCACGGTGGCCCTGCTGAAGTCACTCCTATAGTTCATCCACACAGCTGCCTGCGGCCCTGTCTGGAGCTGCCCACCCTCTGAGGCCTGGATGCTGCTGACTCAGTCACCCTCACCAATTGGCTTTCACTGCATTGATGTCACTCACAAGATTCTGGGTCAGGCAAATGCCAAAGATCTGGAGAGTGGCAATGCTCACGAAGATCCCAGCCACCACAACCAGGTTGTCTTGGAGCCACTTTTCAAACTGGCCCACACAGCCTTTCGTGTGGATGAAGCTCTGTTGCTCCAGTTCCAGTTGGAGCCAGACATCATAGCCACACTGGGCATTGAGAATATCCTGTGCAGGATCCTTGACACAGCAGGAGAAGGGTACCCCACAGCATTCACGGCTGGGGTTCCAGGCAGTGCAGTTAAAATAAATGTTGAGGTTCTAGCCGCTGGGCCCTCGGGCTCTGCAGCATGACCAACATTCCTGAGCAAAGTTGATGAGATTTTGCAGGTCAGTATCGTCCCGATAGGCCTTGACGTTGTTGATGAATATGTTGAGCTGATCTCTAATCCAGTCCTTGATGACAAAGGCAAGGATTCCTATGGCCAGCTCCAGAAAAAAGATGAGGCCGAGGAACACTGAGAAAAACTTGAGTAAGAAGGTGTTTTTCCCAAAGAGCCCCGGTGCAGCCTGCAAAGTCCAGCACAGACATGATACCTCCAACCACCACAAAAAACCACACGGGATCCAGGCCACTCAGGTGAGTAAGTGAAGAGATGCTGAAAAGTACACCCTTCTCTCCCCAGGCCCAGAGGCCCATAACCAGTAGCACAGCTCCCAACAGCCAGAAGACAATGTTGAAACCAAAGAGGAGGGATTTCCCGTAGCCAACCTCAGGCTCCTGGAAGCAGTGCTGCTTGGCTGGCATGGTGAGCAGCTCAGGGGCCGCCGGCACAGGGAACCTTTCACCCAGGGCTGGGACCCATGGCCCGCAGCAGCCCTGGGTTAGCACGGGCCCCGGGCCTGGCCTAGTGGCTTCCTATGTCAAAAATTTTCAAGGAAAAAGGAAAAGAAAACCAACGATAAAAACCCAGACAAGAAAGAGATACTGAACAATATCACAAGAAATGCTAAACTGGGCCTGGATTAATAGGACATAATGAAGTAGTGGCAAACTGATCCCTTGGTTTCTGAATTATTAAGAGCTGGGTCTGTAATTATAATCTAGGACAGTTAATATTAAGAACAGTGAATACCGATCTAGAACTAAGAGCTCAATGCAGCGATATTGATGCTTCTTCCCATGGAGGTTTCCCCCCCCTTGCTTTGTTTTAGCATGTGAGAATACATGAATAAGTGAATCAGAGCCTTTTATGTGTATATACATACATATATATGGGATAATGATATGTGTATATGTATTTGTGTGTATATATGTGCATATGTATATGTGTGTGTATAAAATGTTTTTACTGGATATCAGCCTACATTATTACTATAGCATATTTGTGTGTGTTTTTTTAATTTGCATTCTATTTTCATAAAGTTTAATTCCTGTCATATATTTCATGAAATGGTAGGCCTCTGTTTATCATGCTTTTTCAATCTAGCTTATCACTGATAAATAATGTAGAAACAAGTAGAAGAAATTAAAAGTTCTTTAAATCCTACTTTTTATGATTCGTTTACTGCTGAATCTATAGATCAATGCCTTCCATTTTATATCCCTCCCCTAAAAATCTTGTTTTAATTGACTATAAAGTATCATCTTCATATGGCTACTTGAGGATTTGGATGCATGTGAGCTGAGTTCCAAATCAACACTGTGCACCTCTGGGCTTCCATTTCCTCATCTGTAAAATGAGGAGATTTGACCCAGTGGCTTCTAAGGTCTCTTCCATCTCAAAAATTTGCTATCCTATGATGCTATGCCTTAGAATAAAAGTCAAGAGAACTAGAGTTGGCTTTTCAACGGTGCATCTTTAGCCAAATCACTTAACCTCTCTAGACCTCAGTTTCCTTATCTGTAAAGTTGAAAAGTTAGAATCTAAGCTTATTCCCTATCCTTACAGCCTCCAATTGTTTAATATACAAAGACAACCCTGGTCTGTATAGACTTGTGCTATTTCATCCACACTCTCACTTTGCCCATAATGTATCAAGGAGCACATATTCAGGAAATAGATATTTGGGATTACAGGCTTTTACCTAGATAGTTATCTTTCAGAATGAGTACCACATTTTGGACCATAATTAATGTTCCCTCAGATAGAAAAGTCAAGTCAGATCAACAAGCACTTAATAAATACTTCTGCACCATGCAATGTGCTGAGAAATCCTGGGAATACAAAGATACAAAGTGACAAACATTTCCTGCCCTCAAAGAGCTTATATTCTCACAGGGAAAACAGTACTTAAAAAGAAGCCGAAACAGAAGGAAGCTAATGGGGAGGGGAGATGGTGGAGAAAGAAATCAGAAAGGAGTGGAGGCCAAAGAAGAGTGAAAGAATGATACAAATAAAAAATAGTACATGACTTCCTACTACTGTTGAAACTGTTGGTGTGGGTGATGGGGAATACAGAATCTTAGGATTCAGATGGGCATGAGTTTCAGATTCTTAAAAAAAGAAAACTGTTTTTGTTTTCTCTTCCCTTACTTCAACATACATAGGACATCTATTTCTGACTATTTATGCCTTTGGGGTAAATACCTGTTCAAATTGGTCTTTCTGACTAGGCTTAAAAATTCATGAGCAAGTTCAGAGCTTCAGCATTGCCCCAATTTCTTATTCATGGTTTGTTATTTAAAAACAGTCTTGACTTCTGCAAAGACACCATACTGTGCTGATCTCCCTTGAAATGGGAAGAATTGGACAGGATGGGTCTCCAAATTCAGCTGTGCTTTATGCCCGACAGATGGAGTTACCAAAGAGCTTGTGAAATTCCTTTATTGCCCACTCTCCTAACCCACCTGGGTTCTCCCCAAATGTCCTGGCACATCAAAGAAACTATGAGAAAAATCCATGGGATGGTCATTTTCCTGGTAAGTGCTTTTAATGTTTTGACATTCTAGAAGATGAATATGTTTCTAGAAAAAAAATGCTAGAGTAGAATAGAGAGAACTGAAAATCATAGTGTATACATTATTTTCAAACAGTTTATTTTAAAATACAGAATCATAGAAATAAGAGGGACATAAGAGATAATATAGTTAAATCACATTGCTTCAAAGATGAGAAAATGGACCACCAGATAAATTGTCATTTGCCCAAGGGGGCAAATATGGAACTTAAACCCAGATATCCTGCCTTTGAGTTCTTTTTTTCCCCACAATACTATATTGCCTTCTCCAATAATGACTGCTTTTGACCTCAGATAAAGAAACTGAGATGCATTTATTAACCGTACTTGCAATCCACATTTTTTTTCATATTAAGTATCAGGAGAATACAGCAGCTATAAGGCTTTTGTGTCCCTATTTTCTGGTTCCTAAACTCACGACAACAATATTATTCCTATCCCAAGGGAATTTTTAAGAAATGCTTTAGGAATAAGGAAGAGATAATCTGAACAAAGGGGCATTGATATCCTGAAGAATACATGAGAATGGGGTTAACAAATGAAGAGTTAGAAATTCTGGTCCTAGACGTTAAAAAAAAAAAAGGATCGGGATCCATCTATTTATAATGACATAGATGCCATTTTACTTGAAGGCTATGAGCAGAGGAAGTTGACCTCTGATGACTCACTCCAACATAAGGCATTTAACGATTATATATTGTGCTATGATAATCTCACTTAAAATACATCTTTAAATGACTTTAAAAAACCACATGTGATGTGTGCTATATATTTCAAGGTATCTATTTGGGTCCTGGTGTACTTTTCAGAAACACTACAGTCACAATTGTGCTTTTTTAAGTTGGAGGACATAGCAGCATCAATAGGGAGGGTTTTATGCCCTAACAGTTTGCCCTCCTTATGCCTAATTTGACAAATGGTAATGAGCATCTGCTACTCTCCAGTGTAATGGGAACCTATTTGTAGCCATTATAAACTGAGAGGGGAGAGAAAGGTAAAAAAAAAAAAAAGGGTATTTGTTCTCTCTTTCTTTCTCCATCTTGAGTCTTAAAAAAATCTAAAACACAAATCAGGTTCTTAGGCTAAAAGGAGTTCAATTCAGGTTAAAATGATTTTAATGTTATCACAGACTTTCTCTAAAATTTCCCCCAGCTCTATATGAAGGCACTGGCAGGTAGTGCACTTTGCAGACTGATGTTTGCTGACATGAGCCTCTATTGTCCAGCTGATGGTCTCCACATCTGATTTACAAAATATTGGGAGGGGTGGTCATAACCCACACTATTGACCAGAGTAATCTCTTGACATCCACCATACCCAGTCCCTAGGCAGGCTCATCTGGGCCCAAGCCATAACTTTAATGCCTCCAAATACCTTTGCTAATTGGGTACACTGCCTTCCACCTGCCAGCTGCCTTGAGAGGAAGGTGATTATCTTGGCTGGAAGCAGGTGGCTACAGGTGGCACCACCTGCTGCACAGTCCTCCATTTGAGACCTTCCATGATTGCTGTTGGCCATTTTATTGGATCAAGTCACCTGGCATCTGTTTCAAGGTAGCCAAGGTCTTTGGCTCAGGTGTACCCTCCTTGGCTCGCAGGCAGATTCCCAGCAGAATGAATTAAAAGTCTTCTATAGAATATCTGTGCTGAGAGGAACATATGCAAAGCCTCAGCTTTGGCCATGAAAAACTTTCTTTTTCTAAAATTTAGCTTCAGCCTTACTTCACAGTCCTGAGATAAAATTGGAAAAGTGCCTCATATGTCAATGTTAGTTTCAATGTTACTTTCTGACACAGCTTTATCTGTGAATTCTCAGTAGTCTTTCTTTCTCAGTGATAGCTAAAATCTCAAAATCACAGAATTTCAACATAGGATGAAATCTTAGTGTCTATCCCAGCCTATACCTGAAAAAAAAAATATACCTGGCAATTACTTCCAGAGGCAGCTCATTCTACTTTATTTTTTAGGAAATCTTTCCTAGTATTAATTCTAAGTTTCCTTTTTAAAAACTTATACCTAATATTCCTAGTTCTGTCTTTTGGAGCCAAATGCAACAAATAAGATTACTCACCCCGCATTCCACATGAGAGCTGTCATGTTCCCCTAAATCTTCTCTGGGCTAAATATCCCCAGTTAATTTAACTAATTCTCATAATTGTGAACTCAAGGTCTTTTACCATCCCAGTTGCCCTCTTATAACACTGTTCTTGAAAATTGGAAATACGTCCTTAAGTACAGTCTGATGAGGGAGGAATACAATGTGGCTAACACCTATGTTTATCTAGAAGTTATATTTAAATTATCACATTAACGCTTTTATCTGCTTTGTCACAGTGCTGATTCATTTTGAGCTTGAAGTACACTAAAAATGCCAGATCTTTTTCAGACCAACTGCTATCTAAAAATGCAGAGAAGGAATGGAAGCAACAACAACAATGCCAGTTAGGAGACTGCAAACTCTGGCTGATGTGGTTTCCCTTTTCTTCCCTTAGCACTGCTTTCCATGCCTGTTAGAAGTTCTTTATATTTGAAATAACCCCTACAGAAAACAGGAAACAGAAAAGTGAGAGATTTACGCTAAAAGTTCAAAGTGAATAGTCACTCAATATTGCAGTTGGTATAACTCATTAGGTTCCATCAGATTCTTTGTTACTCTGATAACTAGAGCTTGGACTGATGCTCGATGAAATCCCAATGAAATTTGTAAGCTGATTGCCATTATCTGGGAACCTCTACTGGTTCTCAAATAGTTTGGGTTCTGCAAGGCTACTTATATAGATATAGTACATTTATGTGATATAGTCATAGGAACAATGCTCCTGCTTGACTCTTCCAAAAGTGGGACCTCAACTCTGACAGGTTAGTATCACAGGAGCTTCATGAACTCTTCCCTGTATTGCTTCCTCCACCTACAGCATATGCTTCTCATGAACATTCTGGATCATCTTGCAATTTCTATTTATATCTTCAGTGTTTAATCCAGTTTTGGGCTCATCTTAATGTAGCACCGATGCAATATTTACAGCACCCACGATCATGACAGAGACTGTGACTGTAACTATTGCATGCCATTCAATTGCAAAATATGCCAGACTCTCCAGATAAAGGATAAAGCTGAAGGATTTATTTAGACATCAGAAAACCAAATCCCAAAACCAGCAAGCTGAAGTACCAAAGATGTTCAGAAGCCGTAATAATGCTGAGAGCCATAGCATCCTTTAGCCTTCCCACAAATCAATATGTGGTCAATATTTACTCATAAAACTCTCTATCTCTTTTGCCTGAACTCCTACTCTGTCTCCAACTGACAGACTCCAACTGTCAGACTCTCTCTCTACCAGCTTTTCTGTGGGCTCTGCTTCTTCTCAACAAACTCCTCCTACCACACGCTCCATGTGACTACATTCAGCCCATCAGGAGGCAGAGTTTATTTTCACAGCAGGAAGGTCTTCAAACTCCCCCCTAGGTCTATTAAGAGGCAGGGAAGATCTTCAAATTCCCATTCAATTTAATTAATTCAATTCAGTAAACATTTATTAAGTACCTACTATGTGCCACCACTGTGCTAAGCACTTAAATATACAAATAAGAAAAAGAATGACAGTATGTGACTTAAAAAGGACTTACAATACACAAAAGGAAGCTGGAAAGGGGAAGATGGGAAGTGATACACATCAGGGCTTAACTGTCTTAAGGCATCTTGTTATATGGAGTTTAAATCAAATAGGGCTACAGATGGAAAGTGGAAGGTGATCTAGAAAATCCAGATCCTTGTCCTCTATAAATGAAGCTTTAGGAGTTGGATGCTCCACCCTCCAGTCTTCCTATCGAGAGTGAAAGAATCTGGGGCAGTTGAGAAGGTTTTGAGTATCCAAAGCTAAGTTAAATAGTATGATGAGGAAATTTTAGGTGATCAGCTTATCCCAGGACAGGCATCTTGGTCTGTGGAGTTCAAACCAAGCAGGTTTCTGTAAGAAAATCACTTGACAAATCTTAGGATACCGTGGAAATGTGAGCCATTATTAGAACGGTACAAATATTTTCTCATTTGATTCTTACAATAACCTTGCAGATTTTAGTCCACAGTATATGTATATTTGTTTGCGGGTGGAGAGGTTGTACAGATATGTTATTTAACCAGTGTAGGGAAGTACCCATGTGGAAATTCCATCCATTATGCACACTGGCAACTCAACTATAATTTATAATTTTTAGAGAATGGCATTGAGTACTGAGAGAGTAACTGGTTTGCACATGGTTATGTAGGTTTAGACTTCCACATCACATGACAAGAAGAAAGAACTTGAATCCAACTTCCTGACAACATGGGGGATTTCCAACTATACTATGCTGACCCTGAAACAAAGCTTAATAAAATATTTCCTTAATTATAGAAGACCAGTTTCCAGCTCTCATCCACAGTCAATGCAGGAAGAGTTTCATGAAAGGAAGAAAGAAAAAGAGTCCATCTCACCTAAGCCTTGATAAAAGCCTGAAGAAGAAGTATGGAAAGAGGGGCAAGGCTTAAGTCAGCTTGATGCAAACCCCACCACAACAAATGCAAAAATCCATTTTTTTGAATACCTCACTTCCTTCTTCCTTAAATGAGTTTGTGTTTACTCTTTTTTTTCAGGGGGGGAGTATGGGGAGGATGGGTGAGGGAGATATGATTAGTGCTCCTTTTCCTGAGCAAAATGTAATCTTTGGACTTCCAGGTCACATGACAATATAAAGGACTAAACATTTTTCTAGTCTCATGACCTCTCAAACCTCTCCAAAACATACTTCATGAGCTGAAGACAAGACAATTTCAGCTGTCTCCATAATCTAGGACAAACAAGAAACTAAAAGAAAGTTTAAAAAATGAACTTCCCTGAGCTTACTCAGTACCTCTCTCCCATTATGCTTGCAATAACAAAACCTAAAACCCCATCCTAGTCCTTCCTCCCTTCCAGAGACACAGACTCCAAACTGCAAAACTTTTCTAGGCCTTTGGCATTCTTTTTTCCAAAAGATCTTTGCAAGAAAGCATAAAAACAAAGGGTAATGGGCAGAATGCATATCTGGACTGAAAATAGAGTTCAACATCACACCCCATTCAAAGATTCGCAGAGATCTTTAAAAGACAGAAATAACTGATCTTCCAGGCCAGAGAACTGAGGAAGATAGGGATGAAACAGGACACTTTGGGAGTGAGGAGGCTCTGTAGCATTCCCCTAAGACTGGTAAAAGAGTCTAGAATCCAGTGGGAGCCAGTTTCGTCCCCCACAAAAGTCACTTGGGGCAGAGACTTAGACTGGTGAACTGTGAATTCCTCACCCTTGAATGAGGATGAGACACTTTGAGATCCACCTCCCAAAAAAAAAACCACCATCAGAGGGAGGGAGTCAAAAAGTGAATACTTTAGAGGAAAATGGGGAAAAAAAGGTTTCATGAGGAATACAGAGAATAGGAGAGAGACTAGATAATTGCAGGGGTTATGAACCAGAGTATTAGGGTTTACCTCAAAGAAAAAGAGAGAATGGATAATGAAAAAAACATGAAAATGTTTCTCTGGAAAGAAATGCAAAAAGGAAATGTAAAAAAATTAACAGGACTAGGCTAGTTAAAGGGGAGAAGAAGGAATCCACTTGACTGAGAGGAGAAAAAGAGGGGAAGAATTAAATAACCAATAAAACCAGGATGAATAAGGGATTAATAGGCAAAACTCCAAAGGAAAAGGGGTAACAACTGGAAGAAGGGATCAGAAGTGAGTAAAAGAGAGGGAACAGGGTTCCTTTAAAAAAAAAGTTAAGCTATAATAATTGAAGAGACATAGGACTGTGTTTACAGAGGAAAAGGGAAAAAAATCCTAACTTGAAAAAATAATAGAGATAAATGGAGAAAAAACATAAACCTAACTCACAACTTTAAGTGTAAATGGATTAAACAATACAGTAACATTTTTAAAAGATTGACAGATTGGACAAGAAGAGAAAACTAAAATCTGCTGCCTACAAGAAACACATTAAAAACAGACACACAAAATAAAATTGAGGCAATGGATCAAAAACTAATAACGTATCAAGTAAGTTCAAAATCAAGTGTTGTAATTATGACATCTGACAATGTAAAATCAAACACTCAAAAATAAAAAGGGATGATTTGGATACAAGCCCTGCCTCTGACACATAATTGCTGTGTGACTTTAAGCAAATCATTTCACCTATTAGTCCTCCAGGTTTTTCTCTTAGATTCCAGGTTGCTGAACAAATGTAAATCTGCATTAGTAAGAGGAGAAATTTTTGTACACATGAAAGCAAAAGATACTAATAAAAATCTTATTAATAGGGGGTGGGGGATATAACCTCCTGAAGGCAAAGACATTTTACATTTTGCAGTTTGTATCATCAGCATCTAGCACAGTGCCTTACATAGGCCTCAATATGTCAAAATATGATTTTCTCTCTGTGTAAATTCTCTCCATAAAAGGAGGTCGCAACATGTCCACTGCAAAGTAGATAAATCTTAGGGATTTGCGCAAGGCTCAGAGACATTAAATGACTTGTCCTTAGTCAGTGTTAAGTGACACGCAGGGCCGGGGCAGGATTTGAACCTAGGTCATGCTGACTCCAACTCCAATATTCTATAAATTAATACCATCATACTATGTATTCTAGATTAGGCACTTAATAAAATGCTTGTCAATAGCATTGTGGCAACTACACTTTCAGATGGTAAGTATGGCAATATCCCCATCTCAAGGACGGTCATTTCCCCACTTTTAGTTTCCAATGATTAGTGTTCCAGTTCTATTCAATTTATTAATATGGATTAGCTTTTACAAAGAGTTATTGACTTCAAAGACATAGCAGGAACAAAAGTACCAAAGTCCTATTCCTCCCCCACATCACTGTCACAGGGGAGGGGGAAATACATTCTCCCTAAATCACTTCAGTCTTTTGACAGGGTGGGCTGAGACTTAATGCAGTTTCTCCATAGCAATGGCCCCACTAAATTCACATCCAAGTGATGCATCATTATTATGTGAGTCCTCTAAGCTACTCAGAACCTCCATACCAGACTGCACAATCAGAAAACCATGCTTGGACTTTGCTCCTAAACTTCAGATGGCTTGCTCTCCTGACTTTTTAAAGCTCACAAGGTCACTGTCATCTCCAATCTCCATTTCATATCAAGATGAATATGTGAAAAAAAAAAAAAGAGACCCATATTTTGAGGCCATGTCACCCTCAGGGTGACCAAAGGCCTCTCCCCTTACAATATTGTCACTCTTTTCTCATCAGAATGAAGCCAGACAAAATGAGTCAGACCAAAAAGACTTACTCTGGAGGAATACTGCCTTTGGAAAGCACCCCAGTTCAGCGATACTGTCAATTGAAGCTTCTCTCTTCATCACATGTTTAGCAGACCAAAACCAAGTACAATATCTACATATATTCTGACTCTTTCTAAGGCACTTCCATAATGTCTTTCCAGAAGCAGGCTCCTCACCCTCTTCTGTGGAATTTCATCAGTCAAGTATGCTGATGTTCCTCACAACACCCTCTCCAACCCCCAAGGACTGGTGGCATGAGTCTTAACTACCTCCATCAAGCAGCTAGAATGTCCAGTTACAATGGCATTGGCTGAATGACCCACTGGCCTCGCCAGAGATAAAATAAAAAGAAAGGCAGGAATCACATGACACAATATTTTGCATCAGTATAAGAATAAACTTGCAAGCTGTCCAGCAATATGGATTCCCTGGATAAGAAATGAATTTCATGTCACAGGAAATGTTAAAGCAGAGGATGCCTTCTCATCTTTCAGGAGTACTTCAGAAGGGATTCCTATCCTAAATGAAAAGTTGGACTAGTTGGTTTTTAAGGTCCCCTCCAACTTTCAGGTTTCAGGATGCTACTTGTTAATTGATTTAATTATACTTGGCATGAGCAAGTCAAGTGACTGCCACTCAACTGCTTTGAGAACAGGCAAGGAGGTTTTCTACTAATACAAGGTCACACATCCCTCTAGCTGTGTTGAGAGATAAAACGAATCCTGAAATCTCTTCTCTTTTTTCACTTCTTGCCAAACGGGCAGAGCTTCTACCACTAGATCACCGGCCTCTTGGAAAAGGAAAACTGTCCCATCTACCATGCTATTCCTTAGGTTAAAGTTCTGAAATCTATAGAGAAAACAATGATATATGGGGAATAAACATCTATGTGGCATTTACTACTTTGCCATGTTCCACAAAAGAATATGAAAGTCAGGAAGACAGGAGACCAGTCCTATAGGAGTTCAGAATCTAAGGTCAATCCAGTTTCCCAATCTAGCAAATGAAAGCATATTATGATCACAAAATCCACACAGCACCAAAACAAGTCCTCAAAAGAGAGCTTCATGTGCTGTAGACATAATCATTATTCCCCAGACTATACATCAGCTTCAAGTACCTTCAATTTGAAAGAAGAGGAAAAAGAGAGAGACAAGCAAAAACTCACCTGTTGTACTCTCTGGCCTTCGGACTGAAATGTCAGCAGATTGTTAATGCTGCCTCATTTAATAAAGAAAAGCTTAATTACCTGGAATGGAATGGACTATGTTTGGAAAGTCCAGGAACAGGAAGAACATTTTCAGCATAAAATGATGAAATTTGCCATGCACAGGCTACGATTATTGATTTTGCTTCTTGTTTGCTGAAGTCATTTACTGCAGAAGTGATAGGGTGAGCTCTGAAAGGGGGTTGTTTACCTCCCCTCACACACACGCACACACACGCGCGCATGCACAGATGTCTCTATTTTGGCTCCGGTCTTTTGTTAAGGCCTCCAAGTGCCTCTGGACAAGGAAGGGCGTCGCCGCCCCTCCCCCCAACAGACAATGCCAGCGGCAGAAGGCCGTAGCTTCCTCGCGCTGGTAAAGGGGGAGACTGCCCACGACATGTAGAATAGCCCATGCAGTCCGCAGAAGGCTGGAGACGCTGCCACCAAGGACCGCCATCGGCGTATTCACAAGACTGTGGTCCCAGTGACACTCGCCATCCAGTGCGACTTTCCCTCGATGGAGCCATTTTCCGAAAAGTTCGGAGACACCAGGCAGATGACGCTCCTGATAACTTCATAGAAAGTGGGGCAGGATTGCTCTGCAGAAAGGGCGTCAGCAAAGCTGCCTTTTATAGGTTCCTGAGGCTGCTCTGGTAGGCGCCTTTACTGGTGGTGGGCCAAGTCCCGGTCAATCATGTGACCAGAGACAGTCCGGGAAATTCAACTTTTAAGTTTTGGCAGGAACCGGAAGTAACGTAGGAAGCGGGAGGCGGGGTCTGGGGTGGGCAGGATGTCCAAGGTGAAATCAGCTTGACCCCCACTCCCGTTCAGAACTGGATTAAAATAGCCAGGACTATGAGCTCAGGGGGACTGGGAGCAGTAGAGATTTTCCTGCTTCTTAGGCCACCGACCATGCCCACATAGCTGCAATCCAGGGAAACAGTCCTTGTGAAGATGATACTTCTCCAGGTGCTACATTCACAACTGCTGAAGGCTCAGAAAAGGTTCTTGTCCCCAGTTCCCTTGTCACCATCAGATAGTGCAATATGAGAAACGGATTATCATTTTATCAGTGGATACCACATTATAGGAGGGGCATTTGTTGCTATACCCTAGGAACCATAAGACCTTTCCCATCCAATGAGTAGACGCTTTCTCTAAGTGTTATCGGGCTGTTAGAATGTGAAATACTTCTGTTTCCTTTTGTATCTCTAGGACGTGGAATAGTGTCTGATGTACAGAAAAGACATTAATGTGTATTTTTAAAAATTCTTTCTTGCATTCAGGACAGCAAAACAGTGTTTTCCTTATACTTGTTCTGTGCTTAAAGACCTACAAAGAACAGTCAGTAAGTCAGTCAGTCAATTTTTACTGAGTGCCTCTTGTAGTCCAGACACTGGAGATGCAAAGAAACATAGGACGTACCTAATCTCTAGGAGCTCGGAGTCTAAAGGGGGAGAAAAGACAAAAAGAACTATATATAAACAAGATATATAGGAGATAAATTGGAAATAGCATTGAGAAAGTACTAGAATTAAGAGAGGTTGTAAAAGGCTTCCTGGAAAAAGGTGGGATTTTGGCTAGGACTTGAAGGAAATGAGGGGAAAGAGGAAGCAGATATGTGGAGAGAGACATTCCAGGAATGGAGTAAAGCCAGTGAAAATGCTGGGAGTCAAAGAGTATCTTGTGCAAAGAGCAGGTAGGAAGTCAGTGTTACAGGAACATAAAGTAAATGGACCTGGAATGTACCATATAAGAATACTGGAAATGTAACAAGGTATATTGGTAATGGAATTTGGAGATGCCCCTGTATTGGCTTGGTTTTGGGGTTGAGTTTAAAATCCAGAGCTTGTGAATCCCACTTGTGGGATGGACTTGTTGACATGAAGAGAGACAGCTGAACTGGGAGGAGCCGTGAATTGGGAGAGAGACCCAAGCCTAGAGAAGGCCAGAAGGACTTTGGGAGAGCAGTATTCAGTATGGTGGAGCCTGAGTTGCTGAGATAAAGACTGCTAAGAGCTTGTTGGAACTGCCCAGGACTTTTGAGAACTGCTACCTGGACCTACCAAGAACTGAGGATGCCGGTATTTTGTCTGTCGGTTTTGATGTTGTTTTGCCAGATTTACCTGATGTTGAAGGACAGTGCTGCTGTTGTAGAGGTCCTGGAACCTGGCTGTTGGTTCAGAAGCCCTGAAGGAGGATTTTCTTGTGGTACCTGCACAGAAATACTGGAAGAGGGCCTTGCTGATGTTTTCAGGGGTTCTGGGACTATTCTACAGGCAGAGACTGACTTGATGAGGCCACTGGCTATGGCTTTGTTGAGCCTTTTCTCCCCAGGAACTGAGATTGCTGAGGGCTTGCTTCGAGTGAAGATGAAAGAAGGACCTTTCCTTGGGTAGTCAATGCAGAGGTTAAATTTGTTGTAATTTAAGGGTGGATGGATGGCCTTTTGTGTTCTTCTGCCCCTTTTGAGATTCAGGGGTGGGAAGCCTTTGAGTTTTCTTTGTGCTCTGTGATTGACCAAATGAATGTACTTTGTTTATGGTTGGAGACTAATCTCCATTTGAGAAGAGACTTTTGACTGACTAAATGAATGTACTGTCTAGGGGTAGAGTGGTACCTGGATTGAATTGAGAATTTGCTAAAGGAACAAGTTACACTGTATTTTGACTCTGTTCTGTGAATGTTTGCTGAATAAATGGGGTTTACTATGCTGGTAATCCAAACCTTGGAAGTTGCCTTTGCTTGGCATTACACAAGGCAGTTTATCTAGGAATTTTTATACCAAAGGGATTATATTTTATTCTGGAGGTGATCAGGAGTTACTGGAGTTTATTGAGGAGAAAGGTGACCTATATCAGACCTGTACTTGAAGAAGATTATTTTGACATCTGAGTGGAGGATAGACTGGAGTAGGAAGACTTGTGTCAGGGAGAATCACTAGCAGGCTATTGCAGTTGTTCAGACATGAGGTGATGAGGGCCTGCTCTAGATGGTAGCAGTGTCAGAGGAGAGAAGGAGGCATGAGTGAGAGATGTTATGAAAGGCCTTGGTGACAGATTGACTATGG
This sequence comes from Pseudochirops cupreus, assembly GCA_028627135.1. Classification (NCBI taxonomy): domain Eukaryota; kingdom Metazoa; phylum Chordata; class Mammalia; order Diprotodontia; family Pseudocheiridae; genus Pseudochirops; species Pseudochirops cupreus. The sequence goes on from CM053581.1 coordinate 79,563,327, forward strand.
AAGGATGAGAGAGAGTGAGGAATCAAAGATGATGCCTGGGTGACTGGAGTGGGGATGTAGGCAGTTCTCAACAGTAATGGGGAAATTAAGAAGACTGAAGAGTTAGATACTCTGAAGTTTATCCAGACATATTCAGACATCTCAACCTCCATAACCTCCACCCCATACATTGCATCCTCCCCCTTAGGTTCAACTGAAGCCACTTGCCCATTCTTTCCAGTCAGCTTGTTCCTCTTTCTATTCCCCATATATGCCATCATCCTTTTTTTTCCTTCATGCCTTTTCTTTTAAAAAATTATTTTTAGTTTCTGAAACAAAACAAGCATTTCCATAACAGCAGAACTTTTGAAAACACAATCGCACATGAAACCTTTTCCTTCCACATATAGAGAATATCTTCTCCACTAATTCTAATTCTATGTATACTTAATGGTCAATTTAAGCCTGACCTTCTCCAAAAAGCTCTGTCCCTAGGTGCCTTGACCCATAATCACAGAATTTCAGAGATACTACCTTTTCAATCATCTTTGTAGGGGCTATAAAGTTGGAAAGGATAGTTCAAACACTAGATAGAGTCAGTGCCCTCCCTACCCCCACCCCACTCCCCAGAGGGGAAAAAAAAGATCTATAATAGTGGTGCTACCTGAATACAGCAAAATTATTAGGGATAAATTTAAAGTCTTATACTCATATTCCAAAAGTCAACCTCAGTATAGCATCAAAATATGCAAGATTTTCTAGTTATTTTATATCACCAGCTAGACTATATTCTACCTCTCATATATTCTCCAAAACATACAGCAGAGTCACAGAATAACAGAATCTAGTTTTAAAAGGACTTCAAGGAGGCATCTAGTCCTCATACCAATATCTGAACAAAAATTCCTTGTCAACATCCTAGTGAGTTTTTGTCTAGCCTTTGCTTGAAGATTTCTAACAAGGGTGAAATTAATTACTCCCTCCCAAGGCGATATATTCCAGAAAGCTTTATATGTTAGGAAGTTTGGTTTTTTTTTTCCATTTACATCAAATCTAAATAATATATTGATGATTAGAAAATATTTCTTGACTTGAGTTGACATGGAAAGAGAATGTCCCTAAAATAGTATCATCAAAAATAGTAGGAAATTCCCACCCTAAAATTTTATGGGAGACAGACTTGAGTCATATATATGATAGGGTAATGGTTCTTTGCCTCATCTTAACGTTATTTAAGTTTTTTATGTCTCCAGGAAAAAGTTCAGATCTACCTGAAGGCCAAAGTGAACTCATACAATGGAAGGGACTCTCCAGGACAGTGCAGTGGTAAGAAGTGAGAGAATAAGTTTGGAAGAATTTGGGGGGTGAGAGTAGGAAGAAAAACAGAGACACTGTAAAATCCAAGACCCCATGTCACCTCCCTTTTCTTTGCAAGAACAAAGCACAATTCAGGAAACAGCTTTCCAGAAGTAGTAGAATGCCTTGAGCAGTGTTTAGGTTAATATACTCTTCCTCTTCTAGTAGTTGAGACTATAACGGCCATAACTGATAACAAAGGTAGTGTCAAGACACTGAATTGTGTTGTTTCAGTTTATAAAATTGCCATCTTACATATATTTGAATGTTGATGGATTGCACTGAGTGGTTGGATTTAAAGTGAGCAGAGAAAGGCAATCAGCATCACAATTTCATACAAGGATGGCCTTTTTATCCTTATGTGTATGGAAAGAAATGACAGTAATGGAATCTCTTTATTATCTGTTTTGCCTAACTATGTTACTATGCCAGCTTCAGAGTTAGGGAAAGAAAAGACAAAGTTCTGGCATGTGAGAAAGAGCCTATGTGTGAAAGAGATCTGGCTTTGGAATCAAAAGACCAGAGTACAAATCTCGAAGACTGTCATTGACTACTTGTACAACCTTAATCTTGGCAAAGACACTCTGCTTCCCTAGTCCCTTCTTTATAACAAGATTAAAGGATTTCAAAAATATCTTTCAGCTCAAATACTCTATGCATGTTTCATGTATTTTCCCCCCTTACAGTAACTAGAAACCTCTATGACTATAGACACAAGAGGTAGCACAAAAACTTTCTCTTCCGCTTCTTTTGCCCCAGAGAAGACCCAGATCAGTTTGGAGCTAAAAGAGTAGTTCTAAAATGGTTTCAGAGATGCTTCCCACATGCCAAACTTTTCAGCCTTATACTAAAGATGAAGGAAGAAAAGAAGGAGGGAGCAAGGGGGGAAGAAGGAGGAAGAGAACAAGCACAAGAAGAAATATAGTGCATCCTTTTGCCAAGCACTCTGCCAGGGCTTTACCAATATTATCCAATTTGATCCTTACAACAATCTTGTTAAGTAGATACTGTTACTATCTCCATTTTACAGATGAGGAAACGGAAGCAGACTTTAAATGACTTGCCCAGGGTTGCACAGTCAGCAAGAGTCTGAGGCTTCATTTGAAGCCAGGTTTTCTTGATTCCAGGTCCAGTGCTTTATTACCCACTGAATCACCTAGCTGTCCAAACTAGAGCAGTTTCAAGAGCTTCACAGTTCTAGGCACTAGGGTTTCACTCCGTGAACTCTGATTCCCCTAGCCTCCAGCATTGGTGGGCAACAAAAACTATCATGTTTTGTATCTTTAATCATACAGGGGTCTCCAGAAGGCAACTGCAGTAAAAACTGATTGGAGGGTAATTGGAAATGTTTTCCTGGGAACTGCATCAAAGCCCACAGTATTCATTTACTTTTACATCCCTACAATTTTCCTCTGACAGCCTTTCCTGTTATTTTTAACATGTCACAGTATATATTACAGACAATCCGAATTTTCTGTGTCCTTCTTCAGGGCTTCTCACTCTGATTTGCTTCTCAGGA
>CM053581.1:79566680-79588233 GCA_028627135.1 Pseudochirops cupreus
AGTGACATAGGAGAGAATAGACTGGGGGAGGGGGGACACACTGGGATGGCTGTTTTGGGGTGGTGGGCGGGGGAAAGACGGGGAGAAAATATGTAACTCAAAAAAAATTTAATAAAAGAAATAAAAAAAAAGAAAAAATATAATTGTGTCACTACTGACAAATCACTTGACCTCTGAAATTTTAAATTATAGATTCAATAAAATGTAGATAAAAACTGGTTTGTCTGCATTGCTGTGAAATTTAAATGGGTTGTGTGGAAAAAAAATAGGTTAGTAATGAAGGAATTGATGAAAATACATTTCTTTAGCACTTGTGGTAGATTAAATACTGTGCTGAGAACTAGAGATAGAAAAACAAATGTGAAGACAGTTTCTACCTAAAGGAGCTTACATTTTAAAGGGAAGGAAGAAAATGAATGATAAGCACAGCACAAATACTATTCCATATGATCTTCACCACAACCCTAGGAGGTAGATGATATTATTGTACCTATTTTATGGTACTAGAAACTGATGCTGAGTGAGTTTGTGATTTGCGCAGGGGCCACACGACCAGTAAATGTTGGAACTGGGTTTTGAACTCAGGTCTTTTGACACCAAGATTAGTACTTTATCAACTGTATCACCTAACTCAGGGGTGCTCAACCTGTGGCCTTGAGGCCACATGTTGCCCTCTAGGTCAAACGCAGCTTTGACTGAATCCAAACTTCACAGAACAAATCCCCCTTAATAAAAAGATTTGTTCTGTAAAACTTGGACTCAATCAAAGGACTGTACCCAAGGACCTAGAAAGCCGGCCTTGAGGCTGCCGGTTCCCTACTCCTGAAGCAGTGAAAATTGGAGAAGACAGAATACATAGGGAAATAATAGTCAGGATGAATCAATCACTTTGTAAGGTTAAAAGGATGATTAATGGAGCCATAGGGAGATTGACTGACATTACACACTCCTGGAACAACTGCAGATTTTATTTGATCTTGACTCTAAAACTAAAAAGGGTAAAGGATACTTGAATGAAATCCAAATGGTAGAAGAGATTGTAGAGAAAATGGTCAGTGAGTACAGAATTTGATAAAAACCTGGCTGTGGTCTGTTTGAAATAGTGGACCAGGTGAGATAAACATCACTAAGAACAATGGGGTTCCAGAGTGGAAATTCCAGAGATAAAAGAGTTAAAATCTTCAGGTGGCAAGGAAGTTAATTCATTAGGTACAGAAAAGATGACTGGGAACTTCCTGGAAATAGTAAACAAGAACAAGACTGAGTATAAGTGGAAGTGAAGAGGGAGCAGTTGGAGGGTTGGAAAGTAGAGAACGTGGATATGTATGGTAAGGGAGGCTGAACAACTGAATTTGATTCCTATGTGGTGAACCTGGATGATTGGAAGTATAGTGATGGATGCCCTTTACAGTAAAAGACCAATTAGGAGAAGAGGTGGGATTGGGGGAAAATGAGTTGTGTTCAAAAGTAAAATAGGTCATAAGTTCTAGATTTAATGATCAGTTCACTCTTCAAAAGTTTGAGAAAGTGAGGGAGTAAAATAATACTCGCAAACTGACTCTGACTAACAAGGAGGGCAGATTACTGAAGAAATACCCACTACATCTTTTTGAATTTGTGATAAAGGAGAGGGAAGTGGGAATAGTATGACAAGCATCTGAAATTGCTAGAGAACAATTGTGAAGAGTTCAGAGAAAATAAGAGGCAGCTTTCTTGGCAGAACAGGCTGGAAGCTAGCCTGGTGGCCAAAGAAGACTTGGTTTAAGTCCACCTCTGACTCATGCTGGCTGTGTGAGCCTGGGCTGGGTACTCAACCTCTCCATACTCCTGGCAATTGTCCAAGAGTGTAAGTTGAAGAGAAGGTATTGATCCTCATTTATAATTTCCTCACCCAGTAATACCTGATGATAATATCACAGATTCATCCCCTATTCCGGAGAGAAAGTATTGGTAGGATATCATAGCCTAAAATTCTATAATTGAAGTCAGTTCTACATTGGATGGGAAGATTTCAGGAATGAACAACACAGAAACAATTCATTGCTATCAGGTGAAGGGGAAACTGAAGGTATGTAAGAAAAAAAATTTAAAGGATCAATCGTTCATCTTGGATTTTTAAAAACAAATTTATAGAAAATGAAAACAATGAGGGCAATGAAATAAGAATAGCATGGATTTATGAGCAGAATGAGCTCAATCTGGAGAAAACAATTTTTTGTTGGATTTTTCAAATAATATTAAGGCAAAAAAGAAGATGAGAGAGAGCAAGAGCAGAATTGCTAATAAGTACAGTTGGCATTATGATAACAGGGGAGAGAGAAAAGAGTGAACTATTTTGTTTCCTTATTTCCCCACGCAAGGAGGATAGATGAAATTTTGCTGGTTGAGTATAGATCAGCAAGAGATACTAGGATAAGCTAAGGGAGATGATATTTATCTTTAGTGAGTTCAAGTCATCTAATCCAAACTTAGGCTCCATTAAGAGATTGAGTGTCCAGAATAAGGAAAAAAATCACATTCCCTGATAAGATTATATGTAGAATATTATTTTCCTTTTTATATTCTATCTTTCAGGAAACTGCATGACATAGATAAGAAGATGATTAACATGGTAAAGACACTGGGGCCTTTGTCTTCAAAAGAGAAACCTTGGGTCAGAGAGCTTCTGTGGTTCAAATTTTCAAAAGTTCTCATGTTGGAGAGCTTATGGAAAGGATTCTTGTTCAGATAGAGATTGGACAAGATGATCCCTGAGGTCCTTTCGATTGAGGATGAGATAGAGAAAATATATGTGAAAGTGTGGTTCAGTGCATTGAGCACTTGGCTTGGACTCAGGAAGAATTGAGTTCAAATCCTGCCTTGACACTTACTAGTTGTATGATTATGGGTAAGTCAATCTTTCTTGGTCTCTATTTCCTTATCTGTAAAACACAGATAATTATAGCACTTACCTCATAGGTTTATTGTGAGGATCAAATGTAAAGTGCTTTGCAAACTTCAAACCACTATATATAAATGATAGTTTTTATGGACATTATGATTATGATTATGATTATGATTAGAAACAAGATATTGAATATATGCCCATTTTTAACTGATATGATGTCTTCCCTTTGTAATCTATGCTGCGAATATATTCAAATGCAATTCAGATATTCTGCTACTGGCCCTTTGATTTGCCCTTTTGAGAGCAATCTCCAAGGTTTTATACTAGTTTTCTTCTTTTTCAAAACATTTTACCCTTTGGATGTTTTAGCCACTCCCATGGCTTTAGTTATTAGCTACATATAAATGATTCTAATTTTGCCTTTCCATCTACTTGTGAAAGTTTAAAACAGATATGCCCATAGTGCCTCACTTTTGATGTGACTAAAACAGAATTCATTATCTAATATGTTGCATGACAAAATCAGCATCCAAATAGATCCTGACAGAATTATGGGCTACCTAATAAGATGAAATTTAGTTGGGATAAATGTAAAATTCTAAACTTAATTTCAAAGCATGTTCTGCCCTGGGAAGAGAAGAGGTAGGCATTGCTCCAGAGAAGTTCATGTGAACTTTAAAAAGTGAAAAGGACATGAAGGTTTTAGTAGGATGTTGGAGGTCACCATTGTACCCTGGCAGCCAAAATATGTATGTGTCCTTTGATTCTATCAAAGTATCTGGATAATCACAGTGTACTTTATTAGTGTAACACCATAGTTACAATTGTGTTTAGTATTGAGTGCTCCATTTAAGGAAGATCATTGATGGGAAGGAGAGTAGATAGAGGAGGGTGACCAGGATAATGAATGCTCTCAAGTTATTGGGGTCAACTGAAGAAACTGGAAATTTGGCCTGGAGAATAGAAGACTTAGGGGAGATGTGATAGTTGTCTTCTTCTATTTAAAAAGCTTCATATGAAGAAGATTTTAAACTTGTATTACTTGGCTTGAGAGGGCAGAATGAGGACTAATGGGCAGAGGTTATAAAGAGAAAGACAGAACTTTCTAACAGAGTTCCCCAAAAGTAGAATAGTCTGCCTTGGGAAACAGTTTTTGCCTCATCTTTAGAGGGTCTTCAAGGAGAGATGTTTTGACCTTTTCAAAGGGTATAGGGTAGACTCTAACCATATGGTCTCTGAAGTCCTCCCCTACTCTGAGTTTCTATTATTTGTCCCCAAATAATTCTTCTTCCTGACTTCTCCATATCTTTCAAAGATATTACTGTTCTCTCAGTCACGAAGGCTTAAAATCTTGGAATTCTCTTTGACTCTGCTCTCTTTTAATTCCTAAATCCAATTAGTTACCAAGTACCCTTGATTTCTCCGTTAGTAATTTTGTTTGCTTCAAACTGTTTCCCTCCCCAATCTAGACCTTCATACTTTGATTATTGTGATAATTTTCTAAGTAGTTCATAGTTCCTGATCCATTCTGTTCCCTGTTGCCGGGTTAAAATGATTAAAATACTGCTTTTATAATATAATTCACCTGTCCAAAATCCATCAATTGTTCCCTACTGTGTAAAGGTAAATTCCATGGTCTTTATTCTAAACTTTAAGATCTTTCACAATCTCTATCTTAGCTACTCTTTTAGTTTTCTCTCTAGTAGCTCTTCGTTCTGGCCAAAAAGGACTGCTCACTGCCCCCTGAACATTGCTTGTGCTTTCTCTCCTCTAAGGCATTATTCAGACAATTGATAAAGGAGAAAGGTCACTGAATTTGGAGGCAGAGGGCTTGACTTTATACCTAATTCTGTCCTTTATCATCTCTACTCTATGACCTTGGGGAAGTCACTGTAAATAAAACTCTTGATTTCAGTTTCCTCTTCTATGAAATGAGGGAGACTCAATCTGTGGTGTCAAATCCAATTAGGAACAGGGAGAGGGAGTGAGGAACTAAATCATACATAAGGATGCCTTTCACTGTGTTTGTATTCATCTTGTTAAATATTTCCCAATTTACATTTTTATATTTTTCAGGTTCACTTGGGAGGATTGTGGGCCACAGGCATATTTGATACCTCTGAAACAGATAACCTCTAAAGACCCTTCTAGTACCATTCACCCTTGATGGCCTACACTAATCTTACCTCTGCCAGAGAACCTTAGTAATAATAATATCTGATATTTTCATAATGATTTTTTGATAAAAATGTTATTTTATGATATTTTAATATTTCTGGTTTACAAAGAATTTTAAATACAATAACTTAAAGCTCTCCTTTCACTGAACTTTCATAGCCGATATCCCAGTTTTCATCTTAACTTATACTGTAACTTGTTTCCCTGACTGGATTTTAAACTCCTATTTTACTGGCATTTGCATCATTTATCTTTCCATCTTGCATGGTACATAGACTAGTGTTTGGTACATATTTAACAAATGATATATGTTTATTGAATAAATGGATGGAAAATCATACAATAAAGAGATAGGACATATATGATGTGGTTAGAGAGCTTAACTTGAAGGAAAATACTCAAGTTTAAATACTATCACTAATACTTACTAGCTTTGTGATTATGGGTAAATGACAATTTCTTTGAACCCTAGGCAACTCTTTTAAGACTATAAGCTATAAGAGGTATATTATCCCACACATGGAAGAAGTTCTCATACCTATGAGATTATGGGTCACTGATGTGTTTTACATGATAGGTAAGTTTTAGAAACCAGTGAGGAACAGTTGGAGTCCTCTGAAATTCTGGTTATTTCCTGAATTTTTGCTTTCTGTGAAGAGCGATACTATTAATCTCCCATTTCCCCACTCATCTTCCTCCCACCTGAGATCGTCCAGGAAAATCTGCTTTGGTAGCATTTCTGTAAAGTTCTCACATTTTACCTTTTAGGAGTGCTTAAGTAAATCAAAGCAAAAATGTAAAGAAACCTTAAATTATAGGGGGAATTCTGTAAACTGTTTTCTCCAAAGAAAAAAAAAAGGGGGGGAGGGGGAGAAGAATTTCCAAGCATTCCTATTCTTACTCTCCCAAAGTCACCATCGAGAATGGGCATGACACAAAACTAGAAACATTTGGTTCATTGTTAAACTGGCTATTTATTTAAAGATGGACTAGCTAGTCTTGGTCACCAATGAGACTATAGAAAAGTAAAAATACATTTCACTATTTACCTATCTTCTCTCAAAATAGAAAGCAAGTTCCTTGAGGGCAGAGATTGTCTGTGTATTTATTCATATCTTCTGTACTAATATATGGTACCTAACACCAAATAAGCACTTAATAAACATTAATATCTGTTGGCTTGTCTACTTAAAGTTCCTTCTGAAATTCTAAGCAGGGAGTCAAGTTGTATAAATTTTAAAGGCAGCTTAGGAAAAAAAAACTTTCAGGACAAACTTCCTTTGGATTTTCCGTATGTCTTTGTGTTGGTGTTAGCCATTGGCCTTCCAAAGGCAACAGTCAGTTAAAGTCAAGCAGAAACAGGGAATTTTACGAAGTGCCAAAGCAATACTGAATTTATTCATTTTTAATTGTGTTTCCACTTCTGTTTTTATTGATATTCCCACATAAAATGGTACATAATATTTAATGAATGTAGACCTATAATATCTCATGGATTTAAATTTTAAGGATTCATGGGAATGAACATGATAAAATTATTTTATTGGTGCAAAGAATGTACCCACAGATGTGGCCCTAGTTCTTTACAATGTTGTTTCCCCCCGCCCCCTCCTCCCTCCCAAAAAACAAACCAAGGGATGTACTACAGGAACAGGGGAATTAATGTCGCTTGTCTCAAAAGCGACATATACTCACCAAATTTACAGCTAACAATGCAGCTCCAATCAATTCTTACTATGTCTTAACATCATGTTTTTCATCCCTATCTCATTCTTTTGTTAATTAAATAAGATTTATTATTTTCCTGCCTGCAATTCAAGGACCTCACAGAGCCCTTGCTTGCTCAAAATTTGGAGACTTGGTGCTATTTTTATATTGAAAAAGAATCAATTTAGTTTAGTAAGAGATTATGTGCAGAGAGTAATGTTCTAATCAGAGACCTGAGGGCTTTGAAATATTAAGTTATATTTCTGTTTCAAGTTATTCCTGTTATCTGCTTTTTCCCATTAAAATGTGATCAGAAGAGAGAATACCTTTTATAACCGGCATCAATGCCCCCTGAAGATCAGTAAGAAACACTAACATTGATAAACAGCACATTGTGTAGATGGGCTAACTACCAACTGAAAGCCCATTAATACGTTTTAAATAATAAATGTTCAACAATACCCTACCTGGGCTGAATCAGCCCTTCATCAAATAATAACACTAACATGCGTTAACTGCTTTGACTTGCATCCTGTCCTTTTGTTGTTTGCTTCAAGCATCCCCATGTGGTCATGAGCTGCAGCTCCTTCTTGAGTCCCCTTCCTCCTCTTCAATCATTTAGGGACTCAGACAACCCACCTTGTCTGACCTTCAATTTTTCTTCCAAGAGCACTTGGCAGGACTTAAATTTTTAATTTCTTGCACTCACTGAAGCCCATGTTCAGTGCTGTGAATCGAGACTCAAATTTTAAATAAAATATCTACAGGAGACAGAGAAATAAAATGGAAATAAATGCTCCTCAGAACTAGCAAATGTAATCCTTTGGGGATTTTGTTGAAAACAACAATAATAACAACAACAACCCATTTCCTATATAGTTCTCATTTAGCTAAAAGCATTTTGCCTAAATGTCTGTAAAGTATCCTTTGTAAAATAAGTATGATCATCTTATCTTCTCAGAAACACTTTGAACATTAAACTAACACCAAAAAATAATTCTCATCTGATTGGTGCAATGGATCAGCTCAGAACAAACTTCAGAGTAACTGGGAAAAGGAGACATATCCTTCCACCTAGTAGGAAAAAAAATGAAAAACTACCTTCACAGGGAGTATATTAGCTAGGAACTAGACAGACTTCAAAAAAAGAGTCCTGTGAGCTAGTGTACAAAGGGCTAGAAGTAGGATAAGACAACTGCATGCTACAGGGTGTTTGTATGATATTTGTATGGAAAACTAGGTAATGCAGATGAGGAAGGAGAAAAGTCTAGGCGTGGAGGAAAGTCAGCAAAAATTACCGTGAGTCTGGAGATGAAGTGTCTTATGTGAGGAATAGCAAGGAGGCCAGTTTCACAGGATCGCAGAGACCTTGGAGAAGAGCAAAATCTAAGAAAACTGGAAAGGTAGGAAGGGGCTAGGATATAAAGGGCTTTAAATACCAGTGGGAGGGCTTCACATTTGATACTGGGAGAAGTCAGGGGAGTTTACTGAATAGAGTTTGACATAGTAAGACTTGTGTTTTAGGGAGACAAATTGGATAGCAAGGTATAGAATGAACTGGAGCAGGGATAAATCTGAAGAAGGGAGTGTAATGCCATGCACAAGCAGCTTCCCAAAAAGAATGCTACTGTGAACAGCTTTTAAGGTTCTGATTATACAGTATAGTGAACACTCCATTTCTTCCATAATAAATCAAGGTAAACATTCACAACAAATCACAATATAATATTCACAACATCACATCCTATCACAGAAAATCACAATATAGTGTTTGCAACAGCTTAATATTAGAATGGCCACATAGTTTTCACCAAAGTGGTCACAGTATTAAGAACAAAAAACAAAAGAATAATCATCTGGTTTCCCTAAGGAGGTTTGCCTCTTCACTCAGTCATTCAGTCATCTCACAATACAATAATCAATCTTCCACTCATGGGGCAATTATAGATTAACTTAATCAGCCACTTATCTAGCAATCAGTTACTAAGTATCATTAATCACTAAATACAATCATTAGAAAATTATACAAACCCTCCACCCCTCAATGTCTAGTAAACTTCTATTTTATCACATGTTCAATATCCAAGGAGACCTTTTCTTCATCTTGACTCACAGTGGTCTCTCAGATTCCCTAGATCCCCTTCCATGGTCCCAGCTCCTACCTGAATCCACTAAACAGTCACCTGGATTTAGAGGCAGACAGCTCACATGTCCTTGTCCAGGCCTCCGGGCAGTTCCTGTTACACACTGAAGTTCACAGGGTCCAGCACATCTCAAACCCTTCACCACTTCTGTTGCCAGGAACTCAAGGATCAACCAAGCCACAAACAAACCAAGTCTTATCCTGGTCTTGCTTCTTCAGTCCTCCAGCAGTTCAGCTGGCCCTAGGACCCAGAAGAAATCTCAGCTTTCCAGGTGGCAGCAGCCACTTTGGCCTTCCAGGCAGGAGCTCCAGCCTTCACCAGATCTCTCAGCAGAACAGCTTCTTCTACCAGGAGCCTGTCAGAAGAAAAAAATTCTTGATTCTGACCATCTCTCCTCTGTAGCTCTTTTTAAATACACACACACACACACACACACACACACACACACACACACACACACGCACACACACGCACACACACATACACACTGGCTTCCTGTCTCAGCCAACCCCTTCCTGTTATGTCAACAACAAGAGAGAGAATTCACACCTTCTGTTTCTTTCGCAGAAGTACTTAGCCCTTAGTACCCGCTAGACAAACCTTTTTCCAATACTCCAGGTGTAAGGTGATAAGGACCTTCACCATTATGGTAATGGTAGATGTCCAAAGAGAGAAAGGGGAGTATAAGAAAGATATTATTAAGGTATAAACAGTAAGACCTGGCAACTAATTTGATATGGGTGGGATGAGAAAGAACTAGGAGTTTAGGATGATACCTAGGCTGTGAGTCTGGGAGACTAAGAGGATTATTTTGCACTGACTATCTATTGGGAAGTTAGAAAGAGGGAAGGGTCTGGGACTGGGGGTAGGGTGGGAGAGAAGATAAGGAGTTCATTTTTGGACAAGTTGAATTTAAGATACCTATGAAACATCAGGTTCAAGATATCCAGAAGGTAGTTCAAAATGCAAATCTGGAAGTCAGAAGAGAGATTAAGCTGAATAAATAGGTGTGAGAATCATTTGCATAAAGATAACAGTTGAATCTTTGGGAGCTGGTAAGATCACCAAGCAAAATAATATAGATTATAGAGGGAGATGAGGAGAGAGCCAATTAGTTTGCAATCAAGCAGTGCAACAATAAGTATTTACTGAATACCAATCAATTAATAATGAATTGAAGTGTCTATTTTTGGTCATGCAACCTGCTAGATATTGGGGATATAAATTGAAAGATAAAACAGTTCGTGAACCTAAGGTCTTTATATTTTCTTGGGGAGATAACATGCATATATATTAGTATATACAAAAATATATCTAAATACCAGATAATTTCATGGGGTGGTCCTCCCAGTGGAAGGGAGAGGCGATAGGAAATAGATCATGTAGGATTGTGTATTGGAGCTGAAGTTTGAAGGAATGTAGTCATTCTGAGATATATAAATGAAGAGGAAGTATATTACAGGTATGTAGGGAATCCCATGCAAAGGCAAAGATATGGAATGTAGAATGTCAGGTATGATGATCAGCAAGAAGATCAATTTGGATTGTAAAATGCATTAAATGTAAGAGGTATTTGCCTTTGATCACGGAAGTAATCAGCAAGCCATAGGAGTTTGCTGAGCAGGAGAGTAATGGCATCAATTCTTTATTTTAGGAATATCACTGGTAGCTGTGTGGAGGATGGATTGGAGAGGGTAGAGAAATGAGGTAAATAAAACATGGGAAACTACAGCAGAGGAGATGCTGGCCTAGAGTAGAATGAGGTTAAGTAATTTTGGAAATTGTAGGAAAGGTTTCTGTCCTTAAGGAGTTAAAAACAACAACAAACCAACAACTCTAGCCAATAGCATGGGCTGTCAATATTTTATATGGTATCTAATATAATGTTGGACATTTAATACGTACACAGGAGATAATTATTACTTAGTTGATTAGCTAAGAGCTGCTAATCCAGGTGAGGCATGACTATTTCAGATGCGAAAAAGCCAACCACTTTTCTCATAAAGAAGGTCTTCAAACTTACCTCCCCTCAACACATAACCTCTTCACTCTCAGAATGGTTGACTTTAGCTGTTATCAAGGGCTGTATGGACTCTGGTTTCCCAGTCAGATTGGCCCCCTTTAGAGAGACTGAATTTCACTGTAGTTGATTCCCCAGGCTATGAGGGAGACCAACTAGTCTGCCTATGTTCCTCTTCTAAGACAGAGGTTCTTTGATTTCAGGGAGTATATGAACTTGGATAGGAAAAAAAAATGCATTATTTTCAGTTTCAATTATGAAGTTAGGTACCAATAATTCATCTGATTTATAATAATATATAATAATATAATTATTTATTTCACCAGATTATCAAAGGGGTCTATAATACAAAACATTTTGAGAACTCCTATTCCGAGAGGGACTTTCCAAAAGTTTTTTGCTTTCCTTTTGTAATCAGCTGTGAACCCCTGAAGTAAATTATAAATCTAGTCTAAGGCACCTGAGATAGTTTGATGAGAACAAAGAATGCCCCCCCACACCCCATTTGTATCCCTTATATGGTCTAGCATAGTCTTCTACACAAAAATGGGGTTTTACGAAGTGTTCTTCAAACTAGATGTGAGTTCAAAGGATCTTACCATGTTGCTCAAAGCATCCTACTAAAGTGTGGTTGGGTCAAAGTTCCTCCTACTGGTCATCTCTCAAGTTCATTTACCCATACCTCCTTTGGAAAATCCTTCTAATCCATGATAAATATTAACATTGGGTGGGTGCAGAGGCCTTTGTAAGAGGCATTTTTCATAGGTTCTTGCTATGATTCTGCCTACCACCCTGGGTTACTGGGAAAAGGTTATAGAAGGTGTTGGTGTCTCACACAGAGTAATCCCAACTAATTCTGACCACTTCTCAACACAGGATTCTTTACCACTTCCACAATCAAGTTTTACCACACTATATCGATTCCCACTTGTTGCTATGCTAGTCTATAAGAATATTCTTCAGTTATTTGCAGCATATGTCCTGTCTTACTAGCTAGATTGCTTAATTTCTTCTGTGCTGCCTGCCTTTGCCCTCTGAATTAGGCCTAGTACAATTGAATGGCTCCACGCAGAGAGTCATACACATGGAAACAAGGTACATTGCAGACCTATCATTCTCTACCGATATTTTCATTGCATTCCAGGCCCTTGCATTTGTCTTGTTAGAAGAATTTGGGCCCTTAATAGCTTCTGTGTATAGCTTCAATTCTAAAGAAGCTCTTACTGAGAAAGATACTTAATGAGGCCAAGGCATCACAATGTTAGCAAGTGCTACAGTCCCTGTCTTTCTAATGACCAGGGGAAGAAGTGGGGAATACTAAAACCAGCCCAGCCAAGTGTTTCTTTTGTTAGCAGAGTAGAGCAGTACTCAGGAAACTGTGAACCTGAGTATTTATGGCAACCAAAGTTTTAGGAGCTATATAAAAAATAAGATAGCAGAATAACTGCCTGAGGCACATTAAGATAAAGGACTCTCATTGTATCAGTGAATAAGGGAGAAACTAGCCCAGGGAACCACTGGTGATTTTTCTGACCCTGAGGTAGTAGAGGGAAGTTTGTGTGGTCTCTAGAAGTGCCTGATTTCTTCAATCTGGCATTACTTCATTATTTCTTATCCCTGAGAACTTTTTATTGCACCAATGGTATTGACATAACTTCTGGATGTGTGTATAAAGGAAAGGTTTATTCCCCTCCCCCTTATTTTAAACAGAAATTAGAAGGAAAAAAAAAGTGGGGAAAATAAAAATGGTATGGGAAGAGCAGGAAACAAGAGTAAGTGCAAAGAAAGGATTCTTGATTCAATCAAGAATACCCACTTTTTCTCATTGATTAGAGATGGGGCAAAAAAATCCAAAAAAGTAACTAGAGACTGTCAGAAATTCGGAAGTTTTAGGATGGAAAGCTTAACTTATTTTTTCAGGAAATAACAAGAGGTTCAGAACTGAAATTAATATAAATGATCTGTCTGCCTTTCAGACTAAAGGGTATTTCCATCAAACAATGTCTGGGAGTGTGATAACATATCAGGAAACCTTGTCCTTACCAAATTTGAAAGACATGGTTCATCACATATTTCTTATAAGTCAGCATCTAATATTTTATTTTCCAATATTTAATTTTCTCTTTTTTCCAGGATTTATTTCATTTCTGATTTGTAATAATTTAGAAAGAATATTACTCAAAGCTTTATCTTGCTATTTTATCATTAAGCTTCACATGTGGCTTTTTCTAACACTAACATTTATTCCACAAAACATATGTTATAATATTTGTTATAACACATAGGAGTAATAGCAGCTGCCTCTCTCTGGCTACTACTTTTCCTGAGACTGGTTCACTTAAAATCTTCATCCAGACACCCAAATTTGCTCAAATTAGATCTGAAGAATTGAGGTCCTACAGGTCCAAATGGTGTTGCCAGAGCTTTGAAACCATCCTAAGAATAAGGGTGGTGTTATAGTAAAATCCTGAGAGGGGTTTCCTGGTCTTAATCTGGCCCTTAGATTTCACATTTGAGTGTAGGTTCACAGGCCTCCCTCTACTGTTGCCACTATCATCCCTTTTATCTGGATTTTTTCCACAGATCTTTTTGAGGAAAAGGACATAGATTTGCAACTTTGCCTCCATTCTCCTGTATCTAAAGCAAATATGTAACTTTCTTTGTGTTTCCAAGTTGTATTATTCTCTCCTCCTCCTTGTCTTCCTTCTCTTCTTCCTGCTCCTTCTCCCACAGGGAAGCATAAAGAAACATAAAATAAAGTATGGTAGTGGATAAATGGAGATAGACTTTAGGAAAACCAAAAGGCTAGAGCAATAGCCTAGGGTTGAAGTGATGTGAGCATGGCCCAGGGTGGTGGTTGTGGGAGTAGAATATGGAAGGTATATGGAAGAGATATATATACATGTAGCAGTGATAAGGCTTGGAAACATATTGGGGTAAATGTGAATGAGGAGTTGAGAATGATACTAGGGCTGTGAACCTGGGTCACTGGGAAGATAACAGTACCCTCAAAGAAAGCTGGGAAGAGAGGAGGGGTTTGAGAGAAGGAGAACGAGTTCTGTTTGAGATATGGTTATTAATTGAGGAATGGCTAAACAAATTGGAGCACATGAACATAAATGTATTTTGCTTTGTATAAGAAAGGTCAAAGGTGAAAAATTTAAGGACACATGGGAAGACATGAAATGATACTGGGTGAAATAAGAGAATAAAAAAAGAAATATAAATGATGATTACAACAATTTAAATGGAGAGAACAAAAAACGAATACCATATAATCATAGGAACCAAGAAGAGATGAGAAAATAAACCACCTCTGTTCTTAGTAGTGGTAGAGGTAGAGGACATGGACTTAAAGCAGTGTATATATTATCCTATCTGTTGGATGTTAGTTTCGTTGAATTGCTTCTTTTTTGTTTCTTTATTCTTTGTTATAAGAGGTAGGTTATTGGGGAAGGGTTGTAATATATTCAGAAATGAAGATGATGTAAAAACAAAAGATCAAAAATATTTATAAAGAAATAAAGAAGAAAAATTTATGAAATAATAAGATATTTTATCTGATTATACTAGGTAGCCTTAAATTTCAAATAAAGGCAAAAATAAGGGCAAAAAAAAGCCCACGTGGACCATATAATACAGAGTATATCAGAGGTATGATATATGACTGGAGGTGACTGAAGGTAGACATCCACGCAAAAATCAATAAGTGATTAACCAATAATACTTATTTAGGGCATGTACAAAATAATGTGTACAGCCTTTCAAAGTAAAAAAAAAAAAGGAAAGATGTGATTCTGTCTTAGTTACTGGCTAAACAAAACTTGTTCAGATACCTGCAAAGATATACTGTTAAAAAATACAGAAAAATGTTCTGGGAGGTTTTGTTTTCACTATTGATGTGGAGGTTCTTGACCTGATAGAATTTGTTAGATTCTAATATAATTATCTACTATAATTAATAGTATAAATAATGATTGCATATTACAAATGGATCATGTGCGATGTAAATACAGTATTGAAAAAAATTAGAAATATGTGATCAGTTAAAGCAGCTACAGAATCAATTAGTCTTGCATACCAAAGAATCATCTATAAAGAATAGAAGGCAAATAAAACTGAAGTTGAAACTGATGCCTTTTTATAGAAAATTGCTAGTGACCTTTGAGATTTTTGAATTTATGTAATTAAGACAACATACTTTTTTTTCTTTCTCTTGTTGATGCAGATATACACAGGAAAAATTTCAAGACTTACCTGCCTCACTGACTAAAACATAGCAACTGACAATCAGAAAAATAAATAATTTTGTCTCTGTCTTAATCTTTCTCTTCTCAAACTAATGGATTATTCATTTAACTCACCTCATTAAGAAGTATTCACATTCAAAAGAGTCATTTATGAATCAACAATTAACTTGGGAATCAAAAAAAGTAATTTGCTGATTCCTTATATACATTAGCCAATGGCTAAGACACAGAATTATTGACGATAGTCATGAAAAGGGGGAAATAAATAATAAGCTCTTTGTAAGCAGAAATTTTTTCATTTGTTTGGTTTATATTCAAAGTGCTTGTTGCAGTGCCTGGAACCTAGCAGGTACTTAATAAATGCTTACTGATCGAGTAACTAATAATATAATGGTTTTATTTTTATAAAGTGAATAACATTTTATTTCATTGAAATCTCATAACAACATTATGAGGTATATACTACAGTTATTACTATCATATTTTAAAACTAAAGGAAATGAAACTAAGAGAATTTGAAAGACTTGCTCATAGTGACATAAGAAGTGAGTATCAGAGGTATAACAGACTAGTCTGTAGTGATCAGGCCATATCGACAGCAGCCATATTTTAGGAAATACCTTGATAATTTAAGAAGTATCCAGAGGAAGACCACCTAAATGGTGAAGGGCTCCAAAATCATACAGTTTAAAGATTTGTTGAAGGATTTGTGATATTTAATTGGACAGCTAGGTGGCACAGTAAATAGAGTGCTGTACCTGGAGTCAGGAAGACTTCCTGAAATATGCCTGATTTCAAATCTGACCCCAGACACTTACTAAACTGTTCAAACCTGGGCAAGTCACTTAACCTTGTCTACCTCAGTTTTCTCATCTTTAAAGTGAGTTGGAGAAGAAACTGGAAAACCAAGAAAGTCTCTTTGCCAAGAAAACTTGAAATGGGGTCGTAAAGAGTCATACATGACTGAAAAATGACTGAACAACAATTGAAATCTGTAGAAGATTTCAAGTGGAGATGATAACTATTTTCAAGTGCTTGATGAGTTTTTATAAGGAAGAAGCATGAAATCTGTTCTTTCTGACTCCAACAGCAAACAAGGAAGAATGGGCAGAAGTTTCAGAGAAGTAAATTTAGGATTAATGAAATGAAAAGTTTCCTAACAATGCTGGAGAAGATGTAGGAAAACTGGAACAGTAATGCATTGTTGGTGGAGTTGTGAACTGATCCAACCATTTTGAAGAACAATTTGGAACTATGCCCAAAGATTCATCAAAATGTGCATACCCTTTGACTCAGCAAAACCACTTGTAGGATTGTATCCCAAAGAGATCACATAAATGGGAAAAAGGACCCACATGTACAATAATATTTATAGTAGCTCTTTTTGTGGTGGCAAAGAATTGAAAATTGAGGAGATGCCCACCAATTGGGGAATGATTGAACAAGTTGTGGTATATGAATGTAATGGAATACTATTGTTCTACAAGAAATGATGAACAGGCAGACTTCAGAAAAACCTGGACTTATATGAACTGATGCTGAGTGAGGGGAGCAGAACCAGGAGAGCACTGTACACAGTTATAGCCACATTGTATGATGACTAACTTTGATAGACCTGGCTCTTTTCTGCAATATGAGGTTCCAAAAGGCTTATGATGGAAAAAGCTATGCACACCCAGAGAAAGAACTGTGGATTCTGAATGCAGATCAAAGCATACCATTTGCTCTCTCTTTTTTGTTTGGTTTGGTTTTATTTCTTCTTTCTCATGGTTCATTCCTTTGGTTATAATTCTTCTTTATGATGCAACTAATGTGAAAATATGTTTAATATGAATTATAGGTAGAGTCTATATAGTACTGCATACCATCTTGGGGAAAGAGGAGGGAAGAGAGAGTGAGAAAATTTAAAACTCAAAAGCTTGTGGAACTGAATGTTGTAAACTAAAAATAAATGAATGAATGAGTGAATGAATGAACAAGTAAATAAATGAATGAATAAATAGATAAATGAATAAATAAATACTGAAAAACAAATGTGAGTTGTTGGAAGGAAGTGGATTGGAGCTCACAAGAGGTCTTTAAGTAAAGGCTTGATGGTCACTTTTCACATATGTTGTAGAAGAAATTGATATTCTGATATGTGTTATGCCATCAAGCCTCTCAGGTCCTTCTAGCTCTGAGATTCTGTGAAATGATGTCCAAGGAATCTAATTAAAATAGGAATTTCACGATACTGTTTTGCTTTTTTTTTTTTGCTTTTTGGAGAGCAGTTGGGGTTAAGTGACTTGCCCAAAGTCACATGGCTGGTAAGTGTGTCAAGCATCTGCAACCAGATTTGAGCTCAGGTCCTCCTGACTCCAGGGCCGCTGCTCTATTCACTGTACCGTCTAGCTGCCCCTCAAATACTAATTTTGCAAAGTTCACAGGAAACCTAAAGAACATGTAATTAAGATTCATTTGGATGTAGCATTGGTATAAGATAGGTATCTAAAGAGCCTCTATTAATTCCTCCAGGCAACTTCTATGCATATTCTATGTCTCAAAAGTGAAATAGCTTTTTTTTTTTTAATGGAAGGGATTTCCCATCAATTGGGGAGTGGCTGAAGTTGTGGTACGGGATTGCAATGGAATACTGTTGTGCTGTAAGAATTGATGAGCAGTATGATTTCAGAAAAACCTGGAAAGACTAGTATGAACTGATGCAGTGAAATGAGCAGGACCAAAGAACATTACACACAGTAGCAGCAATATTGTATGATTATCAACTATAAATAACATAACTGTTCTTGCAATACAATGCTCCAAGACAATCCCAAAGGACTCATGATGAAAATGCTATCCGCCTCCAGAAAAAGAATTGATGGCATCTAAATACAGACTGAAGCATACTATTTTTTGTTTTCTTTTTTTTCTTTCAATTTAAGTTTTCTTCCACATAATGACTAATATGGAAATATATTTTACATGATTGCATATGTATAAACTATATGAGATTGCTTACTGTCTTGGGGAGAGGGGAAAGGAAGGAAGTGGGGATAGAATTTGGAACTCCAAACTAAAAAAAAAAGAATGTTAAAAATAGTTTTTACGTAATTGGGGAAAAATTAAGTATTGCTTAAGAAAACTGAAAGGGCTGCTGCTTTTGGATGTGTTGTGGGAATCTGAAGATCTTCCCTGCCCCTAGGCCCTTTGATAGGCTTAAGCGACTCTGAAAACCTTCCCTGATTTGAAAATAGACTCTGCCCCCTAATAGGCTAAATGTGGTCACATGGAGCCTGTGGCAGGAAGCTTGTTTTTCAGGAATGCCCACACCTTATTGCTTTGTGATTGGGCAGTGGGTCAAGAGGGCTTTGACATTCTCTGATCCAGGAAAAGGCTATATAAACCTTGATGTGAGTTCTTGCTTTAGGGCTCACTTTGGTCTTTTTTTTTTTTGCTTTTTGGAGGGCAATTGGGGTTAAGTGACTTGCCCAAAGTCACACGGCTAGTTAGTGTATCAAATGTCTGAGGCCATACTTGAACTCAAGTCCTCCTGACTCCAGGGCTGGTGCTCTACTCACTGTGCCACTTAGCTCCACCTCGGGCTCACTTTGGAAAGAATTGTGTGATTTGGCCAGATGAGACTCTGGGAAGCCATTGAGCCCCCTAGCTTTGAAAACCCAGCTGTTGGTGCTTCCCTCTCTGGTAATTAGGTATGGATGTAATGGTCAGACGGCTGGAAGCCTGTGTGCTAATTTGTTTCTCTGTCTGCTTGTAACTTCTGCGTGTAACTTTTGGTTGTATTTTCTGAAGTTTGGAGTGCTGACTTTTCCCCCTGAACTAAGTAAATGATATATGTTTGATTGATTAAAGTAAGATTGTTTAGCCGTTTTGAGTTGCTTTCCTTTAGAAAAGCAGATCTAAGAACCTGTGCTAGCAGCCATCCTGGGTATGCTAGGGTGCTTGCTGCTACAGGCTGATGAAGCAAATTTGGAGTGGCCTATTGGCCACATTGTAACCCCTTGAGGTTTGCTGAATTATCCCAAAGTGACATGCCCTTTTAGCATGGAGCAAAAGGAGTCCTGGAAGTTGCCTAGGGAACTCAGTGCATACTCAATCTGGGGTCTATGATTTTGTTTTATAAAAAAATTTTGATAATAGTTTTTCAACATAATTAGTGTCCTTTATTATCTTATATATTTTATCTTATGCACTTAAACATAATATTCTAAGAAGGAGTCCACAGACTTCACCAAACTTCCAATGGATCCAAAGCACAAAAAAGGTAAGACCCTCTGATCTACAGAATTGCTTCAGTGGGTCCAAGCCCACCCATACTCCATACTCCCTTCTGTCTCCTCCCACCCCTCTACACATGTACTCCATAGTGACTAGAACATTGCACCTTCTTTTTTCCAGGTATGCTTAGGAACACTTTGTCCTTGTGGAAGAAGAGATATTTCTTTCTATTGTATTTTTTTTCTTTTTCATGCTATACTAGATCCTGTATAGAACAGCAAGGCAGTTTAAGACAAAATCTCTGAACTTCCAGAGCTTACCATCACCTTAGGAGATCAGATATATACTTATAAATCACCAGAAAAGGCAGTATGTATCCCAAGTGCCCTGCAAGTGGTATGGTCTTGGAACTATCACCTTCAGTGCATACTTAGTCTGGGGTCTGTGATTTTGTTTTATAAAAAAATTTAATAATAGTTTTTCCAACATAATTGGTGTCCTTTATTATCTTATATATTTCATCTTATGCAGATTTGGTATTTTATTTCAACATCTTACCTACTATCATTCAGCAAAAAATAAACATATCTTTCTATGGCCTACATCCAAGTTAAAAGGAAAATGAGGTAGTTGAGGGCCTGTCTGTCATACCTACCAGGGAAGAATAACCATTGGCAGGGTATGCAACATCCAAGATATCTACCCAAGCTACTGCCAAGAAGGAGATGTGCTACAGTATCTTACCCAGGACTCACAAGGGAATAGAAGTCAAGTCAGAAACTTGTCATTGTGTTCCTATTGGCTTTGCCTTTGGCAAGGTTCCATTTGGGACTGATTATACATGGGGCAGTGAGCAGCTACATCCCCTCTGTTTGGATAGAGGGTGTGGATAGAGAGGTGATTTTTCTCTCCTGAATAAAGGTGCCTGAAACATTTTTATGATATATAAACATATACAAAGTGAGAATATAGATGAATACATATTTAATGGAGCAAGCCAGCAGTGACTGTATTGATGAGAATTTTTTTCGTTTGTTTTACTACAAGATGTAGAATATATATATATTGCTGAAGTCAAGATTTAAGGAAGAGAGTCCTTCCATAATTTAAATGTCTTCATTCATTGTTTATGCTTTAAAAAGCTGTTTACTTTTCAATAAAATCCATGGCTTTAAAAGTTCTTAATGTATAAAATGTTTCTTTGTTGTCTTTGATTAGAGCCCTTCAGTCAATAAAACAAGGTAATTGAGAAATATTTAACTAAGACTACCAAAATATTCAGCAACAAATTAATAGTCTAACCATTAATTCATTCCATTAATCACCATTAAAGTGCTAGTAATTGAAATTCATTTACCCAAGGCCACAATGCATTATTTAAATATCTACTAGTGTGATTTGACCATGGGGTTTATTTGTGTGTCCTTTCTCTGTGTCTCTCTTGATCTCATGTCCATACAGATGTGCACAGATTTCTAATAATGAGAAATAATGTGTCCTACAGGGGCCACTAGCCTGTTGCTAGGGAATAGGTTGTTGTTATTGTTGAAGTTCCATATCCTGTGGGAAAGACGCCTGAAGTCCAAAAGGAAATCCAACCAAATAGTCATAAATCAGAGGCTATACTGCATCAGGAGCCAGGTATCTTCAATTTTAAAATCTAAGGGTGACAAGATGTAATAGTAATCAGTTTATCAGATACTTAGCATTTAGTACCTTGGAGCTAAGTGTGGAAGGTGCAAACTCTGTCCCACTGTTGAGAAGGCATGAACTCCCCTGTTGATGTGGAAGAAGGGGATTGGCTGAGCCCCTGTTGATGTGGAAGAAGGGGATTAGCTGAGGTGTGTATATAAGCAAGAATTCCAGAGACAGAGAGACAGAATTGGAATGTTGCACCTGGGTGAAGGAAGAACCTTGAAGACTGAAGCTGGCAGAAAGAGATAGGGAGAGAGAGAGAGAGTGTGTGTGTTTCTCTCCCAGAATATGGAAGCTGAGAACTGACTGAGAACTGAGATGGAGTTTTCCTGAGACCAGAATCTGGTGAAGGCCACCTGGAAGGCTGAGAGGGCTTGCCTGGAAGGCTGCCTGGAAGGCTGAGAGGGCTTGCCTGGAAGGCCGATATTCCTTCTGGGTCCTAGGGCCAGGTGAA
>CM053581.1:79588733-79637188 GCA_028627135.1 Pseudochirops cupreus
GTGACATAGGAGAGAATAGACTGGGGGAGGGGCAACACACTGGGATGGCTGTTTTGGGGCGGTGGGTGGGGGAAAGAGGGGGAGAAAATATGTAACTCAAAATCTTGTGGAAATGAATGATGCAAACTAAAATAAAATTAAAAAAAAAGAAATATCAGTGGTTGGATTATTTTATGAATTAGGGCCATTCATGTAGAAGAATTTGACTCAATGAAATAGGAAGATGTAGATCCTTAAAGTCTACACTGGCCCCTGCATTTATAGTCAATTACATTGCATGTTCCCCTTGCCAAATTTAAAAGAGACTTTAAGATTAATACCAGAAGGCTGGGCACTAAGTTCATTTATTTTTGGGTTTTTTGTTTGGGTTTTTGTGCCACCCGAATGGAAGAGATCATTAATAGTTGCCATTTCCTTTGGTTGTGGCAACATCCACACTGATGAAACAAAAGAGTTTAGACACGTGGAAACAAGTTAGAATCATAATGATTTTTCAGGGGAAGAGAGGCAGGTAGCAGAGGATGATGTAATTATCACACCAGCATAAAAAGTATTCGTTTAAAACTTCAAAACACATACCTCTTTCCCATTTCTTCTGACAAACCTTGCATGTCGAATTGCAGCCCAGAAAGACTTTTTTCCCCCATTGGTCAGTTATAGATCCTGACAGGGGGCGATTATTGTAAAACTGCTGACAGACACTTGTCTCAAGTGCTGCTCACAGGGCCCATTAAAGATGCCAATTCACTTAAAAAAACATGGACAATTGCTTTGCCATGTACTCAGTAGAAGGCAGATGTGTGCAGTTGTTTTCTTTACTAAGCAGAGCCTATAATCAAGCAAATACATAGATGGGCAGAGGGAAACTTTTAAAATATTCCATAAATTCAGTGCAGAAGCAAGATCTGCCTGAGGTTCTGTTGAATAATTCAATGATTTTGGCTCCTAGGTGCTGAGAATCTTCCAATAGAAAAATCCAGGAGAAGGTACTGTGAACTTCTATACCTGTAGATTTTCTTTAATGTTTCAGAAGAACATGATACACAGTAGATATAATAGTGTTTAACCAGTCTGCTTGGTCTGTTGAGACTTTGGCTTCAGGTAACAAATATTTTCTTTTTTTGTTATTTTCTCTCCCCAAACAAAACTTTTATTCTAGGACAATAGGCCATCTAGTTTTTTCAGTTACAATTCCCCACAACAGGCATCAATATGCAGAGCAACATGATGCTTTTTAATCAGATAATGATTTGACAAACAAATGTACTATTTCTCAATTCAAAATTAAGAGGAAGTCATTCATGCTGCTTGTGCCCCATGCTGGCATGAAAGGTTCTTTCTCATAATAATTCTGCTAATTGTACAGAGATAATTTCAAATGGCAATTACATTTATGACAGCTGCCCCTGAGTCACTAAGGCTTCCAAGGTCAGGTCTATAACTGATTGGCTTCAAGCAGTATTACATGGGAGAATTGGATCATATATTTAGACCTAGAAAGGACTTTTAGGGGTTCTCACATTCAACTTCTGTTTCACAGAGGAGGAAATTGAGGCATGGAGAGATTAAGGGGCATGTCAGGGATCACACAGCTACTAAGGTTTGTAGTAGGATTTAAACTCAGTTCTACCTGAATCGTAGTCCAGTCCATGACTTTGATACTCCTTTTAATACTATGGAATTCTAGTACAGCTAAAGAACATTCAAAGTGCCTGAAATTATACCATATTTGTTCCTCTGGGAGATTTTTTTTTCTTTTAAGATTCCTTTATGCTAATACTAATTCCTCTGGGAGAAGTTATCTGTTAACGTATCAGTGCAAGTGAATTTAACAGCTCTTATCCAAATAGACTACTTAATTATAATAACTAACATCCATGTATGTAGTACTTTATGGTTTTACAAAGCGCTTTACAGATATTCTCATTTTATCCTCTTACCAACCCTGGGAGGTAGGTGCTGTTATTGTCTCCATTTTACAGATGAGGAACCTCAAGCAGAAAGTGGTAAGTGATTTGCTCAGGGTCGCACAGTTAGTGTCTGAAGTCAAATTTGAACTCAGGTCTTCTCAAATTCTTATCCAGTATTCTATCCATTGTACCACCTAGCAGCCACAACTAAGAACCAGACTCTGCTAATATGTAAGCAGTTCAGCTCGGGCTATGGGTAGTGGGAAGGATAAACTGAAAATGGACATAGAAAAATTATACAGATAAATTTCAGTGTTTTCACAAGATATTTTAGAGTTCATCCTATATATCATCCTCACGGCAAAACACAGCATTTACAAATTTACTCAACTGTAATCATGTGATCAGAGCAATTTTAGAACTAGAAGGTATCATTAAGCTTATTAAGTCACTACTTCCCTCTTTTTGTTTCTTCCCAAAGAAAACTTTTATTTTAGGATAATAGGTGGTCCAGAGAATGCAGATGATTCTGCTCTTTCTATTACAATGGCATTAATATTTGTCATGTATGTTCAGTGTCCTCTGGGGACCTAAAGGTTACAGATGAACCATTTATTGTATCTGTACAGGTTCAGATTAGGAGCGGAGTCAGGATTAGGCAAGACATATATGCCAGTCCAGGTATTACATTAGAATAGATTGTGGGCAGTGAGGTGGTACAATGAACAGAGCACAACCTGGAGTCAGGAGGACCTGAGTTCAAATCCATCCTCAAACATTTGACAATTACTAGCTCTGTGACCTTGGGCAAGTCACTAAACCCTAATTGCCTTGCCTTCCTCCCTCAAAAATTAAAAAAAAAAAGATAAAAATAAAGAATAGACTGTGGAGGTCTAAGCAAACAGTGTGAACTGTGAAGCAGGCTATTGTTCATTTGAGACTTTGAATTCTTATCTGTCTTGCCCTACTCTATATCCCTGGGAATATTTGCACAAAGGAAGAGTAATAGGAATGATTCCCCTACTGTGTTAGGTTAAGCTTTGAAGCTGACCCTGAGCTGTAATACTTGAAGTTCGTCGGTCAATTCCCTGTTGCTGTTACTAATTGATGCAGTTGTGCTAATTCTTGGGGCTCAGTGCACGAAAGACTTACACCAACAATTACTCTTCAGATTACCCAAGCATTTCCCTGCAAGTAAAAGAGATATTTCCATCAGTTTCATTACTAACACCAATCTTCATGAGGTTTGAGACACAGGGGTGGCTACTTCACAGAAGATGAAATATTGTTTTTATAACAACTGTTTTTCAAAGAAGACGGCTGATTTGAACCATTAGCAAGAGACTGTCATCTAGAAGATTCTTTGGATCAACCCAAAACCTAAGAAAGACAGAATCTATTGACTCTATCTATATCAGCTGGCACACATTTAAAGAACACTGTAGACAACTCAACAAAAAGCATTATGTTTGAAAGGGACAGAAAGGAAAAAGAATGGAATCAGGTTACAAAGTGAATCTCTCAAAATTATATTTTATAAATACATACATTTAATGTTAGATAATTCAATTTGCCATGGCATGTGGGCATTTATTTTGTGATGAAAATTAGTTATGTGCATTATAGTAAATGATCAAAGTCTCCAGTGGACAGTTAAACCCAGAAGCCCTGGTCCTGGCAGGAGCTTCCATAAATTTTGCTTTTTGGCTCCAGGAGGACCTGAAAGATAGCACAGACAAGTCTGAGTGAGAATTCTTAGTGAAATGTGATGTGAAGTCTGTTATTTTTTCCTTAATAGTATTTTTTCAATTACATATAAAGATAGTTTTCAACATTCATTTTTGTAAAATTTTGAATTCTAAATTTTTCTCTCTCCTTCCCTTCTTTTCCTTCTCCCCAAGATAACAAGCAATCTGATATAGGTTATACATATACAATCATGTTAAACATATTTCCACATTAGTCCTGTTGTGAAAGAAGAATCAGAACAAAAGGGAAAAACCTTGAGAAAGAGGAAAAAAGTGAAAATAGTCTGCTTTGCTCTGCATTCAGACTCCACAGTTCTTTCTCTGAATGTGGTTAGCATTTTCCATCATGAGCTTTCTGAAATTGTCTTAGACCATTGTATTGCTGAGAAGAGCTAAGTCTGTCATAGTTAATCATTGCACAATGTTGCTGTTGCTATGTACAATGCCTTCCTGGATCTGCTCACTTCATTAGTATCAGCTCATGTTAAGTCTTTCCAGGTTTTTCTGAAGTCCACTTGCTCATTATTTCTTATAGAACAATAGTATTCCATTACATTCATATACCACAACTTGTTCAACCACTCCCCAATTGATGGTCATCTCCTCAATTTCCAATTCTTTGCTACCACAAAAAGGGTTGCAATAAATATTTTTGTATATGTGGGTACTTTTCCCTTTTTAATGATCTTTTTAGGACACAGAGCTAGCAGTTGGATCAAAGGGTGTGCACAGTTTTGTTGTCTTTTGGATATAATTCCAAATTGCATTCCAGAACTGTTGGATCAGTTTACAACTCTACCAACAATGCATTGGTATTCCAATTTTCTCACAGGTTCTCCAACATTTATCATTTTCCTTTTCTGTCACATTAGCTAGTCTGATAGGTGTGAGGTGGTATCTCAGAACTGTTTTGATTTGCATTTCTCAAGTTAGTAGTGATTGAAAGCATTTTTTCATATGATTATAGATAAGAAATCTATTATTCTTTTCCCCTTAAGGAATAGCAGACTACATCAGTTAGTGCATAAGATTGAGAACTAGTTAGTGGGTCACATGGAATATTAACTATAGTCTCTACTACTGCCAGGTCATGGGTACTTTAACCATGAATTTTGGCACAGTGTTGTGTTTTATGTTCTTTTTTTCTCTTACCTTTCATATGATCTATTTATTGTGTCCTCTACTGAAAGAACCCTCATACTGAGGGGAAAGCAACAGTGATAAAACCAAACATTTAGGACTATAGAATTTTAGAGTTGGAAGGGCCTTAGAAGTCATCTAGCTTAGAGGCATCAAATATGTGGTTTGGATTTCCTGTAGCCCACAATACTTCCAAATGTGGAAACCAGTTTAAAATGCAGTTCCTATCTGATTTTAATATTCTAGTGTGTATTTAAAAAGGAAATGTATAAACGTGGTTTTCCAAGTTAATATGTGGCCCTCGAGGATCCTTATATATATTTTAGTGGTGTTTGTTTCTTCTTGAGCTTGATATCACTGGTCATTTCACCTTCCCGTTCAATGATGGAATCCCTTCTACAACGGGTAGGACAATGTTGTTAGAATTAAATATAAGGTTTTAAATAATCCCTCAGCTCTCAGTGTCATATAGCTAATCAAATCTTCTATTCTAGGTTCTAGCCTATAACACCACCCTTATTTTGGTCATTTTAGTCAATCCCACTACAGAGGTCCCTCAAAATACATTTAGTCACTAAGCCCCCAGGACAAACATGGTCCTGAAAGGAACAATAACCAACAACAGGGCAACCTGCTTGTTGGTTTATTCATATGTCTGACTTTGGGGCTTATACTTAAAATTTGGCTTAATCCAGCTGATGGTAATAAGTTGTTTGGGCAGGGCTGTTGTCAAAAACCCCAACATCAACAATAATACAGAAATAGTGGCAAGGCAAATGACAGCTATGTCCATTCAAGTAGACTGCTCATGTCTTTGTACCTGGATAGGCAAACTAGCATTTCTCAACTTTCTTCATGACCCTAGAGATGGTCTTCTACAAACTGGCAATGTGATGGGTTTTAACATTGTAGTGTCATGACACATTGACAGCACTCATCAGAGACAGAGTAGTATAAAGGAAAAGGGCACAGAACTTAAGAGCCAGAAGGTAGCTAGGCTGCTTGGTACTTGAGTGATTTTGGATAAGGTAGGGGGGGATTGTTGGCCCTGGAGTCAGAAGACCTGAGTTTACATCTCATTTAGGTTTTATTGGGAAAGTTAATTAATTGCCTTGGACCTTAGTTTCCATGATGGTAGAATGATGTGGTTATACTAAGGTCCTTTCCAGCTCTAGTGCTGTGATCCCTTGACACTTAACCTTTACAGGTCTCATTTTCCTTATCTGTGAAATAAGAGGGCTGGACTGATCTAGAAAATAAAGTTGATGAAGTAGGGATGTTTAACTTGGAGAACAAAGGATTTAGGAATGACATGGTGACCATGTTCAAGTATGTAAAGTCCTGTCATATGAAAGAGAGATTATTTTGCTTTGTTCCAGGAATAGGGTAGAACTAGGAGTAAAGGATAAAAGGTGCAGGACAAATTTAATTTTAATGTAAGGAAAAACACTATCCTCAAATAGAATGGGTTGTTTTGGAACTAATAGGTTTCTATTCATCGGAAATTTCAAAGCAAAGGTTGAATGAACACTTGTTGGGTGTGTTGTAGAAGGGATTCTCGTTCAAGGGTGGGTTGGGCTAAACAGACATTAAGATCTCTTACAACTTTGCTATTCTATGACTCTATGATTAGATTAGATGGCCTCTAAAGTCCCTTTCTATCTTTATTAATCTGTGAGCATTATGTGAACGTAAGCATCTCCTTATTTCCTAAAAGTGTCACTTGTAACTTGTTTAAGACAGAATGTTGTAAAGGGACCCATCCCCACTCCAGTAGACTTATATGATCCATTACCCCCTCTCATTAGTCATAACCTTGAGTCTTTTATGTTTCTATTCCAACTGGTACACTACTATGAAAATGATTTTCCTAAAACCCTGATTTCATCAAATTATTCAGCTGTTCATGGATCTAAAGTAGTTCCCAATTGCCTACCACACTGAAACCAGATTCAGGAAAAAATAAAAAATAAAACTTCCTGACAATTAGAGCAACAGTTCTAAAACTTTCTCATATCAGGATCCATTTGCACTCTTTAAAATTATTGAGGATTCCAAGTGGTGCGAGTTTCATCTATTGCTTTTTATCATATTAGAAATTAAAATGTCTTAGTATTATTATGAAGAAAATAATTTTAGCCTGTGTATCCCACAAAAGTATCCCAGGGCCTCTCAGGGGTTCTGGGACCACATTTTGAGAATGACTGAAATAGAGTATACAAAATGGACTACTTCAAAAGGCAATGGGTTTCCTCTCATTGAAGGTCTTCACACAAAGACAAGATGGACTTGTTGGTTGTATTTGTCATATTAGGGATTTGTTTAAGGTGTGGGTTAGATTAAAGCAGGGTTCTTAACTTCTGATACACAGACACCCACCACCAACACCACCAAGAGAACCATAAATATATTCCAGGTACTCAATGAATTTGGATGGACAATAAATTGCATCTTTATTTGAATATAGTTCATTTCCTTTGTAATCCCATGTATTTTGTTTATGCATTTTAAAACATTATTCTGAGAAAGGGTCCTTAGGCTGCTCCATATTGCCAGAAGGGGCCATGGCACAAAAAACGTTAAGAACCCCTGGATTACATGGTTGCTGAATTCTCTTCTAACTCTAAAATTTTATCATTCTATTATTCTTCTTCCTGGCTTTTGTGATTCTTCATAATCTAGCCCAGTATTTAACTGTCTTATTTACTATTTCCCAACAAGTAACCATAGACTCTAGTTAAATGGATAATCTCATTGTGTCCCCCAACCCATGCACTCCTTCACCTCCTGTCTTTGCTCATGCTGCCCTTTTTTCACTATGACCTTATTCCACGTCTTTTCTAATCTCTTTTGCTAATTTGCCTTTTATTCATGGAACACTCAAGTCTGAACCTCTTTTTTATTTCATTTTTGAGTACACCTCCCCACATTCATCTTTCTCTTCTCTCATCTTCATCATACTTACAGCCAATATCTGTCACTTGGTAGGTGAATAGGAGTTTCTTATACAAGTAGCGTTAGTGACAGAAAGTAACTGTCAGAGGTAAGGCTCACTAGGGTTGAAAATAATTTTGGCATGATAATCAGGTTTCAAGTATGGGAAGAAATAATTTTTGGTAAGCAAAATGTGTTTGGCCATCCCACTCCTTGAATTATTTCACAATCTAAACCTGTTTTCTTATTTCCTCCCTTGTATCTCAACACTATCACATCATTGACCAATGTCCCCTCCTTGGGTGCAGCTCTTATCTCTGGCCTCTGCTTGCTTGTAGCCTTCTTCTAGTTACCCTTATAACAGACTTTTGCACTTGAAGGAACCACCTTTTAGTTCTAAACCCAACAGAGATAGTATTGTTACAGGCTGACCTCTCCCAGAACAGGCTATCCTATCAGAATTGTCTGGAGAATAAATGTTTATTGACTTTCTGATTAACTGACTACTCCTGCTCCTGACCCTGTCCTAGTTCTTTCTTTAAATCAAGGCAATTACTACAGGTAGTGTCATAGTGGATAAAGTGATGAATTTGGACTCAGGAGAACTGGATACAACTATGCCTTCTGACATTCATTATCTATATGACTCTGGGCAAATCAATCTCTGAAAGTCTGTTTCTTCCTTGTAAAAAAAGAATAATTATATATATGTATATGCATATAGATAATACATAATAGAATAGAATATAGTAAATATATATAATACATGTTATATAATATACATATAATTATTTAATATATATTATACATATATATTAGTGACTTTAACCGGTTTGTTTTAAAGCTAAAATGACTTAGCATAAAGTGTTTGGTAAACCTAAAAGTGATCCATAAATATAATTTATTTATTACTGCTATTATTATATTCCCACTAGATAGCAAATTCCTTGAGGACAATATATGTGTTTTCTTTGTATTCCTCTAAAGACTTAACCATATGGCTGGCCTCAAGTAAATAATAAATAATGCAGTAGAAATCTATCTGATTGTAGGTATTTCATTTCCCACAAGCCTCTGGGCATCAATAACTAAGATATTTGCAGTTCTGGAGACAAAATCTTCATAAGGGGAAGATCAGCATTAAGGTTGCAATGAAGAGGAAACTGCGTATTGGCACACCCTTGAGGGTTGGGAAAGCCTATCAGGATGGTCATGGGTAGTGGAAAATTCCTATCAATACAAGGAGGGAGGGCAGAATCAAGAGTCTAAGACTGTAGTAGTAATTGTGATAAGAGAAGAGATCCTGACTCAGTAGTGGTACCCACTAGTGAAATGTATGTAATGTCTATGTTACATAAAGTCCCAATATCTTATGTACTACTTCTAACATGTGTTTTCCCTATCTAAAGGTCAGGTCTGACTCAGTACTATCAGTTTAGGTTCAATGTTTTAACAAAATTAGATATTTACAGGTCATTTAGCAAACAACAAAAGGAGGTTTACTTAACCCAACATAAAAGGACCTTCAACAAGAATGTGACAGTACCTGGTAAAATGTATCTGGTCAACAGGGTGGTAATTCACTCTATATTGAGACATCCAATAAGTTGAAAAGATCCCAGTGCTATGTAGGTGGACTTTTTATGCTCTTAAAAGACCAGAAAGCAATGTTAAAATGGCCAGGGGCCATCAGGAATCTGTGTGAAGGCAGGTCATACTTTTTCCCCAGACCAATTAAGGTACATCTTTGTTACAGATTTGTAATCTTTCAGGGGGAAAGAAACCAAAAACTAAAAATGACCCTAACCAATGTGGCAGGGTGAGGGAGATCAATAATACCCTGCTATGTACAATCTTGATATGACTCTCCTTCTCATGATGACACTGAATAGCTATGAGACTATGAGCAGTCATTTTCCTGTCTGAATTCTAGTTTCCTCATCTATAAAATGTCAGTAATACACTTTTAGTACCTACCTCACAGATGTGTCATTACATAAGACGTAAAAAACTATATAAAAGTTGACTATGCTTCCTGTTTTTGTTGCTTACAATGATGATGTATTCTATATTTACATATAGACTTTGGTCTACTATCTATAGGCGACTCCGATATTTGATGCTTTTTGTTATGTATTTACATAAAATCCCTACTTTAACAACGGATGCTGTACATTGTTTCCACATGGGACCCCTATATCTGGGATAGCTGCTTGGGACTTCACTATATGTAAATCAGTACATATTTTATGATGTGTACCTACAAAGATCATATTACATGTATGATTTAAGAGGACTGCAATTCTTTTCATTGGAAGAAGGACATAATAGCATGTCATATAAGTGGATTCATCATATTTCCCATGAGCTTATAACTCTTCAAGATGGCCTGAACTGAAGTGCCCAAGATAAGTAAGATTCTATTCTCATGTATAGATGATTGCCTTCATGTACAAGAGATAGAAATCTTGTATTCAAAGAGACAAAAATGATTTGGAGAGACTGGATGTAGGTTCTAAGGAATCTGTGCACATTCTCCGTGTTTGAGAATGATCTCTCCCTCCTTAAATTATTTTTATTGCACTTTGTTTAGACTCTAGAACTTTTCTTTGTCCTTATAGTTTTTCACTTTATGAATTGTTTCTTTGGGTATATGCCTCATTTTAACTTCCTCTACTCTCATTAGCTTGTAAGCTCCTTAAAGATAGGAGCTGGGTTTTTTCATATTGATATTCCCCAAATTTAGCACATTGCCTTACACATAACAGGAACTGAATAAGTTCTGTTGAAGTGGGTTCTACAAGCATTTATCAAACATTTTCTGCTAGGAGCTGAGGAAACCAAGACCATATCCAGATAACCACTACTCTTAAGAAGTCTATATTTTAATCTGTTATTTTTTTTCAGTCATTTCAGTCATATCCAATTCTTAGTGACCCCATTTGGGGTTTTCTTGGCAAAGATATTAGAATGATTTCCCATGTCCTTCTCCAGCTCATTTTACAGATGAGGAACTGAAACAAATAGGTGTGTTTGTCGTTTGTTGTTTGTAAATGACTTGCCCAGGGTCACACAGCTAGTAAATGTCTAAGGCCAGATTTGAACTCGTGAAGAAAAGGCTTGCTAACTGGCATTCTATTTACTACACCACCTAGCTTGTCAAAATTCTGTTAATAATTATTATTATATATTTTAAAAGAGGGAAGGAAGGAGGGAGGAAATGAAGAAAAGGGGAAGAGAAAGAAAGGGAGAGACAGAGAAAGAGAGAGAGAGAGAGAAGGAGAAAGAGGACAAAGAAGAGATGGTACATGAATCTGCAGATCTCAATTATGTCAAGATTGCTTTTTATTTTTAAATATATAATGATTTCAGCTTTCAAAGCTTTAGTGTTCAAAGATGTCCTATTTGCCTGTGATTTTTTTCTTGGCCCTTCTTTTTGTTATTATGCGTTTTGTTATAACATGCCTCAATGGTTTTTTTTTTCTTTTCTTTTCTTTTTCTTATTTTGCTATATCTCTGGTCCACTCATTTTCATTTATGGCCCAAATAAGAAAAGCATAAAAAACAAACAAACAAACAAAGCCTTTGGTACAAATATTTAATTAAGTGAAATAAGTTCCCACAGTGGAATTTGGTAGTTGGAGGGATCAGAATTCTCAAGTCTTTTCATATTGTTTTTCTTTAAAAAGTTGTTATTGTATTCATTGTTCTCCTACTCAACTCCTTTTTGCATCAGTTCACACATCTCTTCTCACGTTTCTCTGAGGCTGTCCTTTCTGTCATTTCTTACGGAATAATCATTCCATTACATTTAAATACCATAATTTTTTGGCTAATCCCCAATTGATGGTCACTCCCTTGAATTCTTTGCCTTTACAAAAAAAAAAGCTGCTATAACTATTTTTCTACATATGAGTCCTTTTCCTCTTTTTTTGCTCTCTGTGGGTTAGAACACTAGTAGTGGTATCTTTGGGTCATTGGGTAAGCCCAGTTTGGTGACTTTGGAGGCATGGATCCAAATTGCTTTCTAGAATTGCTGAACAAATTTCCAGTTCCAATGAATTGTCTTGGTGTGCCTATGTTCCTGCATCCTCTCCAACAATTGCTGTTGTCTTGTTTGCATCTCTGCAAGTTGGTGGGTGTAAAGTGGAGCCTTGGAATAGCATTAATTTGATTTTTTTTGAATTACTAGTTATTTGGAGAATTTTTTCACATGTTTTTAATAAATTGGTTGTCTTTCTCTAAAAACTCCCTCATCTTTATTCCTTGATTACCTGTTGGGAAGAGGGTATATACTAGTATACACATAACATGATATGATAACATAGTATAAATATTATAAGGTAAAATGTAAAGAGAATAATCCATAGTCACTGTGGGGAATCAGAAAGTGCTTCATATAAAAGGTAATATCTAATCTGAGCCCTGAAGAATGTCCAAAATTCTAAGAGCTAGAGATTAGAAAGGAGCATATTCTACATATGACAGAAAACCTGTGAAGATACATGAGAGTAGAAGATGTAGTCTTGGCTTTGATGAATAGATCAATTTGATGGAACTTGGTGTTTGTGAAGGGGAATGATAGTAATCGGTACTGGAAAAGCAGGCAGAAGCTAGAGTAGAAGGTCTTAAACAGCAGGCTAGGGATTTCTGTTTAATCATATAGACAATAGGGACAGCTAGGTTGTAAAGGGGAGGAGTCAGGAAGCCCTGAGTTCAAATTTGACCTCAGATATTTACTAGCTATGTGACCCTGAGAAAACTACCTAACTTTGTTTCCCTCAGTTTTCTCATCTGCAAAATGAGCTGGAGAAGGAAATGGCAAATTACTACGGTATCCCTGCCAAGAAAACCCCAAATGAGGTCAAAAAGAGTCACACACGACTAAAATGATTGAACGACAATAGCAAAAAAACTGCTAAAGGTTTTTCACGAGTGAAATAATATGGTCAGACTTGATCTTTTATTAAGATTCTTTGGGAAGCTCTGTCAGTGATGAATCAGAGAGGAAGGATATAAGAAGCCAGGAAACCAACTATGAGGCCGTGACTTTCCTCCAGATTAGAGATGGTGAGGGCTGTTAGCTGTATAAGGAGTTAGCTGTATAAAGGAGGCCATGAATATCAATGCAAGAAAAGTGGAGATAGAGGAAAGGTGACTGACAGCTGCAGGAGTTAGGTAGCTCAGGAGATAGAGCGCTGGACTGGAACCACTGAAGTCCTGAGTGCAGTTTGGCCTCAGACACTTACTATCAATGGGGTCATGGGCAAGTCACTTAGCCTCTCTGAACATCAGGTTTCTCAGCTGTAAAATGAGAAAAAATAGCACTTCTGTCCCAAAGTTGTTGTGAGGGAAAAAATAGATAACATTTGTAAAGTCCTTTGAAAATCTTAAAGTGCTATCTAAATGCTAACTATTATTGTTATGATTGTTATTATCATATAAGAGAAGGGAGAGAAGGAAGAGTCAAGAATGACTTTAAGGTTACAAATATGCAAATTGCATTGGATTGAATTTTTCCTTGCCAGTGTAAAAAATTAACCCACACAGTGGGATGC
This sequence comes from Pseudochirops cupreus, assembly GCA_028627135.1. Lineage (NCBI taxonomy): Eukaryota > Metazoa > Chordata > Mammalia > Diprotodontia > Pseudocheiridae > Pseudochirops > Pseudochirops cupreus. The sequence continues at coordinate 79,602,024 of CM053581.1, forward strand.
CTTCAATAATTCTGTGTGCCCCTAAGACGATCGTTAGCTATGACTTGCCAAGAATTATAAATCATGAAAAATTACCCTTTCTCTTATTCCTGACCAAACCTTACTATTTCATAGAGTCTGTCTTTTACTGACTTGATATTATTATGTGGATCTCGTTTTATTTCCATTGATTAACTTCCAATAAAACTAAATCTGTTCAAATCTACCATATGTTACAAATCAAACTTAACTCATCTTAAATCTTCTAAACATGTTATAGTTACTCTTGGGTTTTTCAAATGAGGCATTCCTAGGTGCTAATTGCAAATGTACTTATATAGCCAAGCAAGTTTTGGCTGCTTCTCTAAAAAGAGAAGTTGAATGACTTTTTGACCTATAGGAAATTAAATGAAATTTCTTAATTTATGATGCATAGAGTAAAAGTTTTAAAATTTTCAGGAGATAGGAGAGGTATTCTGGGCCTTGTTTCTATAAAGCTTTGGGGGTCAGATGATATACCAGTGTCTCAGTGGGGAGTTCAAATAAAGAAGTTACAGCTATGAAATGAGCCAGGTCAATGAATTAATTAGGACTACTCATGCATGTACTAATATATCATGACAAATTAGTGAGCATGGTAAGAAAGTTGATTTTCCTTTCCACATCTTCATGGGCCAGAAGTTATATTTAAATAACAGTGAGATAATATCACAAACTGACACAGAAGAGATTCTCTTTGTGGGAATGAAACTAGCCTATCCCTCACTTCCCTCTCCAGAGAGGTTAATGTATGTTCTAAAAGACATCTGAATGAAATAATACCAATTTATTTAACAAACAATTCATAATGGTTAAGAATATCATTAAAGAGACTCAAGGCAGAAGACAACCGGGGAGTTGAACATTTAACCAGCACAATACCAGTTAACCATTTTGTATGAACAACTCTTTCACTTTCTTTGAATCTGATCTAATTGCAAAACTCCTTCCCATGTAATATAGCCTTGGAAGGATTTTGACATTAGTGAAACAGAATGGCATAGTGGATAGGGAGCTCACTTCAGAGCCAGAAAGACCTGGGTTCTGGTACTGATGGACACATATTGTTTGTGTGATCCTGGGCAAGTCACTTAAACCTTTTAGTGCTCTAGGTCAGAGATACTAAACATGATGCCTGTAGGTTGCATACAGCCAACAACACTCCAGAATGTGTGATTTGAACCAGACTGAAGGGCTATTGTGAAATATTTACCAACAGAAAAAAAAAAGCAAAGAAAAACAAACATAGATAGCCTTGAAGATTAAAAGTCAAAAGACTGAGTCAATATATTGCCCACATGGACTCTTATCTCTGGATTACTAGACTGCTTCCCTCCTTTGTATCTGAGTTGACACTATTTGTATTGTTCTGTCCTGTCTGATTCTTCATGACCCTATGAACATAGCCACCAATACTGTCCATGGGGTTGGTTTTCTTGGCAAAGATAATGGAGTGGTTAACCATTTCCTTCACCAGTAGAGGTTAAGTGACTTACCAGGGTCACACAGCTAGTAAATGACCAATGTCAGATTTGAACTCAAGTCTTCCTGACTCCAGTCCCAATGCTTTATCCACTGAGCCACCTAGCTACCTCCCAAGTTGACACCATTGCTGTAGGCAATTCTCTAAATCCAGAAATTGTAGGGAAGGTGCTAATCTGCATTGATAGAGCAAATTTCCCCCTTTGAGAATTCTCTGTACTAATTAAATCAAAAGTCTACTCTCTATCTCTATTCATCTGGTCACGTCCTGGGACATAGAGGGAGAATTCCTCAGGGATTCAGCTCTTGAATGTTTATGAAAAGAGACACAGTCACAAAGTTGCAAATAAATATAAGAGAGAAAACCAGGGATTTTAAAAGTTGAATAAATTGGGGATGGGGGGAAAGAAAACCTTCCCACCCTCATCATTCTTGTCAGTTCGAACACATCCATTGATAAACTTTAAACATATCATCTTGATCACTGCTGCAGAAAATCAAAAGAAGCCATGCTTTGAATTTTGGGGATCCAGTGGGATTAAGCTAAATTTGCACAATCTCTTTAGGCAAAGTATAAACCCTATCATTAAGTGGATTAATTTTGGGCAATTTTCTAATCTCATTATACCTTTTGTCATGAGAATGATTTATCAGAATTATAAAGCCTTATGCTGTATATCTGGTGAAATATTATCATCTTCTCTAAGACAGTATCATCATTTGGACTCTTTCAATATACTGTATTTTCATTAGCAGCAGCTATTCATTCCTTCTCCACTACTCAGCAAGGCTATAAATAGAATGTCCAGCCAACCAAATCACACAATATTGAAAAGGTCAAAGCAGTACAGTACATTACTATAATTTACCGAATGCTGCTCATGAAATATTAAAACTCTTGACACCTTATTTATGTGACAAAGAAAATAATGAAAATAGAAAGTAGTGCAGCATGATCATATTATCGTCACAGTTATTGTAGAGATATTGAAGAATGGCTAAAACCTTAAGCCGCTTATTATCTTCACAGGCTAAACAACTTCCAAAAAAAAAAAGTCTGTGGTTCTACTTAAATGGTGAGTCCAAAGTGAAAGTTTTATGTCTCCTATTAAATCAACTTTAGGTTTATAGATTTCAAACTGAAAAGGCCTTCAGAGGCCATCTAGGCCAACCCTTTCATTTTACAGATGAAGGATTCCAGGCTGACAGAGGTTAATTGATTTCCTCAGGGTCACCAAGATAGTAAGTGCTGCATCTAGAATTAGAACTCAGGTCCTGTGACTCCAAACTTAGGAGGAAAGGAAAGAAGGGAGAGGAAAATAAAAAGAACAAGGAAAAAAAGTACTCAGCTCCTCATACTTCAAATTAATTTGCCTGTCTTCATCAGAACTAATGGGAAGAAGTAAAGTCTATTATTGGTCTACTGACTATAGCTAGGAATGAGCTCAGGGGTTAGAAAAATGATACCAGTCCTCAGAGAACTTTAACAAAGCCCCTAAACTATATCAGATGTTGAAATGGACTGAATGCCCAGATCACAGGGTGGGGTGGGGTGGGGTGGGGCATAAAAGAAGGTCCTGCAGAGTGATTGCCATATGGAATCCCTGCCCTCTTAACCTTTCTGCCAATGACTTCCTTTCTCCTCCCAGCAACTTTCTCCCCTTCCCCAACACATCTTTGCCCCCATAGCAGATAACCAATAGTTCCCCTTCCACTGTGGCCCTTTGAGATCATTTTCCAACCTTTCCAATATTTTAGGGCCCTTTCAACTTCTTCCACTTCTCAGGCATGGCCACTTGTACTGTTTAGATGAGCAGCGAGTCACCATGCACAATCCTTCTGATAAAATGGCAGATAAACTGACCTAACAATATGTCCTGCCTCTGTGCCCCTTAGTGCTCCGGGCTTTACTCTTTGCCCTGCCACTGTTGCTTCTAGATTTTTGTGCATTGTCACCTGATATGCCAAAGAATCCCAAAGCTTCCTGGACCTTTCAATCTGCCTTGCACCTAACTTCCTCATATAGCATCTCTACCAATTAGGAGGGGAGCTCCCTGTGAGCACAAGGTATCTTGCTTTTCTATTTATGTCCCGAGTACTTAAAACACAGTGTTGGCACATAGTAAGTGTTTAATAAATACTTTTTAAAAATTTCTTTTCAGTTCTGCATGTTTTGAGCCTAATTGCATAAGTTCTTATGTTTTTCCTTAAAATATCATATCAATTGAGATAAAATAGTAATGCTGACAAAATATCAGCAAGTACTGATCCATAAAGCTGTTTTTTCATCTATTAAACTCTTTATGACAATGGTCCAATGACTAAATATTCCAGATTCAAAGATGAAAAGGGAACAGCAGATTTTCACAAATTTCTGTGCCAGATCACATCACAAAAATTACAGTTGACAGAATAGAAAATCCTTCTGTGTACTTGTAAAAAAAAAATCAACCAAAATAAAAAAAAATAATTTCCTCAATAGGATGAATATAGCTTTGAAAGTTATCTTTCAAGAGTTTCTCACATAATTAAAATGGTATAAGATCATGGCAAAGAGCAGAAAACCTTATTTAATATTTAGCTGAATATAATCATCAAGCGAGGTACAAAACAGGAAGATGTCATAGCAATAAGGTGTTCACCAGAGCTATAGAAGATGTCCAGCACTGGGCACGCACTAAAGAAGGATTTGTCCTTGAATAGCAATGTTCTCCAAATAATATTATTAATAGCTGAGACTATCAATTTTATTTATCCTGGCTACATTGCTATTGTCGTCGAATCATTTCAGTTATGTCTGACTCCCCCATTTGGGGTTTTCCTGGCAAAGATATTATATCATACCAAATAATATTTGAGTAACCCAGTGAGAAACTAGGGTAACTTCTTTAACCCCAGAATGACACAAAAAAAGTCAGCCAGAAGCTCATGGGCCATAGAAAGGAGGACTACCAGGAAAGCCGGTAGCAGTGCCAGCAAACCAGTTGACTGAAGATTAGTCAGAGACTCATATAACCTTCAGGATTCTATATTCAGAGGCAATGTGACTGGAGGGCTATCCTGTGAAAGTCTCAGGGTGGTCAGAATGCCCCAGGGTAGGAATCTTGGAAGACATGAAAAAGCAATGAACATTCTGCCATGATAGCATTCAGATTTGGACAGATCATGCAACCAAAGACTCTGAGATCCTTAGTGTACTATATTGAAATGCCATAATAAAGCTCTGAAGACTGAGGGCTCTGAAGATCCAGGGGTACATAATCCCAAGAAGGGGAGGTTAACATAGGAATCCAATTGATCATAGGCAAGACCAAGCAGGCAAGATCACACTAAACAATTGTTCTGCAAGGGATGCAGTCTGACCCTGGGACATGGACTTAATTAAGGAACTAAATCTAGAGAGGTATGTAAATCCAAGAAAACATGAAGCAGTCTAAAAAATTTTGTAGATTTAGAGATTATTCAAAGGAAGAAGAGAGTGATTCTTTAAATAAAGCAAACAGTGACTCAAATGAAAAATAGATTTTCTACAAAGATCATGTGAATATCTATGTAACATGGAGCCTCTGGCTCCATTCTCTCAGGGTCAAGTCTGCTACATTTGACTCCACTCAGGGTTCTTGGGTATCCTGAAGCAGTTGGGTGGTCTCTTTTCTCTTTCACTGATTTAAGGCCCCACAGACTATCCCATTTTAGAGGCCTAGTAATTAACAACCAAGGTTCCATTTAACCACTCAACACCTGGCTAAGTTTTTTTGTTTTTTGTTTGTTTGTTTGTTTTAACAAAGGTATTTTTACTTAAAAGATATAGCAAGAATAAATGTCCTCTAATATCTGGGGGCACAATCACCTCAATCTCTGTTGAGGCATTAGGCTCACAACTTAGTTCAATTTCTACATAGCATTTTTCCCCACCAAGTTTATGTCCAAAGCTGGTACTGGATCCTTAGATGTGGCATATATTGATGTATTCCCAGAACATCATGGTTCAAGCTCCTAGATCAGATAGAAAAGTGCACCATGTGCCTAAAAGGGAAACTAACAAATGGAAAGGTCAAAGACTTAATCCTGTTTCTTAGGCTGCATAAACCCAAGCAAAGGAAATAAAGGAGGTTCTAATGCCTTCCCCCTCTCTTACCACTTAGTGTGAGTTACCTTTACCCTCAGCCACCATTGTACCAAAAGATACAGCCTGTGATGAGTCTGATCATCTCTTAAAGACACTGAGTGTTACAGGCACAAAGTTAATGGGAAAAGATCCCTCAAGACCAAGTCTATCCCTCCCAAAATGGGCTACCAATTTCTCCCCCTAACAAATGATCTCATTAAAGATACCTCATATAAATATCTCAATACATTTCTGCACAGTATTTTTGGGGGGCTGGGGCAGGAATGTCATATTCTACTTGTCTGAAAAACAATTTAAACTTCATCACTGCTTTTAAAAAATTTTTGAATACTTTATTTTCCCCCAATTACATGTAAAAATAATTTTTAACTTTCATTTAAAAAAATATTAGTGTTCCAAATTCTCTTCCTTTCTCTTCTCCCCTCTCCCTGACATGGTAAACAATTTGATATAGGTTATACATATGCAATATATACGCAAAATATATTTCCATATTAGTCACGTCATTAAGGGAAACATAAACCAAAAAAAAAAACCATGAAAAAAATAAAGTATGACAAGTAATATGCTTCAATTTGCATTTAGACTCCATTAGTCCTTTTTCTGGAGGTGGATAACATTTTTCATCATTAGTTCTTTGGAAGTGGAGCATTGCATTACTAAGAATAGCTAGGTCATTCACAGATGATCTTACAATAATGCTGTTTCTGTATACAATGTTCTCCTGATTGTACTCCCTTCATTTTGCATTTTTTTCCTCCATATGAAATTTATTATTTCTTTTTAACTCTAAAATTTGATTTGGGGAGTGTGATGGGTAGAGCACTAAATCAGTAAATTAATTAATGTATTGTCATTTTTTCATCTTATTGGCTCAGCCTATTCATGGACAGTTAATGTTTCTCCCATTATTTAAATCTAACTATGCAAAAAGTGTTTTATTGTTGGATTCATATCCTATGTAAATCTTGGTAGATATGTTCCCAAATATTTTATAACTTTTGAACTTATTTTGAATGAAATTCTATTTCTAGATTTTCTTACTAGATTTGTTAATTCTTGCTGATGTTTTATATTCTGTGACTTTGCTAAAGCTATCAACTTTTTCAACTAATTTTGGTTAACTTCCTAGGGTTCTCTAAATACATCATCATGTCACCTGAAAAAGTAATAATTTTATTTCTTCTTTCCCTAAGTTTATTGCTTCATTTTTTTTCATCTTATTGCTATAACTAACGTTTCTAGCATGATAATAGAGTGGTTGTGATAGTGGACACCCTTGCTTCACCTGTGATCTGATTAGAAAGATCTCTAACTTTTTTCTATCACATAAAATGTTTGTTCTTGAATTTAGTTAAAGGGATTTTATTCTTTATGTTAGTAACATAATAAGTCATGTCATTTTATGTAATATAATTAATTATATTATTATAACTATCATTTATATATTGTCTCGCATGTGCCAAGCATGGTGCTAAGCACTTTACAAATATTTTCTCATTTGTCCCTCACGTATGTCCCTGGGAGATATATACTCTTATTACTCACATGTTAGAGATGAGGAAACTGAAGCAAATAGGAGTTAAGTGACCCAGGGTGTCTGAGGCTAGACTGAACTCAAGTCTTTCTGTCTCCAAGCCCAGTATTCTATCCACTGCAATACTTAGATGCTTTTCTTTTCTTTATGTTGAACCAACCCTACATTTTTAGAATAAACCTAACTTGGTCATTGTTGAGGGTCAGAGTTGGGAGAGCAGGTTCAGATTTTTGAAAGAATTCAATTAGGCCTTCTCTGTATTAATGCAAAATCATGTGAGCCTGAGATTCAGCAAGAAGCTAAAAAAGGCATCGATATGGGACAAGGACCAAACTTATAGAGCCAGAAAGCTACACAGCCTATGGGATGGTGATGTTATTTTAGGGTTTCTAATGGGGGTTGGAGACTTACGGACAGGATGAGGAAGATGGATGACACAAGATAAGGAAGATGGGGGAAATTTTATGACCCATGATGGTTATGGTCCCAGATAAGGGAGAAGTTTTATGGTATTCCAAATGGTCTGGGATAAGGGGGAAGTTTACTTTAGGATGCTCTTAGGCTCAGGAGGGCCTCCCAAGGCATTGAGAAAGCAACCCTTAATATTATTTTTAACCCTTAGGGCACCTTTGTATTCATGTCAGTACTATTGAATAATCTTTCTAATATACTGTTGTACTCTACTTTGTAATATTTTATTTTAATATTTTACTTTGATACTCATTAGGGATATTGTCCTGCAGTGTTATTTCTCTACTTTTTTCTTCACAGTTTACAGATCAAGACAAAAATTGAGTCATAGAGATTGAAAAGAAGAGCAAGAAATATTAGAACAAAATCAAATATTGAAAACAATAGAAAAATTGTAAAATATCTGATTGATTTAATTGGTCTTACAGGAGAGGTTAAAACAACGTCTTGGTTTCAGGAATTTATAGGAAATTGATTCTCAGGGAGATAATGAAAACAAGAGCTTTATTTGTATGTGATTCAGCAAGCAAGCAAAAAAAATCACATATATATACATATATATGTGTGTGTATACACACACACACACACACATATATATGTATATATAAACACTATATGACAACACAGAAAGATAGAAGTTTATACCTATGATTGGAAGTGACTTAACCAGCCTGAAGGGATGGGATTCACGTCAGAGGGGAAACATGCTCAAAGTTGCCGTTCAGGTCATGAAGTTATATACCCTAAAAATGGATTTGGTGGGAAATAGGTGATTGGTTCCAGATGTAGGAGGAGGCATTCCTAGTCAGAACCAGATATCATAGACATCTTCTAGGGGTCACTTATCAATACCAAACTTGGGTGAAGGTCAAGTAGAGGGAGTTTCTTTATCAGGATCAGAAACAGAAAAAGGGTCTGGGTTGATTAATGCAGAAAGAAGAAAATAACTAAGAGACTGTTGTAGCTGGTCAAGAGTTTTACCCAACAGAAACTGCAAGCTGCAAGTATTAACTGCCTGACAAAAGCTTAACATAGGTCAAAATAATATTCTTTGTGGCTATTAAGACCATCCAATGTCATCTGTATTCAACTCCTATGATGATAGGATAACTATGACATCAAATAATAAGAAAATCATCATTATCACACCGATCAAAAAACTGACCTAGAAAACAGGTCAAAGAAAGAAAATTAAAGAGACTTCTTTAAAATGATCACAAAAATAAAATTAGTTTTAAATAACTGCAGAAATATTCAATGTTCATGGATGGGTAAATCCAAAAATAATTAAAAATTAAAATTTTACCTAATATATTTATTCAATGCCATCCCAACTGAATTACTAAAAAATTATTTTACTGAATTAGAAAAGATAATAACAAAATTCATTTGGAAGAAGAAAATGTCATGAATTTCAAAGAAACTAAGGTTAAAAAAATAAAGGAAGAGAATTGAGCAATACTAGACCTTAAACTATAATTTAAGGTAAAGACATTGTTGAGGTATAAAATGGATAATTTCCATTATTTTAAATTAAAAACTTTTATAAAGATAAAACCAATATAGGCAAGATTGGAAGGTAAGCAGAAAAATGGGGGAAAAACTTACATAGACAATCTATAAGACAGTATGTGATTGTGATGGAATACTACAATGATGTAAGAAATGATAAGCTGATTGATTTAGGAAAAAAAACATTAAAAGACTTGGACCTATGAAGGAAGACGCTATCTGCCTCCAGAGAAAGAACTGACAAATAGAAATAAGCATGGTATGGTCTTACAAATATGTATATCTGTATATATGTATGTGTTTATTGATATGTATTTATATGTACATATTCATGTTTGATTTTAGCTTTCTTTAGGGTAGGGAAGGAGAAAAAAATAAAATAAAAAGTACACAGTAGAATACAAAAGAAAATCTAGAAAGAAGCCCAGAAAAGCTGGGTTGCTTTGAAACAATGTCTAAGATTTATTACATAGTTTTTCATAAAATGGAAATTTATTGTTTAATATCGAATTCTCCATAATGATTTGCTGTATACAGAAAAATGTTCTTTTTTTCTTTTTTTGTCTTGTATTTCAATTTAAAATGAATAAAAATAAATTTAAAGACAATGAACACACAGAAAAAAGACAAGAAAATGATTGCAAAAAAGACTGGACACTATACTTCAGGAAATCACATATGTGAGGTTAAAGAAAGATACCAATGACATATATGTATACAAATGTATATGTATATATGTAACACCAAGCACAAGCAACTTCCAGGTTCTGATTAAAAAGCATAGCAACTCCATTTATTCAGTGACAGATTAAGGCAAAACATTCACAGAAAACCAAAATACAGTATTCACCAAGTGTAACTCAATAATTTACTCAACTCAATTCAATCACAAAGAACTAATGTCCAAGTACTCCACCCCTGGGCAGTACACTCATTTAGTCAATCACAAAGTCTTCTCTTTATGCAACTGGAGATTAGTTTCCAATCATAAACAAAGTACATTCATTTGGTCAGTCACAAAGTACAAAAGTCAAAAGTTTTCCACCCATGCATCACAACTGAATTACAATACCATCCATCACCACCAAGCGCCCTCTCAAGAGGCAGTGGAAGGCCATTCACCCCTAGGTCACAACTAGGTTACCAAATCATCACAGCTTTCAATACCCAAGGAGAGGTCTTTTCTTCATCTTGACCTGGGGCAAGTTCTCAGCAGTTTCTGTTCCTGGGAAGACACAGCTTAACAAAGATACAATAACAAAGGTACACATTGCTGACATCCTCTTCAATTCGCTCTCTGCCTGTGAAATCAACCTAGACCCAACAACAACGTCTGAGGAGTCAATGCAAATCATCAGTACGGTCTCAGGACCACTGAAAACATCAGCAAGACCCTCCTCCAGTATTTCTGTAAACATATAACAAGAAAATCCTCTTTCAGGGCTTCTGCACCAACAGCAGCATCCTTCATCAGCAGATAAACCTGACAACATCAAAACAGAACAAATACTGGCACCACACTCATGCTTCTTCCCAGTTTAGTCCTCAATTCTCATTTCTCTCTCTCAAGCTGCAACAGCAGCCTCCAGATATTGGCTCTCAGAAGTTATTCTATCCTCTCTCTGCTTGGGCCTTTCTCCAGATCCATAGCACCATCTCCTCCTAGTTCAGCCCTCTCTCTTCACTTCAACAAGTTCATCCCACAAGTGGGATTAACAAGCTCTGGGTTTAACACTTCACCAGAAAACCAAGCCAATACAAGGGGAATCTTTAAATTCTATTACCATTACAATATAAACATACACACACACACACACACACACATATACATATATATGTATATATATATATATGTATATATATATAAAATCAGCTTTTGTATGGCTTCTAAAAATAAAACAGAAACTAAGGGAGTGGATATTAATTGTGGAATGACTAAACAAATTATGGTGTGTGGATAAAATGGAATACCAATCTGCTGCAAGAAATAAGTATTATTGCAGAAAAATTTGAGGAAACTTGTATGAATTGATTCTGGATAAAATTCATAGAATAAAAAAAAATAATTTATGTAATAACAACATAATACAGAAAAACAACTAAAAAAAACCCCGTAAGAACTCTAATTAATTCAATGACCACATGCAATTCCACAAAACTTATGATGAAGCATCCTACCCACCTCCTGTGAGAGGTGATGAATTCAGTTTGGTGTAGAGATAAGTAAGATTCAACAGAAAAACAAACTGGGATGAAGGCTAGGCAATTAACAGGGGAGAAAATACAGGGGAATATCCTTGAACTAAATAAGATTCCTAATCCTGAAAGGGGAATTAAAATATAAAAGAAAGACTAACAACTACAATCTAAGATGGATCATAAATTGCCTCTCAAACTATTGGGGAATGTCTAAACAAATTGTGGTGTATGTCTGTGATTAAATATCATTGCACCATAAGAATTTACAAAACATATGATTTCTGATTCTTAACTAGTAGAAGATGATACAGAATGAAAACTGCTGAACCAGGAGCACAACTTATTAAAGCACAATTACATTGCAAAACAAAACTTTAAAAGATTTAAGAAAGTTGATCAATACAATAATCACCCATGTTTTCATGAGCTCTATCATGATGCATATTATGCTTCTCTTGACAAAGACATGATGGACTCAAGATGAAGAAAGAAACTTATTTAAATGCATGGATGTTGTGTGGATTTGTTTCATTGGACCATGCTAATTTGTTACAAGAGATTTCTTTTGTGGGGGGAGGGCAGAAACCTCTCATTTGAATAGGGGAGAGAATGAAGTTAACAATGGTAATGCCAAAAAAAATTTTTTTTAAGTGCCCAATGAAGCATTTTTAAATGGAATAAAAAAACCTAGAAGGAAGTAAGGAGTGAATCATAGACAGTTTTAGGCAGCTATGAAAGTGATTTGTGGAAATCATCATATACCTTTAAAAAACAGTATAAAATGGTACTTTATGGTTTCATATACAATCTTCTTTTTTGTTATGCAGTATATGTGGAAGTACTCTCTGGTGTATGATTTCAGAATAAAAAATGAAATTTTTAAAAAGAAAAAAAGTCTAATTTTCAACAATGGAAAAAACCAAGGTGGATTTAACATAACAGAACATAGTCTTCTGACTGGAAATGTGTGGTATTATCTTGTGTAAATTCTGCATATGGTTAATAAATGATCTGAGCCTAAAGCTGAGTTGATCAGGTTGAAAAATATTTAGTAACAGGTATTTTCAATTTTTCCTGGTAATTCATTGGACTTTTGTAGTCCAGTTCTTTAGAACTAATATGCTTTTTTTCTTTTTCAAGCTCAATACAATTCACCTTTTTCCTATTCATCCTATTGTCAGCGATTAATCATTGGATGATTCTTTCAAACCTTTTCAATGACTTTCTTACCAGCCTCATATTCTTCATTACTTCCTCAGTCTCTTCTATAATTCTTGGAAAGTTTATAATATCTATGCTGAATACTTTACCACATAATTTTATTAAATCTCCTTCTTCATCTCACTTTTGTTACACACAAACATGGCATTTCATGATCCATCCCCCAAATTCAGTTGTAACAACTTTCCCCTAGACCTCCTCAAATTTTTTAGTTTATGACTAATGCACTTGCCATACCACGTGATTTATCACAACAATGTTAGTGTCATCCATTTTCTAGCTTATAAGTTCTTTGAGGATAGGGGTCATGTATTATCTAAATTTTATATATCCTTACCACATAGCACAGTGTTTTGCACACAGTGAGATTCAATAAACTATTGTTTAGTCAACCCAGTGAAATGCTATGTATGTACAATAATGAAGTAAGAGAATCTTAGAATATTCTCATTAGAAAAAAATTCAAAAGTCAAGAGAAAAATGCATCATGAACCTAAATATGGTGAACATGTTGTAGCCCCAATTTTCTAGATGTTCATAAGCTATTATTTAGCCTGCCATATTGTTTGCTTCTTGAGTTGAAAAAGTAATGGGAAGTGTGAATTTAAGTAGCCCCACAGTAAGCAGATAATGCTATTAAAGTAAGAAGAATTTAATAGGGTCACAGTTTCTAACATCTGGACTAACTTTCATTGATCTATTTCTATTTTGTACATATTTCATAAGAATTTGGATAAGAGACACACTTAGTATTTTGAATACATCAAGTAAATAAATGAAGTGTTCTTCATTTCTTTGTATGCTAAAGGAAAATGATCTCTCTCTCTCAAAGGTTGCCTTCAAAGAGTGGATCCCAATCCTTAGTCAAACTCTTGGTTGAATATGGTAGAGTTGGTTCAAGTAGAAATGTCATAGAAGGTAGAACATCATGCAATTCTTCAATATTACTAAAAATTTGTGGCAACAACAACAACAAAAAAGATGGTTAGGTTATGTTTTAAGGCGAGGGCTAATAAAGACACCAGCTGAATTTTGCCTGAGGTAGTGATTAGCAACATTTCACCAAAGCTGAAGAACAGGTGTTGATGTAAAAGTGAAAACCTGAAGCATGTTTTGGAAATGAGTATTTCCTTCCCCTGCTGTAAATCAATGAACAAGATCCTCTCAATGAAAACCTATTTCCCAGTAGTGAAATAGGTATCTGAAAATCATATTCACTCTGTCTTAAGTGGTATTTCCCAAGTCACTGGTCTAATATACAAAAAAATCTTAGTTATAAAAATCAAATTGGCCATCTAGTGATAACTAAAGAAATTTCTGTCAGCTTAATATCCAAGGTCAAGCTTATTGGGTTTATTTACAGTATACAGAATGACTTGAAGAGATAGAAAAGAAATACCAGGCTCTGCTGGCCTTTGTTTCATTTGATGATTGGCATAACTATCCAGAGACCAATGGGTCAAAATAAACTTTCTCTTGTTTTGGAGATCTTGGACTACGAGAAAGTGAGGGAAAAAAACAGCATAATTCAATTCAAATTTCTTTCTGCATGGTGAAAAAAAAATCTTCAGTAAAAATATGGCCAGAATATTTTAGAAACTGCCAAAATAAACAAATAGAAGTATACATTTATTGACCAAGGCACTTGAAAAGCATATTGGAAACCAATTCTAGTTAAGGAGAATGTGAAATAAAATAAAAGGCAAACAATTTTAATATATACTCTAACAAGGTGGAGAGGGAAGATGAAAGGAAGAGAAGGAACATTTATATAGCACCTATCATGTGCCTAGCAGTAAGCACTTATTACAAATATTATCTTATTTCAATTCTTACACCAAACCTGAGTGGTAGATGTTTTTTTTTATTATCCTGATTTTTCAGTCATAAAAGGGAAGTTAAGTGATTTACCCAAGGTCACACAATTAGTAAATGACTGATGTCAGATTTGAACTCAAGTCTTCCTGACTCAGACATAGTTAGTTCCCTTCCACTTCACCTCCAGCTGCTTAATTTGAAGGGTTGAAAAAAAAAATACAATATTTTTCCACACAGAAACTGAACCTGAACTATAAGACCAAATTCTAACCATTAGAGCACCAGGGAGAACATACATAAGAAATAAAAATCTGGTGAGGTGGAGGAAATGGAGATGCAGAAGAATTAGCTGAAATAAGTTAAAGGCATCACTTGAGCAGAAGAGTTGCCAGATATCTGGTTCCTGACAATTCATCAGCTACAAATAAAGACTAATTCTAACTGATGTTATAAAGGCAATTGAGTAAAGGACAACTAGTGGGATGATAAGAGAATGAAATTGCAGAAAAGAGAAAAAATCACAGAAATTTATTATGGCTGCCCCTACAGGAACCATGTTAATAGACCCTCCTTAACCATGGCAAAGTTTGACTTAATTGGAAGAGTAGCTGTGAGTACTGTATTGGGGGCGAGGATTAGAAGTGGAGTAAATGTGATAAGTATAAGTATTAGTAACAGAACCAGGAAGGAGATGTTTGGAGCTTTGGCAGAGTTATAGATATTGTCAATTTTGTAGCTTCCCACAAGTCTGCTAATCTATATTGAAAATATAAATCTAAAAGACTAGAAATTTTTCTACTGACCCCTACCACACTGAAGCTAAAATTATACTCATAGTACACACACATTTCAGCTCCCCACACTTTATTCATTATCTAGCTCATATTAGCAAATATTATCACCTTCATCATCATATAATTTTCAAGTTAGAACCTTGGAAATAATTTAGTACAGACTCCTCATTTTTCAGGTGAGAAGCATCATCAACGTTTTTTTTAAATCTAGAGAGTGTGTGACAACAGTAGCAGCAACAACAGATTTATCTGAAGCTTCTTGTTCTATAAAAGAGCTTTACAAATATATTATTTTGTCCTCACAAGAACTCTGGCATGTAGGTTTTGTTATTATCCCCATTTTGCAGATGAGAAAGTTAAGGCAAACAGAGGCTAAATAATTTGCCCAAGACCACATAAAGTATCTGAGGCCAGAATTAATTTCGAGACTTCCTTCAAGCCAGGTACAATATTGTATCCACTGGGCCACCTCTATTCATAGCATTCTACATATATGACACGTTACATGCACATATGGAACAAGTAGGCATGGTATAGGCAACAGGGCATAACAGATAGTATTGAACTCGGAGACAGGGACATGTCTTAAAATCCTGCCTCAGAAACTTGCTATCTACATATTCCTGGGCAAGTCTAGCCTCAGTTTCCTCTTTTTTTAAATGAGGGAATTGAACTTGATGACCTGTTTGGTTCCTTCCAACTCACATCCATGAACCTCTGATCTTCCACTGTGAAGGCACTGGCATCTCCAAGAGCTGCAATGGTTGTTGGCAAGAGGAAACCGATGCATTGGATAGTTTGACCAACTCTGAGAGAGAGTACCTAGGTAGTGGCAAGACTGGAATGGGGCGAAGGGAAGACCTGGTATCAGAGAGACGCCACCTAAATGATCAAAACTGGAATCCAATGGGACAATGCCAGCTCGGTAGTAAAATATGAAGTGTCTAATTACAAGCCTTGCAAAAGAGAAATAACAACAATAACATCCTGCTTTGAAATTTTAGTCTCTTAGACAACTGTATTTGCTCCCATCAGTTAATTACTTAATCCCATTTAAATCTGTTCATCCATGCTGTCATTCTCTTATGTTTATCATTGCTTTCTTTATGGGAATAAAATGACTTTTCCTATACTTATTCATATGATGTAGTGCATGTAGTTTTAGCTTCTCTTCCCCCTCCACTGGGAAAATTCTTAGAATTTTGAACCCAGAACACTCTCTGAAATTTGTAACCTCTATGTCTTGTGATGAAGAGGTGGAGGTGGGGGTAAGCCAGTGAGTATAAGAAATGTCAGGCCTATTTCCTTTACTGAAAAGTCAGACTTTCCCAGAAATAACCTCACAGATTAGGGAGGGGGAGGTACCCCAAGTCCCTTGTGAATCATAACAGTAGTTCCTTCTAGCCATTAGCCTAACATTTAGCAAATGCTTTAAAAAATAGCTGAAATATTTAAAGGACAGTCATGTGAAAGAGGAGTTATTCTCTATGATCCCAGACCACGCAAATAGGAGAAATTGGTATAAGTACCAAAAAGGATGTAACTGAAAACTTCTAAGAGTTAAAGCAATCCAAAAGTGTAACGGGTATCCTAAGGTGGGACTAGGTTCCTTTTCATCTTCAAGAAAAATTGGCAAGATCAGTGATTGGGGATAGTATATGGGTGATCTTGTTGACACATACATTGGAATTAATGTCCTTTGAGGTCGCTTCCAACTCTGAGATTTTGTGATTCTATGAAATCAGCTCAATTAGTTTAGACACTCCATGGCTGCTAAAATTTCTAATAGTTTACAGAAATCTTCCTCCATAGGTTTCCATATGTTTTACATGTTTCAAAAGAAATATCCTGATGACAAGATCAGCAAGGGATGAATTTATGAAAAGACTAGGAAATCATAGATTGTTTGGATTTTTTTAATATCCAAGAGGAAGGAAAAATAATATAATAATTTGGAACGTCTAGTACCATTGAGAATGAAATTATTCCTATTATGTGCATCATTTGCAATAAGATTTATCCAGTCTAAAATTTTCCCTTTCCAAAAATAAAGCTCCTTAAGTCTCCCTGTGGGATCTTCAGTTTCCACCATATTCTCCTTCCACAAGAGGTAACCAACCATGCCTAAACTGCTTCATCACGCCATGCTGGAAAGGATAGCAATGGGGTATTGAACTTACCAGGATGGACAGATTTTCTGAAAAATGAAGCAGCTATTGACTTCTGAGGATTTACTAGTACATCATTAGAAAGAAGAGTCACTGCTTCTTCCCATGTCTCTTCACTTGGTTGTTTGAAGATGTGTTAAGCCACAAACTACTAGTGCTTACTACACAGGAACAATGTAATCACCAAAGGGGGCAATGTGCAAATTCACTAAGAAGCCCTCACTGTTATCAATGGATAAAATCATGCAAATGTGTCCACAGCTGTAAACTAAGTGAAGAACAAAAGGAAAGGCAACTATTCCTAAAGAGTAATCCTGCCACATATGGATGGCAGCCATGGGAGGAGTACAGATGCCAGTAGGGAAGACCATAGGTGGGTGCCTTCCCTGTCAGTATCCCCTGTTCCATAGGATTGCTGGCTCTGGTGTGCAGGGGTTTGAACACTTTCATCCAAAGACCCAAAGCCACTCAGAGCTCAAACTTCTGTAGAATTTTAGACCAAGAGTTGACCTTAAACTAATAGAATACTGCCTTGTCACTCATGAGGCAAGGCAGCGGGGTGGTCTAGACCAGAGGTATCAAAATTAAATTAAAAAGGGAGCTACTAAAGTGTATATAAGGATCCATGATAATGGTCTATTGGCTTAGAAAAGCTCATATTCATATTAACTATGTTTGTGTTTTTATTTCATTAACTATTTCCCAGTTACATTTTAATATGGTTCCAGTAGACTGTGTTTGACAACTTTCATCTAGATCACTGAAATAGTCTTTGAAATGCCTATTAAAGAATACAGGGCAGGGGCCTGGGAAACAACTATAACTGTGCCATAGCAAAGTGGCACTTCAGGAGAGGGACAATACTTGGTTTCTGGATCAGTTAAGCCATGAAAACTGGGAGAGTGGGAAGAAGGGGCTGGGCTGTAGTTGTAATAATCAAATGAGTTTTCCCCAGCTCATACTTGTTTTAGGCAGCAATCATAAGTCTGAGATACACACACACACACACACACACACACACACACACACACACACACACACTCACACACTCACACACACACACTTGTCACAACATATGTAGGCTGGACTTTTTCTTACTATGTTTTGTCTCTGAGCCAAGTAGATCAATATAGCATGGATTGTAGGACGTGTGAAAGATATTTTAGAGATCATCCAATCTATATTTTCCAGAAGAGAAAACTGAAACTCTGAGAGGAATTGATGACCTGAGATATCTGCTATTCTAGTTCCCAGGTTATTATTGAGCCACCTCTAGTAAAATTTTTTTATTTCAGAAGACTTTCTTCAACTCATCTCTTCAGGATAATGCAATCACAAGATGAACTACATAGAATTCCAAATTAGCCCACAACTTGGACTTGTTATGGATGAAATTTGTCAAGCATGTTATATATACCATCTATACATATCTGTTCTCCACAACAAGCAATGTAAGATAGGCACAATTATACCTATTTTACAGATGAGGAAACCCCAGCTTCCAGAAATTAAATGATTTACCCTGGATTCATCTAGCTGTCAAGAGTCCAAAGCAGGATTTAAAATCAAACTTTCCTGACTCTGTTTGTTCTCTAACATGTATACTAAGATGTTTCTCAAGTAAGAGAGAAATTGCTTGAGAAATTCAAATTATTTACAATTGGGTTAAATTCTTTTTCCATTAAGAATTGCTTCTATAGGAATATTGCACTATTATATGACAGTCATTTTATTTTCTCTTGGTGACATAGCACATGAAAATTTTTCATATGAAAGCTTTGGCTAGAAACAATATTTGAGGGTCTGTGGTTGATTAGAATATTTAAAATACTATCAAAGAATATATGATATCCAAGGCTACTCTGAATACCTTGTCAAAGGCACCTGATTTGCTGTGGTTTGGGATCAAAAAGATCATAAAAGTCCTGCATCAATATCAATTGTCAAATGGAGATGACAGAGCTCTTAAAGTCCACATCAAGAAATTACAGAAGTTTATACCAAGTTAGGGAGGTACTAAGCACAGTCAGCATCATGAAATATATGATCCTTATGGAGCAGCATAGGAAAATATGGAGAAACTCATTATGTTTATCACAAGGTGGTGAATTATGTGGCCAGTGAAACAAAAGAAAATGCAAAATCAAAGAATGCAAAATGCTGTGCACACTTCTATGTGTCCCCCTAGAGCTTCTACAGTCATGGTGATATACTGACAGAAAAGGATGCAGATAGTGTTAGGAATCATCCCATTTTTTGAACTTCTATAGAAATTAATTGGACTGTTCATATCTTAAATTAGAAATTACTATTCATTAATCAACAAGTTGTGATTCTAGTAAAAGAACTGAGATCCATCAATATTGATGTTCTTACCATGAATGAAATCAGAAGAAATAAAGAAGGCACCATTCAATGGAAGGAATATTCCCATGTCTTCCTAAGACAGGGGAGAAAAAGAAGAGAGTTATTTACATTGTAGGACCAAGAGCAATGAAACATAAAGTTTTATTTCATGGAATACTTGGTCAACTTATCTTTCAGTGCTATTATTATATGCAAAAAAGAATATTATTAAGATAACCTCAGGTTATATGACACCTATTGCAGAATAAGAAAAAAAAATTATGAAGATCCAAACAAAATTCTTCAAACCAAATCAACATGTATTTTGATACTTTGATGATGTCAGTGTGAGGGGGGCTAACATTGGGGAAAATACACATAGATGTGTATATATACATACACATCTATGTGTATATATATGTGTGTGTGTGCATAATGCATGTACACACATCCATATGTGGCTTTATACAAATACATACATACCATGTGTATAATATATTAAAATATAATCCAATATTAACAAATAAAAGAGATCAGAGGCAAAGAGACAAGTCAGAAACCCCATTTTCACAATGTTAATAGATTCTTCAAGAGGAAAGTAGGAATATGCTAGACACAGTAAGCACCAAACTCTGGCTTCATTAAAAAATAGATGGTTTATATTATAACAGAGAGGAGATAAAGAGATAATAGGTTACTTGTAGGAGAATTGTCTCTGACCATTGACGAGTTAAAACAATGGTCAAAATCAATACCAAATTAGAAGAGACCGATGGGAAAACACTACACAATCTCATCTATTTAAATAGGCTATAGACTGTGAAGAATGAGAAATGGAAAAAGCTTTAAAAATCTTCCTTATCACCATTTCTTACCAAAAAATGTGTTCAGTAGTCATTAAAAAGAATTAAAAAAAAAACCTGAGAAACTGCCTAAGTCTCCAACAGTTGTTTATTTTTTCCCCTCTTTATCTGGTAGCAAAGCATGCTGACCAAGAGCAACATTAGTTGAGAATACAAGCTCATTTATGGAAGACTTCAGGGTAGTATGGCTAAAGGTAAGAGGTATTATCAAACAAAATGAAAAGGCAGTGGAGCAGAACCTACAGAAAGGCAGACATGAAGCCTGGCTAATCCAGATCATCACAAGAGCATATATAGATGAAAATGGAAAGAATACAACGGATAAATGGAAAATGTAGCAGATTTGCTAACATTTCTGAAATGATCTAGTCATTTCATTAGCAACGGCATAACTACTACTTCTGAGCCTTAACATGCCCAGTTTCTGCCATACTATTTTCCAGTTTTCCCAGCAGTTTTTGTCAAATGGTGAGTTCTTATCCCAGAAGCCAGTCTTTAGGTTTATCAAACAGTAGATTGCTATAATCATTTATTACTCTATCTTAATATATTCCACTGATCTCCCAAATTTCTATTTCTTAGACACTACCAAATAGTTTTGATGCTTACAGCTTTATAATATAGTTTTAGATATGGTGCTGCTAGGCCACCTTACTTTGCATTTTTTCATAAATTCCTTTTATGTTCTTGACATTTTGTTCTTCTGGATATATTTTGTTATGATTTTTTCTAGCTCTACAAAATATTTTTGGTAGTTTCATTGACATGACATTGAAAAAGTAAGTTGATTTAGGTAGAATTGTCATTTCTTTTGTAGCTTGGCCTAACCCATGAACAACTGATTTTTTAAAAATTGTTTAGATCTGATTTTATTTAAGTGAAAATTGTATTTTGTAATTATGTTCATATGGTTCCTGGATGTGTCTTGGAAAGTGGACTCCCAAATCTTTTATACTGTCTACAATTATTTTAAATGGAATTTCTCCTTCCATCACTTCTTGCTGAGCTTTGGGTAATATATAGAAGTGCTAATGACCTATGTGGGTTTATTTTGTATCCTGCAACTTTGCTAAAGTTAATAATTTCAGGAAGTTTTTTATTTGATTCTCTAGGATTTTCTAAGTATACCATCACATCATCTGCAAAGAGTAATAGTTTTATTTATTAATTGCCTTGTTTAATTTCTTCAATTTCTTTTTCTCTCTTATTGCTAAAGCTAGTATTTATAGTACAATACTTAATAATAGAGGTATTAAGGGGCATCCTTGTTTCACTCCTTATCTTATTGGAAAGGCTTCTAGCTTATCCTCATTACAGATAATGATTGCTGATGGATTTTAGATAGATGCTACTTATTATTTTAAGGGAACCTCCATTTATTCCTATACACTAGTGTTTTTAGTAGGAATGGATGCTATATTTTGTTAAAAGCTTTTTCTGCATCTATGGAGGCAATCATATGATTTTTGTTAGGTTTGTTATTAATATGGTCAATTATGCTGGGTAGGTTCAGCTGGATAAAAAGCAAATGTTCCTATTTTTTCTTTTCCCAAAGGAAGAAAAGAGTCAATGTGTTTGATTTAATTATTGGCAAAATTCTAGAATATACTTTTATAGAGATGGTTCATAAACATTGAAAAAAGAAAGTGATGATATCAAGAAATATTAAAAGAGCTATCACATGGAAGACTTGTTCTTTTGGGCCACAGAGGGCAGATCTAGAAATAATGTGCATATATTTCAATGAAGTAAATTTAGTCTCGATGAAGGGAAAAAGAAAACTTCCTAACAATGAGAATCATACAAAAGTAGAAGAGTCTTTTTAGGGAAGCAGTTGTTGGAGTTCTTCCAGTAAGAAATGAATGAGAATTTGTTGGGTATGTACAATGGCAGTGGAAATTTCTATCAGATAAAAAGGTTAACAGCAGACAGCATTGTTTCTTATGGTTTCATCCTGGGACTTCTACATTATAGGATAGTTGCCTCCTGCCCTTACTTTTCCTGACCAAAAAAAAATGTTCCTTCTTGATCAAGGTCTTTGTCTAAGTTCTAGTTTTATGGTCATGGATAGTCCAAAGTTGTCTTTTGCATGCCTCTAGTCTGCTTCTTCAATTTATATCAGTTGCATGGAAGTAATGGTCTAGCAAGGGTGCTTCTCTTCAATATATAACTCTCTATCAAAAAATTAATCAACTCTAAATGCATACTTCAGGCCTACTAGCATTAAAAAAGACTTGTCTTAAAATCAGGATGATTTTGGTTCAAGCCTTGGTTCTGACAAATACTATACGATGGTGAGCAAGTAAAATACCCTCTCGATATTTTCAGTCAACTATATAAGACTGTAAATGAAGGAGTTCATAGATCTAGGACAAGGATTCTTAAGGGTTTTTGTGTCATGGATCCTTTTCACATTTTGGTGAGATCTATGGACTCCTCAGAATAATATTTTTAAATGCAAAAACATGAAATACATAGGATTATAAAAGAAACCAAATATATTGCAATATAGTGGATCAAATATTAACAATACAACTCCATGGATCTAAAGTCCAAGGACTCTGATCTAGTACTAGAAGGAATCTCTGAAGTCACATCTAGTGTGGCTTATTTACAAAGAATGACACTGAAGTCCAGGGAGTTTAAGTGAGTTCTCCAAGGTTAAATAGACAATACCAACATACAGTCACCTGTTCCTCTTCCCTACCATCTATCCAAATCCATAAATGGACAGTGTTATTGCTGTGGTTAAGCTTTGTCTTTAACGATATTCTTAGTTCCTCAAGGGTAGACATCATGTATTGTAACTTTTTTTTTTTTGCCTATAGTACCTAGCAGTGTTGAGTGCACAGAAGGAATATCAATGGCTTTATTGATAAATATTTGATGAATGACTTTGAGAAGATCCTTCACTGTATGGAATTACTTTATATGTATTCACTTTACATTGGGTTCAGTTTACCTTGGACTCAATTAACAAAAAGTGTTATGCTCACAACTTTTGAAGGATATATGTGTGTATACACACAACTATATATATACAAACACACACACACACACACACATATATATAGATATATAGATATATAGATATGTAGCATAAGGTAGGATCAGAAACCCTAATACAACTGAAATAGATTGTTTGCTGATTGTTGCTGTTTGGTCATATCTGACTCTTCATGACCCCATGTGCCATCTTGTCCATGGGGTTTATTTGACAAAAACTCTTGAGTGGTTGCTCATTTTCTTCTTCAACTCATTTTACAGATGAGGAAACTGAGGCAAACAGGGTTAAGTGACTTGCTCAGGGTCACACAGTGGGTAAATTTCTGAGGCCAGATTTGAATTCAGGTCTTCCTGTCTACAGGCCCAGTGCTCTATCCACTGAGCATGTGTGCTAATTGGCAGATGACGGACTAAGCTGTGAAGAAAAGAAACCTAACCTACATCTAACTGCTACTACAAAAATCTCATTTTAAAAGACTTAGAAATTCCTTAAGATGACCAATCAGAGGAAAATCATAGGTTTATGTGAGGAATTTAAATGTAACTACAGTTTCTTCTACCACCCACTATATCCCTAGACATAGGCATAAAGCCAAGAAAAAGAGAGTTAAAATAAATTTGAAAGAAAACGAGGTAGAAAGACCCCCCCCAAAAAACCCAATAATTTAAGAGTGGTCTTCTAAACCAACTCATAAATACAAAAAGGCTGGTTTATTACTTAAAATAACTTTGTTTTTTTTGCTTTTTGGAGGGCAGTTGGGGTTAAGTGACTTGCCCAAAGTCACATGGCTACTAAGTGTGTCAAGTGTCTGAGATCAGATTTGAACTCAGGTCCTCCTAACTCCAGCGCCAGTGCTCTATTCACTGCGCCACCTAGCCAACTCCTAAAATAACTTTCAATTACACTGATGAACAGCATTCTATTTAAATATCAGCTTGAGCATTTAATACTTTTACTTCTCTGTTGAACATGGTACCCTCTATCTTTCTCTATAAATTGCTAAGCAATATCTAAAAAAAAAAATCTTCTAACAGTTTTCTTGCCATGAATATAAACTGCCAGATAGTCATCTGGTCTTAAAATCTCTATTCTCTATAATCAGACACTTTCTCTAAGTCCCATTCTGTTATTTGGAAAGAAAGGGTAAAACACAGAGTGAAGGAAAGCAAAACAAGATTTAGTCATAGAAAACCATGACACAGAATTCCATTATTCAGGGTCCAATAGTTAAGGTGGGAAGCTGTTTGGAGGAAGGTGGTTTTGTTGTTGTTGTTGTTGTTGTTTTCAGTATGACAAATAGCTTTGCTGTTACTAAAGCTATTATGATTATAGAATATTTTATTTGTGAGACATTTTAAATAAAATAGTTTATTTGGAGATAGACTGAATAGTGTATTGAGAAGATTAAAATCTCATTTTTGGCTTCAGTCTCATTATACTATAGATAACTATAGTTAAGCACGCTACACTCAAAGTATCATGCTACTACATATTTGTAGGTAGATTACAAGAGCAAGAACTTATAGCTACCCTTGAAGAAAACCAAAGGACGAGATGTTAAGTCAGAGTGTAGAGCTATCAACTATAGTTTTGGCTTACTATAAAGTCTTGGGCAAGTAACTTAACCTTCATTGAGTTTCCTCATTTATAAAGGAAGAGTAATGGTGCTGACTTCTCTCACCAGGACTATCACACAAATTAACTTAGTAATTATTGCAAAATGCTGTAAAATTCTAAGGGTTCCCTACAGCTTTCTCATAAATTCAGCACTCTCATTTACTTTACGAGGTAAGAGTAGAGGGTGGTCCATTTAACAAGAAACTGGTTAACAATCTATTTAAAACTGTACAGTGGCTGCACAGAGGAACACTTTCAACATTTTATAAGGCTCTAGGAAAATGTTTGTGAACATCCCTCCTATTTGTTTTCCCCCCAAGTTCGGAACAGAGAAAAGTAATACAATTATAAGGCTTTTAAGAAAACAGGCCTTCATGAATCTTTTGATCTGTGACTATTTCACTATTATCTATGCAGCAAAGAATGTAAAATACAATCACTTTTGCATTCATCATGATACGATTTGCGTGTGTTTGTGGGTTGGGTTTTTTTTTTTTGGTCTATATTTGTCCTTTATAAGTTTTTGATTAGCTCAGTTTTGAAAAAGGTCATTAACCAGAGCAAACGGTGATCATTAGCACAAGAAATTCTGGAGCAGTCTTGTTTATTAGGAAAAGTTACTTGAACTTTGTAGTCAAATCATTTGATCCCACAGTAGGATTTGATAATCTGATCATGTCAGTTATCAAAGCTTTGCAGAAAATACAACTGTTCTTTAATTGTTTTGGGTGTTTCAATAAGAGTGTTGTAATATATCTTCTCATTACCACTATGAAAGGGGACTGCAGCAGCTATACCTTTTTGCTAAAAAGGAAAGTAATACCTGGCTACAATATTTATCTGTATTTCTTACCACCTTACTTGTACTGGTCAAACCACCATTATGTTCAGCTTCAATGTGGTATTCAAATTTATTCATTGCACTGGAAATTGAATATATCACATAGAGCTTGAAACAAATGATATGTAAGCTAGAACTCATAAAATTTGGGGGAGGAGGGATGAAGTCCATCATATAGGCTTGGTCTACATTTTCAGGTTGTTGAAAGTGTCTACTCAAAACTGTTTATTTGACAATATTGTCATCAAAATACTTTGGGAGAAAGAAAAAATGAAACCAGTTTTAAGGGAAAAAATGAGGAACAAGAATTCAGTTAGATAGCTGTTACCTAGGATACACTCAATGGATAAAGTGACCTTTGCTGGCCCAGCGATTCTTCATATTCTCACAGATGTTTGATGAGCAAACACATATTTAGAGGATGGCCGATTTGCTGTTCTCTGAGCACAAGTTTGCCTCTCCTCTATCTTTGCCTGTATATTAGGTTTTCTTCTATGCCTAGAATATTCTCCAACCCCACTTCTGTCTCTTGAAACCTTCAGCTCCTTTAAAGGTTCAGTTCTAGAGCTACCTCTTTAAAAAAAAAAAGTCTTTCCCAATTCCTCCAGTTGTTAGTTTTCCCAAAAAACATTTTTAAAAAATTTCTATGTCTGTTGTTCCCTCCCCCTGCTCTGACCATAGGATATAAGCTTCTTAAGTATAAGCTTTATTTCATTTGTATCTTGCATCTCCAATACCTTATACAATGCCTGGCACACAGTAGGTACTCAATTCAACTGAATTGAATTAAGATCCTATGAAATTATATCCACAACTCCCTGCATTTGCAACTAAAAGTCTATGCTCTTCTCCCATATACTAACACATCAGGAACAGACTGATTTCAAGATGATACATATATGCTGAAAGTGATGCGTTGATTATGCTTATGACTCTAGCAAGAATATTATATTATCTTTCAAAAATAACAACTCTACTTTTTTTTATTCTGCAATGTTATTAAAATATCTCCCATTACCATCTTCCTACAGGGCAGAAATAAATAGTCAAGGAAAATAAGTTCTCTTAGGAATTCTCTTTTCTCATTTCCATGAAAAAATCGCAATCTTAATATGAAATGTATTTGTTTTCTATTCAAGCTGGAATGTTTCTTGCCCCAATTCACTGGCATCCCTTAGACTTACTTCACGCTTAACTGCATATCCTGGGGCTATGGTAATTTACACACCCTCTTGCCTGCACAGGAGTCTGAGGGTCAAATGGTGCCCGCTTTAAAAAAAAAAATGACATAATGATGTAATGTTACTAAACATACTCTGTCCAAAATTCAGGCCATGATAAATATCATCCCTGAGTTCTGCTGGGTCAGGTGAAGCATCTCCCATTAAAAGAAACTTTGCCTTACAATCTTCTATGGGGGGAAAATCAATAGAAATCATTGTACAATAATTATACCATATGATCCTTGAAGACGAGAATGGTATTTCCCCAGTGTCTCCTCAACTCATTCTGTCCAGGCATCAAGTATGATGCTGGGTATGTGATAGTTGTTTACAAAATTATTATTGAATTAAGACTTGAATCCAAGTGAACCACATTCCAAGTGGATTACACTGGAGTTAGGTCTAGCCAGATTCCAGTCCCAGTTTTGTAACTAAATTATTATATGACCCAGTCTTGTTTCTTAAATGATCTGTGCCTAGATTTGGGTATATAGAAACTAGGGACAAAATGTGTACCGTATAATAACCATACCTTAGAGTTGTATAATATTTTCCTCAAAATTTTTATATCTAGAGTTATCTTTAATCTTTATAATATCCTCTGACAGGGATATTTGAAGACCTTTTAGTATGTAATCCCACTGGTTCATAAATACATATATACCACATATGCACATGTTATTCAGTCATTTCAGTCACACCTGACATTTTATGACCCTGTTTCAGGTTTTCTCGTCAGAGATACTAAAGTGATTTGCCGTTTCCTTCTCTATCTCATTTTACAGATGAAGAAACTAAGGCAAACAGGGTTAAGTGACTTGCCCAGGGTCATACAGCTTGTAAATATGTGAGTTCAAGTTTGAACTCAGTTCCACCTGACTCCAAGACCAGCACTCCATCTACTGTACCACCTAGCTGCCCCTGCATATATACATATATTTGTCACATATTTCACTTCAATATACCCATGCTAAGTGCCTTGGTCACCCTGTATCCTTGTCTGGCATCCTGTTTCCAAGACAGCACTAGTGAGATTCAGAAAAGGAGCAGTTCAGATGACAGTGTAGTCAATACTCTTCTGCTAGTGTCACTGTGCAGGAGGTGGAAGATCCAAGTTCTCACAACTGGGGCTGGTTAGTTCTTCACTTGAACTTGGACACTCCCTCTTTCCTCTACCAGTCACTAATTCTCTCTATTCAATTATGCTCTGTTCAGCCTTTCTGAGATCCTTATCAACTCATTCCTCTTAAATCACTCTTCCTACTCTACAACTAACCAACTACCAAGCACTCAACATGAATGTTCTCTCAAGCACTCAAATTTTCAAGCTCACTCTACTCCAACAGTCATTTTCTGTCCAAAGTTCTTCCAGTGCAGCTTCAGACCAATAGAAGCCCTGAAGCTACTCTCCTGCTACAATAACAAATACATTAGGAAACAAATATAGCCTCAGCCACCAAGTAGTTTTTCCTTTACAGGCATGTTCAGCTTTTAACATGGCACTATGTGAACTCATGGCCATATCCCATGGTTGTTATCTCTGAAGAAAAGTCAATGAATTTATTTCATTCAAGTAAGCTTCTTTAGGAATCACAGGAAATCACAGGTTGAGAGGCTTGTATTTATATCCCTTTAAGATCACTTCTAGTACTAAAACCTTGTTTCTCTAGGACTTTACAAACTAAATAAAAAGATGACAGGTCAAAAAGGAAAGAGAAAAGTTATCCCAGGGAAAAGTATGATGCCCATTATAGTCACATAGTAGGAAGAAAAACCCTGAAGTGGAAGACTTAAATAATATAGGAAAGGTTTTAAAAAAATACCTTTCTGGTGCTAGTTTGATGTCTGTGGATTTCCCTTAAGTTTCTAGAAGAAAAAAATATTGTTGCAGTGTCAAGGAGGGGAAACAAAGAAATAGAGATCTTTGAGGAGAAGGTAACAGATCAAAGAACCACCAGTTTTGGAGTAATTATTCAAAATGTTGCTGATGATTCCTTGTCAGGAGATGATTTGAAGGAGAAGTCGGCAAATGTCTACTTAGGGATTATGTTTTGGGAACTCTGATTAGAAAATTATAGGGGATGAATCTGAGGGAAATGTTTGCAGTGATTCCAACACAAGAGATTAAATATGTTTTATGTATAGTGCAATGGCAAACATTTGAAAGGAAATATGGTATATAAGAAAAATATGAGAAATATTGGTATGACTGTATAATAATGTCACTCTGGCTAAGAGGTAAAGACTATATAAATGTCCATCAGAAATGCCATGTTTGAGAAGGCAAAGATATAAAGCACCTAGGTGCCATAGGCTTTCATGGGGTAATAGAAGAGGCTTCCACTCTATACCACTCCATCTCCATGCTTTAAAAAATAAATAATGAAAACTCAGACTAGTTGAAACAAAAGCGCAGAGCCACAGACTGAGGAAAGAGGGTTCTAAAAAGGTACATGGAAATGAAGCATATCAAAGGATTTCAGTACAATTAGGATTGACACCTCTATCAAATACAGACCAAGAGAAAGTGGAAAAGAGGGGGAAAGAGTAGCTATGTGTATAGGTGTGCAGACTTGCATTCTAAGTAGCACTGTATTATTTTTAAGATTGGATCCATGATTTCATCAGTATAAGGAAGTTCCAATTCAGGAACTTGGTACCAACATAGATCTGCCCCTGCTCCACAATATAATCTTGGTGAATTCCTTGGAGCATTGGGATTAAATGACTTATCCAGGCTCACACATCCAGTACATATAAAAGGTTGTTCACCTCATACCTGCTTGGGTATTAGTTCTATACTTCAATGTATAGTATAAAACTGACAGGAAACTACTTGTATTCAAAAGTTTTCTTGTACCCATAGAGATTTCCATTCACTATGGTTCAACTGATGCTTTGCCTTGAAATCACTTATAATTATAGGTGAAAGAGAGCCTTTCTTATTGATTTGAACCCTAAAGTTTGAGCAATGGAATTTTTTACCCATTAATATATACTTCTACCCCCTCTTAGCACTCTGTCCTTTTTGAATGAGGGCATCCTCTTCTAGTCAGCACCGTCCTGGATAGAATCTCATTTTCAGGACCTGTTTGTTCTATCAGAATGCTTTCTCTTAGCTAGTTGTCCTGTTGGAAAAGCACTGAACAAGTTAATTCCTACTAAGATCTTTTGTGCTGACAGTTTTGACAACTTCCCTGTAAGGGTGGGGTAAAGGGGATTATAATTTTACAGTTGACCATATTTAGGCAAAGGAATGGGTCACTAAGGTTGAAATTTCAGTTGTCAGCAGCAAGCCGGTTAGGAACTTATTTAAGGACACGGGCCTTTCCAGGACCCTTTATATTATAGCACAGAGGCAATTACTAAACCTACATACAAATATAAGTAACAATGAAGGCAACCTATGACTGGTTGAAAGTAGAAAGACTTGAGATGTAGCAGTAGGAAAAATGGACTGGGTAAAATCTTATCAACTGGCATTTCTTAAAGTTTGAATTTGTGATCATTGGATTTAGCCTAGCCTGAAGTTACCCTAAAGGTCTAAGTTCATTGTAATAAAGATTCATTTTTCACTTTATTAATATTTCACTTTGCTGAGCTTCATTCAGGCTACTTTCAGGCCCTGTGACAAGGTATATGTGCTTATTTCCACAGCTACCTTGAACCATTTAAACTGGCTCAAAGGTTAAGTTGTCTTGTGAAGGCAGATATTGATTTGCCTTGGGGCTGGGTGACTTTCTATCCCCCAATAACACAAAATGAACAAGGGTTGAAAAGAACAGCAATTCATGAAAGTGCTTCTATCCAGATGGAGTTTCAAAGCATTCTTCTCTTTCCTCTTTTGTGAATTATTGATCAACTAACCTGTTGTTCTGTTAGACTAGTTTTCTGCCTCTTTGGTGAGTTTTCCAGAGTGTGTGCTATTTTCCCTGGGGAAGTAGAAGTCCTTTTGAGACAAAGAAAGCATTCTACATAGGAACTACCATTATGCCATCCTTCCGATCATTTTCCTTCAACCAGTTCAGCTACTTAAACACTCTATTCCAATCAATCATTCACTGCTTGGCCCCTAATGTCACTTCCTTAGCTCTACTGTCTATACAACCAGAGTCATTCAGGAGAAATATGTCCTGAAAATGTCCACAAAACATTTTAAACCAATCTCTTCCTGAGATATGGTCACCTGTGGAGTCATTATTCCTGGAGCACAGTGAATCATAGAATTTTTAAGTAGGAAGAGACCTGAGAGGTCCATTAGTTCAACATGTTTCCTACTCACATGATGCAGCATCTGTTCTAAAATGTCCCTTGCAAGTAGTCATCTAGTGTTTGGTGAAATATCTCCAGTATCAGAGAACTCACTACCTCAAAATGCTAGTTATCATAAGGTGCCCTACTACTTATTAGGAAAATTTCTTACAAGGAAATGAAATCTTCCTTTGGGGCCACTTTTCCCTTTGGCAGTAACAAAGTCAGTCTAATTCTTCTTCAGTAGTCCTTCATTTACATTATGATGGCTAGTATGCCCTATTGAAAGGCATCATGGGTTTATGGATGAAGTTCTGGAACCAAAGACAGAAACAAATGGGTTTGAATACCATGTCAGATATCCTGTGAGCCCGAAAAATCACTTCATCTCTGTGAGCTTCATTTCTTCTTCTAAGAATAGCACATATCTCATGGTTTTGCTTTGGGTTTTGATTTGGTTTGGTGATCCGTATCTATGATTTCAAAGATGAGAGAAGGAACTCTTTCTACCAATGCAATTGGCAACTCCTTTACAACCTATAGTCAGAGAGATGACAAGGGTATTGTTGGTTAAGTAACTTGCCCAGGGTCCCATAGCTGACATGTAGCAGAGGATATGTATGGAACAAGGTCATTCTGGCCCCAGTGCCTACTCTATTCATTATGCCACCCTACCTTTCTATCATGTTGTATGAGACTCAAGAGATAAAATATTGAAAGTACTTCATTAATTGATCCAACCATTCTGGAAAGCAGTTTGGAACTATGCCCAAAGGGCTATAAAAAAGTGCATACCCTTTGGCCCAGCAATTCCACTTCTAGGGCTGCATCCCAAAGAGATCATACAAGTGGGAGGAGGACCTGTATGTACAAAAATATTTATAGCAGCTCTTTTTGTGGTGGTAAAGAATTGGAAATCAAGAGGATGCCTATCAATTGGGGAATGACTAAACAAGTTGTGGTATATGCATGTAACGGAATACTACTACTGTGCTATAAGCACTGAGGAGCAGACAAACTTCATAATAACATGGAGAGACTTATATAAACTGATGCTGAGTGAGGAGAGCAGAACCAGAACTTTGTACACAATTACAGACACATTGTACCTATGATGACTAACTTTGATAGACTGGACTCATCTCAGCAATGCAAGGTTATAAGACAACTCCAAAAGACTCATGATGGACAGACCTACTCACATCCAGAGAAAGAACTATAGAGTTTGAATGCAGATTGAAGCAAACTACTTGCTCTCTCATCTTTTTTTTGGGTTTTGTTTTATTCTGTCCTTTCTTTCTCATTCATTCCATTGCTTATAATTCTCTGCAACCTGGCTAATGTTTAGTGTGAAGGTATTTGTAGAACCTATATTGGATTGCATGCTGCCATGGGAGGAGGTGGGGGAGAAAATTTGGAACTCAAGGGATTGTGGAACTGAGTGTTGTAAACTCAAAGCATCAAGAGACTTTTACTAGCTACTACACTTCTGTCAGTGCAGTCTGAGAATACATTTGGGGCTAGATAATATACTTCTGTTAAAGCAGTCTGAGAAAGCATAGTATTTGGTGCAGCCACCTCACTCTACAGAGCTTGCATTCAACCATATACACCTTCCCAACTCCGCACATGAACTGTCTAAACTACTTTCTTTTGATATTTAATTTTTAAACCTAAGCTTTAGAATTTTCATCTTTCTTGATGCCATTCCATCTCTTTAGATTTGGGTCATTATTTAATCCATCCAATCCAATAAATATTTATTAAGTACCTACTATTGGCCAGGCTCTAGTGCTAAGGATGCAACTGATAAGAAGAAAGATAGTTTCTACCCTCAAGGAATCTACAATTTAAAGGGGAGAGGGCAACATGCAAAAGGAGCTAAGAAAGCTGGGTGGGACATTAAAGGTTATCCAGTGTAGGGGCATCTCATTTCATGGAACTGAAACCAGGCAGAGAAGTAGATGCAAAGTGGAGTAAATTAATTCCAGAAGTCCTAAGACCTTCTATAAAGGAAGGCAATAGGAGGAGATTGGAACTATACTCCAAAGGCTGAGGGAAGTAGTATGAATCAAGGCTTGAATTAGAAGCAGCAGGGTGAGATCAAAAGTGATGATATTATACTAGAAAGGCATCTGGTTCTGTGGAGTTAAAACAAGGAAAAGCAGAAATTGACACAGTGAGATTTAATTCTGTTGTTTGATTTGTTTTTTAGTAGATTTGTGCCTTCCAGCTGCATGTATTCTTTTTTTTTACAATTCTGTATTAGCTGAAAATTAGATGGGTATTCAACCTATAGCTTCCTCCAAATCAGTTATAAAAAATTTTGAATAAAACTGGACTAAGAACAAATCCTTATGGCACCCCATTATAGACCAGGTTATAGGTTTATATCATTCCTTAATAAATACTTTGGAGGCGGAGCTTAGATGGCGGGAAGTAAGCAGTAGCTTCTCCAAGCTCCCCAACAATTTTGTCGTTAAAAGCTAAAAAGTAAATTTGAGTGGATTTAAGAGTGACAGAACCCATTGGGAGACAGAGAGTGGCAGATTCCCAGCCCAGAAAAGTGCCTACTCAGGTCGGGGCAGGGAGAACTTGGAGCACACAGGAGTGGCACCAGCACGGACCTGAGAGCGGAGTGCGGCAGGCTGAGAAGACCCAGCCAGCAGACTCACCCAGCCAGAGGCTTCTGCAGCAATCTCACTGTAGAGCGGAGGAACAACAGAACTGGGTAGGAGGGAACGTGGGGCACATAGCAGGGTCAGTGGCTTTTCCTGGGTCTACTATCCTGCAGCCTGGATGTTTGAAACTACATACCCAAACTTCCAGAAGTCAGGATGGAGGAATAAAATTTAGCTGCTCTGATCCCCCTCCCTAACCCAGAAAAGTCAAGAGGTAAATGCCCCATCTAGAGTACATTCTTGCATAAGTGTAAACAGCCTCAGGCTTGGAAATCACTGAGGAAAGGGGGAGGGAGATTATACGGAGCCTAAGCCCAGGTTGGTGGAGCCAGCAAGCCCTAACAACAAAAGCCCAGGTGTGCTTTAGAACCACCTGGCCAATCAGCAAACTACAGCCCTGCCCTTCTACTACAGTGAGCCTGCCTGAGAAGCAGCCCAGAAAAACAGGTGGCAATTTGAAGGAGCCAGACCACCCTGCCCCCATAAGTTACTCTGTGAGCCTCAGGTAACTCAGGGGAAACACAGAGTCCTGGACCTGGCCTCAGCCCACACACTCAGAGGCCACAGCTCACTAAGTCAACAACCAAACCCCTACCTCCCAGTCTGAGAAGCTCAATACTCCTGCACCCCAGAAGCAGATATCCACTAAAAATACAGGATATAGGCAACCACAATGGGGAAGAAGGAAACTGCAAAGGCTAGAACCATCAAATCATTTTATAGTGAGCAAGAACAACCAAACTCAGAAGGCAACATGGACTCTACACACACACTGGAGACCACAGAAGGAAATGTGAATTGGTCTCAAGCCCAAAAAGCATTCTTGGAGAATCTCAAGAGGGATTTTAAAAATGAAATTAGAGAGGTAGAAGATAAATTTAAATCTACAGTGACCAAATTGGAAAAAAATTTCATGGAAGAAAACAAAGCTTTAAAAAGTAAAACTGGAGAATTAGGACAGGAGGTCCAAAATCTAACTGGAGAAAA
>CM053581.1:79637688-79676381 GCA_028627135.1 Pseudochirops cupreus
TCCCCCTTTCGCAATCCCCACTCGCAGCTGCTGCTAATCCGCTCACCTGAGAGGCTCCTATCATCCAGCCGCCCCCAGGGCACACCCGCTGCTTCAGGGCAGGCTGGTTTCAGTTTGCAGTGCTGATATGGTTCCTCATAGCTGAGCTGACTTTAGTGGGAAGTATCTTTGTGTGTGTTTTGGAGTTCTAGGATTGGTTTAGAGTCCTGTTTTATGGGTATTTTGGGGTGGCTATGTGGGAGCTGTGATATGTTGCTGCTGCTACACCGCCATCTTGGCTCTGCCCCCCCTGACCTGGAAAATAGATCCAGGAGAGACAATTTAAAAATTATTGGACTACCTGAAAGCCATGATCAAAAAAAAGAATCTGGAAATCATCCTTCAAGAAATTCTCCAGTAAAATTGCCCTGATATTTTAGAACCTGAGGGCAAAATAAAAATTGAAAGAATTCACCGATCACCTCTTTGAAAAAAAATCCCCAAAAGATCCCAATAATAGGAATATTATAGCCAGGTTCTTGAGTTCCCAGATCAAGGAGAAAATATTACAAGCAGCCAAGAAGAAACAATTTTAATATTGTGGAAACACAATCAGGATAATACAGGATCTAGCAGCTTCTATGCTAAGGGATCAAAGAGCTTCGAATATGATATTGTGAAGGTCAAAGGAGCTGGGATTAAAACCAGGAATCACCTACCCTGCAAAACTGAGTATAAAGTTTCAGGGGACAATATGGTCATTCAATGAAATAGAGGACTTTCAAGCATCCTTGATGAAAAAACCAGTGTTGAATACAAAATTTGACATTAAAATACAAGAAGCAAGAGAAGCATGAGAAGGTAAACAGGAAAAAGAAATCATAAGGAACTTATCAAAGTTGAACTATTTATATTCCTACATAGAAAAATGATCATTTTAATTTATGAAACTTTTCTCAGTATGAGGATAGTTGAAGGGAATATAAATGTGTGTATATGTATATGTATATATATGTATGTATGTACACATACTATATATGTCTATATAGGAGGGTATATGTGCGTATGAGTACATATGTTTGTGTATGTATATATGTGTGCAGGTATACATAGACAGAGGGCACAGGATCAATTGAATAGGAAGGGATGATATTTAAAAAATAAAATTAAGAGGTGAGAGAGGAATATAATGAGAGGAGGTGGGGAGAGACAGAATAGCGTAAATTATCTCATATAAAAGAGGCAAGGGAAAACTGATACAATGGAGGGGAAGAACAGGAAGGCAAAAGGGAATGGGTCAATCTTACTCTCACTGAATTTGGCTTAAGGAGGAAATAATATATACTCTAAATTGGGTATCTTACCCTACAGGAAAGTAGAGGGGAAAGGATAAGGGGGGGGGGGGAATGATAAAAGGGAGGGCAGATTGGGGGGAGGGTAGCTAGAAGCACACACTTTTGAAAAGGGATGTGGTCAAAGGAGAAAATAGAATAAGTAGGGGGCAGGATAGGATGGAGGGAAATGTAGTCAGTCTTTCACAATATATCCACTATGGACATTTTTTGCATAACTGCACATGTACAACCTATATTGAATTGCTTGTCTTCCCAGTGAGGGTGGGTGACAAGGGAAGAAGGGAAAGAATGTAAAATTCAAAGTTTTAAAATAAGATGTTTTAAAAAATTATTATTATTATTATTATTATTATTATTATTATTATTATTATTATTATTACATGCAACTGGGAAATAAGATATACGGGCACTGGGATATGGAGATCCATCTTGCCTTAATGGAAAGTTGGAGGGGGAATGAGGGAGGACACAGGAGAGAGCAGATTGGGGGAGGGGGTATTCAGTGGGATCGCTGTTTTGGAGTGGTGGGTAAGGGAAAGAAGGGGAGAAAATTTGTAATTCAAAATCTTGCGTAAATGAATGTTATAAACCAAAAATAAACATAAAATTTACAAAAAAGAAAGAAAGAAAGAACAACTGAAATGGCAAAAAAAAAAAAAGCTGTAGCATGCACAGCAGCCACACCTCAGTAATACTGTCTCAGCAGACTGGCTAAACAAGGATAGGGGTAACAGATAAGTTTCAAACCTTTTAGTGAGTTTGAAGATTTTTTTTTTCTTTTTGGAGGGGAGAAGGCAGGGCAATTGGGGTTAAATGACTTGTCCAAGTTTCCATGGCTAGTAAGTGTTAAGTGTCTGAGGCTGAATTTGAACTCAGGTCCTCCTGATTCCAGAGCCAGTGCTCTGTTCGCTGAACCACCTAGCTGCCCCGAGTTTGGGGATATCCACCCCAAGCATGTGACAACTTTCCCTGACAGAATGAGTGAATGAGAACAATTTGTTCTAACAGCCATCAAGGCACCTGAATGAAGCAGGCATTGCAGAGCACTTAGTGCTTGGTGAGACTTGAAAGAGGCCAAGGTCATCAACTGCATTGTGGACCATCACCAGTCATCCACCTTGTCACTGGACTTTGATGACTCTGGGAGAGAGAGGCTGATGAGTATGCCACTCCACTTCACTTAAATCCAGTTCATACACTGGAACGAAGATGTTGTTGCATGATATCATTGGTCCTCTTTGCAAATGAAGGATAAACGACAGCTATTTGCCAGGCACTGAGGATACAAAAAATGTTAAGACAGTCCTGCCCTCAAGGAGTTCCCAATCTAATGGGAGAACAGTGCGTAAATACCTATGTACAAACAGTATCTATACAGGGTAAACGGAACGTAATCTAAGGCATTAAGATTGAGGAGAACTGAGAAAAGGCTTCTTGCAAAAAGCAAGGCTTTTTCCAAAGGAAGGAAGCTAAAGAAGCCAGCAGGCAGGAGAAACCAGAAGCAGCATCAGGCCAAAATTGTGGATTACACTCTAGTTTTCACCAAAAGTCAGAAGGAAAGTACTTTACTTTTCTAAGGAATAATGTTAGTGTTTATCCATATTTTATAGATGAGGAAGCTGAGGCTCAGATTTTAAAATACTTGCCCATGGTCACACCATCGTGAGTGTCTGAGGAGAAATTCAAAGATACCTCTTCCTAACTCTCAAACTAGCATTCCAGCCATTTTGCCAGTGGTTCCAACCTGAGATACGTGAACTTCCCCCCCACATACACACATATTTTGAATACTGTATTTCAATATAAGTAATTTTCTTTGTGATCTTATTTATACCTAGTGAGGCCACTCCATACGCTGTGAATGGAGGGCTAGCCTGGGCCTATCGTCAGAAGTCTCAAACATTTACTAGTTGTATTACTTTGGACAAGTCACTTAAACTCTATCTACCTTAGTTTCTTCAAATATGAAATGAGGATAATGATAGGACGTACCTCTCAGCATTGTTGTGAGGATCAAATGAGATATTAGTAAAGCACTTAACACATTATGTGACATATATTGAATAATAAGAATTGTAAACATGTTTTAATAGTATTTAACTTGTGCCTCAAAATTTCCTTTTGTTTTTTCTGTGCTGTAGCCTAGCTGGGCAAATGTGTCACAAGTAAATAACTGATGGACTACAGTGGGTAAAATAAGATTAGGAGAAGTCAAAATGAATGGGGGAAAGACTAGGACCCAGAAGATTTGGTCCTTGGTAGGAGAATCACCACTTATTTACCTTTGGGTGGAGATAATGAAAGAGGAAGCCCAAGAATAGTTGAAAAGCAAGGATGTTCCACTTTGTATTTTCAAAAGTGTAACGTATTATTGTGATGAATTGTCGTAATACTCCATGCATATACATATAGAATTAGGGAAACCATATGTTTTGGCAGCCAGGAAAAATCCCTCCTCACCCAAGGACAACCCTGAGACTAGAAGAAAAACCAATCCCATCTGATAATAATGAAAGCAATGGGTGACTTTAAGAACTAGACCCATGCTCCTCTCTATAGATCTCATGAGGAGATGAAGGAGTTTACGCAAGTTATTGATTATGGAAGATATTGATTACAAGGTTACTGTTTAGAGAAGTAAACACTGCAGAAACAAACAGATTTTCAGTGTTTCTGGAGACAATGAATTAGCACCTTCTGCCATGCCTTAAACTTATTGTTTATGAAACACTCGCCTTGTTTTGCTACTCGTACAAAGGGATGCTAATCCTTTCCCTTTCTCTACCACTGAGAAACGTTGGAAAGACAATTGAGATAGTATATATGAAATACATTGGGTTCTCTGTGAGAGTGACACCGACACTGACACTATTATTACTTTCATGTTACTAAGTGGGACCTCAAGTTCAGGTAGAAACCATCACTGAATGCAAGTAAGAGAAATATAAAGAGCGTTGTTATCAAAAGGCTTCAGTATTGTGCTGATGGGCACTTAGGCAGATGGAAAATGGAGAGCTAGAACAGTCTAAAAAGAAAATCTATGTAAATAGATTGATTTTTGTTGCAAGGTTTTTTTTATCGCTTTGTTTTTGTTTTTTGACTTCGATACACTCTCAGGTCAGGTGGTGTTTTTGCTATTGGAGACATTACCCATAAATTCCCATTTGGACGATAAATGAAGATTGCTGAGAAACAGTGGGCTGAAAATTTAGAACTTGAAATGAAATAAAGTGTCAATTGTTTAAAAATGAGAAGGCATTTATGAAGAAAGAGCTAAAAATTGCTCACTGATCCAAGACACGTAGTTATAACTTGATTAAAGAGTGGACTCAATGCCCGTCACAGTGGGACTGGTCTTTGTCAGCCCTGGAATTCAGAAGAGACAAAAGTGGCGATGAGGAACACTTACAAAGGGCTCCAAATTGAAGAGTGTATAATTCAAAGAACAGATAGTAGCTATTATTATTAGCAATGATAGCTCACATTTATGCAGTGTTTTATAATTTACAAAGCACTTTCCTTATAACAAGCCCTGTGAGAAAGGGAATAATACTCACAACCTATATTTTGCACATAAGGAAATGGAAGCTCAGAGAGGAACTCCGAACCAGCTTTTCTGCTTCCAGCCCTACGATCTTACTCTTTCATTGTAAAAGAATCTGCCCCATTTTATGCAACAGTTTGCTTTTCAAAGGGATGCTGTTGTAATCTCTAATTCTCATTTGTAAATGCTAGATATAACAAGGAACATTCCTCCATTTTGTCCCTTGCCAGTCTTTGGTCACCCTCCAAATCTGCAATGTCTAACCTCCCCTGTATATTGACTTGATAAAGCTTTTCCCTTCCTGGGGGGACCATATCCTCCAGCATCATTCTTCCTCTCCCAACTCTCCTGCCCTCTCATCCCTGGCTGAGAATGTTATCTTTATCCTTTAGTTTCTCACTAAACTTAGCTCTTGGCCTGGACTTCTTGATTGTGGAGATATACCTGCATCTATATCGTCTATACCTATATTTTCATTTCTCTTCCCTCCATTAAGCCATAAACTTCTCAGAAATAGGGTCTATGCCATGTACAACTTTGAACCCTCAGAACCAAGCACAGTACCCCTACAAAGAGCTAAGTACATGATGCATGTTGTTGAGTTAAAATTGCCTGTATATGGCAATCCAGTCCTGCAACAGTCAATTCAACAAAAATTTGTCAAGTATTTTTCCTTAGAGAAAATCAGCCTAGAAAAGTAGATGCCTTAACACAGTTCCTGGCACACAGTAGGTACTTAACTATTGCTTGTTGATCTCTGATATTCAAATCTTACTTCTGATATTTACTAACTCTCTGACCATAGGTCAGGGTCTGTGATCCCTCTGAATCTAGACAAGCGTTCATCAGTGGGTTGGGATTTTCTTTTGTGTAGGCTGTTTCCACATAGAGGAATGACAAGTTCTCGACTTTTTGCTGTTTGATACATGACAAAGGGAGGATACACACACAGAGAATGATTAAATCCCAACATGCAAGTAAAATATGCAAGGTTTTTCCTCTCCAAAATGAAAGTAAGGGAAACTGCATGCATTTTGGTCTTTGGCTGATATTTCTTTTTCCTGAAAAGGCAAAAATAATTCCTTACATTCCTTCAAATATCAATAAAATTCCACCTTCGGCCAAAAACCTTTCCTGATTCCCATTGATGCTCGTGCCTTCTCTCTGAAATTGTGTGTGTGTGTGTGTGTGTGTATACATACACATATACATATATAACATACATATATACATATATAAACACATACATACACATAGTATATATATAAACACACACATACATACATGCATACATATATACATGCAACCTATGTGTGTATATGTACATGTACGTATCTACCTATCTTATTTGTTCATAGTTGTTCTCATGTTATTTCCCCATTAGACTGTGCCCTCCTTTAGGGCAAGGATTGTTTTTACCCTTCTTTGTATTCCTTCCGCTTAATGTAACACCTGGCACACAGTGGGTCCTTAATAAATGCTTATTCACTTGAATTACAAAGTCATAATTGTCTGTTTGATGATTTTACCACTGATACAGATTTCACCAATGTGGCAGGCAAGTGCATGACACTGTAATTAATTGAAAACCCATGGTGCTATCTGAATAGGACTTTGGGAAACTCTTTGATGCTGTATCTGTTTTTTGCTTTGTTTTGTTCTGTTTTTTAAAGCCTGGCTTTGGAAATCACTAGGCAATGTTGTCCACATGGCTTATTAAATCATAAAACCTTAGAGCTCCATGTGGGAACTGAGATGTTGTACAGTCCAAAGCCACATAGTGAGGTAGCTAAGCCTGAGCTAGGACCCAGAGCTTCAGTGCTCTTTTCATTAGTTTACTGAACATTGTGGTTACTCCATAAATATTCATGTTAAAGCTGCTCCTATTAGTTTGCAGCAATGATCATTTTTGCACACATGAGGTTCAGTTCCTTCACTGGCACCCCTCATTCTAAGGCTTTGCTCATTTGTTCTTTTCTGTATTTTTTTTTTCTTAAAGAACAGGAACCAGAATGGAAAAGAGATGATTTTCTTCTTCACTTTCCCATGACCTCAAT
Organism: Pseudochirops cupreus; assembly: GCA_028627135.1. NCBI lineage: Eukaryota > Metazoa > Chordata > Mammalia > Diprotodontia > Pseudocheiridae > Pseudochirops > Pseudochirops cupreus. The sequence goes on from CM053581.1 coordinate 79,644,624, forward strand.
AATGTCATACGCAGTAGATTCATAAATTCAATCAGAAAATTGGTGATTAATGATACTTTCTTCCTGGGCATTTTTAGTTAAAGCATTAATGTTAAATAATTCTTCCTTCATGTTTATGCTTGCAGCTACCCAGCTCCTGTGAGCTCTCTCTGTCTGATTACGATGTAGTCCTGACCTCTGTGGTCAGCTCTCTGATTCTTTACACATTTCTTAGCTGCTGGATGGAAGTTATTATGACACATCTAACCTTCCAAATAAATCATTTATTTGGAAGGCTGGATATGTTAGAACATGCACGATTCATCCCACATTAAAAATAAATGCTTATGATTTTTCTGAAAGCTGTCTGAATCCAAAATGAACATGAAGTAAAAATTGCCAAAAAAAAAAAATCAACATAAAGAAGGGTATTTTCAGAAAACACAAAATGTGCTGTCTTTTCAAGATTGAAGTATGACATGTAGCACTGAAAAGTAGAGGGAACTATTTATTTCCACACAGTTTGGATGACCTAGCAAAATGCACCAAAAATGTTTGGGTCAGATGTTCTCTGCTTGATTTTTCTGCAGGTTATTATTGGCTTGAATGGTTTATAGAAGCAGAAATATCCACATTTCTAATAGGTAACCACTAAGAAAAAACATGTTTTTCTTGTAGTATTCTTTTCTTTTGACTTTTATTGATGTTTATTACTTCAGAATCATCCAGCACTCTTGACTACACCTCACCTCCTCCCATACCTAATCAGTTATCAATTCTAGTTGAATCTATCCCTAGAACCTACCCTTGTACCTGTCTCTTTTTTTCCTATCAGCATGTCTGCCTCTCTAGTCCAAATACTCTTTACCTCTCAACCTGCACTGTTTCAATTGGCTCTGATTTCATTTCCCTGCTTCCAGCCTCTTGCCTTTGTAACCCATCTTCTACACAGAAATCAAAATTGCCTTCTTAAATCCTATCTGGTCATGTCAATCATTTATTCAAGAACTTTCCATGGCTCCCTATTTATTCAAGGATAAGACACAAATATCTTTGTAAGGTTAACACTGAAAGCCCTTCATGATCTAGCTGCAATCTACCTTTTCAGGCTTCCCTTCACTCATTCTGTGTTCAGCCAAATCAGTTGGTCTATTTGCTATTCTACAAAGCTGACATGTTCACCTGAATATCTGGAATTTATTTCTTTTCTCACCTCAGTATCTCAGAATCCTTAGCTTCTTTTATGGCTCATGTCAGCTGCTACCTCCTACTCAAAGACATTCTTGATTCTTCTGGTTGTTAGTACTTTCTGTTTTCTCAAATTACCCTGAATTTACCTACTATTTACATGTTATATTCCCCAGTGTAATATCAGCCCCATGAAGGCAGAGATTGTCATTTCTGTCTTTATAGTTCTAGCAGCTAGCAGTGAACCTTGAAAAGAACTGGATTGTTGACTTGAATTAAATATCAGTTGGTCAGTCAGCAAGCATTTATTAAATACATATTATGTTTCAGGCATTGTACTAACCACTTGGGATATAAGGAAAGGTTAAAAACACACTCAGCTCTTAATAATCTCATATTCTAATGGAGAAGATAACATATAATTATGCGCGTGCACACACACACACACACACACACACACACACACACACACAAGATATATATAGAATAGATGGAAGATGACCACAGAGGGAAGGCTTTAGCAGCCAGGGGAACTGGAAGTGTCCTGTGGAATATGGGATTTGAATTGCATCTTGAATGAAGCTGGGGAAGCTAAAAGGAGGTAGAGCTTAGGAGGGAGGAAATTCCAGCAAACTGGGAAGTACCTCTGTGATCCAGTGGTATGTAGCACCAGGCTCTGGTGCTATGCTCATTCTTTCTCCCTTCCCCACATTTATAATCACAGGTTGGGTCCCTAGAGGGTAGTTAATTGTTCCTTCCTTCTAAGCTTTAAAAGTAACTCTGAGAGGTTGAGGTATCTAATAGTATCACTCATGAGCCCTGATCTTGTTTGCTCTATCAATTAACCAGTAGTTATCAATGAACCAGAATTACTTAGTTTTCACAAAGTTTACTAGGCAGGTATAGCATGGACCATTATTACAGGAAGATACCCCAAACTAGCAGATACACTCCTTTCTCTCTGTCACTCTCTCTGTCTCTCTGTCTGTCTCTCTGTCTCTGTCTCTGTCTCTGTCTCTCTGTCTCTCTCCCCCTCTCACCTTAGAAGGAGTGTCTGCAAAGTTGACTTCAGAGTTAGGCACCACCTTGCTCAGTTGGTTAGTTCTTTGCAGGATGGGTGACTAGGCTGTCAGGATAACCTCCTACTGAGTTGGGTCAAGCAGATTGCATAATAGGGATGGTTCTTTACTGGAGTCAACTGCTACTGCCATCTCAAGTGTTCTGGGCTAATGACTTCAGTTGTTGAGGTGATCTCCAATAACTTTTCCAACTCAGAAGATCATAACATTGTTAATTCCATCTCAAGATAAACATTTACCTATAATGAGAAAAAAATAAACACAAAGGAGGCAAAAAAATAGGTGTAAATAATTCCTATAGAGTAGATGGAATAAAGGTTTGCCAAACTAGCAACTCAAAATGATCTTCATTTGAAACCCATCAGGATAAGGAAGAGAACTCTTTATTGTTGTCTTGAATATTCTCGATGCACACTCAGTTCCAACTCCGCTTGTGTTGTCATTAGTCCCTCCAGCTCTTCCACTGGAAAAATCTTCAGAAGACTTTCCATGATCATATAGTCACTCATGGCTACATACTGATTCCTCAAAGTCCTGTTCATTAGATTATTAGCAGGAAATGTTGTATTTGCCTGAGATAACCCAATAAGAAGGGAAAATCTATGCTCTTTACAACAAGAGTCTCATTGGCCAGCTCCTCTCCCCCCCTTGCAGTTGTAATTAACTGTCTATTGCCTAAGGATCCTTTGCAAGATTTAGGGAAATCTTTAGCAGTATGGCATAACTTGGTGAACGGTATCAAGGTAAAAGAAAAAAAAGAAAGAAAGAAAGAAAGAAATGGGTGTATAGAAAGGTAGGATAAAGACTAGGGAGAAGAAGAGGAGTAGGAATGAAGATGACATTTTTCCAAAGAGAAAGAAACAATTACTAATAAATGTGGCATATGAAGGAGAAACTGGTCTGGACATAAATTAAAAATAAAACAATTAACAACAACAATAGTGAACTTGGCTATGGGTCAGAGAAGGAAAGATTAAGGTCTAGAAATGCAAAGGGTCCTTATGGAAAATTGATGCCCCAAGAGAAGTATGACTAGTAAAATTTTGAAAACTACTTCAATAGGCACTTCAGTTTTTAATCCTTTTTATGATTTTTTTTGGGAGTTGGTGGATATTAAACAGTAGAATGTCAATGTTTATCCACATCTAGTTTTAATTTATGATCATTTTCAAATGAACTTAAATGAAAACAACAACAGAACTTATAGGAGACATAAAATGAAAGTTTAACATTCAAGAAAGCCAGAATATTAAAGGCTACCCATGTCCATCTGAGTCCATTTCCACTCTGAGAGTAAGTATTGCTGTCACACTTAAATGCTTTTCCCACAGTGCTCTAAATGATCAGAAAGAACTGCCCAGTTGAATGGAACTCAGCGGGCCCTCCCTCAAGCCCATTGATTTCAGTCTGCCTCTATTGATCCCAGATATTCCAGGTTGCTTACAAACAGCTCAAGTTAAATTAACTTGGGGCCAGTGTTTGAAAATGCAGAATTACTCTCACTTTTTCATGCCTGTTATTAAGCATTGTTTCCAGAAGATCAATCTTTTAATTACCGTGAGCCTCACTAGTGGTATTCCTCAGTAATAGGAGTATTGTGCATTGGCTGAAAATGTTTCTTCACAGAGCACTGCTTCTCTAAAAACATTACCCACTCAATACCACTAGTCATCCTGGAATGACCCTTTCTAAGATCAGTGTATCCAAAATGGGCCTGACAGTTTCCATTAGAGGCTGACCCTCACACTTTCATCATTCAAAAGCCATGGCTCATTATGCACAAAACACCCTGGAAGCATAATATATGCAATAACCTGTGGTTTTAATTTGGAGTTTTTTTTGGGGAGGGGGGAAGAACACAAAGCAGTCTCATTTATTATTTCTCATCATTTTAGCAAACCTAGGAAGTAGGGAGGGGTAGGAATCATTTTTCCACTCTGCAGATAGAGAAAATGAGATATGGAGAAGTGATCTCTATAGATTATAGATAAGTTCTCTAGCAAGAGAAAAGGTCTACAAAGATAAAAGTATCCAAGGTTTAAAGCTGGAGGGAACTTAGCTGGTGTCTTCTAATTTGCTCATCTCTTAGATGAGGCAACTGAAACCCACAGAAGACAGAGGATCATAGAATGAAACATTTAAAGCTAAAAGGGTATTTTAGCTCATTTTATAGACAGGGAAACTGAGGCCTAGAGAGGTCAGTCATCCTATTCAGGACCACACAAGTTGTAAGTGGCAGAGACAGGATTCAGTCCTAGGTGTTCTGTCTCCAAATCCAGCAAGTGAAAATGCAAAATTTTCAAGTCTCCTGTCTCCAAACCCACTATTCTTTTCTACTGGATACAGAAGACTCAGGGAATCATAAGGTCATGGAATGTTAGATTTGAAATGGAACTCAAAAGGTCTTCATATAAGGTATAAACAACTATTGTCCCTTGTAGCTTCTATTAACTATTAAATTAATTTCCTCTGCCACTATTAATAGGAGCAACAATAGTAAGCAGAAAATATTATCATATAGTGTCATAAATAGAGGCTGTGACAGATAAGGGAATTCATGTGAACACTGCCCATTCTTCCAAATACATAATCAGCTTGGGGACTGAAGTCTGTCAGTGAGGAGGCATGTTCCTTCCACTGTACCTTGAGGTGTCTTGATTAGGTATAAAGAAACACTCCTTGAGAGTGATGGGGTACTAAATACTCGAATTGGCAAACTCAGAAAGAAAATTTGTTTTTGAGGTGGAATTGTAAGCACGTATAACATATAGAAGGAAGGAGACAATTATTTATTTATTACGTACCTATTATGTGCCAGACACTATGCTAAGTATTTTACAAATATGATTTCATTTGATCCTCATAACAATGCTGAGAGGTAGGTACTATTATCATTCCCATTTCGTACCTGAAGACTGAGGCAGTGATTTAGCGACTTGCCTGAGCCACTCAGTTAGTAAGGGTCTGAGGCTGTATTTGAGTTTGCATCTTCCTGACTCTCCCTAGTTGCCCATAGGGGAAAGAAAGTGGTGCAGAAGAAAATAAAAAAAGCCTGGTAGATGGAATAACAATATTAATTATAGGTAACATTTTTATAGGACTTTAAGGTTTGCAGATATACTTTTTTTTTCTCTAGAGTCCTTACAACAACCTTGGACATTATATATTATCTCGATTTTATAGATGAGGAACCTGAGACTACAGTACATTGCCATTGATGACATATGCAAAGAGTGGAATAAAACATGTAGATGCATATGCCTGGAAAAGCCAGTAGCCTTGTTATGTAATGAGATAGAAGAATAAAAGTTGTACAATTCAAGTGCTACAAAGGGAGTTCTAAACTGTTAAACTACCAGGGAAAGCATCCAGTAAGGTTGGGAAGATCCTCTCCTGAGGGCTCAGAAGGATACGAAAAAGAATCCCACAGCATGGGAAAGGGTGGATGGACTTTGATCTGAGCTGTGGGATGGAGTTCCCTCTTCAAGGAGCTCATGAGTCCATTAAAGTATCAAAATGCATGTTTCAATATTAATAAAAATTAAACACAAAGTGGAATTTCTTCCTGTGGAGGGGTTGAAGTGGGAGTATTTAAGGAAACTCAGTCTCTCAAATTTATGCCTTTGTCCTGACTTTCCTCCTTCCTGGAATGCTCTCTTTCCTTGCCTTCTCCTCTTAGAATGCCTGGATTCCTTCAACACAGCTCAAATGTTACCTTCTTCATGAAGCCTATCCTGTTTTCCTTAGTTACTAGTGCCTTCTGCTCTGATTTTTTTTGTTCCATCTAAAGCTAGGTCCTGATTAGTGTTAAGAAGTGAAATGGATACATTATTCAAATTGACATTATTCAAAGTATAATTATATGTAAAATATGGTCATTGGTTCCTACTAAATGGAAATATTCAATGAAAATTCAAACAATATGACCATTTAACAAGATTATTTTCACTCATTGGGACCTAACTGCATTTATTTAGAAAATACCTAGTTACTTTTACTTGTCCCCTCAATAGAATGTTAGTACTTAGGAGCAGGAGCTGTTTTTTTTTTCTTTTTCTTGGTATCCCTGTGTTTAACACATTGCCTGGTACATGGTGAATGGTTAACAAATACTTGATGATTGATTGGTTAGCATGGTCTATCCCTGAAGACAGGGGACTGTACCCTTTGAAACATTTTTGAAGTTTCTTCTAAGATGATATACAATACAATACATATATACATATATATGTATATATAAAACACACATTTCCATATATGTAAAACACACAGAGAGAGACAGAGATAGAGAAGAGAACTAGCCCCTTTTGTTTCTCTGTTAAAGCTCCAAGAGAGTATATAATGTGTTATGCTTTTTTGAATCTTGTGAGTGTTGATATATTTTCATCCTTTGAAGGTGGATTTTAACTATGGAAAGAAGAAAAGTTTATTTGATACCAAGTTTGGGGAATAAGCTTAATCATCCATATGTATCTAACTACTTTATAAAGTAATGAAACTTTTGTTGTTCTCCTTGCTAATCTTTGAAGGCATTTCTGAAAGAGGAGTTACAAAAATTTGGAGCAGTGAAACTGTTTCTAGAATAGGTCTACAACTACCCATGGGGACTATTTTTAGACACAATCCTGAATGAATAAGTTGAAATATATTAGTTACAACAAATCAGTCACAACTTAAATTCCTTTAAATCTATGATCATAAGAGATGAGTAAAGCTTCCCATCTTAGAGAATGAGATATGTAGAGCACTCCCTTTGGAATAGATAATACAAGCTGAAACCTAGAATTTAGTCATTCCCTCTGTTACTGAAAAATGAGTGTGTCCTTGAGCACATCATTTAACTTCCTTCCACTTCCATTTTCCCATGATGACAAGGGAGATAGTAATTCCTACCTTCCTACTTTCCTGGGTTGTTATTGCATTGTTGAAGGGTAGCATGGCAGATAAAGGATCTGCTGATAAGTTAGTAAAGAAAGCTAGCGGACAGGTATGACTGGCTGGTCATAATCAGGTTGAATCAGGGTTTTAGATGTGTTTTAGATGGGAATAGAAAAGAAACTTCACCCAGATCACTTAGTCTTGGGCAAAGAAACTTATCTGTACCCAGACAGCCCCACCTAGGGCAATCTAGACAAAGGGGGTCCCCCTCCACGCTGACCAGCCTGACTAGAATACAATGATCTGGAATTCATCTGGATAGAATTTCTTTACATTTTGATCAGATCTAAGGTTTCCCACTCTGGTAAGTCTCTTCCAAGATTTCTTCTCAACAACAGCCTTGACCATCAGAGAACTAGACTTTGACCTAATCTTCAAATGTGTAAATAGAAATGGAAAATTCCTGGATCTTCCCAGTATTAACAATTGACTATTTAATAATCATTTCTCTCATTCTGAAGGTTTTGTCACACTATACAGTATTAAAGAAATGATTCAGAAAGTGAGGCAGGTTTGATCTCACCAGGGAAAGTTACATTGAATGGCAGAAGCAAATACCACTTTTTCATCTTGAGAGCTTAAATGATTTCCACTGAGCCTCATTCCTAATGTGAGTCCCTTTTGGTCTTATTAGTACAGGTCCTGGTCCTCAGAGAAGAAGGTGATATACTTGTCTATCTAGGATATCCAACTATCATCTAATTATCATAACCCCTCCCCTAGATGTAATGCATATATCTGTCCCTCATCTATTGTGGTTGGTAACAATTAATTTGTCCAGGGTCTTAGGTTCCTTCTCACAATCTTCATCCTCCATGGACTATTCCCCGCTTTTTGGAGGAGGGACTAGGTGCTGACAACAGCAAAGGTGAGAGTCAGAAAGCGGTAGTAGAAGGAGCAACGGACTCAGAGCCAGAAATCTTGGGTTGGAACTCTAGCTTTGGAACTACTTAATACCTTTGTGACCACGGATAAGACTTTCCTTAGTTTCTTCATCTTCAAAATGGGGATGGTAATACTAACACAGCCTATCTCACAAGGTGGTTGTTAGGAAAGCTTTTTGAAAACTTTAGAGTTCTATTGCTATATAAGTTTATGGTATTATGATTATGATACATTAAAACTGGGTTGTTATTATTATGATGGACATGAAAATACTTTGAAAAGTATAATGATAAAAAGTTCTTATTGTAATCCCCTAAATACAATGAGATTTTTCTACCTTAAATGTTTTTATTATGGTTAAGAATTTATATTAAATGCTTTTATTATGACTGAGAATATATATACACACATATGTGTGTGTACATATACATACATGCACATATACACACATATATGTATTTATGTATGTCTATAATGTTGTTCTCCTTTGGAATTTAGTTGTCAGATTATTTTTTTAAAGGAGGCCTGGAGAAAAGAAACAAAAACCAAAATAGAGAGTGGTGCTGGATTATTTCTCAGAAAACACTTAGGTCATTTCAACATTACCGAGGTGTGATTGGGTAGGTGGGAAATCTTTAGGAGTTCGTCACTCATTCTATAATTCTATGGTCTAGTTTTCTAGGAAATGAATCCCTCTTAAAAGCAGAGGAGAAAGCAGATCAAACTTGCCTCATTTTCTGAATCATTTCTTGAGTACTGTTCAGTTTGACCAGACCTTCAGAATGAGGTGTTGCTTTGCCCCTTTAAGTATCCTGGTTTAGGTCACAGTCTAATGAGATCACTTTTGGGGCAGCAGGGTAAAATCTACAGTATCTAGTCATAGAACTCCCAAGATATTCGTCTCTCTACCCTATTAGATTCCTTCCATGTCTTTATTTCCCTTCTTAAAACTATCCAAGGACTTTATTTTCCTCAATTTGACAATAACAGTGGGACTGAAGACGGTGCCTGCAATTTCAATGTGATGCAAAAGTAGTGAGAAGAGACCTTTTACCTTTTCTTTATCCCTTTATACAGATTCTAGCCACACTCAAATGCAATGCAGGTTAAGATCATCCAAATCTTATAAACCATAAATGTCATAGGGTGGTAGAGGAATATACAATATAGAATAATAATAAAAAAAAAATCCCCTCTATTCCTTTGGGGACTTGCTGACCTATAAGGTACCATATATTAAGTTCTTTTTATTTTTTAATCAGTTTTAAGGAATTTTTGTGGAGGTGGGTTTGGATACACTTCTGCCCCCTAGTGGCAATTCTTCCAAATATGTGTGTGTGTGTGTGTGTGTGATATTTATTTATTTATACACATATACACACACACACATGTAATACACACACACACATATACATACACATCTTTCTTAGCTCCTAATACATCTTGGTTTTAGGATTATGGGTCCCTAGAATGTGTTCTACTCCCACTGTTGGAGAGAGAATTGCTGATGAGCAGCACAGGAATATGTCTTAGTATGTCATATAATTACCCAGATTTCTTGAAGTTTCTTTCTGTAACTCTGGGAGACCATATGACCTGATTGGCCAAAACCATCCAGAAGAAGATGCCCAGTTCATTCTGGGGTTGTATTTATGTACATCCTCCAATCTGTGTGTTGTACCTAAGAGGAATCACAACTATGGCAAAAAGAGAAATGATGTGACCAGCTGGACTAATGAGGAAAAAAAAAACCTATTGCAGATTACTGTCATCATATCAGGTCAAATGTCTTTGCTACAATTCGTGCATTAAACCTAGTATTCCCTTTGTCTCTGAATTATACAAGTAAATGAGGAACTCTCTCTGGTCTTCATTTAACTAAATAAATGGAACATTAAGAATAGCAAAGAACTTTGAGGGACAAGCTAGAAAAATGCTTCTTAAAGTATAGTCTGTTAGTTAATTCTAAGTGAAAGGCAACTTGTCTGTAACACAAACTGTTTCAGTGCTTGTAGTTCATAAACAGAACAAAACAAAACAACAAACAAGTCACATTTTCCATTACATAGCTGACTCTACACTTTAAAAAAAATGGGACAGCAGAAGCTTATAATCAGTAGAACGAAAAACCTAGGTGGCTTGAAAGCCAGTGATCTACACCACCTGGACTTATCTGGGGTATTCATTTTGATTACTCCAAAACTCACTAGAGGGATCAGTTGGGGAACGTTTTGTTTTGTTTTGTTTTGTTTTGTTTGTTTTTGTTTTCTTTAAGATGTGATTAGACAGTAGGATTTTCTGATGTGTCTGTTTTTGTTTTTTACAAGTCAGACCACCTGCTATAAAATAATATAGTATTGTGGGTAAGTGCTTTGAAGAGTTTTCTTTATCAACATTGTTAAGCAGTTGGAGGTACGTACATGTGAATGAATATTGGTTTAGCTGTTACCATGGTTATTCAGATGTCGATAGATGAATACACTTTCATAGGAATCGACCCGAACCCTGGACTCTTGGCTGTGGGAATACTTCTCAACACTCCTGCTGATAGTATTTATATGTGTTTGTTGTTTTTTTTTTTTTTACCATAGTAAGGACACATAAGGGAAGGTAAAATATGAGGCAAGGAATACAAGAACAGTGAAATAATTATGGTGTTGTGTATATGTCCTGAAACAATGACCTAATCTTGCATTCCCAAATTAATGACAGTGCAACTATTTGGGAATTATTATAAACACCTTAATAATGAAGATAATGACCAAGAATTAGTGAGAAAATATGAGACCTTCCTCCTAAGGAACTTCCCTGCCTAAGGGAAAAGAAAGGAGCATAGCAGTTGATAGAACATCACCTAAAGCCAATCGTGTATCTTCAGTGGTTCATAGTGTAGTAAAAACATCAGGTCCTGCAATTTCAGTTCCAACAGTGATGATTAAGGATGTAATAGAGGCTATTAGTCATCTTGTTGTTGTTGGGTCATTTTAATCATGTCTGACTCTTTGTGACCCTATTTGGGATTTTCTTGGCAAAGACAGCTAAGCAAAATCAACTTAAGACCATTTAAGGAACTAGAATGAGGTCCATAAACTAACAAGAAAGAGGATCTGTCTGCACTACTAGAACAAATTATTTTCTCCTTGTATAATAGTGGACCTGCCACATTTGAACTAAAACTTAAGGCATTCCTGTTCTTCCCGTTCTCTGATGTATATTCTCTGAGGCAATGTATTCTCTTCATTTTCATCTCTACAACATCTTTGTAATGAGAGTATACAAATGGATCAAAGATATCTTTGATGAAGATATAAGACCAGAACAGCTAGTCTTTTGCAAATGATGTTATGACACAGAGCCATAATTGGAATTGCTTACCTAGAACAAAAACTGTTGATGGGGTGAAGGTGAGAGAGAGGGTAGAGAGAGTGCGTATGACAGTCTTGACACGAGGGCAGCTAAATGCAGCACGCAAGAGAAGGTGTATTGCTGTTTACACAGCAGTAATTAGGAGAGAAGGTGAGCCTCAGGCAGAGGTCTGGAGCTGGATCTAGGGGTAGCAAATTGGGATCATTGTCTTCTATAGCCTTCTGGTTGAGCAGAGGACAGGAAAAAGAAGTGAGGAGAGCCAAATGGATTGCATTTTAGAAACTGTACAATGCTTTTATTGATCCTTGAAACAAAGTTCCATCTTTTTTTTTTTAAACATCGATAGTGTTCGGGAGATGCTTGATGAATACAAGTCATGAAATGGTATAGTAGCTAAATAATTAGTCATGGGTCACCCAAAAACAGAGAGACACATAGTAGATATAAATGAGGCTCTATCTTCTTACTGGAAAAAAAATTACAAAGCAGACACGACATAAGGAGATCATCAGAGAGTTATATTCCTGGAAAAGGAAATGAGTCAGTAGTGTAGTAAGAGCAAGAGTTCACTTAACCTTGCTGTATGTCATTTTTCTCAAACATGAAAAGAAGGGGTTCAGTTTGGGAAGAAGAAGTTCATTATTCCCTATATATACATAGGGAATAATGTACCAGATATGAGTAAGTAAGACCTATGTGCAAGTCCCATCACAGATGCTTACTAGCACTGTGACCCTGGGCAAGTCACTTAGTTTCTATGAGCCTCAGGTGCCTCTCTCATAAAATGAGAGGGTTGAAGTTGATGACCTATAAGGTCCCTTCCATCTCTAAGTATGTTTTATGATTTATAAAACTGTAACTAGATGTCTTCTAAGTTCCTTTCCAAAGAGAAGTATGTTTTTAAAAGAGTTAAGTGATTGGAAGCCTATTTGTTCCACTGATATCTATATTATGTCAAAAGACAGAGGAAGATTCCTAGCATATCATGTGGACATCATCCAAGGGTTTAATTGATAGGAATCGGAAGGTCTGGACAGATTGCTTACTGAAGAGAAGACAGTTTTCATGTGCACTTCAAATACTGTGGCATTTTTACCTGATATAGGACATCACCTTTCCTCCAGGTAGTTAAACAATTATATTATCTTAAAGAATTGGATATTGTCTCTTTTTTTCCAATTAAGTTATGCAGAGAAATTCTAACAATGAATCTAATACATTTGAATTCTACAAACATTTATTAAACTGATATTTCTAAATTAAATATTTTATAGTGACCACAGCACTAATTCTCTTAACTGGAGAGAGAGAAGACGAGACTTTCTTTTGGCAGAGCAGTAGATCTGGAAGGTTGGTTATCAGAGTGTCTTTCTTTGTGTGTCAAAGGTTGGGCTCCCTGTGTTCTGTATGTCCAGGTGAGAGACTTTTATTAGCTATGGTGCAGAAGATGTTAGGCACAAATTCTACAAGGGGGCCGATCCTGTTGCCTCTGTCATGAGGTCATTCACAGAAACATCTTTGACAAGGCCATCAGATCAAATGAGATATTGTGGGTAAAACAGTTTGCAAACCTTAAAGTACTCTATAAATATGAGTTATTGTCATCAAGAACAACATCTTCATTTGCTTAGCACAGTGCCTGGCTCATAGTGAGTGTTTGGTAGATATTTATTTTCAAACTGTTGTTATTATTATCACTGCTATCTCATCATTTTTGATTGAGTTACCGACAGAAGTTATCCAAGGAAAAATTATTACTCTGCTGTTGTTGTTTTTATACTTAATGTTGCACAAAAAGATAATTTGAGAACTTTTGTAAATGAATAAGAATTTTGGAATGAAGTTCATCTTCTATAGATGTTTTGAAAGCATTATAGATGAGATCTAGTAGCAGATAAGATAACAGGAATGATTTTATCTTGTTCTGACAGGGTTTCATTTTTTCCACTTTGTTGTTCAGTCGTTTTCAGTTGTGTCCAACTTTTCACAACCCCATTTGGGGTTTTCTTAGCAAAGATACTGGAGTGGTTTGACATTTCCTTTTCCAGCTCATTTTACAGATGAGGAAATTCAGGCAAATGGGATTAAGTGACTTGCCCAGGGTCACACAGCTAGTAAGTGTCTGAGACCAGATTCAAACTCAGGAAAATGATTCTAGACCCAGTACTCTATCTACTACCCCATCTAGCTGCCTCCTTTCTTCCACTAGGTCTCTATATTTTAAAAGTTTTCATTCCAAGTGTGGTATGTTTATCAATGCTTAGTATGGTAACATCTGTTCAAAATGTTCTTATATTTGTTATGGATCACTATTGTTAAATCCAGGTAGTTGTAGGCAACAGTTCTATCTGAAATGATTCTCTGGTTTGAGTACAGTTTATTTACTGAATTCCCTATATGGTTTATATTTCTAATATGGGTATTTGTGGTCTATTAAGTTTGTAAAGAATAGAGAGCTTCTGGACTGTAGTTGTAATCATTTGGGTGTGTCTTTCAGTCATCTGGAAGGTGTTGAAGTTTTGAAGTCATCAGGGATTCATTTCAGGTTCTATCCTGCCATTATGTAACTGCATGGATCAGTAAGTCTAGGTACCTTAAGAAAACTGAGATACCTTTCTATAATTTCTGGCAATAATCCAGTCCAGTATTATTTTCATAAATCCTTCTATTTCTACTAATAATTCCATAGGAATGAACTGTTAATTTGAAGTTTTCTTGCTTACATGTTATTGGGCGGAGTTTATGTGGATGCTATTTATAAGATGTCTTTAAATTGTACTCTTTTCTTTCAATATAACCAATAGCAGTTTCACAGGACAAATACAGTGACATATAACTGATGCTTACCTTATCTATTTCTTTGCGAAGGCAGTTTGTTTCAAAACTATTTCTGTAAAACATTAACATGTAAATTTTAGCCTATAATTTTTTAAACCTATAAGTTTTAAAAATTGTACATAATTATAGGTATCCCACAGTGTTCTGTCCTGGGCCCTCTTCTCTTCTCTTTCTGTAACACTTCACTTGATCTTATTAATTCCCATGGATTTAATTACTATCTCTAAGCTGATGATTCTCAAATCCACCTATCCTGCCCCAGCTTCTCTTCTGATCTCCAATCAGACATCTCCAACTGCCTTTCAGTCTTCTCAGATTAGATGTTCAGTACACATTTTAACTACACATATCCAAAACAGAACTCATCTTTTCCCCTAAAACCTTCCCTTCCTGCTTTCCCCGTCTCTCCCTCCGACCCCTTAGGCTTGTAACCTAGGAGTTATCTTGGACTCCTAACTTTAGCTCGTTCACACATCTAAGCTATTGCCAAGCCCTGTCAATTTCACTTCTGGAACATCTCTCTAACATGCCCCCTATCTTCTCTGACACTGCCACCACTCTAATGTGGGTTGTTATCACACCATGTCTTGATTACTGCAATTGCCTACTGGTGTGTCTGCCCACCTCAAGGCTCTCTCCACTTTGATCCATCCTCCATTCTGACACTAAAGCAATTTTCCTTTTTAAAATTTTTTTAATTATTAATTTATTTTAAACTTAAATAATGAAACACATACACACAAAGAAAAAAAATTATAAACTGTAATGTAAAATTTGAATACAAAATAAGAAAAGAAAAAAAAACATTGCCATGTACCCAGTAAAACATAAGAGAGGACTCAAAATACAGAGCAATGAATTTCCATTCCAAGAAAGCCTATATAATAAATACTATGTATTATGTTAAGAGATGTTGATCTTTTCTTTGCTTCCTTGTAAGTTTTCTTTTGTCTTCTGCTGCGTACTTTTTGCTTTGGTTTTCCCTTCTCCCTTCCACCCAAAAAGCTACACCTAAATGTGGATATAAATAAATAAATCAGTGAATATATATTAATATACACACATGTACGCATATAAATGTATGTATACATGTACACACATACATAGATACATACATATACAAATCTATATACACAAAGATATATATGTACACACACATATACACTTACATACATACATATACTTAGATATCTTATAATCATATTCATATATCAACATACGCATTCATAAGCATCTCTGTAGGACCATACTATACTTATTTGCCCTGTTTCTCTGAGGGCGGATAACCTCTTCCTTTATAGCTCTGAGCCATATTTTTCTAAGTCCATCAACTCATCATTTTCTACATCACAGCAATATTCCAATCTTATACTATCTAGTTATTTTAAATAGCCTAAAACAATATTGATTAATATGGCTGATATATAGTGTAGTTTCCCTATTTTTCTCTTTTGATTAAATTTACTTTAGCTTTAACTTTGAACTCTTGATTGCTACTCTCATTTTTTCCCTAATAAATTCTACTACTGATCTTTATTTTATGTTTGTGAGTATCTCCTTTTTCCTATCTCTCCTGACTCCTCGATTTTACTTCTGCCTGCTATCCTAACTTCTGTTACTTAACCTATCCCACCTCCATGCCTCCATTATCCTCCCTATTAATCTAAACACACTTATATACCCCTCCTCTTATTCTTTGCCCTCATCCTTCCCTCTAAAAATTCCTTATTTATTCTCTCTTCCCTCCTTATTTCCTTAACTTTTATTTCTTTCTCAATTTAGAAGATTTTTATACCCTTCTAGATATATATATATATATATATATATATATATATATATATATATGTGTTGTTCCCTCAAATCCATTCCTGATAAAAATAGGGTTCCAGAGCTACCAGCCTTCTCTCCCCATCTAATTCCTTTGTGTCACTTCTTCCTTTCATACCTGATTTGTATAATTATTCTTTTTACCTGTTCCTAAATGGTTTTACTTTTTAAAATCATTTCATACTCACATCTACCTCAATCTTTCTTGAGAACTACCCAATTACTCATAACGATCTTAGATACCCTCTTTTATTTCCTTATATAAAAGGTAAACAATCTGTCCTTATTGAGTCCCTTGTAATTAGTCTTTGATCTGTACTTTATATTTTTCTTGGATTTTTATATGTCAAATCTTCTATTGAGTTCAGATTTGTTTGTTTTTTAACAAAATCCAGAAAATCTGGCAATTCTTTAAATACTCTTTTTAAAAAAAAAATCAGGATTATGCTTAACTTTGCTGGGTGTGATATTTTTGGCCACAACGCCAGTTCTTTTGTTTTTCAATATATAGTGTTCCAAGACCTGTGGTCTTTTAGCATCCCTGCTGCTAGGTCTTATGTGATTCTCATTGTGTCACTACCATAATTAATTTTTTTCTTGTTGCTTGTAACATTTTATCCTTGAGCTGGGGTTTTGAAATTTGACTATAATATTCCTGTAGGTTTTCCTCTTAGGATTTCTTTCAGGTGATGATCAGTGGACTTTTTCTATTTCTACTTTCCTCTCTTGTTCTAATGTGTCAGGAAAAAATTTTTAAAATTATTTCCTGTATTATTGTATTAAGATTCTTTTTTTGAGGTAATCTGATTATTCTTATGTTTTCTCTTCTTGATCTGTTCTCCAGATAAGTTTTTTTTTTCCTTATGAGATGTTCCACATTCTCTTCTATTTTTCCTTCTTATTTTATTATTTCTTGGTCTCTTATAACTTCACTGACTTGTCCAATTCTAATTTTCAGGGAGTCATTTTCTTCCTTAAGATTCTGGGTTTCCTTTTCTAATTGGTTGACTTTCTTTTCATAACCTTTCTGTGTTTCTTGGATTGTTCTTTAAAAAAAAATTACTCAGTCTCTCTCACTTGATTTTTAAAGTTCTTCTGTGAATTCTTTTTGGGAAGGTGACCATTTGACTACTCTTTGGGGTAGGAGAGGCTTTTTTTTGCCTCGGTATTCTCCTCTGAAGACAAGCCCCATCTTCTCTGTTCCCATAGCAACTTTCTATGTTTGAATTCTTTTTCCTTTGCCTGCTCTTTTTTTTGTTTGTTTGTTTTTCAGCAGTTTTTTAAAATAAAATTATCTCTAGTCCTGGGGTATGGTGAATGGTGCCTCTGGCTTCAGATCATCCTTCAGTTCCCCTCTATGACCTGGAACTGAAATAAAGAACTCTACCCACCTGTAACTGTTCGCAGCTAGTGGAGTCCCCACCCCACTGCTTCTGTACTCACTGGGCTGTGTGTGCTGGTTCCTTTTTGCCCAGGACCACTCTTGGCAGCACAGCTGAGTCTTGTGTTCTTTATCAGGAGAGATTCCCTCAATCTTCCTTGCCTCGTTTGCTCAGCTTCCCACATTATCCTGGAGGTGAAAATTCCTATGGCTGAGGCCAAGGCTGTCTTCCAACCCAGTTAGCCCCAGGGCTCACCACTTGTTGAAACTAGCCCGTAGGTGATTACTCTTTACAAGGACCAAACCTCAGTCCTGGGATTTTTCTTTGGATCTTCTCTGATTGTCCCCCCACTGTTCTGTCCCAACTCTTGTTTATTTTTACTGAGACATTAACTTACCTTGTTTGTGGGGGAAATCTGGAGAAATTGGAATTTTCTGATCTGCTCCACCATCTTCCCAGAATCCTCTCCCAGCAATTTTCCTAAAACACAGATCAGATTATATTACTCTCCTATTTAATAAACTCTAGTGGTTCTCTACCACCTCTAGGATCAAATGTAAAATACTCTTTTTGGCATTTAAAGCCCTTTGTAAACTAGTTCCCTCCTACCTTTCCAGTTTTCTTACACCTTACTCCCCACCAAGTACTCTTTAATCCAGTGACATTGACATCCTGACTGTTCCCATAACAAGACATTCCATCTCTTTGATTTTGGAATTTTTGGATTGTTCTCCTTCCTCACCTCTACTTACGACCTTCCCTGTCCTCCTTTGGGTCCCTACTAAAATCCTCTTTTACAGGTAGCATTTCTTCAACCCTTTTAATTCTAGTGCTTTCTTTCTGTTAATTATTTCCTACTTATCCTGTATACAACTTTCTTTGTATATATTTGTTTGCATGCTGTCTCTCCCACTAGATTGTTAGGTCCTTGTGGGGAGTGACTGTCTTTTGTCTCTTTTTGTATCCTCAGTGCTTAGCAATAGGTCATAGTAGGAACTTAATAAATGTTTATTGATTAATTGTATGTTCTGAGAATACTTCTCACTTGTCTTTCTCCTTTTTGTCAAGGGAGTATTAACCTTTCAATTGCTATGTCGTGTGATGAGTTCAGATATAGTATAAGGTTTTGTTTGTAAACCTATTTTATTTATTGTTGTCCATTTTACCACACCAAAAGACTTGTATTGTTGAGTAGCTGATTACTCTAAATGTATCTGTCCCATTCAGTTTTGACTTCAAGATGCCAGTCAGTTTCTTAACATGCTCAGTTTCTGCTTTTTCCTTGATGGTACTGTACTTGGGTTTGACTTGGCTGAAAACAAAGATATTAGTATCACTTTAATCCTAAGTTCAATTTATCCCTTATTGGCCTTTGTTCTTCTTTGGCACACATTAATAATTTTTCATTTACCTGTCAAGTCCAAATGACATCTTGATATCATTAAAGAAAATTTCCATGAAATCAATTTGCTATTTAGTGTACTTTTTGGTGGAACAACATAACTTGATGTCATCCACACATATCAAATGATCATTATGATCTTTTTAGTATCAATTGTTCTTGACATTTTTGTGGTAGAGATATATTTAAGAGAAGACAGTTTTTCATGTGCACTTCAAATACTGTGGCATTTTTGCTATACTTCGATTTGTCTTACATATTTGTACTATGTAATTATACAATGAAAGTAGAACTGAATTAAAAAATATATATCCTGTAATCAATAAATGTGGTATGAAAGTTATGGTGCTTTTGGATAGCTTGTTTGTTAACAACCAAATCAATGACACATTACTCTGTACCCCTCTGGGACTTTTTAACACACTCTCTTTGCCTCATAAAAAGAATGTATTGTTTCCTTGTAAGTGTTGATAGATTTTTCGAATGATTTAAGTTGTGAATGCTTTGTGTATTGTAATGTAGGCATGAAATTGGACTATATTTGGAAGGGTCTCTAGTGCTGTCATCTGATGGTAATAAATATATGGTGCCTTCTGTTAAGAAAGATGGAATCAGGCTTGCATCAGAGAGGAAATAGGTGAAGTGTTTTGCTAGTCATTCATATACTATTATGAAGTTCTTGAGAGCCAATGGCTATGGATTTTATCCAACTTCATTACTTTCCAGTTTTGAAGGAAAATTAGAGTTGCTGTCACTTTCAGTCATGTGACTATCCTGTAGTTCAGTATATTAACAATGATGATATTTCTGCTTTGCTCTGATACAACTTCTTTCATTTTATGTCTTCTTTTGCTATATAAGTGACCGGAAAGTTTCCTTATGTTTCTTCTTCACAGGTACATGTCTCTAATTTCAAGAGATCTGCCATCCTTAGCCTGCCCTAAGTAACTGGGATTGTAGATGTGATGTGCCATGCTTGGCCACAATCTACAATCCTTTGCCAACCCATCTATTTCTATAATTTGTGCAGGCAGTTTGGTCACACCAAGTGAGGTGTGAATTCAATCAGGAGTATTACTCATATCTAACTGGACATCAGTCTCAGGGCACAATAATTTCCCACTGCACATTAATCTGTCTGGCATTCTTTTAATTTCTTTTTTATACCTCTCCTCCATGACATGAATGATCAGGATTTAAAGGAGTTGTTATCTCATTATTCTCTTCTTTTTAAATGGAATATAGATTAAAAAAAACAATTCTAGGACAAGTCACTATCCTCTTATTTTTTTATATTTAATGCTCTCCAAATTGTTGTATATGTGGATAAAATAACAGCTTTTGTAACTGAATGAAAATATTGGGATGAAAACGCATCTTCTGTAAGCTTACTGAAAGTATCTTTGCAACAATTCTATCAGCAGAAAGGATAATTGGTCTTGTTGTTGTTGTTGTTGTTGTCATAAGCCCTTCTCTATTGGTTCAGGAACATGTGTCAAAAGTTAAAGGATGCCTGAAGTTACTGTTTATGAGACTCTTACAGTAAGGTATTGTAGTTACTTAAGAGATTGTCACACAGGTCTCCATCAGAGACTTAAGTAGGCTACGTTTAGTAGTGGATTGCATGTTAGACACCTAAGACATAGTGGAAATTAAAATATATAAAAAAAGACACATTCTTCACCCCACTTTTATGCATATTCTTTCTTCCCTTTCCTATAAAATCTACTCTAATGAAATAGTTTTATATCAGTCATTTATGTTTCCATGTTAATTTGGCAGGATGATTCCTGGGAGAAGTACATTCACTTATTTAGTCTTTAAGACATTTAGTCTTATTTCTCATTTTCCAATGAAAGACTTGGGCATTAGCGAGCCAGTGTGCAGTTGAAACTTTCTGACATCCCGATTCCTCCTACTAGGGAACTACTTATCTTGCCTGTGCCTAAATTTATCCCCGAAGTGGTGGCAATTGTTTAACCAAGTTTTCTTGTATATAGGAATTAATGACCTGACAGAGAAGGGCTTTCAATCAAATGGGCATGATTGGTCAAAGGTGAGAAAGTGGGGGTGGGGTAGGGGTAATTTCATTTAATCAATATACAAGAAAAATCTATCCTAGAGTCTAGTTTGAATCATGTTGTTGTTGTTGTTGTTCTTTTTTCTGAGTCCCCTAAATGAATCCTTTCCTATTTGTTCATGAATGGCATGATTTTTGCTTTGAGTTGTATGAGGTATATGTGTTTCTAAATTTATTTTTCAATTTATGTCAGTCTTTAAAAAAATCAAATCTGTGAAATTTAGACCTGGATTGGGGAGGAAACATCTAAAGCTGTTATTAAATAGGATCTTTTATCTCTGAACATAAGCTCAATGTCACTGAGGGTGCTGGGAGAACTTTAGACTATTTTACTTTAGCATCAAGTCCTAGTAAATGTTCCAAAAGCTGACACTGTTATTTCATTGACTCTAGGGGAATAATGATCTATCTATAATAACTCACATTTGTGTAATGGTTGTAAAGTATTTTGCATACATTATCTAATTTGACCCTTATAACAGGCTTTTACAATAGACAATGCAGGTGACAATCCCCATTTTATAGATGGGACTCAGAGAGAGAATGTATTTAGTTCAAGGTCTTTTGATGCACTGTCTACTCTACTACAATCTTGCTTCCCTTTTTTCCTTTCTCTTTCTTATAAAGACCTAGAGAGATTGTGCCATGTTTTTGTTTCTACCACTGACAGATAAAAACTTTGTTTGCAGAAAATAAAATAAAATGAAATGAAATAAAGTCATGTGAGTCTGCCTATTAGAAGAGGTGAATGGGCCAGAGCAGGGCTTAACTTGTCTTGATCATATCATGGGCCACTTAAGCTATCTGGTGAATCTATGAATCTCTTCTCAGAATAAAGTTTTGGAATAATTGAAGATAATGCCAAATTTCAGTTAGAAGTCAATAAAAATAAAGTTGTAACTTTTTTTTACCTATCTGGGGATACATGAATCCTGCTCAAATCTATCCATGGATCCATTGGAGATCCTTCAACCCAAGGTTAAGAATTGGTCAAGCCTCAAACTTGTCAGTGAGTTAGAGGAAATATTTACATCAAGCACTTGAAGATTTCCCCCAGCAGAATGGGATGATGAGAACAGTTTGTTTCAATGGCCATGAAAGTGACTGAAGAAAGTGCTGTGGAGTATTTAGAACTTAGTCATGCATTGAAGATGCCAAGGTCATCCATTGCTTCCTGGGCCATTGGCAGTCATCTTGACTTTTATCCTGTCACTAGACTTGAATGACTCAGGAAGAGGGAGTAAGACTGATAACTTTGTGCAATCCCTAAATCCAGTTTATACACAAGTCAGGACATCATCCATGATGTCATTGGTCCCCTTTGAAAATGAAGGACAAATAACAAGCATCCTCAGACTAGAGGAACAACTGTCCCCTTCATGACTTATGAGGGAAAATGAAGTGTTCCTTGAAAAAATGAAATAAGTGATTTGAGAGAAAAAAGAAGGAAAAAGAATGAAGGAAAATTGAGAAAGTTATCAGGAGTCTGGGAAGTAGAAGCATGGAACATAAGGATGACCAAGGACATAGAATCAATGAATCTTCAAATGAATGAATGAAAAAAAGCATTGATTAAACATTGAAATAAGTGCTAGGGATATGAATACAAAAGGAAAGAAAATCCCTGACCCCAAGAAGTTCACATTATAAAAATAGAAATGAAGCACTTAGAGGAAAGATGGCCAGGAAGGGATATTTTGGCTTGTAAAATTACAAGGATGGTAGGTAAAACCATAGGGGAGTTGACTCACATGCCCTCTGCAGGGGTCAACAAAAGGCTTGATTTGATTATTGGATTATTGATTATGGATCCAGAACTGGAAAGAGAGAGAAGAGGTGGCAAAGGGTATATGAGACTGGCAAGGCTCCATACAATGATGATCTATAGGAACAACCAGGAGAGATGCCATCCAGTGATGATCACACATAGAAGAGATAAGCTGTGATCTGGGCCTCCCCATTTGTAATGGTAATGGGATTTGAAGATCTTCCATGCCCCCTATATTGGCAAGCTAACAGGTACTTAGCATTTAGTTTCAAGTTCATAGTTGTGTCAGGTATTAAGACCCAAAACTTGTGAATTCCACAGTGGGATGGACTTGCTGATGTAACAGGAAGGGGTGAGGCAGGAAGAAGCTAATTCCATATGTAAGGAGAGGACCAGGCTGGAGAGAAGAGAGATTTGGAGAACATAATTTGTGGTGGCAGAACTTCTTCTGAGAGCCAGCCAGAACTTCTGCTGAGAACTTCTGCCAATAACTGCTGGGAGCTGGAACTGCTGGGAGTGAGCAGTATGGAGGCTGAGCAGCTAATGTAACTGAGGAGAGAAGGATCCTTGCTTGAAGGGGTAAGGAGAGGAGGATCCTGAGGGAGCCTGTTTTGTTTTGAAGGCTTGGGAATGTGGGTGTTCATTGCATTACCTATGTGTACCAACTTCATGGCTACTATAATGACTTTGCCTTCTGGTTCTGGAACTCAGTTTTCTGGTATTTGAATAAATGTTTTGGTTCTGCCATCCATGTGGACAGCCTGTTACATTTTGTGATTCACAACTACACCAGCATATTTATAGTCACTGTAGGCACTGTAAACATCTCATCAGTGTTACACCATTGAAAAGTACCTTGTGGAATTGATAGAGATTCTTGGTAGGTATGCTAT
Organism: Pseudochirops cupreus; assembly: GCA_028627135.1. Taxonomy (NCBI): domain Eukaryota; kingdom Metazoa; phylum Chordata; class Mammalia; order Diprotodontia; family Pseudocheiridae; genus Pseudochirops; species Pseudochirops cupreus. The sequence goes on from CM053581.1 coordinate 79,668,249, forward strand.
ATTCCAGGGATACATATCAAGACTGTGGCAGTGAACATTCCTACCACCTGTCAAACCTGAAGACCACAGCCCCCTTCTGCCAATATATGTGATACCACATGATGCCTCCAGAGTGAATGTTGCATGTTTAGGAATTAGAAAGAACGGGACAAGAAACTAAAGACCTGGAAATGTTGATACTACTGTGATGTTTGAAAAGTTTAAGAAACATAATTTCTGGGGAATTTAATAATTTTATTAATAATGCCAGCATGTTTATTAATAAAAGGATAGTCATTTGACCATGTCTCTCTTGGACCAAAGATCATCATGGCCGTGATCTCATGACTTATGTGCTCATTGGAAAAGGCTTGTTCTCAAGGGTGGCAATAAACTCTGATTGGTTAATAATTAATGAGAGAATAAGTATAACAAGGTGCTGAACCTATTCAAATGAACTTTGATTTATCATCTACTTCTAAGTTACCCCTAGCCTTAGTCAATTTATTCAAAGAATTTATCCCTACCCAAACCTGAGTAGAGCACAATAGCTTCCTCACTTGTGTGAGGTTTGAACAAGATTATTGAGAAAGTTAGACCAATCTTATTGTCAGTAATATCCTTTAAGAGACTGAATTTTTGAATTCAGGACTTTAGAAAAAGGGGGAGAATTCTGGATGTCTACAAATTATTGGTTATTAATAATAATCACTCTCAATAATGTGGCAAGAATGTTGCCTCTGGAGTCAGAGGGCCATTGTTCCAATCCCAACTCCAATGCTTTACTTATGGTACCCTGAGCAACCCACTTAACTTCTTTGCATCCTAGTTTCCTCAACTGAAAATTAGTGAGTTGGACTAGATACCTCTGAAGTCCCTTCTAAGTCTAGACCTATGAACTCTATAGTATAATTCAACCTCAGAATGATGAGTTCTATTTTTATCACTGCTACTGACTGAAGATAGAGGCTTTGGATATGGGAAAAGAATGGCTGGTTCAGAAGTTTACATTTGAAAATATAATTTCAATTCTAGACAATGTCTTAAAATATGGAAATAATAGAGATATATGAGCTATAGATTTCTGCAGTTTGTTAGATTTGGAGCTGATTGGAAGACTGAACTCTAAGAATAATGATTAATGTGCTCATGTTGACCCCAGTAGAGGCTTGCAGTGCAGATCCCTAGGGATCTTTGGTAATTCTGTTCAAAATTTTTGCCAGTGACATGCTTGTCAAATTTTGTACATGCCACAAAGCTGAGAGTGATTGCTAACATATCGTATAAGAGAATTAGGATCCAAATGGAGCTTGAAAATCTAGAATAATGGTCCAAAACTAATGAGATGAAATTTAATAATGATAAATTTCAAGTCCTAATCTTGACATCAGGAAAAAGAAATCAATTCTACCAATACAGGATATGGATAGGCCTGGCTAGACAGTAGTTTGCATTAAAAAGCCCTGTGGATGCTAGGTACCAGGAACCTCAAGGGCGTGGCATGCAAGTTACAATTAAAGAATATAATATTAGGCTGGGTTAATATAAGGAGAATATTCAGAATGAAGCAATGTGTTAACTTCTGACTACCATATTTTAGGCAGGAAACTGACAGACTATACAAACAACTGGTGACCATGATGATTAAGGAGATATGATATGATGAAGATCACTTATAGAATCTGGGGAAGAAAAGGTTTATAGGAACATTATAACTATTTTTAACTATTGGAAGGAACGTTACGTGGAAAAGAGATTAGATTTGTTTTACTTGGTCCCAGAGGTCAGAACTAGGAGCAGTGGGCAGAAATTATAGAGCCAAATTTAGTTTCAATATAAAGAAAAATCCTAATAATTTTCTTTTTTGAAAAATATACTGAAGTATCCTATAGAAGTAATGAGTTTTCTATCACCATAGGCATCCAAATAGAAGCTATATGACTAGTTATTGGAGATATTAAAGAATTCAGGTATGAATTGAACTAGGTAATTTCTGAGCTCCCTTCCAACTCCAAAGTTCTATAATTCTATGAAATAAAGATCAATAATCTTACTAGCAAAAAAATGTGAAACGGATAAGTCACATCAAAGAAAGGAAATGTAAATATAGGAAAATTTTTTGTATTGTAATTATACCAAATGGAAGTCAAGAGCCCTGAGTCTCTGTTACTCAAAAGCTGGGTGAACTTGGACAAGACACTAGATCCCAGACACAGGGGTTCTTAACCTGGTTTCCAAGAACTTAAAAAAAAAGTTTTGATAAGTGTATTTAAATATAATTAGTTACATGTTATCCCATATTTTTAATTTTATGCATTTAAAACCATCCTGAGAATGAATTCTGAAACTTCATTATATCACCAAAGACATCTATGACACGTCTATTATAAATGCTTGTGCTCCATGTATGCAAACACACACACACACACACACACACACACACACGCACAAAACATTAAGAATTCCTATCAAAGGAACAGTGAAGATCTGTAAATCCAAAGGTGAGAAGGTTGAACTATATGCTCTTTCTCTTTCTCTCTCTCTCTCTCTCTCTCTCTCTCTCTCTCTCTCTCTCTCTCTCTCTCTCTCTCTTTCTTTTTCTCTCCCTTAATAACCCTGGGAAGTAGGTACTAGTATTGCTCCATAGGAAGATGAGGAAACCAAAGCTGAGGGACTTGCCCAGGGCCATATAACTGAGGCACAGTTTGAACTTAAGTCTTTCTGCACTCTATCTAAGTTCAGTGCTGTATCCACCATTCCATATGGTTGCTTCAAGCACACTATTGGATATCCTTTCAAGGTGATGAGGGATTCAGTTTGGTCATGGAATATCAGACACTTGGCCTCTCATATTTCCTTTTTGATGTACTCTGTCTTGGGGTTCTGAGCAGCAGAGAAATGACTGTGGAACCATGTACAGATACACAGGGGAATAAAAATATACCACACAGGCTTCTGATTGCCTTGGCCAAGGGTTTAGCAGTTTCTGATCTCATATACACACAACACCATACCCACAGACACAGAAATACATAGAAGGCAATCAAAAAGAACCTCAAATTACCACAGCTAAGCCACTTAAAGTTTCCCAGAAACTTACCTAGCCATTCACTCTCACATACTCTCTCACAAAAGATGGACTGACCTGATAATTGTGCATCAGCCCCATGTGAAAGTGTTGCATCTACTAACTGTTAATCTACTTTGATACATGCAAGCATGAGGGGAAAAGGAAGTGTTTTGAAAATGTAAACAAAGATATTATCTCCTATTAAGGCTATTATTACTGGCTCCATGACTCATGGGAATCATTGCCCAGACCTTTGGTGTATCTAAAACCACAAGCTAGCTTCCTGCTCAGTCTAATGTCCAACACTTTTCTAAGTACAGTTGAGCATAGGGGAATACAAACTTAGGTATATAAGGAAAGCCACCCAGACTAGCAGACTCCACAGCGTCAGATTCTTCTGCCACACTGAGGTCTCATCTGACCACCTGGCTCTATCTCACTCAGTTCTTTAGCTATCGAATACAGGTCAATTTAGGAATATCAGTATAACCTTTGTTCCAAAGCCCATTGTTATGGGACTCTCTCCTCATTGATAGAGATGAATGCCCTGAGTGAGTAGTAGAACAGAGTCAGTGAAAGTGGGAGTATGCCAAACTTCTTGAGTCTTTTTCAAGATTCAAGTCACTTTGGGCACTTCTGACTTTCAGCTTCTACTATGAAGAAAGGAAAAATCGACCCTACTTCAGGCTGTTGAAGGAAAGGATTCTGGGAAAACATGAGAGGAGCTGACAGTCTTCATTATGTCCCTGTCCCCACCTTGCTGCACTAGAAAATACAGTGAGATTTAGAACTTTCTCTTTTGCTACAGGAGAGAATACAGGCAGTTTCCCCTTGAGTGAGATCTAGAACTCTCTCTTGGTTAAGTTAAATTATCTTACGACCATTGGGAATGCTTTTTCACTCTGTATTATCTGGTATATATCCTCCTATGTATGCCTGCTCTGATTTCTTTTTTCCATGATTTGGATAAATAGGTTAATAACTATTTACTGTGTATATTCATTGTGAACCTGATATTTGATGGAAAGAAGGTCAAGCCTTGGATTTGGGGTCAATTTAGGGTAAGTTCCTTTTCCTTCAACAATGACAAAGTTATAAGAAATTAGCTTGAAGCCAATCACATCCAGTAAACCAATAGTATTTAAGGGAGCAGATAGATACAATCTTAGGCCAATACCCCTTCTCTCTCTTGGGAGAGCAGTTAGTCTCTGGCTCCAAATTCCTATTCCTCCTCTTGCCAGGCATCAGAGTCTCCCTTGGAGAAATGTTGGAAGGGGGATATAGGGAGAGGCTAGAGATGTCTATTCTGTCTCCCTTTGGAATCACATTATAACCCCATACTATCGATGAGGGACAGTTTTCTTACCACACCTGAGCCCTTAGTTACACATGGAGCCACATGGTAACACACACCACTTAAAAGGTTATCTGTCTACAGGTAACACCAGAGTAGAAGAGAGGTGGATGCCATCAATTTGGGGAAAGAAGATAGTTCTCCTTCTGCCACAGCTAGCTATTTTGATTCTCTGATTGTGCTCACACATTGAAGAAAGAATGTAATAGGAATAGAATTCACCTGTTTCTCCACAATAGGGATTAGTTTTCCCTAAAAGGCTACAAAGCTCACCCTGGCATTTGATTGGCTTCTGCCTCTCTTGAAACAGTTTCTTGGACATCAAAGGCAATGAGAAGTTTTATACATATAGAATAAGGGTCCCTGAAACTTGGTAAATATTTGAAAACCACTAGAGTCACTACATCCTGCCCTGCTAACAGACTTATTTCTTTATAGAAATGGGGACAGGAGGTGAGGGGAGATGTGGTATGTCTATGGAAGCATAGTGATGCTGTGGCCTTTTTACATACCCTTTCTAATTTAGAGCTACGTCACCTTATGTTAAATTGTCAACGTCCCTGATTTCACCCCAAAATCAAACTTGAACTAATAGGTGGTTGATTACATGTCTACTCTTAACACGGGACAAATTTGTTAGGGTAGCTAAACAGTTGATACTTGCAAAAAGAGAAGGAAAAAGGATAGCATTAAGATGCCAAAGAATGGTCCTCTATGGTTTGAAATTTAAAAAAAACTGACATAGTTAACATTTATATAGTGTCTATTATGTGCCAGGCACTGTGCTAAGTACTATTTAAAAAAAAACAAAACAAATATTGAAGATGGTGAAGTAGAAGATTGGGCTCCAGCTCCAAATAATTCCAATACCTGTAAAAAAAATGACTCTAAACAAATTTTAAAGCTACAGAACCCACAAAGTGACAGAGAAAAACAAATCTCCTGCTGAAGACAGCCAGCAGGCCAACAGGAAAGGTCTATTGAAGGGTTCTGGGAGCCGAGCACAGTCCCGCAGGAGCCACGCAGTTTCAGCCCCAGGCAGGGCCCCACCAGCAGGGAGGATATAAGAGAAAGCAGATTGGGGGAAGGGGTATTCAGTAGACTCAATACCTTGGAGTGGGGTAAGGGAAAGATGGGGAGAAAATTTTTAACTCAAAATCTTGTGGAAATGAATGTTGAAAACAAAAAAATAAATAAATAAAAGATTAAAAAATGAAAGGAAAGAAAATTAGAATTGGGCAAGTTTAAGCGAGCAAAGTTATAAGAGATCAAAAGATAATTAAATAAAATATAAAGGATGAACAAATAGAAGGGAAGGTGAAATATAAGAGAAACAACTGATCTAGAGAATAGATCAAGAAAACATAAGAATAATCAGACTACCTGACAGCTGTGATCAAAAAAGAATCTTGATACAATAATACAAGAAATAATTTAAGAAAATTGTCCTGACGGGTTAGAATAAGAGGGGAAAGTAGAAACAGAAAAAAAACAATCCATCAATCACCACTTGAAAGAGATCCTATGAGGAAAACTAGCAGTAGAAACAAGTAGCAACAAGAAAAAAGACAATTTAAATGTGATGTTGCCACAATTAGAATCACACAAGACCTAGCAGCAGAGACACTGAAGGACACAGATCTCAGAATGCTATATATCAAAGAGCACAAAGAACTGGGATTCTGGCCCAAAATATCATATCCAGCTAAATTAAGCTTAATCCTGAATGGAAAACAAAGAAACGAAAATGGACATTTGATCAACTACAACACTTTTAGTTCTTTGTTAAAATGAAAACAAATAACAGCCTGAATTTAATAAAAGATTTGACATACAAGACAAGAGCCAAGAGAAACATGAGGTAACATACCAAGGACTGATTACAAGGGATTCAATAAGGACAGACCATTTACCTTTTATATATTTAAAATGTAAACCATATGTCTAAGATTGTCATTAGTAATTTGGTAGTTTGTAAGAAAGATTGGGGTAGTATGATATGACATTAAAAAGTAAAACCATTTAGGAACAGCTAAAAAGAGTAATTATTTTATACAAATGAAGTACAAGAGAAAGAATCAACAAAGAGGAATTAGATGGGGGAGAAAGACTTGCTAATTCTGGTAACCTACATTCATTGGGAATGGGTTTAAGAGGGAACTCTCTATATATTATACATTATATATTATATATTATATTATATATATATATGTATATATATAAATATATATATATATAAGAGTATGAAAATCTTCTAAATTCAGAATAAATAAAATGGTGAGGGGATAGGAATTTGGGAGAGGATAAGAGAGGGATCTTTAGAGGGGAGATTGAGAATGGGTTATAGAGGGTTATAGAAGGATGTTTAGATTTATGGGAATGGGAGGATAGGGAAGAGATCCTTGGAGGTGGGATAGGCTAAGTAATAGGAGGGCAAGATAGGGGGTAGAAGTAAAGTAGAGGAGTCAGGAAGAATAGGAAATAAGAGATATGCACAAACATAAAAACAAAGATAAAAAATAGAATTTGTTAGGAAAAGTATATGTCTATGTATGTATATATGTGTATACATGTAAGTGTGTATGTACACATCTCTACATAAATATACCCACATTTAATTATAGTCTTCTGGGGGGGCAAGAGAAGAAGGGAGAAAAAAGAACAAATTAAAAAGTATACAGCAGAGAACAAAAGAAAACTTGCAAAGCAGCAAAGAAAAGGTGGGCAGCTCTCAACACAACATGTGGTATTTATCATACAGCCTTTCTTAAAATGAAAATTTATCACTACATATTTTGAATCCTCTCTTATGTTCTGCAATGCACATGACGTGCTTTTTTCTCCCTTTTCCTACTTTGTATTTAAGTTTCAATATTTAAGTTTAAGATTTTATTTTTACTTTATTCTATATTTGAATTCTGATGTTTGAATCTAAACTAAAAAGAAGAGGAAGAACATGGAGTTTACAAACTTTAGATGGTTCCACTTGAAGTTAATTCTTGACAGATGTCCAGCACAGATTTTTAAGTGTTTGATCCCCAGATCAAACCCTAGGAAAGGGAAGGAGTGATCATGCCAAATTAACTTTATTTCTTCCTTCGAAAAAAAAAGTATTGGATCAGTAGATCAAGAGAGTGCTATAAAGATGGCATATCTTCTTATGATCAAGGCATTTCACAACATGCTTGTGGATATAATAGATGGAATATGTTCATTGATAGTAAAAGAGTACTAAATGATTAAAAAATAGTATTTCCAAAGTATTTTTTTTCAATGACTTGTTTATTTACTTTTAATTTACAAGATTCAGTTCCACAATCACCTGAGTTTCAGATTTCTCCCCTCCCTTCCCCCCCCTCCCATGGTGGCATGCAATCATGTACAGGATCTGCAAATACTTTCACATTGTACAATAGTTTGGTCAGATAGAAGGGTTGTAACCAATGAGTGATCACTGGGAAAAGAAAAAAAAAAGCAAAACCAGACATGAAAGAGAACGATAGCGTGTTTTGCTTCGGTTTCCATTTAAACTCTAGTCTTTCTATGGCTTTCTCTGAGTTTAGATATCTCCTTCCATCCTGAGGCTTGTAGAGTTGTGTTTTAGCTGTGTGTTGTTGAGGATAATCCAGTTTATCAAGGTTGGTCATCATATGTATGATGTGTCTGTGATTGTGTACAAGTTTTTCCTGGTTCTGCTCTTCTCACTTAGAATCAATTTGTATAAGCCTCT
>CM053581.1:79676881-79704163 GCA_028627135.1 Pseudochirops cupreus
AGGCACTGCAGTTGGGAGATCCATCCTGCCCTACCAAAAAGTGACATAGGAGAGAATAGACTGGGGGAGGGGGGACACACCGGGATGGCTGTTTTGGGGCGGTGGGTGGGAGAGGGACAGGGAGAAAATATGTAACTCAAAATCTTGTGGAAATGAATGATGAAAACTATAATAAAATTTTAAAAAAAGAAAAAGAAAAAAAATATTTTCCAGGTCAGTGGTTTTTCCAATAAGATATTATACATTGTCTTCTATTTTTTCATTTGTTTGGATCTGTTTAATAGTATCTTGATTTCTCATAAAGTCATTAGCTACCATTTGCTCCACACTAATTCTGAAGGAATTATTCTCTTCAGTGAGCTTTTGAAATTCTTTTTCCATCTGGCAAATTCAGCTTAAGGCATTCTTCTCCTCGTTGGCTTTTTGGTCCTCTTTTGCCATTTGAATTAGTCTATTTTTTAAGGTGTTATTTTCTTCAGTCAGGTTGTTGACTTGCTTTTCATGATTTTCTTGCATTATTCTCATATCTCTTCCCAATCTTTCCTCTACTTCTCTTACTTGATTTTCAAAATCCTTCTTGAACTCCTCCATGGCCCGTAACCAGTTTATATTTTTCTTGGAAGCTTTTGGTACAGGAATTCTAACTGTGTTGTGTTCCTCCCGTTCCATGCTTTGATCCTTTTTGTCCCCAAAAAAGTAATCTAAAGTTGGATGGCTGTGCTTGCTTTGCTCCCTTTACTTGCTCATGTTGTTACTCAATTTACTTGACTTTTGAGCTCTTTGCCACTGAAGAACTCTGCTTCCAGGGGGGAGAGCTTTGTCCCAAATTGCTGGGATTTTCACAGGCCCCAGAGCTATTAGGAGGGCACTGTCTCTACAGCCCCCACAAACTCTGGCTCACTGGTCACACACCTCAGGACTACCACCCAAGACGGTGATCCAGATCCAGGCAGGTTAAGATAAGAGAGCCTTGCCTCTGAATGGCAAGTTGGCCCTCCTACAATCTGTAGGCCAGGAGCTCTGAAGCAGCCACATTGAGGTGGCTGCAGGGCTGTTGCTTCTGCTGCTTCTCACTCCAGGGGAAGAAGCCTGACAGTCTCTCTGTCTCCCTCAAATCCAGCAGTGTTCCACTGACCTTTTACTTTATATCTGGCACTTATAGGTTGATAATTCTGGAAACTACCACAGCTGCTGGTGATCCACTCTCCCAATGCTCTAGCTGCTGCTGGTTGAGGCCACCCTGGGGCTAAATCCATGGGCTCACAAGGGGCTGGCCTTGGCTCCCAACAAGCTGCGATGAACCCTTCCTGTCTGTCTGCCAGGCTGTCTTCGGAAGATTTGTTTCTCTCTGTCACTTTGTGGGTCCTGTAGCTCTAAAATTTGTCTAGAGTCATATTTTATAGGTATTTGAGGTGGTTATGGGGGGAGCCCATGAAGTTTTCCTGCTTCTATGCCGCCATCTTGGCTCCACCCTAGATGGAACTTTTTAACTTATAAAAAGTACCCTCTTCCCAAACTGTGAAGGCTGTGAATACGTAATAAATATTATTATCCTCTTTTAATGGTTTCAGAAGCTCAAGTTGTGAGAAGCTAAGTGATTTATCTCTGGTTACAAGACTGATCAGTGTCAGAGTCAGGAACCAGGTCTTTAAAATCCAATTCTAGCTCTATTTCCACTAGGCTATCCTGCCTCATGAGGACATGAGACCCAAAGCAGTTGAGTGTACTGTAGGAGGGAAAAGGACAGACTGAATTAACTTCCGTTTGCTAAGTTTCCAAATTGTCTAAACAGGAGTTGGAACAGGGAAAGCAATTGACAGAAGTTCAACCTGATGATAGTTGGCATTCAGGAAATTTAATGACAGGCCATAGAGATTTTAATTATGGAGAGACTGATATTCAAGGGCAAGAAATTTATTCCTTGAGGATAATGGGGCACCTACTATTAAGAACTTGCTGTTTAACCATATCTGGCAATATCGTAAATCTACATCTGATACCAAGTTACTAACAAGCTATTGAGAAGGAGTCAAGGAAAACTGCAGATACCTCCCTCACTGGATGCCAATCAAGACAATAGGTCTGAGGAAAGAATGGTTTTCAATATGGATTAAGGAAACAATTTTCTCTTCATTATCATGGCAGGACTCTCTCAACTCCAAACTATGTTTTCCAATAAGTCATCTTGAAATCCCCTTGGTTTATTCTCTTCCCTCCAAGTTAGCCATGAATACAGCATGATTCTTTTTCCTTTCTCCTTTCTACATGAAAGCCAGGATGGAAGAAAAAAAGATTTTTGTTACTCCACTCTTTCTCTCCCTGCCTTTCCTCTCTTTTCCTCTGTTGGGGAGAGCAGTAAGGAACCTAGTAACTCCTCATCTTCTCTGCAGGCAGTAGTAGATAGAAGATTATTCCTCAGTCTAGAAAGTGGGGACAAACAGTCTTTTTTCTCTGTCTGCTAAGAGTTGGGAAGTTCACTCAGCCTTGAATCTGAGAAAGTGAGCTGGGCCTAAAACAAATAATCCACTGCTATCAATCTTTCAGAAATAACTACATGCCTTATTTTGTAGAATTATTTATAACAATTCTCTTTTCATTTTATAGAATATTTGCACTAAGGACTTCATTTTTGATAGTTTGTGTGCTTGATAGGTTTCAACCTATTTTGGGCTTGTATATTCATTATTGAATGTTAATAATTTCCCCTATAGTCTATATCAGGGACTCTTAACCTGGGGTCCACGAGCTAAGGTTGATTAAATTAGCTAATCAACCTTAATAACCTTAGCTAAGCTAAGGTTGATTCTATTTATCAACATAGAGCCAAATTCATTCTGGAAATTTAGGGAAGAGCTACAGGTAGGAGTTAAGTGGATCCAACTTCAAAGTTTTCAGGGATGGCAATAGGAGAAGAAAAACATGCAGGTCATTACACAAGACGATGAACTAGGCACTTCTGTGAATCTTTCATAATGGTTGTCCCTAAGCATTTTTGAGTTTTGCTAAGCACTTTATAAATAACATATTAACACTTTTGTTTATCAGATAACACTCGTAAGGCAGTACTATGAATATACATATATATATGTATATATGTATATAGACATATATATATATATATATATATACACACATATTGCTGTATGATTATTGTTGTTGTTATTCTCATTTTATATGTAGGGAAATGGAGACTCACAGAGGCTAAGTTACTTGCTGAAAATCGTGCAATTAGTCTCAGAAGCAGATTTGTACCGCGTTTTCTCCTGTCTCCAATTCCAGACCTCTTTCCACTCTATTCTTCTAATACAGACATAAATCCTGCCCTCGGACAACAAAGTCTAATTCTGTCATTGACACAGAGTAGGTTATGTGCAAGGTTAACCATGTAATATTGATAAAGTCAGTTTACATTTTTTTCTTTCCTATTAATGCATGGGTTCAGAGATTAAAAACAAAAGACAAAGAATAAAAAAAAAAATCCAACCAAGTGTCAAGGGAAATGGGAACATAATGAAAGGAAAGCACGGATAGGAAGAGTATTGGAAGCAGGAGGAAGGAAAGCTTAACCAGCACATTTCAGTCAATGACACATTTTTTTCTGAGAGACAGCCTCATGCTGACCTTTAAAGCGCTCCCATATTGTTTCCTTAGGCCCAGAAATACTTTTTAATGGTATAGAAAAGAGGAAGAAAAAGACTTAACTTGTAAATGATGGCTATTCCCCTCAAAATTTCCTATAGGCTGACAGTTATCCATCACTCTTAGAATGACCCAAGTATAAAATTACAAAATCCCAGATGTGGAAAGGGCTTTAGAGGGCGCCTAAGCCAATTTGCCAGCCAAGGTTAAATGAACATTTCCAGGACTTGTGTGGCTTTCTGGTGTTTGGAGATGAAAGCAGAAATAGACATAGCCTTTTGTTGTTGTTGCTCTTTTATCGATTTACTCATGTCTTACTCTTCATGACCCCATTTGGGGTTTTCTGGGCAAAGATATTGGAGTGATTTGCCATTTCCTTCTCTACCTCATTTTACAGATGAGGAACTGAGGCAAATGTGGTTAAGTGACTTGCCCAGGGTCATACATCTAGGAATGTCTGAGGCCACATTTGAGTTCAGGTTCTCTGACTCCAGGGCCAGCACTCTATTCACTATACCAACAAGCATAGTCCTTGACCTGTTTTAAAATTGTTATGGTCCTCAGTTTTACTCCTCTTGAGAGGGAGGATGCATGCTACACTTTCCAGTGCCCAATACTGATCACTGAAGTTGTTATTACCCTAATCTCTAGGTCATCATAAAACCTGTGACATGAAGTCTCTAGATATTCATCTCATTTTACTTCAGAGACTTTCTTTGTCATGGTTTCTTTTTTTGCCACAATCTATTAGAAGTATTAGTCACCCTTCTCCATCCTTGTTCCCTTCATTAAAATCTCCTGCTTGTCAGAAACATTTATCAAACTAACTTGAATCTATTTTTTTTGCTTAAAAATCCATTATATGCTTTTAGTAGTTAGAATTTCAGATATATTCAATTTTAAGAAGTATGCCCCCATCAGTAATCCCTATTCTTGTTAGAAAGTTACTTACATTTGATACCGAGTCTTTGTTCACCATGAGCATACCTTGGGAAAGAATAACTTTCCTCTAAAACAGTGGTTCTCAACCTTTCTAATGCTGCAACCCTTTAATATTCATATGTGGGTGTATCTGCATGTGGGTGGACCCTCCTGGAGACAGATAGAGGAGCAGTGTCTCAGTTCCTAAAACCATTGGAAATATGTGTTTTCCGGATGGTTTTAGGTGACCCCTGTGAAAGGGTCATTTGACCCCCAAAGGGGTCTCGACCCACAGGTTGAGAACCACTGCTCTAGAATCACCTGCACCAGCTTAATTTCCATGAATGAGGTCATCAGCCCACTGTCATTGGCACAGACCACTTGTAGGTATCACATTGAGAACATGCTAAGTGCTATGGAGAACAAAGACAGACTTTCTTGTGGCTGCTGTGTCCCTGGCCCAAATCCAAATAGGCAGACTTCCAAAAGAAAGGACAGCAATATGTTTGACAGGAAGAAGGAAACTGTTCTGACACAGAGGTTAAAAAGGTACCATGTGCTTGAGTTCATGGCCTGGCTGACACCAAACATATCAAAGTAGTTATGCTTCCACAGCATCAAATCACTAGTTCTCAGAGAAGCCCCAGCAACCTTCCTGCAATAAGATAAATCATTAAAAATTATTTCAGGCATTAGAGTAGTATGAAGACTCATCCATAAGTCCATCAATATTCACTGGTCACCGATTTCTCTGCCGAAATCCTACTTTCATCCCTGACTGCAGTTCTGGGTTCTCTGAGGCAATCTTCCAATAAGACAACAAACCTGACACTCTTTACAGAGCTGGAAGGGCTACAAGCAAGCGGCAGGGGACGAACTGGATTTCTATCTGAATCCCTTCCTGCATAAACCTGGAAAGAGAGAGACTCAGCCACAGGTTGACTTTAACAGGATAAATGTTTCAATCTTGGCAGTTCTCAAAAAACATCTACCAAGTTACAGAGGGTTTTGTGAGCTTTATTCCTGGACAGAGCAACCACATGGAAGAAATCACAGATCCACAGAGTATTCCAATGTTGGACCTATTGCCCTCTAAGCTACCTTCCAGTTCTGAATCTATAATCTTATGATGCTGCTTTGTACAAGGATCAAAACCAGAATTTTGCCTCAAAGACTTCAGAGTTAACTAATAATAAACATAAATGAAAGGTTAAGCAAAGAGCTCAACCTCTGTTTCTGTGTTAGGAATTTTTCTGAGAGTTCAGAGTGATCATACCTGAACTTTTCATCTAAAATAAACTCCCTGAAGACAAAAAAGGGAGGAGCAAAGTACTTAATAAAAGCTTGTTAACTGACCAACTGATGGACTTACATAAGTCATGGTAAGTACAATAGGGATCCAGGAGTGATCTGAGATACTTAAGTAACTCAGTGGTGGGAATAGAAAGGACTAGTGAATGAAAAAGAAGTTTCTGTAGAAAAAGGTATAAGGGACAGTGTTACCTTAGATGTTGAAAATCTTACTAACAGGTTGATAAATTACCTTAGGTGTTGAAAATCCTATAATATTATATGAAACTAATAATTTTTAAATTGATCTAGGAACCATCGAAAAATGTAAGAAAGGTAATAAACCTGAGTAGAAAAGGTCAGCATTGACATTTTCAAAATAAAATCAGTGTGCCCTAAAGAAAAGAGCAAAGACTAAGGAAGGATCAGGGAGACCTGGTTCCTCATCCTACCTTTAAAATTTTGGATCACATGGTCATAGATTTAGCACTGTGAGCATTCACATAGTACGTATGTTAGGGTTTGCTAAGCACATCATATACGTTATCTCATTTAATCCTTAAAACAACCCTGTGACATATGAACTATTGTTATTATCATTTTACGGATGAGGAAATTGAGGTTGATAGAGGTTATGTAACTTGCCCAGGGTCACGCAGCTAATAAATGTTTGAGGCAGGATTCTAATGAAGGTCTTCCGGAGTCCAAATCCAGCAATCAATTCATTTTACCAACTAGGTTTTTTAGTCTAGCTTTCTTATTGGATAGATGGATAAACGGAGACCTAAGCAGTTAAGTGACATGCCCAAGATCACACAAATGGCAAGCAACAGAACCAGGATTCCAATCTAACTGTCATTCCATCAGTCTTCTCACAATACTATGGTGTTTCCTTGTTGTATGACCACGGGCAGGCCTTTTAATTTCCCTGAGCCTTAGTATCTGCATGAAAATGATGCTGAAAGTTTTAAACTACTGTGTTAACGTCAGATGTTACTATTATTGCAGGCCTACCATTTCTAAATGAGTAGAGGACACCCGGAGACCTTCTTTCAGCTCAGAAGGAAAAGGTAATTGGTTAAGTCAACAAACAAGCATTAATGAGCATGATTTTTTTCAATTTGTAGCATGTCAAGATGCACCCAATCCCCTTCAGCTTCCTGACATCTTCTGCTGTTGTCTTTTGAGTCGCCAGAACCCAAAAACTTCCACAGCCTGAGGCTTATACATAGCCTCAAGTGCCGCAGAAATTTCCCAGAAATGTGGGGGAAAGGATTTAGAAGGTGATTTAAGAAATGCTATTGCTTTTGACTTCCATAACTATCTAGGATTATAGGATTACGAACTGCAAGGGATGGTAGAGGTCATTTAATCCAATCCCCTCATTTGGTAGTCAAGGAAACTAAAGCCCAGAGAGTTTAAGTGAAGGGCACCCAGAGAATAAGTGACAGACACCGGATTGGAGCACAGGGCACTTCAGGCTGAATACAAGATTCTTACCAGTGCAATACACTGCCTCCCTAACAATCATCCACCAAAGAACAGGGTAACGATGATCTGCACCTCCCCGTATCTTCCTTCTCCAGGTATCAAAGACACTAGCTGTATAAACCAAGTCATTTAACCTCTTTCAGCTTCTGTTTCCTCATCTCTAGAACAGGGATAGTAATAGCAGGTAAATCACGAAGTTGTAAATATTAAATAATATCACATATGTGAAGTGCTTTGCCGATCTTAAAAACCATATAAATGCTTCCTGTTATCTTCCAACTTGAAGTTTATGGTCTGGTAACCCTAAATATCAGAGGTAGGATGTGAGCTTAGGTCCCCCTAATCTCAAATTCATTCATTACTCTTTACTCCACCACATACTGTCATAGTGTTAGACATCTGTGACTCCATACCCAGGGTTCTTACCACTGTACTACCCTGCCTGCTCAACAGTCATCCATCATAGAACATAAGAATAATTCCCTTCTCCTCCCCCTGCTTTCAATTTCCTCCCCCAGGAGGCAAAGATTTGCTGCAAAAACAGCCTTGGAGCTTAGCATTTTTTAACCTCATTTGGCTTCTAGGGAGATTTAAGTCACCAAGAGGTTAACAACACCATGTATCAGCAGCAGTGCCAAGAAAGTATGTTTTCTGGTGCACTAATTAATCATTGTAAGCACCTCTCTGAAGGAATCCTATACTCATTTGACAGCTGGGAAGGCTGACACTGAAAAACTCTGTGAGATGTACAGAGGCTGAGGATAAAGATCCAAGAATCCTAATCTCCAAGTTGTAACCTTTCACCATGGAGGATATGCACCAGTTCTTCTGGAGTTAATTTAATATGGGCTGCCATGAACTGCCTTTGAAATTTCCTTTCAAAAAAGCAATATCTCTTTTTATTTTAAGTTATCCTAGGCCCCTGGTCACTTTTCTGACCTGGGAACAACTAGCATATATCTGAAAGTATGTTTGCAATGAAGTATTTTACAATTATAAATGACTCCTCACTGCATTTTGTTTCTCTCCTTTCCTGACCCAGGAAACATGACCTCTGGTTTCTTATACATTAAGCTGTCAGCTCAGATCTTATTATAACTTCAGTGGTGGATGGTTGGTTTTTTGTTTTGCTTTGCTTTGTTTTCAAAAATAGAAAACTAATTTCTCTTTAGAGAAGTATTAGGCAGTTGTGCAAGTTCATCTTTCAGGCCTTACCTTGAAACTTACGAGCTAGTAAATACAAATTGGTGGATTGCCCTTCGAACAAGCCAATAATAACAATGGACATATGGAGCAGCTAGGTGGTGCCATAGTGCACAGAATGATGCTCCTGAAGTCAAGAAGACTCATCTTCCCAAGTTCAAATCCAGCCTCAGACACTTACTAGCTGTGTGACCCTGGGCAAGTCACTTAACCCTGTTTGCCTCAGTTTCCTCATTTATAAAATGACCTGAATAAGGTAATGGCAAACCACTCCAGTATCATTGCCAAGAAAATCCTAAATGGAGCCACAAAAAGTCAGACACAACTGAATAACAACAAAATATACATATATACAAATACATACATACATACATATATATGTATATATATATATATATATATATATATATATATATATGATGATTCAGAGTTTGCAAGGTTTTTTTCATACATTGCCACATTCGAGCCTCACAATAAGTTCAAGGAAGATACTACAGGTTTATTATTATCTTGATTTTACACATGGAAAGTAGAGCTTATCCAAAGAAAGATTTCAACATAGGCCTTTCTGACACCAGATCCAGGATTCTGCACATTACAGGCCGGGCGGCACTCTATCTTTGTTCAGTCTACCCATATGAACAATGGATAGGGTCAAAGGAGGTAGTTAGTACAAGTCTAATTAGAACTACAGAATATTGGTTGTGGAATAGTCCTTAGAGGCCATCTAATGCTACTTATAATTGTACTCTAACTCCAATTGTCCTGATCTATATCTGATTGCGGGACCCAGATGGCTCCAAAGGAGAAAGTGAGGCTAGTAACCTTGCACAGCCCTCCCTCACTTAAATCAATGCACTTCCAAGTCATGGCATCACCTTCCTGATGTCACGGTCCTCTTCAAAAGCAAAGAACAAACAACAATGGTACTCTACATTTGAAATAAGAAAACTGTTGAACTAGTGAAATATACTAGTAAAAAAAGTAAATAGAGGGGAATATACAGCATACTACTTATTGAATATGTAGACTCAAGTGAGGAGGAATGGGGAAGATGGATATATGGAAGTTGTAATTCCATGTAATTAATATTTAAGTTAATTAACATAATTAGGACTTCATTAAAAGGACAAAAATAGTCACACTCAAGTGACCAGATAATATTTCTAGAGCTGTTTGTACAGTGCCTTTCACACTGTAAGTACAGTAAGTACTCAAGAAATGCTTGTTCTCTTGCCTTTCCTCCTCTCAATTGATTGTGTAAGAAGTATTCCTTACTTGATGTGGACACTTCAGGCCTCCTCTAACTTTTGAGAAGTTTCAGGCAGTGTCACACTCACAAAATCCAACACACTCAAGCAGCATGCTACCAGGTTTGTGTATTAGATGGATCAGATAATGGCAAAGAGGCAGGCTGTGTTCCAGGGTGATTTCTTTCATTCACAGCTTTGACAAGAAGATTGGTACAGGTTTGGTGATCACTTTTTAGAATTCTCCATCTGTTGGATATGATTAAAGAGCTTGCTTTCTCTTGACTCAAAAGAAGAGAAAATATATTTTTGGGAAACTGTCTATGGATAAATTAATTGTGATCTGTTCCTTCTTCTCAAAAAAATAGGAAAAAAAAAAGATTTTTTTTCTTTTTCTTTTTTTCCACTGTGGGTTTGTAAGGGGATCAGTAACGTCCCTTTGTTTTTCTAAAACATTATTGAACTCTCTGGACATTCAGTTCTGTTTCTCATTAGAATTCTACTGCATTCAGAGCCACATGAAATCCTTGAGTACGAAAATAATGAAAATGTGCCCAAGATAACTCATGTTGAGGATTTGAAATTGTGCTCAGATACATCTATTTTATCTGAGTAAATAGCTACTATTGATATAATGCCACATCCATTCAGTAATTAATGTTATTTTTTTCTCTCTTGGCTATGGCCACACAGGAAATTTTATAAACCATAGAAGAAGAATTCAGTTAGTTTGCACTTAGTATAATTAATCTGCAAACTTATATCCATATTAAAATGAGCCTTCAATCTCCTGCCTGCTTCCTCTCCCCCAGGTCTCTCCTTGACCTTTTTCCAGGCTGGCTTCTTACTGCAGCATTCCACACTTGTTCAGTTCTCCTTGGCCAGACCCCATTACAGATCATAAACATATGTTTTTGCTTAATGCCCTGGCAATTCCATGTATGAACTGCAGTCACTTTCATCACCTCAAAGCAGGTGGGCTTACAAAGTATAAAACTTTGTGTTTTCAGTTTTCCCTTTGTCTGTGAGTTCAATCACATTGTACTTCTCTCCCAAACCTTTCACCTGTCTTCAAACCATTATCTGTATCCAAATCTTCCTCAAATATATCATTATCCATACCACCTCATCTACCTCCTATTTTTTTCTATTTGTCAAGTTCTGTCTGAGCCCCACTACTCCTCATCCTTAAAAAATCATAGATCCTAGAGGAAGAAGGGCCCCAGAAATCCAATTCTTTCATTTTGTAGATAAAGACTTTAATTGACTAGGTCAAGTTCTCATAATACTAGAAGCAGAATTTGATTTCAAATCCTCTGACCACAGAATCTGTGCTTCTACTATTATACCACATTCTAATCTAGTTATATATTCTCTCCTGGTGACTTTTATTGGCTCCTATGGATTCAACTATCATGTCTTTGCAGACACCTTCCAAATCTTTGAATTCAATCTTCATCTCTCTCTTGAACTCTAACTTCTCCTCACCAACTGTCTGTTGGATCTGTCTACCTGGTTGTCCCATAAATATCATCTTAGTCCCAACAAATTGATAACTGAGCTCATCTCTCCCCCTCCCTCCCTTGATCCCAAGTCTACTGCTTCAAACTTTCCTATTTCTGTCAATGATACCATGATCCTTCCAGTCACACAGTTTCAACACATGAGTCATCCTCATCTCTACAAACTATCCAAATCTAATAAACTGCCAAGTCTGGTGGATCCTTACTCCTCTCTGAGAGTTGAGTGACAGGTGAACACCAAAGGTGGATGAGCAGTCCTGAGAAATGCTCAGCAAGCCCTCACACAAGAGGTGCTAGTTCTCTCTGAACACCCCATACACTCCTGTGGCTCCAAGAAGCTGTGTCATGAGCAGTGGACAGATCCTAGTTAGAAAAAAAAAAGCTGTCCTGGCAGACTGGATAAACCAGGTTGAGGGTAACCAACAAGCTTCTGGCCCATTGATGAGTTGGGAGGGTGTCTACCTCAAGCACATGAAGACTTCTCCCAGCAAAATGGGCAGATGAGAAGATTTCGTTCCAAAGGCCATGAAAGTGGCTGAAGTAGACTCTGAAAAGCACTTAGAATTTGGTCAGACATCAAAGACACCAAGATCATCCCAGACATCCTAGGTCATTGCCAGTTTTCTTGACTTTTGTCCTGTCACTGGACTTCAATGATTTCGGAAAAGAGTGAAGTTGAAGACTTAAACCTGAGGTCTTCCAGGCCACACATGGGGCCCTCTAGGTCCTCAAGTGCATTCCCTTGATTGAATCTAAACTTCACAGAACAAATTCCCTTAGTAAAAAGGATTTGTTCTGTAAAACTTAGACTCAGTCAAAAGGCTGCACCCAAGGAAATAGAGGCCCCATGTGACCTTGAGACTGCAGGTTCTCTACCCCTGACTTATAGTACTTATAGTCTCACTTAAATACAAAGCACATGAGTCAAGACATTACTCTAAGACATCCAGAATTGCTATTATAGCTATATATATCTGATCATATCATTCTCCTACTCATGAAACTTCAGGAGTTTCCAGTTCTCTCTAGGATAAAATGCAAGCCACCCTGGCACTTAAAGCCCTTCACAAGCTCATTCCAAACTATCTTTCCAGATGTCAGATACATTCCCCTACCACTCTCTCTCACTTCACCATGTCTTCTATATGCTAGCTAAACTGGCCCATTTCTTTTTCTCTATACACAATTGTCACCACTACCTTCAGGAAGTTTTAAGTCCCTTCAAGGCTCAACTCCAGTGACACATCCGAAAATAATCCTCTTACTATTCCCTGAATTATTAATAGTCTACCTCCCTTTCCCCCACCTCAAACACCTTATATAAATTTTGAACATAGAACGGTAACATGGTATAGAGAGATAGAGAAAGATTTGGCCTTGAAGCCAGAAAGACATGGGTTCAAATTGTCCCTCTGATGCATACTGGCTGTGCTATGCTGAACAAGCCACTTAACTTCTCAATGCTCTAGACAACTGCCTTTGACCATAATTGCAGCTAGGAAGTTCAGTGGGCAGAGTACAGGTCCTGGACTCAGAAAGACTTGTCTTCCACAGTTCAAATCTGGACTCAGACACTAACTAGCTGTTTGACCCTGGGCAAGTCACTTAACACTGTTTGCCTCAGTTTCCTCATTTGTAAAATAAGCCGGTGAAGGAAATGGCAAACCACTATAGTATCTTTGCCAAGAAAAACCAAAATGGAATCACAAAGAGTCAGACACAAATGAAAAATGACTCAACAACATAAATTGCTGAAAAAGTACAACACTGCTTTGGTAGAGAACTCATTTGGGAGTTCCCTATGCCAGTGAAATCACAGGAACAGTCTCTATCCTTATATTGTGTATTAACTTATATTTCTATGTATTGTTTCCAACCCCTTGAGGCGAAGACTATTTTGTTTGGGTCTTGGTATTGTAATGTCTTTCACAGAAGTTACATGTAGTTAGTGCTTAATAGCTACTTGGTTATTGAATTTCATTGAACATTACCTTTTCTTTAGTCTTTTTTCCACTACTAATTCATGCTTCTTCAGTACCATTTGCTTATATCAGTTTTGTCCCCTCATTTCCAATACTTCTTACAATTAATGTAATCAAAAGACGAAATAACTTATTTATGAGAATAGAGAGAAACACTGGGACTGTTCCGATTGAGGAAGATAAATGCTAAAAAAGGCACATGACTGAAGTTCACAAAATAATGATGAGTGAACACATAAGGTAAACAGAGATATAGCTAACATATTTGATACCTAGGACAAAGTTTCACAAAATCTTGGCAGCACTGAATTTACCTTCAAGTCAACTGTAAGATAAATTTTGTTGGAGTAAAGATGGAGGCAGAGACCCTGGGACACAGCAATCCAGGTACACAAGCTTGGAGGGTAAGAAGGAGGAAGAGGTGTTCACTTCCATGGCAATAGAAGGGGAAGAAACATTTGGTAGCTTCCTATTTTAAACTAGTAATTAGTGTTAACTAGTTGCTAAATTCAGTTGTTTCTTCACGTTGTAGGAGAGCAGTCTTCCAAGCTGCTACACAATAGAGTAAAACTCTGGTCACCACACCCTAGTTCGCTGATCAGTGGAAATGAATCTTTGTTTTTTTCCCCCGAATCCCAGAATATTAGAACAAATGAGGCTCCCTTAGATTCGAAGCCATTTATTTAGAGACAAATAAAAGAATTTCTTATTTGTAGGATGAGTATCAGATAGAATTTACAAATATTGAGTAGCAAATACTGTATATCCATGTGCTAGAAGTTGTGAGAGTTATGAAACATAATATAGTTCCTACCCTAAAGGTTGTTTCAGTCTATTGCAGAAATGGGATAAACATGTATGATACTTCAATGATAATTGTTAATAATAAGAAAGAGAATAGGAATGACTGGCCAATAATAAAGAGTTTCTTGATCATCTAAAATGATACGAAACTAACATTTATTTAGTACCTTTAACTTTGAAAGTTTCCTTTATCATCTCATTTGAAACACTCCACAGCCTTGTGAGGAAGGTCCTACAGATATTACTGTCCTTACGTTGCATATGAGGAAACTGAGGCTAAGAGAGGTTTAGTAATTTGTCCAGAATCTCACAAGTTTGAGAGGCAGGATTTGAAGCTAGGTCCTTCTGACTTCAAGTACAGCATTCTATTCACCAGAAGAGATGTAACAATATGACTTATGAAGATAATACTTGCTAAAAATAATTCATATTACCAAGTAAACTTATAAAAACCATTAATTCCTGAGAGAATGAACAGGCTAAAATTATCAGCAAATTCAGGAGAGTTAGTTAAAAACAAACATCTTATGTGTTTGAGGGCTATTACTATAATCTTCCACTGCTCACCCTTTAAATCAGCAGTTCTCAACCTATGGGTTGCAACCCCTTTGGGGGGTCGAACGACCCTTTCACAGAGGTCACAGGGGTCGCCTAAGGCCATCGGAAAACACATATTTCCGATGGTCTTAGGAACTGAGGACACCGCTCCTCTATCCATCTCCAGGAGGGTCCGCCCACATGCAGATATGCCCACGTATGAGTATTAAAGGGTCATGGCATTAGAAAGGTTGAGAACCACTGATTGAAATCCAATGAAACACTGGTGGTATAAGGAAATACATATACCAAGAGTATATAATAATAATAACGCATATATATGTTATATATAATATATATTCTATTATACTATATATACTACATATACATATATACACCCATATATACATATACACAATACACACACACACACACACATATAATAAAATACTGTGCACTTGACATTGTGCTAAGAATTTTATACATATTATCTTATTTGATCCTCCCAGCAATCCTGAAGATAGATGCTATCATTTTCCTTACTTTACAGATGGGGAAAACTGAGGCAAGCAGAAGTAAAGTGACTCATTCAGGGTTACACAACTAGTTAGAAAGTGTCTGAGGCTAAATCTGAACTCAGGTCTTTCTGGTCTGAATTATACTAAATTTATAGAAGCCCTTTTTTTGTAAAAGTACAGGATTACAAGGTAAGTGGGTACTCATTTATTGGATTGAAAAAAATGTAGAATATAAATTAAATGAGACATTGTTGAACTATAAGAAATGATGAAAATAAAGAATTTGGTGAAATTTAAGATGACTTTATGAACTGTACAAAATAAAATAACCAAAACCAAGAGAACAATTTATCATGAGCCCTGTAATATAACAGAAGATAGGATTGAAAGTCTTAAGAATTTCCTCGAGGACGAACAATGAACTATCTCCCACCTCTTAGCAGGGAGGTAGTGAACTACAATTTGAGAAGGAGACATACATTTTCAGATAATGTATTGAGTTTTTGGTTTCTTTTTTTTTTTGCAAAGGATGGTTCTATTGGATGAAGAGAGCATTGGGAATTAGTAAATATATGCAGAAAGGAAAAATAGTCAATCAAACATTAAACAAGAAATATCACTAGACTGGAAGTTAGACCAGAGTTCTAGCTATTACTTAGCTGTGTGACCTCAAACAAATCGTTTAATATCTCAGTCTCAGGTTCCTCATCTCTAAAACAAAGGGACTGAACCGGATGATCTCTTACAGAATTTCTCATTCCAGCACTTAATAATTGTTTTGGTATCCAGTAGAAAAACACAGGAAGAGGAGAAAAATACCTCTTCCACAAAGTATAATTGACCAATTATTGTTTCTTCCCTGTTATTCTTCTGCATGCTAATGAGATCAAAACACTGGTTAGTATAAGCAACCTAAATGATGTCATTTTCTGTAAAAAACATTTTTTATCAAGTTCAAATTGAGATTTGAACCCTCTTTCATAATGAAGGACAAAAGCAACAGTCAGTCCAGTGGTCTGTGACAGCCCTCTGCCATGGTATACTTTGAGTCAGACAGTTTCATGATACACAATGAACTACTGTAAGAACAAAAAGCACTGCTAAATGGTGTTATCTGGAATGAAGAGCACTCACTTCAAGTAAACCATGAAATAGAGAAGCAACATTATGAAAATAGGTTTACTGTCAAATAGACAATTAAGAGCTAAAGTATGGTGGGAAAGAAATGCATTCATTTGCTAAAGCCTGGCATAATAGCATCCCTTCTTACAAAGAAAATAGAGCTTTGGAATTTTTATCCACGGGGTTGAGTATACATTTTCAGGCACCATTGGCAAATCTTTATTACCCAATCTGTCCGTGAGAAAATTAAACCTGCTTCTTCAGCTTGTGGACAGGTAGTTGGACTGCATCTGTTAATAGAGTTCTTGCAACAGAATTAATTTATCATTTAGAATTATACAAGTGTGAGAGTATTCCAGGCAGTAAATAATAAGTACTCTGCAAGGCAAATGTTGCATCTCCCCAAATGAGCTGATGGAATCTCTTCCGTAAATACAGCCCTGGCAGAAATTCATTTCTTTCACAATTAAAAACTAATTATTTGTGTAAAATAAAGAAAATGGTAATTTTATGCATTAATCTTCAGTAAAGGGAGTTCTACAAAGCCACAGCATTGGGAAACCTCAGTATCCTTTGCTCGCAGAGATGAACATGATAATTTCATCATGACTTGTAGCTATGAGGCTTAGAGCCGAGATCCCAGTTGGCAGCTGTAGCCCTGGAGTGGGAACAATAACTTTAAGACAACTAGAGAGAGGAAGGTGGCCATTTTGAGGGCCATAGGGGAATATAGTCTTTCACAGTTGGTGATCTGAAACACATGTGTGACACAATTAGTGGAGTGAATATATATGTATTTTTTTCCATTGTGGGGACATTTGCTGCAACTCATTATAAAACTGACTGGATAGATTGAAGCTATGTGACTCCCTATCGATCACTCATATAGACAATGGAATATGGGTCTTTTACATTCATTGCTATTAGCTTAAAGTCCAGGTCATTCATAGCAAAGGTAAAAATACAAGCATTGAGATAATGATAACAATAATATTGACTCATGTTCACACAGAATTTTAGATTCATTATCTCATCTGGCATTCTCAGTAACCCTCCAAGCTAGCGGCTATCAATATCATACCAAGTGCCCTGCAACAGAAGGGATATAAATTGTTTCCTCTCACATATTCCTGGTCTACCATTCTTCCCTTTGTGTATGTCTCTCTGCTCATGACCTCTGTATCTGCCCACATTCTAGTCTCCAAAGATGCTGGACATATTTGTGAAAGATTTCCTCCCAGTTATATAGAGAAAGGGAAGAAAGAAACACTTTTAACTGGCTACTAACTGCTGGGCACCATGCTTAGTGCTTTACAAATATCTCGTTTGCTCTTCACAACACTTTGAAGTAGGTGAAATGATCCACATTTAACAGATGATAAAACTGAAGCAGACAGAGGTAGAGTGACTTGCCCAGGGTCACATGGCTAGAAATATCTGAGGCCAGATCTGAGGTCAGGGCTTCCTGACTCCAAGCCCAGCGCTCTTTCTACTGTGCCACATGGCTACTAGGAAAAATGGTTTGTTATTATGATTCTTACTATGTCATTTCAGTAAATACCTTTGCTGCCAGATAATAGTGTCCTCTGCATAGCTATTTAAGATAAGGACTTGAGAATGTGGAGAATATGGCTCATTATATGTGTATGTGTATATATGTATGTATGCATGTGTGTGCATATATATATAGTGTGTGCATATATATATACATTATATGTGTATATAGGTATACACACATATGTACACACACACACACACACACATATATATATATACATATATATATATAAATAATTTTAAGCTTTTAGACTTGAACTTAGGGGATTTGTCATCTAGGGAAATGTCTCTCTGAGGAAATCAAGGCACACAGAGTTTAGGGGACTTGTACAGGGCCACTAAGCTGTCACAGTCTGAAGCAGGATCTGAAAAGAAGTCTTTTTGACTCAAATTCTAGCATGCTATATTACAAACTGCCCTCTACAATGAAACTTCTTTGGGAAGTACCATGCTTTCCAAACACTAAACCCTTCAATCTGAATAGAGATGAAAGACGGGAAATAGTGGGGCTCAGAAAGAAGAAATGGTCCCTAGATGTGAACGGTGGCAGGCCTAAAGGAAGTCTCCCTCTGGGCTACAATCAGCAAACAACATGGTCATCAGGAAAGACCAGAGAAGGCTGCAGGCACCATCCCGAGGCTGGGGAAAGTTCCAATGTGCTGATACTGCTGAGACACGTTGTGTATTTATTGGACTCCAATGAGAACCTCGCTTCTGATTAATCCTGCTATTTTTGCCCTAAGTTCCTTTGTCACAATAGGTAGGCACCTTCAAATAATTCCTCAGGCTTTCTGTTAATTTCAGAATATCATTTCAAAGATAGCTCTCTGGATTTAAAACCCAGATACATACAACAGTTAAAAAACAAACCACATCTGGTTACCAAATACAATATGAAATATATATTGGTCCCAAATAATGGATGGAGAACTTGTGATGCTTGGAAATCTACACACAAAGAAAGCCTCAGAATGCATTGTGAGCTTGTGTTGCAGTGTGAGAGGCTAGAGGAGGAGTCCTTTAGCAAATATCCTCAGTGCAAAATTTCGCTTGAGAACGCTAAACATTTAGACTAATGTCTTCATTTCATTAATTTTCTTCACATTGCTTCATTTCATTACTTCATTTCACTACCCTCCCCTCCCCCAAGATTATCTTGAAACAACACCATAAGATGACATAAAACTTAGAACTTTTGAAAGAGTTGGGGTATATATTATCCTGTTTCTTTTTCTCAGTAACTGCAACACAGGAGAAGTGTCAAGGACACTTTTCGTTGAGGAAATGGGGTGAAGTGATTTAGTGAAGTCACGCAAAAGCATAGAGGCAAGGACAGAACTGGATCCCAGGTCATGGGATCCTAGGATCCTCAGCTGAGAGGTGGGAGGAGCTACTAAAGGCCATCTGGTTCAACTCCCTCATACCATGCATTAGGAAACTCTTATGGAATTGCCCAAGGTTAAAAAATTACTAAAATGGTAGAGTTGGGATCTCAGGCCAAGTTCTCTGACCGAAAAATAGGATTTTCCATTATATTATGAAAAGCAGCTTTGTATAATATGTAGAGGGCAGAGGTGGAGCAGCAGGTGGAACACCAGGCACGGAGTCAGGAAGATCTGAGTTCAAATTCACCCTCAGACACTTACTAGCTGTGTGACCCTGTGCAAGTCATTTAACCCTTTTTACCCCTGTTTCCTCATTTGTAAAATGATCTGGTATCTTTGCCAAGAAAACCCCAAATAGGGTCAGGAAGAGTCAGATGGAACTGTAACAATTCAACAACAGGAAAAATAATATGTAGAAAAGCAGATTGAGAGCCTAGAGGACTTGTAAGGAAATCTATTTCTGACTCTGACATGTACAGTCTGTGTGACCTTGGGCAAGTCACTGAAAATTTTTGTGTCCTGGATAAGTGTCCAAGACTATAATTTTCAGAGAATGCTCTGATCTGCATTGGGGAAATGAATTACACTCCCTGAGAATTCTTTATATCAATGAAATCACAGCATCAGTCCTTAACCCTGTTATTATCTCTTTCCTTCTAATATAATAGGTTGGGTTTTTTGTTCTTCCTAATGTATCTCCTTTCATGCCCAACTCCCTAAAAGGAAGTCAGACATTGGCATGGATCTGGTCCATGATATGAAATTTTTTAGTTTTCTTGAGTGGAGAAAAATGCATAAGAGGGTGGAAGAAGGAAATGGGAAGAAAGGAAAATTATGCTATAGAGATAAAAATAATTACGGTAGAAGCATTTTGAATGACAAAGTTGGAGACTATGAGATGAAATTTGGTAGCTTCCGCACTTAGATCTCTACTTATCAGTGTCTTTAGAGCCACAGCCCTTACGTGGAAGAAGAAACAAAATGACAGGTAAATCTTAGGATGGTTCCATTAAAGTAGAATTGCCTCATGGTAGAATTCTTGATAGAGGACTTTGATTCTTTCTACTATTTGATTTCTGGCATATGAAGATTGACTCAGAGGCTATTTGAATTGACTTTGAATTAGAATTTCAATACCTGCCCCTTCCCCTACCTGATATTATTCTACTTATATTACTATCTCTCCCTTAAATACTATATTTACTCTGCGCATATTCATATGATGCTTAGTGTGGCCTTGGGGCATTTAGGTGCTGCAGTGGTCATAGAGCCAGGCCTGAACTCAAGAAGAACTGAGTTCAAATCTGGCCTCAAACACTTACTAGCTGTGTGACCCTGGGCAAGTTACTTAACTCTGCCTCAGTTTCCCCATCTGTAAAATGAGTTGGAAAAGGAAATGGCAAGCTACTTCATTATCTTTTCCAAGAAAACCACAGATGAGGTTACGAAGAGTCAGACACGACTGAATTACAGCTTAAAAAATGTGGCAGCTGTGAAATATTTCTGCTATAGTGGAAATAAAGGGCTAGACTTGGGATCAAAGCACCTGAGTTGGAATCCCAGCTCTCTTAGTCCCTTTTCCTCTCTGTATTTCAGCTCATTCTCTTCTAAAATAAGAATTCTGAATTCAGGAATCTCTAAAGTCTGTCAACTCTAAATCTATAAGCTTAGGTTTGAAAGGCAGCTTTGACGTATTAGATGGAGAGCTGGGCTTGACTTTAGAAGACCTAGGCTCAAGTCTAGCTCCTGAAGCATTTAAGTCACATAACACACCTATATGCAGCAAGCAATTTAACTTAGTGCATTTCACTAAACTCTAAGTGACAGACAAGTTGCTATATGCATGGATGGAGGGTGTTGTCAGAGGAGGAGTTCCCCCGCACCAGCTAAATTTTAGATCTAGGCCAAAAAAAGTTTGTTTTAATTATATAAAGATTTTTAATTATGTAGAGCCACTTAGGCTTTTTCTAAATTCCCAGAGACCGCATCTATATTTAATCTATATTTCTGAGGCATCAGAATGGCATGGAATATAGATCACTAGACTTGGAGTTAAGAACTGAGTTCTGTTTCTGCTTCAGACACTTCCTCACTGTGTGACACTTAGCAAACCACTTAACCTCTTCCTGCCTCAGTTTCCTCATTTGTAAAGTGAGGTTAATAATATTTACCTTACAAGAAACCAAAGGAGATAATGTATATAATTAACTTTGCAACCCTTAAAGTACTACAGAAATTATATTATTTCAAGTTGCTGTCTAGGAGCAACATATCCAA
Source organism: Pseudochirops cupreus (assembly GCA_028627135.1). Lineage (NCBI taxonomy): Eukaryota > Metazoa > Chordata > Mammalia > Diprotodontia > Pseudocheiridae > Pseudochirops > Pseudochirops cupreus. The sequence goes on from CM053581.1 coordinate 79,698,381, forward strand.
ATTGTTGGAATATGAAACCTGGAGCCTAGAAAGAGCTTGATATGTATTCACATAGTGAAACCAGTAGAGTGACATCAAATGTCACGGGTGCAAAATTCTTCATGCTCATTTGCATCTAAGTTTATTGATTTTATTCTGTTTGGGTGTCTAGATATATATTCTTCTTAGATTTCATGCTCCAATGGAAGCAGGGCTAGGTAAAATGACCTTTATTTTGCAGAACAATAAAGCAAATTAACTCATATAATTGATATGTGATGAAGTCTTTTTGATGATTAAGTAAAAACAAAAGAGTCTTTTAAATAGATGTAGATTATACAGGGCAAAGGAATTCAGTCCTGTGTAAATAAGTGGAATGATGCCAACTCTCCTGAATCTAATCATAAATACTTTAGCAGAAAACTAGTTTCTATGGCTATCCATGCCACAGACTAAGGTGACAACTAACACACTCTTTTTCATCTTTCTTTGGGCTCAGTTTATTTGTAAAATTCAGAATTATTGAAGGAAGTTTTTTTTGTTTGTTTTTTAATCAGTCTTCAGCACTTTAGGCTTCTAAGGAATGAGTACAATATAAAGATGAAATTTATTTCTATTAAATGAGTATCTGCCCATTTGATAGGAATATAAGTAAATCTCAGATGAAAGGTAATATACAAGGACTAGAGTTTCCTCAGTAAAGAAGATGAATTTATATCAAGTTTGAACTACGTAACATGGACTAAAAAGTCAAAAGCTACAGGAAGCGTTTAAAGCAAGTTACAAGAATATATTTCTAATTCCATTCATAATTAAATATTTCATCTAATTATGACATGATTCCTCAAATTAAACAATTTTCAGGAAAGTCTTTCTAAAATGTGTTCCATTATAGAGGTGAGAAAATTTATAAGTTCTGAAAACGAGTTCACCAGAAAGTAATCCCATTATGGGTAGACTTGATATTGAATTTCCTTACTTCCATCAATACTTTCCCACTCAATATTCCCACTCGACTCCTCTCGTGATCAATACTACTTGAAATGCAAATTGTACATTTTTAGCTTTGTGATTGGATTCATTATACATTCCTACCACTTATCCTGTGGCATGATCAGTGAATGTCTATTTGAACTATACTAAGCTTTTTTTTTTGAATGTCTTATCCCTAAAGCATAGACAACACTTCTTAAAGAAGAGCCTTTAAGGTAGCATTTTACTCTACTGAATCAATTGCTTTTTTATGATCAACAAACAATTAGCACAGTGGAATCTTGTATAGCCTACATCTTTCCATCAATTTTGTGATAGAGAAAGTTGAGGTCTACTGTGAAATATCACTAGATAATACCCTATTCCTTTCCAATGCCTCATCGAGGATCTATCAACAAGGATTTATTGTGCACTTATTTTACATTGGGTATACCATTAAGAGCTGGGGATGGAAAGGCAAACACAAAAACACAGTCCCTACCCTCAAAGGGATCTGCTTCCTATCTATGTGACCGAGCAATTCAATTAATGATTATTTGTCCTTTTTTGTTTGCCTCAATTTCCTTATCTGTAAAATAGGTATAATAATAGCATTTACCTCCCAGGTTTGTTGTGAAGATCAAATGAGTTAGTATTATAAAGTGCTTATCATAGTGGGCCTGGCACATAATAAGCACTTATGTAACTGTTAGCTCAAATATTCTAATGGTGAGGACAACGTGCGAACAAAAAGGCCCATACAAGTGATATACAATGTAAGTAGGAGGTAACCCTGGAGAGAAGGAACTATAGGGAAGGTGGGGAGGAACTAGGAGAGCCCTCATAGAAAGGGATATTTGAGCTCATTCTTGAAGAAGTCAGGATGTAGAGGCAGAGAGAAAGAGCATTCCAGGCACGGATATATCTAGTAAAAAGGCATTAAGCTGGGAGATGGAGTATCACAGAGGAACAGCAAGAAAGTTAGAGTTTCTAGATGAGGACCCAGAAGGAATTCATCAGTGGCATGAGGACACCCTGGTGGAGGGATATTATAGGGATCAATGAATTCTCCAGTACAAGGAGGCCCCGAGTGTTGAGGAAAGTTCCAGAATGAGACTGCAGCTGAGACAATCAAGAAGTCAGGGGCAGAGATGGGAAGGGAGTAAAGGTTGGCTAGTCTGAGCTCCTCTACAAAATAGAGTCCCATTACGATATCAAAATCCCAATATGATAGCACCATTCTTTATGGTGGAAAAGCATGTTAGAAAAATCTCCATGGATTTTTTTTCCCCACATTCTGTCTTTTTGTTATCTTCCTTATACTTCTCTCTTTAAATGTCCTCTGAATGATTGTGCTTAGTTATGGCTATTCTCTAACCTTGTTTTTCTTTCCTCTACTTCTCCCTGTTTCAAGGCAATACTCATAATCCTTCATCATCCTTCACCATAAGATTACACAAATGAGTTCATATTCTAAATCAGTGTTGTCTTTGGTTGCCACATCTCTCCATTTAACAAGTAGATAAATTATATGCTATGGTAAATTTTAGATTTTTTTCTTCTCCTTGTTATGGCAATTTATACCAGTTAGACCTCTGTATGACTCCTTTATAATCAATGTTGATGTCTTTTCCTCAAACTATTTCCCTTTTTTGACATTAATAACTTGTTTAGATATATTACGTGTCATTTGAATTATGTACCCTAGATTTTTCTCATTTTCATTTGTTCTGATTTGTAATTCAATTTTGATCTTTGATCAAATACATGAGATTCCTAAGAAAAAAAATATGAATTACCTTGTTCAAAAACCATTATTACATGAGGCATAAACTAGAGAATATGCTTGATCAAGGTATTCACCATTATCAAAGAAGAGGTCTAGCAGAGAGTTCAAGGTGATAGGAGATTCTTTCTCTGCATGTGACTCTGAATGCTCTAGCTTGCAGATTACATTATACTTGTATCAAGTCTGAGAACAGTCTAGCACCTTTTCTGAAGAGTGCTTCTTGTCTAATTGTAATATGCAAAAGAGCTAATACATCAGTGTGTGTGTGTGTGTGTGTGTGTGTGTGTGTGTGTGTGTGTGTGTGTGTATAAAATATGTATTAGTGACTTGGACAGAGAATGTGAATGAATAATGAGCTAAATCTAGAATTTAAAAGGAGGGAAATAGAAGACTTGATTACCTTTAGAACTTCATGAAATTCTTTAATGACTTCAATATCTTCCCTGAAACAAAAATCTATTTTTAACACCAATATTTTTCCAGTGATATTGTATGATTGCTAGGGATGAAACATTATAGTGTTCAAAGCATTGAATTTGGAATCATCCAGAAGTCAGCAGAGAGAGATGTAGTGGTTATAAGCAACCAGTAATATATTACAGACAAGTGATTAAAAAGAAGAAAAGTGAAGTATGTCATTAAGGAAAATGTGTAATTGAAAAGAAGCTGGTAAAAGAAAAAAATTGAGCTAGTATTCTGAGCTGGGGGCAACTTGGGCCTAGACTTCTGAGACTTTATGTTTAATATTGCCAAAAAAGAAGATACTCAAAAGGTCATTCAGCAGTTAACAAAAGAAGATTTATTTCACCGTAGCAGAAGAAAGATATTCAACTAGAATAGGCAATGAGTATACCTTGAGTTGATTCAGCTGAATGCAAATCCTTTGCCCAAGCTGTCCATCATTATCTAGCAGCCAAGTGCAGAGAGGGCACCTGGAGCTCTTCATGGTTGTTTTGTATTCAGATAACCAGGAAATGATAACAGCCTGAGTCTTAAATCCACTGAGCCAACCATGTCTGAAGGAGTCTTAACACCTTAACACCAGAAAAACTGGTCTAATTGGGGACATAGGATTAGGCTATCTCTCTTATCATAGTTGATTATTTATCAAGAGAGCAAGGACTGACCTACAACTAACCCAAATATTCAGCTGGTGTCTTCAAATGTCAAAACAGCAACAGGAAGAGCTGTTTAGAACTTATGGGAGGGCATAAACAAGGGTTTCATAGGATGGGCAGACATAGACAACGAGAAGTCTACAAAGTTTCTGAGAATATTCTATATTGATGAGATCACAGACCTAAAGGAATACTAGAATATTCCTAAAGCCTCAGAAATATCACATTTCAAAAGGGGGCTTTTTCTCTGCTTCCTCTACTGCCTCAATGCTGCCCTTTAATAGAAAAGGTTAAATAGTTCTTCTTACTCTGTATATGTCAAGGTAAAACTTTAATTCAAAATGTAGGGCAATAGTGTCAAACTCAAATATGAATAGGGTCACTAAACCATACATAAGGATCCCTGTGGGCTGTATATTGACTTAGAAAACCACAAATTAACATTATCTATATTGTGTTACATTTTTATTTATTTTCTTTATATTTCCCAAAGATAGTTTATTCTGATTCTCAGCTGCCCTGGGGAGTATGTTGCATGTTTGACATTTCTGACCTAGGGAACTAGAGGGACAGAATGGGGCCCTTTTTTTGGTGTAGAAAGAGACATAAATTTGTCAAGCGTTTTTCCAAATAGTCAGCTACTAAAAGTTAGAATTTAGTATATGAAATTTAATTAAGGGCATTTCTTAAGGGTCTTCTATGTACTTGACACTGGAAATAGAGACAACAAGGGACATGGTCATTGGTTCAAAGATTTTACATTCTAATGGAAGGAAAAACACAAATTAATTAATTTAGAAGTAGCATTCTGCCTACACCATCTCTCTGCCTAAGCAATACTCAAAACTCAAACAGAACAGATTCAATCTCAGAGGTTGACCCAAAAGGGTCAAAATCACTTTTTGGCTCACTTTTACCAGCTGGCAAAATCTCAAATGCCTAGCATATTTCTTTTAAAAAATATTTTTATTCTAAATTTAAGGGAGAAAAATAATGAGTCCATTTCTATATCTACAAAGTTGAATAGAAAAATTGTTTTTGTGAAACTGTACATCTCTATTACACACAACTTACTTTAAAAAAACAAAATAGGAGTCAAGATGGTGGCATAGAAACAGGAGAACTATGTGAGCTCCCCCCAATACCACCTCAAATATTTATAAAATATGACTCTAAACAAATTTTAGAGCTCCAGACTCCACAAAAATGATGGAATAACAAAGCTCCTGCTGAAGGCAGCCCAGCAGGCAGTCATCACAGCACACTGGAAGCAGAGTCCATCCCCATGCGATTTCAGCCCCAGGGCATCCAGGAGAAGCCACAACTGTAACATTCAGGAGAGCAGATCAGCAGCAGCTGTGGCAATTTCCAGAATCAACAACCCACAGGAGCCAAGGACAAAGGGAAAAGGTCAGTGGAAGTCAGCTAAATTTGGAGGAGATGATCAAGCCAAACTGCCTCCAGAACTAGCAGCAGTCTGAAGTGGTAGCAGCTCCCAGCCTGCAAATTGCAGGGGGGGAAAGAGATCATTCTGAGGCTAAGTGCTCTTTCCTTGAGCTGCCTGGATTGGATCGCGGTCTTGGGTGATGGTCCTGAGGTGCATTTTCAGTGAGCCAAAGCTGGTGGGGGCTGCAAAAAATGGTGGCCTCCTAATACCTCTGGCAGCTGTGAAAACCCCAGCATTTTGGGACAGAGCTCTCCCCTCTGAAAGCAGAGTTTTACTACTGAGCCCAAAAGCCAAGTTATTGACTGGCAACATGAGCAGGCAAAGGAAGCAAAGCAAGCCTAGCAATCCAACTTTAGATTCCTTTTTTGGGGACAAAAAGGATCAAAGTGTGGAATGGGAGGAAGACAATTAAATCAGAACTCCCACACCAAAAGCTTCCAAGAAAAATACGAACTGGATAGAGGCCATAGAGGAGCTT